>LR989856.1:7200000-7842500 GCA_905146925.1 Autographa gamma
ATTGTAATTAGAAGGATGGATCGACGGGCTAAAACTTTTCTATAAGCGTTGATGAGAGTCGTAACTTTGTTAGACTATCTAATCGACCTACTGTATTGGTTTTGGTATGAAGGGAGAAATAAGAAATATCAATCTAAACACACCATTATATCAAGCGAAGCACAACATTCGCCTGAATACTTCAGCAGCTCTGAGCTACAGCCTGAAGGAGCTGGTACAAGGTGCTAAGTAAGCTCTAAATAGTAATGAGTATTGCAACACTTCGTAAGTATTTGTAAATTTACTACCAAGAATTAGAACAAACGAACATTGATTCTTAGTTTTTCAGTTCAAACCAGATTACTTTTTGTAACTATATTTCGTTACATGGGAAACAATAAACACCTCATTAGCTTTAATATTCTCAGATTAGAGACAGAAAACATATAATTACTGAATGATAGTTGCAACACTGACATGGCTTTAGTTTTTTGTCAGTGTGTCAATCAACCGTGTGTTACTACTGTATTCAGCCAGTATTATGATCTATCTGTTCATTGCCGATTCTCGTAATATAAGAATTCTATTGTTCTACTTAAAAAAAAGTTCCACGACATTAATAGCTAATTATGTTTTTTTGTGGCCCTGTGACAAAAATTATAATAATTAAGTACTTGAATGAACTTCAAAACTGTATCGAAATCGTTTGTATCGTACAACATAACATAACATAACATATCATCACGCCTGTATCCCCGAAGGGGTAGGCAGAGGTGTACCAATGTACACCCACAGTTCGCCGATATGTTTAGGTCCCATGTAATAGGGGGCGAGCCTATTGCCACTAACCGGGCACAAATCCAAACTCCGACCTGCTACTGAGAATTTCATAGAAAAACCCAATAACACCTTGGTCGACTCGGGAATCGAACCCAAGACCTCTAGCGTAGCAGGCGCGCTTAGCACCACTAGGCCAACGAGGCAGTATCGTACAAACAAAACCCAAACCTACATTTTTATGTTAGTACATAATATGTAGGTATATTAGTTTGCCCAAGTAGATATATCGTAGACCCAACGCTAGTCGCATGTGAGTGTAGTGCCCCATCGCAGGATATGGCCCACCTTTAGTCCTGCCCATCCTGCGCTACCACCTGCAATCTACAGGTCGTGATGGAGGCCAGAAACCGAGCCATCCAGGCTGCATCTTTTTGGTCAGAGATAATTTGAAAGTTAGATCTTTGACTCGGGAAGAAGAAGTTTGCCCAAGTTATTGCAAGTTCTGAACCGCAAAATTTGATCTCCATAGTGATATACAAAAACAAGTATTTTGAAAGGATATTTTATATAAGGATATCCTATAAGTCTGTACGCTTGTAAGAATATATTTATATTTTGAATAAGAGGCAATCAGAGCTGCCATATCAAATCAAATACAGCAAAAGAACGACTGCAACCTGTGTATAAGGATTTATCTAAATTAACTTGTTTGTGACTAATAGAGTTTTTAATTTGGTCAATAAAACATTTAGCTCTATTAGGTATGTTACGGCACCAATTCGAATTAATTAACCCGCAACTGATAGACCACGAAATGCGCCAAAAACAAAAGCAATTTCGATTTCCATGTGGTTTCGTTTTCCGTGTTGATACCTTACCTCTAGATGAACAGACATTTTCATGGGTCAAGGACTTGGTAAAGTTTAAGTAGCTTTGTTATTAAGTGAAACTGAAACCTATCGTATAACATGAAACACTTATTTTGCCATTTTCTCTGGACGTATCGATGGTTTATTTTTCAGCTCTATTGCAGTCCTGCACTCTTCTACCTCGCTTTTCCAAACTATGTTGGAATTGGCTTCGTCTTACCGCATTCAACTGAATAGTGTAGGTTACATGGATCGCCTACCTATCACATTTTCAAGTAGGCAAATGTTGCATTATTTATTTAATGTATATTTCAATTACCTGTTCCTATCTTAATACTGTCTTCTATATGATCAAGATCAGTCGTCAGTCTTTTGATCAGAGTGAACGCGTTGATTGGATTTCCTAGGTAGTTAGGAATATCTTCCATAGCTCGTTCATGCTCCGTTTTGTATATATTCAGGTGCCTGGAAAATAAAAATAAAGTCGTTAATTCTAAATTTAAATGAGTGGACGTTTTTGCTTATTTAAATACATGAAGAAAAGTACTGGCCAGTTAGCCCTCTTACGCACTAGCGGTAAATCGCGGGGGGCGGCTAACCACGCGGTCCAGTTTAATATGCAACCGCTTGGCGGTTAAGTGCGTAAAATCACAAGCGGTTGCATATTAAAACTGGAAATGGCTAACCGCGCGGCTAGCCGCCCCCCACGGCTAACCGCTAGTGCGTAAAAGGGCTTAGTGCTCGAAAGACGAATAAACGAGTAAGTAGAAAAAGATGTTGACTGATTCTTACCTTTTTAGTGTCGAAAGTCTTCGTTCCTCTTTATCAATATAATGATCTAAATCATCTATTATCCTCTTGTGTGTTTCTAGTAAATGCTCTACTTCTGCTATTGCTGTGAACAGTTCTGCTTGGGTTCGTAGACACAGATTGAATATGAGACCAAAGCATAGTATGTGCAGCATATTTAAATTAGGAACCATTTTCACACCTCGACCGACCTGGAGAACAAAAAAGATCTATTTAACATACATATAAGCTGTTTTGCTTGTATGATAAACTCTTTAAGCTTTAAATCGCTCAGAAAAGGAACTTTTAAGCAGATAGGTGATTTCTTTTTTAAGATATTTTTTATTTAATTATAAATTAAACTTTATGCAAACCTTAGTATTAATTATAAATATTTTGCTACAAATAATACTAAATACAAATTGACAATACGTCGAAATAAAAAGTATAGAATCTGTATGGCGATGAAATGTGTTGTCTACTGATTAAAGAAAACCAGTTCCAAATTTATAGCTCTGGTATTTCGTTGCCTAATGTGGTTGTAATGTGTGACATCAAATTTTATTTATTGCTAGGCTCGTAAAAACTGCTTTAATTAAGAAGGCAAAGAAAATAACATTTACATAAAACTTGGGAGCTAATAACTATATTAAACAGTTACTTTATAAGAGTCGTTTATATCCAGATATTTTAAAGAAAATAATTTTAGCATGACGCAGACATTTTTTGAAATCCTAAACCAAATGGTTATTTACTCAGGCCCACGTCAGTAACGGTGTTTTTTGGAAAAACCTCTCAACAAACATCTTACGCGTTGTTTTAAAATAAGTTAATATGACTTTTACGAATTTTGGGTACGGATATAAAATGAAACAAATAAAGGAAATGAGAAGAACCTATCTTAATGTTATAAAGTGTCACGATTTGATTACAATAACAGTCGGGCCGTATCTAACCGCGTAATTTTATTAAAATGTAAAGGCATCCTGCCTCCTTGCCTGTTCCGACATTTTAGGCGATTAAAATATTTAAAAGGTTTTGTATCTTCAATTTTGTCCCCAAAGACCCGGCTTTTAATGTCTTTAGGTCCTTAAATTCTTTTATTTCGGTATTACCTTGGTAGGTGCCGTTCTTAGAACTCGGATGAGGAAAAACGATTAGATCTCTGTTTCAGGATCTTAAGTTTAGTCATCTATTCGTCAACATAATATGCAAAATTATGCACGCCCATTATTGAATTTTTACCCTACCTAGCTTTTAGCCAACCCAGCTCCTCAGCATGCTTATAGACTTTCTTCCGAAGTGCTTTCCTTAACATTCAGAATAAGAGATACAAATTATGTAACCTCCAGGAAACGTACATAAATCAACAAGTGCTATTGTTACACATTGATTTTTATTATGCGATCGGGCAATGACTGCCCAGCGCCCACTGTAATTTACGATTCATTGCGCATGCCGCGAGCACTGTCGCAAACATAACTGAAAGCTTTTATTTAGCTCATTTGATGTATGTTAAAACGGAAGTTTGGCGTTTACTATTTTTTATTAGTTTCTCACAAAAACTGAGCTGAACACTGGCGTCACTGCGCTGCATGAGCTGCTCAAAGACGGCTGAGTAATGGTTTTCTTTTGGTCTTTATTCAAATTCTACTCTTGTGTATCTAAACTGCTATACTCTATTTCGATTTATAATCTATATTTTTATGGACATCTGACAATTTTTGTTTAGCATAAAAAAATAAAAAACAATAAACAGGAACAAGTGGTGGACGTGATTTTACTCGCGTATGGGTGGCGGCGACCGTTTTATTATCTGTAGGTATAGGAATTAACGATAACAAATGGTTGGCTACTATCGAATATTGTTCTACTGCTCTCAATTATTCTCTCGAACTCTCTATAGCAATGACACTAAATTGAAATATTAACAGCGCGTTTAAAGGGTTTTTTACCAAGAATTGTTTGTAGAGCGACAAAGCTTGTGCGATGAATTTTGATGCTTTTCATAGTTAGGAATTTAGGACGGCTATTGATGACTGCGTACGTGTAAGGACGTTAAAACTCAGCTAAAACAGTGAAAGCAGTACGTGATCTATTTTTGCAAATAGGTAGGGAATAAAATATGTTTCTTATCCTCTTGATTTAAAATAAGTTAATATTTTCAATATGTAGGGTTATATACTTTATGTTTTTACTTCATTTAACTTTTTACCGGCTAGATATTTACGGAAAATACAGTTTACATGAATAAACTGTGCTTTATGATAAAATAAGTATGATGTCACCATTTACTAAAAAAACACCTTACCAGACAATGTCATTATGAATTTATTGCAAACTAGCTTTTTAAAGTTCTAGTCTAGGTATGACACAATATTTTAGTCACCGGATCAAATCAAACATTATTGTATTTTTTTGTAGTAAAATATTTAAAGCTACATCATTTTAATACATTTAGAAATATAACGGTATCTACATATCCACGTCAGTGTTGGAAGTTACACTTAAGAGTATTTTTTGTTTTTCAAAATATTCCCTTTTTTGGGTTAGAAGGGTTATAAAGTCCTTATTAGGTTCATTTGATTTAAACTACTTGTTATATTATGTTGTACCTAGTTATAGTTTACACATTCATATAATTATTAACTTACCCTGCCTCCTTACAAAACAAATAAGTACTTAATAACAATTAAATAAAAGCTTGTCAAAACTAGCAAATAAATTTATCAAACCACTCATAGAGCACATTTATTGCACTAAATAGAGATCAAACTAATGTCATAAATTCGAGAAACAAATTCGAGCGTGCGCCAGCGCAGCCGTTCGCGGGTCAACGAACAAAATACTGCCATTGAGCAGCTTGCTAGCAAGCCGGTGACCTTATCTAACTACCGCAGTGACGATATGCCGGCTTTATTAATATATGTTATATACATTAGGGGACCGGCCATGCTTTTACATTGATCTGCGAGTTCTACGACTGCAAAGCGTGGAAATATTGTGTCATACAACATAATAGTTACGAGTTATGTTTTGAAATAAAGATAAGTATCAGGGATCTGCATGTGAGATATCATTAATGTGTATTCATGACTGTACATTATGCATCAGCGCATGAAGGTCATCTATCTTCTACTGCAAAAGGGGTGGGAAAATGATAGAAACAATGTACTTAAACATAGGAATATAAAACGAGCGAATGATTGCTATTGAATAAGCTTCCAATAGCAATAATTCGTTCGTCGTTCTTAGCTTTATGATCCTTACTAGGTTCTAGATAAGTCTGTATATTAAACCTGTTGATCTAAGCCTAAATAAGCTTATTTGGGCTCAAGACAAACTACAAAGAGGCCTAGAAACTTTCACTCCGGGAATTCCAGTTAGTAGGGTAGGGTACTTGAGCTAGTGCATGACCATTTAGTGAACTTGCAATATTTTAAATAAGTTTCTCGCCGTTGTTTAACCATTGGAATAACATTTTGGAAACGGGCAAATAAAGAGAATCTAACTGAGAGTAACTAAAAGTTTCTAAGAAGCCTTTTTGAGGTTCATTACTTACTCTTTGATTTCAAACATTTAAAATAGCCGATGTCAAAAAGTTTGATATATTATTCAAGTCTGGAATCAAGACTGATATATACTTTTTTTTGTAATTTGTTGAGATTTAATTTTAATATAGACTTAAGATAGATGTCTAAGCAGATTGAAAAGGCGTGTATCTCTATGCAGTCGAACCGCGGGTTTAAATTGTTGCTATACCAAAAATGATGTCAATTACTTACATTTTAATTGAGTTGGTACGAGCTATAACAGCGCAAGTGGTTTATAATTCACATAGCGTAGACAAGTGGCTAAGATCCTATAGGAGGAATATACCAATTAGAATCTAAAAAGCCATTTGGTTCCAATTGAGTATCTATTGTTTGAGCTGCCATGCTAGAAAGAGACTTTTAGCACGTACCTTAACACTAGACCGAGTAAACAATACACTAAGAGACATCATCAAGCGATCGTGTCCTTAATATATTAGATATATCTCAAAATTTTAGTTGTCATAATAGTCTAGTCATCAGGTTAAGAAAAGGAAGCCAGTCAGAAATTTTCAAGTACCTAAATATAAATTGTTTGTAAAGAAAATATGGGACTACAATCGAATGCTTCGACGTTATGTAGGTATTACTGATAGCATCGTATATTATATATTTTTCCTTTTTTCGTCTCGTGACATTGTTTTTGTTGAAATTTATCGGGAAAACGTCGATCACGGCCTCTCAGTACATAGGTAGGTACTTATTACTAACTGCTATTTTTGCCTTGCTTATCTCCATTTAATAAAGCTATTATTGCTCACGTATTTTAATACAGGGTGTTAAGAAACCCCTGTCCGACCCGAAAGGGGGGATATAGGGTTCACAATTACATGCCCAAATAAAATATTAAATTTTGAATATTCATGATAATAACAATATTAATGAACTTTGAACTAGCCGTCAAAAACCCTAAATTTGAAGATAAATCAAAAACTACATTACCATTTTCGTCAGTGTTAATGGTGGCCCTTTGGATGATCATTTGGCATAACCTGTGACGATGCCATAACTCAGATCGGACAGGGGTTTCGTAACACCCTGTATAATAAAGCTCTACCCACAATTTTCGCGTATCTTTCAACTTTTAACGATGTCGTTTGGAATTTAGTGGGTATTGTAAGAAGTCGTGATTTTGGATCCTTTTAAGTTATATATTGCGACTTGCTTCATGTTAAATTTTTATCTTTATGTTTGTATTTGCTAAGTTAAGTAACAGCCACAATGTCACGGAGCCGAGAGGTGACGCGGATGTGTCAGTTTAAATTTAAATCATATTTATATTTACGTGACATCGATTTGTTGCGCGTAGCACAGAGTAAGTCAGATTTCGCTTGGGTTATATGATTAGACCAGAACTAAAATACTAGAAAAACATTCAAAGGATTTCTTTACACCTTCTACAGAATACTCATGTCTAACAAAATATGTTAAGCTAAAACAATTGTGATTAGATGATTGTTTAAATACAGACACAATTATCACATTTATTACAAATAAAATAAATATTGGTTCAGTACCTTTTAAAAGGTCGAAGTCTTTTTAGAAAGTCCACGAGTTGGCGCTGGACAGAGAGAAATGGAAGGAGCTGCACCGTCAAGAGTCTAACTTGATGATGATGAGCTTTTTTTTTTAGGTTGTTTCTGTGTTATGTTGTGTATTCATTAATAATTAAATAAAGGGCAAGAGTTATTTTCATACATGTTAGGGGACATAATACCATACCAATGAGCAATATTAATAGTATTAGCATTAAAGCAACTTAATATTATATTGAATGTTGCTTTATTTTTGCCTTTTATTAATCAATTGGTAATCAGGGAATTTAAAAATGTAGTTTTTTACTGGCTGTGCAATATGCATATTTTTAATACAATGCATAATGTGAATGACCTCAAGACAAAGAAGTCACTTTCATTATTTATGACTGTTATTAATTACACAAATATTATATAAATTTTATATTATTCCTTATTTATTTATTTCACACACACTGTACTTGTATCACTTATATCTTCATGCAACAGTTATTTTGTGTCTGATGAGAATCATACCAAACAACCAACAAAGTTTATATTCATTATAAATCAAAAATGGTAAATCAAAAAGAAATATTTCAAATTCATTGATAAAAACAATTTCTACACATAAAGCAATTCATTATTTAGTTATTAAAAAGCACTATGTAGTATTTATAGACATTATGTTTATGGTATAAATAAATACCAATATAACATGTTATTTGTATGATACAATAAAATTATATCTTTTACCTCAACAGGCCGTCTGGTCTGCTCTCCTCCAATGGAACCGCACCAATCCACCCACGTTAAATAATGATGATGTAGAAAACGAACACACAAGCTTAGAGCTTTATGATTACTATTTGTAATTTTAAAATCGATATGTCTTAATAATCACTAGTTTCTGTTAAATCATGACAGACAAAATGTATTGTTAGTTGCAACGTAGTTACCTACACTCTGCTTTTCTAGATTCAGCCTAAGCCTAGGAATAAGCGTTAAGTGAAAGGTAAAGTTTACGGCAAGTTTAAAGCTTTAGAATCAGACAAGACCAAATCGAGATTAGAGGAAGTAGGAACTGACATATTGTCAATAAACATGACGTGACATTCTTGACAGTTTTTCCAATGACATTCATACTTAGGGTTGCCTGAACACTTTTAAAAACTTTAAGTAAGAAACAAGAGGACTTGGACTTTTCCACGCTGATTTACCTCGTTCAATTTTGTATTTGTGGTAATAATAAAAATTAATATTAATTCACAATTAAATCTAATATAAGAACAAACTCCAAGCATACCAAAATTAAAACTTACATAAATAAAAACTAAACGGCGTCAAAGAACTCATCATCATCCTTGTCAATGGCGGGGAACGTGCCTAGAAGGCTGGCAGCATTGCCACGTTGAATGGCTATGCTGATTCCCTGTGCAAGGAACAAACCAGCCTTCTGATCACGAGTAGATTCTACCAAACGTTTGGAAAGTTCTTTGAAAAGATTTCGTGCGCTCGGACCCCATGACCCGAGCGTTTCAACCCCAAACGGCTCGAAAATATAATCACCCACAATGTTATTATACTCCTCTCTCCAGTCCGCGGTCTCCGCAGCTCCAGCAGCAGCGCCAGGAGAGGCTGCTGAACTTAGAAAGTGGGACGGCGCAAGGGTGTCGACGCACGTTGCGTCTCACACCAAAGGCCGACCCAATTTCCAAGGCAGCAATGACATACCGTCAGGGGGCCGAGTCTGCTATTTACAGTGGCTCCAATCGTCTGTGTGGGTGGCGTTAGTAAGTCCATTTTAGGATAATTGGCATTCTACTAAACACCAAAACTTCAACATTGGCCGCCCCAATGAGCAATTTTGACGTTAAAATGATGTTTTACCTACGTAATTATCCTAAAATGGACCTACTAACGCCAACCACTCAGACGATTGGAGCCATTACAAATAGCAGACTCGGCCCCCAGGTCTCTTGCCATCGCCGCGCACCAAACCATTGGGTTCCAAAACAGCTGGTACACCGGCAGTGATAAGAGCACGACGAATTATGTCATTCAAATTTCAGTGGCGAGATATACGCCCTGCGCTCCTGCTGCAGGACAGGCCATGGTGACCGAGGTTGTCGACTGTCTCACCGCATTGACAACGATGACATGCGACATAGGGTATACCTAAACGTAAACTCATGGCAAGCCGAAAAGTATTATTATCCAAATATTAATTTGTGTTATTTCATCTGTTATAATATAATATAAGTATGTTTGTCAATTGCCTGGTTACATACTAAAGGCTCATTGTCGTCGATGTATAAATGTACTACACTACTACGCATTAAACAGGGTGTTCCGGGCGTACGGCAATCCATGAAGTTCAGTAGAACCTTATCACTTAACAATATTGGATTTTTTTTTCATGTATGTGCATGTCTATTGGTAGACTATGTCAAGGATGTAGGATAATATGGTCGTGTTTGAGGTAAATAACACCGTATACCATGCTCTGAAGTCTGAACCCCAAAAAAACCCGACCGGGGGTCGAACCCAGAACCCTAGAGCTAGCGACATCTTGATTTCTAGTATATATTTCTTAAACATTGTAATATCGCAAGGAACCCAATCAGCTAAAAGATAAATGAATACTTTTATTATTATTTTCCTTTCTGCGATGATGGCAACAAAGACACAATAGAAGAGTATATTAATTATAGAAAATAGATTTGATACTATTTAGTAGTATAAGTTTAAACACTTATCTATGCTATTAATTTTCGCATGCCTACTGAAGGCAAGATATGCTACGGGACTTATTTTGTTTTACCACCTTTTGTATTTACCATGTCTTTGCGAATAAAGATTTTCATTTTCATTTTCAAAGTGAAAATAATAATCTATGTCATTGCCAATTTGCTCTAGACTTTATCGGCTTTATCCGTACAATATCATCTGTGCCAAGAAAATACGACATACGTCAATCACAGGTGGTGGCTGTTTTAAATGCTATTGAGGTTATGTTGTGAGAATAAAACATTTTAGCTTTGAAAACAGAAATAAGTGTATTTTATATCAACCATTCATAATGTCTAAGGTTAAAATAAAGGTTATAAGCCGTAATCCAGATGAGTATTTACGCGCTACTAAACGGGATATCCACAAATGTGAGTTTTATTTACATCATTGTTTGTTAATCCTTAAAAGTGACTTCTAACAACAATTAAAATCGCTCGAATTTATGTTACAGTACCGAGAAACTATGATCCAAGTTTGCATCCTTTGGAAGCGCCGCGAGAGTATGTGCGTGCAATGAATGCTGTTAAACTTGAAAGAGTATTTGCGAAACCTTTTATTGGTAATCTCGATGGGCACAGAGATGGAGTATCTAGTTTGGCTAAACATCCCAGCAGGCTGTCGGTTCTGACAAGCGGTGCGTTTGACGGAGAAATTCGTCAGTGGGATTTAGCTGTTAAGAAATGTACCAGGAATTTTGTTGCTCACGAGGGTTGGGTGCGTGCGTTGTGCTATACGCCTGACGGTGAAACCTTTACTAGTGTGGGTGATGACAAAACTATAAAAACATGGAAGTCTGAGGTCCGTTCACCTGATGATGAGGAACCTGTCAGCACTTTACTAAGTATGTCTGTAGTAACAGGAGTGACACATCACAGAAATAAGCCTATATTTGCTACTTGCGGTGAGCATTGCCAGCTCTGGGAAAAAACAAGGAATGAACCTGTAAAAGTATTTAAATGGGGAGTGGACAGTCTTCATCATGTATCTTTCAATCAGGTAAATTAAATATATTTAGTAGCATCATCATCAATTTAAGAGCCATTCTCTTGTTGGTGTAGATTTTTCCATTTATGTCTGTCCTGTGCCAATTCTTGAACCTCTTTGTACATCAAGGGCTAAGTAAGGACTATCTTCTATTTATTAATGAAGACTGTTATGTTGAATGTTGATCTTATTGGCTATATTAACAGTTAATCAAATTCAAATATATTTATGTTTACAGGTAGAACATAATTTACTTGCATCATGTGCAAGTGACAGAAGTGTTATTCTGTATGATTGCCGTGAATCAGGACCACTTAGGAAAGTTGTGATGGAGCTTAGATCTAATGCCTTGTCCTGGAATCCAATGGAAGCCTTTATATTCACAGTAGCCAATGAGGATTATAAGTAAGCTAATCTTTATCTATTATCTAATTAAACTATAATGATTAGTTATATTCAAAATTTTGTATTATAATATCCACACAGTCAGTATGTATTCACAAAATATTACTATTATTATATTAAATAAATTACCTTCTTTTCAAGTCTATACACATTTGATGTAAGAAAACTGAAACAACCAGTCAACATTCACATGGGACACACCTCAGCAGTAATAGATGTGGACTATGCCCCGACTGGCCGAGAGCTTGTCGCTGGCAGCTATGACAAAACCATAAGGATATTCGAAAGTCTCAAAGGAAACTCCAGAGATGTTTACCATACTAAGAGAATGCAAAGACTGACTTGTGTTAAATGGACGCTGGACAATAAGTACATACTCTCTGGTTCTGACGAAATGAATATCAGAATGTGGAAGGCAAGAGCTTCTGAGAAGCTTGGAGTGGTGAGTAAACTTAATATTTTAATATTATTTCTATTTGTCTAAGAGCTAAATTGGTACTTCGGTTGAAGCTAGACTGTGTATTATGTTAAAATTTTACATTATGTAAAGCCTGAGTAGCGGGCTAAATGATAACAGAAAACATCTATATATTTGATCATTTTGCCTATTCGTAATGATCATCACTCCACTGGTGTTCAATCATGGTAAATTCCCGATTCCCATTGTTTGTTGTACTTAAATTCATGTAGATCAAGATCCTTAACGGCAAATATGTTTTTAGCTCAAACCGCGTGAGAGAACTGCATTGAATTATGCGGAGTCACTAAAGGAGAAGTTCGGAAATCATCCTCAAGTCAAACGCATAGCGCGACACAGGCATGTACCTAAGCACATACTGAATGCCCAGAAGGAAATTAAGACGATCAAGGATAAATCTAAACGTAAGGAAGGCAACAGGCGCGCGCACAGCAAGCCTGGCTCTGTACCATTCGTAGCAGAACGACAAAAACACATTGTCAAAGAGGATGAATGAAAATACAAACAACAAATGTTCCAATAACTGTTTTTATTTGGTATACCTTTATTTGCATAAATGTGTTATTTTAAGACATGCAAGGAATACAGATATGTGATACAGAAATTTGAGTTTTATTTTTTACTAGGACTTACGAAGTAGAATAAATAGATATAGACGAGATATCATAATGACTAAATATAAATAAAGTATGTAAGGCTACCTTACATCCAGGTAGAGCAATTACAAATATTGTAAGTTTACTTAGTTGTATTTAACCAGATTGGTTAATAGGTCGGCTAATACGGTTTGGTAAAGTCATTGTGCGGATGTCCATTCTGTGAAGAGAAAAGTGTAATCAGACAATGACATACTAAAAAATACCACTTTAGGTAAAGAAAAGATTTTAATTAGCGGGTCATTTCGCGATAATTATCGTGTTTAATATTATTTATCTACAGACTGCATTTGTGCAAAAGGTACAAAAACAGGTGATAATCTTTAGTATTATTATACTACTGACCAACAACATAATACTTACAAAATGTCGCGCGGCAGTACGGATTGGTCAATATTGTGCTCCAGTACAACGAGAATGCAATGAGTCTTGAGAGTGGGAGCATAGTCCAACAGATGGAGATCACTGTTATCAATCAGCCTTTCTGGGTTGTTGTCAAAATTTTCCTGTTCCCGAATATTGGCGTGTGGACAAGGGCTGTGAAAATAAACAATAATGTATTATGTAACTGTAAAACTGTAACAGTTAATTATGCAAACCCTGAAATAGATTTACATATTTAATTTGAGATAGTAAACTACTGACCTTGTCCCTCCAAACAAATAAACGACATCATTATGAATTAAACATGCTTGACGTCTACGCTTGCAAGGCACTGAGCCGCCTACGTTCATGTATTGCCAGATATTATCTTTGATAGAATATCTATACAGATCATTGAAATGTGATTTCGAGTTGCCATTGAATCCGCCAAAGATATACATATGTTCCTTGTACAGCCCTGAAATTGCATAGGATAGTAATGACTACAATATTAATTTCATGTATAGGTATAAAGACGATAAGATCTTCTTAACACTTACAAGCAGAGTGGCTGCGTCGGCCTTCAGGCCATGTTCCGCCAGGGTTTACGGCCACCCATTTTTCTTCTTTGGTGTCTAAGTAGTAAACTTGGGGGCAATATACTTCTTCTTGGGAATTGTAAGGGCTGTTTAGATCCCCGCGTCCCCCAAATACATACATCCTGTCTCCAACAGCCACAGCAGTATGAAAATCGCGGTGCGAAGGCGGTGTTCCTCTAGCATCTACGAAATACCACTGCATTGTATCAAGATTTAGGCAGTGAACCTCGTGAGAATACTGATCAGTAAGATATTCAAACCCTCCAAAAATGTACATTCTGTTTTCGATTACGCATGCTGAATGACCATCTTTTGCGTACGGTACCATGCCTGTCACAGCTGGGGTGCTCCATTCTAATGTTTTGGTGTCGAAACAAGACAGAATATCGCAGGCCACGGCATTGTTTCTGCCTCCCCACATGTAAACCTGTAATTCAAGATTTGTTACTCTAAGGTAGGTAAGAATGACAAACACAACAGGAAAGGCTAAAGGTTTAATAGGTGTGAACGAAGAGGAAATAACGAGAAGGCCGTCGCAGTTGCAATTTGTTGAGCTCTCTCTGTTAATAATTGTAAGCTATCGTTAGTCGTAGCTGCCGACATTATTGTAATATTGACTAAACCACCCTTGTTAAAAAAAATATACTTAGTTTTGTCGAATGCCTGTTTATGTTAGTGTTAAGATTTTAAGAAAGTAAATAAATAATTCATTCATTCATTAATTTAACTGCATTATAATTAGGTTTAATCTTTATTAGGTTCACTTATTATATGCAAATAATTTTATTATGTCCATGTGTGATACGAAGGCATACAATAACCGCCAATTATTTTAACTGGGGTAAGAAACTGGTTCACATAATATGTAGCCGGTCATTCTACATATAGGTCTAGCTAGAGTGTCAACGCCCTATCGATCATTTTTACTTGGAATAAGTGGATATTAGAAGAAATTATTGACCTGATTATTTTACGATTATAAGATTATGACTTTATATGCGATTGCTTGGCGAAAATGAACTTGTGTAGGTAATTTATTTACGTTAGGATATTGCATTTGCAAATTTTATAATATTTTTATGTAAAATATATTCATTGATTTGTAGGTAGGTATGATGTATGAAGGTGAAGGATTTTTTTTTTCTGGAATTGTTCAGTAATTTTACCTGTCCTGTGTGACTGTCTGCTTTGAACCATTTTACGACTTCGATATTACATTACAGTAAATACCTAATCATAATCATGCCATTCAAAACTAATCAACAATATCACAAAAAACAAGTTTCTAAAATATGTCTGCCTGAGTCAATAAAGTTCACATTATGCAAAATATCAGGAAGAGTAAAAACAAGTATTTAAATGACAAGGATAAATAAAAGTAAATGAATACATTGTCATAATCCCCACTAATGAATAATGTTATTGTAAATGTACAGTTATTTTCAAAAGAAATATATTTTAAACAATAACATGGGTAATTTATGCAAACATGTAGGTACAACAGTTAGTCTTGAAAAGGAAAATCTCAACAATACTGAGACAAGTAATTTACTAACAACAAAAGTATTTACCATGTTGTAATAATTATTATTGAATTATTTTATAGTCAATTTGGTGGGAAAAGTTTTTTTTAATATTCTTACATGGATTTTCTGTTATGAAATCTTTCAAAATATTTAGCTATTTAATAAATGCTTGCCAGATTTACTTGCTACTCTTTGTGCAACAATTGAATAGAAAAGAGGATTGGTCAAATTAAAATGAATAAATATCTAACAGTTTTACTTATTCCTTATAGTTTTCTTTTTAATGTTTTGATATAATTGTGAACTGGAATGAAGGTACTCTGATTAACAATAGCCTGTTATGAGAACACCATTATGAACTTAATGATATTTATTTAACATTATATGCACATTAGTGAAGATAGGAATCCTGATAATATGTGGAGTTATGTACTTACATAATCTACATGTAAGTATGACAAATATTGAATGGCCTTCAAAGTATGTTATTATTTTTATTTTATGCTTGCATTATTTATCATCCATATACCTAAATTACCAAATTTAATGCTAATGATTAGTTAGCATTAATTAGTTCTAAACTGATGAGTTATTGTTATATTTGTAAAATTTACCAATCTAGTAATTAATGATTTTTCTCTTAATTTTATTCTAATTGGAATATAAGTATCTGATAGATTAATTTACTACATCTCTTCTTTTATAGATGAGTTTCAACTTCATGATAATATGTTAAATAAAGATCAGCAAAAAATGCAGAATTAAAATTATAATGTCTAGGGACAACTAACACAATCTCACTTAAAAATATTTACCAGACTTTCAATTTGATTTTTTTGGTAAAAATTGTATTAAAAATTTGAAGCAAGTTTTAATAGAACAACAACATGTTTATCACAATAAACTTACCTTGTCGCCGTACGCGACTGTGGTATGACCATATCTCTGGAATGGAGCCACATCAGTCCTCTTGTAGTTCACAGGTGCCCATCTGAGAGAATTCGTGTCCAAAACATGGACAGGAATCGGCTCCCAATCTTTATACTCCTCGCTCGAACAATATCCTCCAAAAGAATAGATTTTATCTTCGATACATACAGCTGCATGATTGACTCGCATCGGCCCGCCCTCGATATGCACCGTCCATCTCATTTTGGTAAATGTTTACCAACACAGGCTGGTTATGTAAAGCGCTGGATCACACTGAAATCGTGCGGGCGGCGAAGATTATTATAAACTAAGAGAAGTCAAATAATTCACAGTCCCTAACTAACACAACCGCCAGTGAGCGAGTTGCACTGTTGATGACATCGACGTATGATATGCATAGACTGCTACTATCGCTAGGTTCCCCTTGTGCCAAGCGAGAGCAGTTTTTAGTCTGATCCTAGTACATTTCGTTTTTCATTTGAGTTAATTTTAGCGCAACGAGAAACTTATACAAGAAAATATCGATGGTTTTGACATTGTTAGGATAATATTAGTGTTTTAGATAGATTTTTTAAAACGGCAAGCTCCATCTTCATGCATAATTCACGACAACGCTTGTTCACACTAGTGCTTACGGTTTAAACTCTGATAGGCTCACTCTATAGTTTCTAATGCAACCTCGTTGGTTGATGACATTGACAGCTGACACTGCTGACAGCTGTTTGCTTTTTTTTTCCTGTGAAGTAGTAATGACATTTCTGACAATGACTTATGGGCGCTATTTTCGATGCGTTCAGTTTAAGTTTTTGATTTATTTATTAAACTACCTAAGTAAAGATTTGTGTTCGTACTTATTTAATAAACGTGATGTGCCTAATAATAATTATGTCATCTGACTAAGCATATTTTCCTAAATGTACTGTTCCTGTTAAGGACTTATGAAGAGGTTTAAAGATTTTATAATTTGTTATTTTTCTATAAATAGGAGTCATCTATTGCATTAGTTTTGAACTAAATGCAAAGATAGTACGTTTGTTAGATGGTAGTCCCACAGTTTCATCGTTGTAAGCGTGGTAGAGCTATTGCCTGTAGCTACCTACATTATTTTGCTTTAAGCTATGTTTACACTCCGACAATTGGCGTTACTATCGTTACATATACGTAGTAAGTCGTAACAAATATTGGACATAGTTAGAATGATTAAGTCGATAGAGCTAAGTCGAAAAGTTTTTGTACGCGGGATACTCGACTGCACATCAAAATTAAATTATTTTATTTCGTACAATTAGAGGATCTTTGCTTTTGTTTTTTATTAGGTAACATTGCTGTAGTTACTTCTGATTATTATGCAGTTATGTAGTAAATTCTAAAACTCTTAAACAACTGCGAACAGGAATAAGTTAAGCAGGAAACTATATTTTTTTAAGGAAATGGCGAACCTAAAAATGGGAAATGGCGTTAGCTTGGCAGAACTCTTTCGTATCTAGCAAAATCATAAACAACAATGCAATAGAAAAATAAATAATTAATAAAAGAATACCTAAGTGCATGACAAAAAAAAAAACAATTGAATTTTACGAATGAAGTCATGATTCTAAAATTAGGACTTACGAGAACGCAAAATTATTGATCTTCTGTATTCTTCTGTCAAAAATTTAAATTATTTGTGCTTGATTGGCTTTTGAATACTAATATTATTATAAATTTATTTTAGTGTCTACATTGAGGTAAGAGCAAACAAAATATCTTTACATTTTTGTAATATTTTTTGATTATTTTTATGTAAATAGACAGCACAGATAAGCACACAAAAATTCTAAAATTGTGGTCAATAGACACATCAAAGGGAAAGAATAGATATTTATGAAAGAGGCTTTAATACCAAGTTTAACTTAGTTCTGATTCCGAGTAAATTAAAATCTTGTCTTCTGAAGAGGCAGCTTTAATTATAATATTGTACCTAAGTAGATACAATGAAATATATTCTATCAATCAATTGTCGCTAAACAAAATCACTGTACATTTTATACAGTGTGTCCGGGCATGGACTAGCGATATTCTAAATACTTAAATATAATCTATTTTAAAGTAAAATTACACTATTTACTTGGGTCCAATACACTTCCCCGCTATGTGGCAGCCATTTTGTTTTTTTTGTTGAAATATGCTCTATGCGAGTACAAAAAAAATCATATATCTCAAAGTTTTAGTCATACTGAGATAAAAATGGGCTTATTCGAAAGGCAATAATATTGTCTACCATCTGCATTACAAAACAATGTGTTTACGATTCCATAACATATGAAAAAAAAATGTAAAAGTCGAAAAAAGAAACGAAAAATTATGCAATTCAACCAAAAATTGAAAATTACTACAAAAACACCCCCGACAACTGTATAATTTTTTTTACTTAATCGACAGATTTTGAGCTAAGCTACAATACAACATAAAATTCACAACTGTATGTCTTATACTTTAAGAGTTATTGTTGTTTGAACATAGCGTATGCGCAAGCAAAAAATGCCTTTGTTAACCGCTAGAGATATTTATGGCATTCACTGCATTCCATGCGAGAACAGGCCAGAAATACTGTTCATTACTAGCGTGAGTGAGCGAGATAGAACGTATTAGTCCACTACCTGGAACAAAATCTCAGTTTTAAAGACAAATGATTAGTTGGATTAGTTGTCCCTCGCCCTGCGTTGTGATCGCTACTTTCACTTACCGTCCGTTCTGTTTACGTACTGTGTTAGTGTTTATCATAAGTGTGATAAAGTATGGCACAGCGTCAATATTCATCGCAACATATTGCTGACATACACTTTGTGTATGGCTTTTGCAATGGGAGTGCAAATCTGGCTGTAGAAGAATATCGAAGAAGGTACCCTAACAGGCCTACACCGAGTCGCCAAACTTTTATTGACGTGCATTCAAGATTAGCCGAAAGAGGTATTCAAAGAGCTGTTAATGAACGTGATCGCGTGATATCGCCCGAAGATGAAGAAGAAGTGCTTAGACTAATAACCAATGATCCTAGACTAAGCGTTAGACGGATTGCAGTGCAACTTCAAATGTCTAAGTGGCATGTATGGAGAATTTTGAAAAGAGAAGGATTACACCCTTATCATTTTCGACGGGTTCAAGACATAATCGAACCAGATCATGCTGCGAGATCTGTGTTTTGTTCGTGGATAAATAGAAATTTTAGACAGAACCGTAATTTTTTACAAAGAATTCTGTGGACTGATGAAGCCAAATTTACAAGAGCTGGAATTACAAACCACAGAAACGACCATCTTTGGTGCTCCGCAAATCCAAGGGCGGTGCGACCAAGCTCATTTCAACATGAATTCTCAGTAAATGTGTGGGCTGGCATAATCAACGATAAACTGATAGGGCCATTGGAATTGCCACCTACATTAAACGGCGCTAGATTTTTAGAATTCTTGGAGACACAGTTTGCGGACAGCCTCATGGACTTACCTCTATCATACCGTCGGCGTATGTGGTTCCAGCTCGATGGTGCACCCGCGCATTTTTCTCGAGCAGTGAGAGAATATCTAAATAACAATCTATCGCCGTGGATCGGTCGTGGTGGTGTAGTAGCATGGCCACCTCGCTCACCCGATTTGACACCTTTAGATTATTTTTTGTGGGGTCATATGAAACAAAAAGTATACGCTACAGTTCCTAACACCAGGGAAGAACTCGTCGCAAAAATTATGGCAGTCGCCGAAGAAATTAGAGCCGATTTGGATTTAATTAGGCGCTCATCAACCCAGATGGCACAGAGAGCCGTAGTGTGTCTACAAGCTGGAGGTGGCCACTTTGAGCAACTGCTTTAGATATTTTAATATTGGAAAAAACATTAAATAAATTCAATATGAATGTTATGTGTTTTTAATGATTTCCTGTATAGGTTTCTTGCGCATACGCTATGTTCAAACAACAATAACTCTTAAAGTATAAGACATACAGTTGTGAATTTTATGTTGTATTGTAGCTTAGCTCAAAATCTGTCGATTTAGTAAAAAAAATTAAACAGTTGTCGGGGGTGTTTTTGTAGTAATTTTCAATTTTTGGTTGAATTGCATAATTTTTCGTTTCTTTTTTCGACTTTTACATTTTTTTTTCATATGTTATGGAATCGTAAACACATTGTTTTGTAATGCAGATGGTAGACAATATTATTGCCTTTCGAATAAGCTCATTTTTATCTCAGTATGACTAAAACTTTGAGATATATGATTTTTTTTGTACTCGCATAGAGCATATTTCAACAAAAAAAACAAAATGGCTGCCACATAGCGGGGAAGTGTATTGGACCCAAGTAAATAGTGTAATTGTACTTTAAAATAGTTTATATTTAAGTATTTAGAATATCGCTAGTCCATGCCCGGACACACTGTATATTTAGTAGAAATAAAACTTAAGTTCAAGAATTGGCACAGGACAGACATAAATGGAAAGAGCTGCACCGACAAGAGCATGGCTCTTAAATTGATGATGATGATGATGATGAAAACTTAAGTTATAATTAAGTACTTAAGTGGTTCGCTTTATATAAAAAAACCTAAGTACCTACATAAGGTCACATCTACGTCTATAGCTATTTTCACACCTCCTATTATTTCAAATCTGACCTATAAATATCGGAACCATGTCAGGTGTTAATGTAGTAATCAAAACTGTTTGCAACAATGTTGCTAGATACGAGTCGATAATTACCTAGTTCTGTTTCTTGTTGAGATGCCATCAGGTTCCTCTCTAGCTAGGTTTCAATGCGTTATGTAACGACTTTCAAAGTTAATGTATCTCTCTGAGTAATATTGTATACTTTTTTCATCAGCAGGAGAGCAATAGGCGTGATCTTTCAACGCCAGGCGGTGTTAGGGCGCGAATCATTTGTTATTATTTCTCTCACGCGTCAAGTTTCCAAACAAATTGTATTGTAACTGACAATATGAGCGATTATTGTTCGATTTGATACAAATGTTCGGTCCGTGCTTGGAAATCATTTTGGCGTTATTCTGACCTCGATTCTTTGTGGACAAGATAAGTTCTTTTAAATCAATTAAATTTCACATTCATCGACAACACAAGATTAGTATTTTCGGTAAATATCGAAATATGTACCTTACTTAAGCAGAACATGAAAAGTTGGTGACAAATAAATAAATTTTCTGTATGATCCAGCTTAGTGTTTAGCTATCTTATTGCTGGCAGCACTTTTTTGAAGCTTCTTCTAGACGATGTGAATACATCTTACTTTACATCATCATATATCACTACCAAGCAATGACCAGATCGATGTATTGGAGACTTCGGGGAAACGAAACCGGGCTAGTAAAAAACCGTTTATATTTTTGCTTTAAAAATAAATACATTTTCCCCTAGGCCGCAGGGTGGAGGCGGTGACATGTCCTGTGAAGTATAGAAAGCGCATTGCCGATGACGCCCGGTCTATAAATCATAATTCGGGATCGGCAATCGTCCGTCCGCCCGTCTACTCGGCGACTTTCCTCGTTTTTTGTCTGACTCCTAAACCGTTAGCGTGTGTGATAGAAGGGTGGCGACATATGTTGGTGCCGTACGATGTCACCAATTGTATCTTGATAAATTGACGTAGTTTGTATTTAGACAACTTTAGTTCCAGAAGAAGATCTTATGAAATGTAGATGTAGAGAGCGAAATGACAGTCCTTAAATAATCTTCTATAGTACAAAATATCTTCAACAAATATTTTTGTAACTCCTTCCATTCTATTTAAAAATACGAGCTACTGTGCCCAACATGTATGGAACACACAACTACCTCGCAGTTTATTACCACATCATCGATTGTATGAATACATTATAAGCTATTTGGAGAGCTTATTTGGATACGTTACACGCACCACCCGTTAGCCTATCCAATGGTAACATTTATCATCGGAATCCTATAAAAAGTAAACCGGAACTAATCCGTGAACCCCACCAGTCACCCTCCCGTAATCTGCATACGCCAAGAAAATAATTTCACGCCCTAACCACACCGAGACGCTGCTCTATTGTTGAGATTTTATGAATAATTTTGATATGCGGGTGTTTGTTGTGTGATACACTGAGATGCTGATAAACTACAATAAAAGTGTCAAGTTTTGGGAACTATTTTTCGGTAAAAAAGTAGGTACTAGGTACATAAGTGTAAAGTGTAGAAGGTTGGTGCGGTGCTCTTAAGATTAAATTCGCAAATGACTGTTTTCTCAGTTACCTGTTCTAACCTAAATAGATGTGTCATTATTTTTAAACCATCTCTCTACAATACCTAGTTGTATTTTTTGTTACTACATATATAGAAACTGCAGAAAAAAAAGCTACAACGCATCATAAAAAAACACTTGTCGATAAAATTTGCCACAATATAAATAAAAGTTAAACCGAAAAATGAAAGAAAAACAGTAGGCAAAAGATTGACATGAACTCCAAAATACTTTTCTTTTATTCTGTTTTAACGTGTATATGATCCCATTGTTCCGGCAATTAAGCGGCAACAGAGCGGTACGAATAGGCTCCAAGATTTGGGGCTCATGGTTTTATTGCTTTATTCTCAGCACATCAGCATTATCAAAACATGATTATAAATTCAATGTTTTAAGGAGATGTTTTCCTTTCGATTTCGATCTGAATATATTTTAGCGTACGTACACAACAAGGCACACTATAATGTGACATCGCGGCGACATAAAGAGCGCAATGTGTCTAGTCGACGGCTCGATCGACGTTATTGATACACGGAAAAGATTTCTCTTTGATAGTTGCGGTCGTGCGTTTTGACGCCTCGCGTATTTAGCTAGTGTTGTACTAACATTGTATCGATACTTGTTCAATTCTTTGAGGTTTACCATGAAAAAACGGGTTTCTCCCATTTTCTTTTGTTTGTGATGTTTTAGTGTTCATTTTGTCTTGCTTTTAAAGGAGACGTTTAGCTTTTCGAATTACTATCTCCGTAGGTGAATAATTGTTGGCTGCTTTTAAATATGTACATTGTACAACCGTTACAAGTGTCTTTGATTTTTTTTAAATGTTTTTCTCATTATATGTAGACTTATCTTCTCTGAATTAACCAGATTAGAAATAGTTTTTTTAACGTTGTGTGTTAACGGATATATAAGTTTATACTTAGCAAAACTTATTTAAATGTCTTAAAACCCATTTCAAACTTAAAAAAAAAAAAAAAAAAACCTTAAAATTGTGTATGATAGGATAAAAGCAATAATTTACTGTGCATCGACAATGTATCGTAAAGCACAACTCTAATTCCACCATAAGACTGCGTAACGTTCCCTACGCAGCGCCACATTTATTGATGGACTTTGGAAGTTTTCAATATTATGGCTACTTTACATATCATATGGAGAGTTTTATTACGATTTCGCATTTGCCGCCTGATGGGAAAAACGATTTCCCCATCGTGCCGAAAAAGAGGGCTTGTTATTCTGGACTTTGTTATTAGTTCTTGTATTCGATACACATCAACCATAGCCTTATATAATTTGTTACCAAAGCATCTTCATTTTCCACCAGTATTCCAGCACTTTACAATATTGTAGCCATATTTTTAACATCTCCATATCGTTGGACGTTTATTCCCGCTATTTTTTCGCCATCTAAACCTCTGCGGCAACCGTATGTCATTTTTATGTGGCCACTTTTCGACATTATATTCCTTTCTATTGTGGCAAAGGTGCTCATAGGGATAAGGGCCTTAATATACGATTATCGGTGGCACTCACTATTGTGCTTGACCTATTCTTTGAGTTATTGCCCTTATCGACAATGATAGCTCAATTGTGAGATTCTTATAAGGTTTAAGTATAAAATAAAGTATCTTGATAGATTCTTACAGAAAGGACATACTCATGGGACTAATAACTTTTGTTGATCACATTTTCGTTTATGAATTATGTTGTCTTACGCCTTAACTGTGGTGAAAAAGTTGTAGAAGTATATCATCAGGGTCGAGTTCTATCATTACAGGATGTCAACAGCCCAAGTTTTAGAGCAAAGGCCAAACCATCAAGAGCAGAGCGGAGACAAAAACACAGAGAATCGGCCATTACGAACAAGCAAGTCGCAACTTCTTAAAACATCCTTATCCAAAGAACACATAAAAAGCAGACATCGTTTTTCTTTTAAAAAACTCTCTCATTTGCCTATCAATAGTGGTTGAGGCAGATCTGACCGTAATAAATGTCATACTTTATGGCACTTAGGAAAAAATGCAAGGGAGCCATTTTACATTTTAGCCGGTGACCGGGGATCGCTATGTCGAATTACGCATTTCGAGTAGCCATTTCCTTAGGGAATTTAAAATATTTTTTTTTTGGAAACATTTGGGTTTTGTTGTTGATTTACGATGTTTATATTACGATATTTGTTGATGTGCTGGCGGAAGTAAAAATAAAACTGATTTCTTAATTTGGCTGAGCGCTGTGGTTTTCCACTTTGAAAACCACCCTATCAAACAGTTCTTTTGCACAATGGTGTAAAGGGTTACACGTAGTTTTTGTACATTTAATAGATACTCATGAAAATAAAACTGTATGTTTTTTTTTGGTAGAAATTTTGCAGTTAGCTTGAGCGCAGGGTTTGACTGCTTCAACGGACTTTAAAAAAACTGTATGTACTTTTAACTGTGGCATGTCTAATTAACAATAGGTAGGTACTGAAGGGCTCACATTCGCTAACCTGCAATCGGATTATATGTTTGAACTAACTCGTGGAACTATAGCGGCATCGCATCAGATTAAGCGCTACCATTGTTCCTCTAATGAGATTATTCACGTATGATGCAAAATACCGCTGTTAAGCGCCGAAATTCACTAAAATGCACCAAAGCTCGGCCTGAATAACGTTAAATTAGAATCTGTGAGATATTCATGAAGTTTGACCAAAGTTCCGATAGTAAGGTGTTGTGTTATGGGTATTTGTAAAATGCTAAACAACTGAATACCAAAGCTTTTGCATGTCCCTAACTACTCTTTCATTGAAAAAACTTAATGAAAGAAAGAGACAAAAATAATGCATCTCAAATATTTATACGTATTTCAAGTAACATTATATAATTTAATCAATTTTCATAACAATCTCTTGATATCTCTTTCTATACACAGATGTTCAAGCCAACTGCATGTGATCAATCAAAGATTTAAGCCTCCCTTTGACCAAATAACGAAAGTGTTGCAAAAATTTAAATTAAATCTGAGCGAGACGTGTTTATCTGTGAAGCACCCGCATTATAACACTCCTGGATCACGGTTTATAAATTCATTCAAAGGTATATTGTGCTGAAATAGAAATGAAAAACAAAATGGCGAGTTTTCCTTTGCTAAATTGTCTGTTTTGGTTTTTGCCTTTTGAAATTTCAAGTCGTTATAGGAAACGATGAAGTTAGGTTTAACATTGGACAGTGTTTCAAATTGAATAAGCAACATATGAAATCCATGAAAAAATTATTTAAGGGATCCAAGGGTCCAACATCAACCTAGAAATTAGTTTTTCGTGCTAATATTGCGCTTACATTGAAATCAATAACACGGAACCCTTAATTAGGTTGTTAGATAAGACTTAGAAATTAGTAAAAGGCTGAATTAGCTAAATTCCGTTAGATATTCAAAGAACCTACTAGTTACGTTCGCCTAAAAGATTGCAATCTACAGGCAGGTTACTAGCCATCGCCTGCTTGGACCGCATTAAACCGTGTATTCCTTGTAGCCGACTCTTAGGACCAACAATTATGCCTACTTAGACCTGCAACAGTATTTGGGAGGGACCCTAGACTTAGCGCTATGTGGACTAAATGAATAAAGGTAATCTAAGCTTAGCTCGTAATGTTAAATTGATATTTTATTTATAACATTTTGAATGTGAAATTTGGGTAGAGGTTATACAGGACCTTATATAAATGGTATGTTTAGTGCCTGAGCTAGCTAAGAATTAAGATTTTCACAGTTAAATTCTTCAAACATTGATATGTCTAGTCTTCGTTTAAATAATATGACTTTGTAAAACTAGAGTCTTTTAAAGGCTCTCCAATATTTTCATCATATTCACAGAGAGATATATTAGAGACATACTGTATCAGTGATCAGTATCCAATACTATAAATGTCTATTATCAATCCTATTTAGGTACTTATAAGGCAATGCTACCTACGCTACCTTTTATTAACTTTACTCTACATTTTCTTTAACCCCCATAGAAAGCAATGTCGACAAAAGATGGAATCATATATGACACTTATTGGCAAGGGGTTTGATCGATTGACGGATGGCCCATTGTAATGAATCTCTTACAATTCAATTTAGATGGAGAGCGGATTTATTACATGCTTCTAATCTTAATTCTACGTGTTTTTTTATATCGTAAAGGAAAAAAAAAGTAAATATAAGAGTGTGTCCGAGTAACATTACTTTTAGGTACATAAATATTAAACGACCACCTGATAAATTACATTGTTTTAATTTGATAAACTTACTGTTAACGTACTACTACTGTGGAACTGTCAAATAATTAGCTTATAAAAAAGAATTTTAAATAAATTGTTTTCAACCGATAACTTACGCCTCCAAAAAACGATTTCAATAAAATAGAATACCCCAATATAATCGTTTTATAAAATTCATCTAATTTTTCTTCACAGTTTACGAAGTAAACCGCCATATTTTCTCAACACATCTTACTTGTAATTCGGTTAAGCTTTTGATCATTGAATTACGTATTGGAGCATCTTGAAATTTAAGTAGACGAGTTGAGCAGAGCGTCAGATTACGGTGGCACAATATTTGCGGGTGGCGAGTGCGTGTGCCCGATAAAAATATTCTATTTATTACGAGCCACCGCGGAGGTACATTCAAAGCGCGTCACGCGTTGACATCCAACTTCTCCGCGTTTCCAAACACGTACGCTTGTCTAGGGTTGAACTGTCACTGATTTATTACCCCGCTTCCTGTGTTTTATACTAATTTACAATGGAGATTTTTGGTTTTTCTTTCGGCTTGTGTGGTATATCTGGGTGTAATTGATCGCTAGCTTACTTTTTTTTATTTCTATAGGATGTAATCTGTAGCAAAACAATGTGAATTCTTATAGTTATAACTTCCTTAGTTATGTAAATTTAACAGCAATAACAATAACTTGTCTGCAGATTAATTCATCTAATGAAAAATTGCTACCTACATTAAAGAATTCCTTTTCTTGAAAATTAAATAGAACTTCATCTCGCTTCTTGTCTTTGATATCATAAAATTCCATATGTTTATAAACACATTCGCAGTAGTTGTCAACCCTGTATCATATTTCGCGGGATCACGCGCCCGCCCGCCCCTGTCTGTACGTACCTATACAGTCAATACGTGCGAGTGGGAATAATTTTTCATCTATTCCCATTAAATCTGACGTCAACGCCGATATCAGCTATCAGTACTACCATTTATGTCACACTAAAATCATTTAATGTTCTGTATGCCTGTCTATATTCAATGTTTACTCTTTGCTTAGATTTAGTAACGTCCCTAGTGTTTTATATTTACAGGTATTCAGAAGCTGAAAGCCAGTTCAGTAGAAAATCACTTGCTTAAACACGGACACATTTCACCCAGCTCCAGGCAACACAAAAATAAGTAGAACATAAAAGTACACAAAGCCACAAAAAAATCTAGTGAGCAAGTTAAAAAAATGTGCTCGGCACTATTCAGCGTAAAAAGTATCATTCATACTGCACTGCGGTCAGCGCCGACTAAGCCGCCTCGCAAAGTCAAAAGAGCTTTGACTTCAAAGCGTCGGGGAATAACTGGCAACACCAAGAGAATGCAAAATAAACTGGCAACACTAAGGTAAGAGTGCAAAATAAATGCAGCAACAGCACATTACACAGCCATTGAATCAAAAGACAGACGGAGCGTGAAGTGATGAAAACTGGAAAAATAATAAAGTTGCCCCTTACGAGTGTGTGCGAGGGACGACTATTCTGGGATCTTGAGGCGCAGATAAGCGGAGGCTGCGGCACTGCGACCAGGTGACCTGTACTTTATACTTATTGCTGGTCATTAGAGCTAATAAACTTCATAAAATTCTGTTAGTTGAGTCGTTAATTAGACAGCGATTATTTTGGTAACTTCTTCATTTGATGTTTCAGGGGGCAGAGGAAATGCAGGTAACAGCCTGCCATGATTTCTTCCCTATTTAGTGAGCGAAGGGTAAGATAACGTCCTGTAAATAATATAAAGTTTGAATATTGCGTCAACAATTTCATGACAGGTGTATACATATACAGGCTTTGTTTGAAAATTGAATGCATTTTGATGACCTCATCAAACACATAACACATTTTCCCGAAAGTAGGTACCCACAGTAGACGGAATGTTAAAACATTTAAAGAAATAATAGAATACATAATTTCCAATACCAGATCATTCTCGCGTTTAATTATGAAATAAGAAAAATCTAAGGAAATTGCAAAATTGGTTTTCAACCTTTTCCTGAAAACTTTGGTTTAAATACTAGGAAATGAGGATAAACTATATTTTTTCATCTGAATAGTGACTCCGTGTGGTATCCACGTCTAGGTGTTCGTGCAAACCGTAGCCGTGTCAATATTGGCAGGCACTTGTAGGGAGAGACGTATGATTTTTACATCAAAAGCAACACCGACTCACAGACCAGAGAGAATTTACATTTGATGAGTTAGAGGTGTTCTAACGTTTGTGTTTCCCTTCGTGTAGCGGGTAATAGCTTTTGTGAGGCTTAGTCAACATGCATATGCTGTAGCCTAGACACTGAGGTAGGCTATGAATGTAAAAATACGTTTTAAAGAGAGTTGTATCTACTTCCATAATTCTTTTCCTAAATTGTGTACCTACTTAATTAATTTATGATAAAACAAATTAAGCCTGCCATTTCGGCCAGCTAATTAAAGTCTTTAAAATACACAATGGCCCAATGTAATATTAAAAAAACTATCAATAAATAAATTCAATATATTTTAATGCCTTTAACCTCCCCACAAACTACAGCATCGTCCAAACCAAATTAGTGAAAACATAAATTATAGAAAGCGCAGCGGTGGCACTGCGACACCTTGCATTGTGAACAAATTTAATTTCCTAGTTGGAGAGCGGGTAAATTCATGAAACCGGGTCCGGGCAGGGGTCGCGTACCTATCGGTTGCATTATTTACTGCACTTACACTCGTGTGGTGAAAATCAATGTAATTAATTGGTTTATGGGCTGCGGTTTTATCGTTGTTCAACTAACTCAGTCGTGTTTAGGCAATGTGCTGGTTATCACTAATAATGTTGTTGAGGTATTTGCAATCAGGTGAATTAATATAATTTTGGTGTAACTGTTTAATATTTTGCTACAATTCGTGGTCCTTCCATTCTAACAAATCGTACCTCAAGTAAAATGTTATACTTCTGTGATAAATCTGGTAGAGATTGTACTCTACAATTATTTTTCAACTGTGTAATGCTTAAAAATGTGTCTACGTTAGAGTATTTTCATAACGTTACAGTATTCAATACAGAATTTGAGGTCAAAGTTAAATGGTGTACTATAAAAAAGACATTCTGTAGTAATTGGATAGGAACATACAGTCAACCATTAAAATTAACTACAGCATTCGATATAATAATAATAACTGCAAAAATTTTCACGTTTCACAGCGGGGATTACAGTTGTTAGCCGTCGCATCCCAAAGTTACGGCTTTAATATAAAAATAAAGTTTAACGAGTGTGCGCAGTCTGTTGCAGCTTCCCAATGTTGAGCTCGATTTATTGCTCGGCAACGACCATTTGTTTCCGATACTTTTTGTAGGCTAATCCCCCTCTATCTCTTCATTTTTTCCACAAAAATTGTACTGACCGCTTTTACAATTAACTCGCTTTGATTGTTATAGGGCGTGTGTTGTGATCGTTAGTGGTGAGTGTGAACGCCTGATGGAATTGTGTGAGCAACGTGGAGAGAGTTAAGGTTTTTGCTCTGCGCTTTGTGTTTTGTACTAGGTACTTCAATTGGAGTTGGTTAATTTTCAATATTCATTCAGGTCACACATGCGTTGAATAAAAACACGAGTTTTTGTAGGAGTAAATCTGTCTTACATATTTATTTACTAAAAAGTGAAGTAAATCTTCTAATACTTACAGTAGCTACCTACTTGTGTATGAAAGTACTTATGGTTTAAAAGTAACATTTACATAAATACACTAGATCTGTTTCAAAATAAAATAATGTATTTTTGCCAACGCTACATACGTATAGTCGATTTATTTTATTATGCCACCTTACCGCTTTGGAGCCAGAACATTAAGACGTACGTTGCGAGTTAACGACACTAGGTGGCGCTAGGAGTTACGATACGTTGTTCAAAAGGTTTGTAACAAGAGTGAAATAATGAATCTTGAAATGTATATTGGTTTTATTAACACGGGAAAACAGCACTATTAAATTATATTTTTGTTTATTAATAATTTTGAACGCATAGCAAAAATCTGCCGTAGTTAATTAAAGGTTTAGATAGTCGAAAAGTTGTGTAAATTGTTAAAGAGAATCATTCTACTTTGGTACACACGTATATATATGAGCATAATTATTTATAGTATTAGCAAAAAAATGTATTCAAATTCATTTAACACTTACACTTAAGTTGGTATTTAGAAGAATAAAATAACGTACCATAGCGATAAAAGAAGGTAATTAATTAAAGTATTAGTACCTTGAAGTAGTATTATTATGTTGTTTAATCCAAGCTCAGATAAGAAGTAGCTATGAGCAGCTAATTTGTTTGTCTGTTGATAATGAGAACTAAAGATTATCTGGCAGGTTAAAATATTCCATGTTTTATACGTAATTAGTCTTTGCCTAGGATCAACAGTAAGATCTTGATTTAAGTCGAGTATTTCGTAAATCGAAAACAAGATTTCATTTTTGTTTGCCTTTCACAAAGATGAATGATGATGAATATGATTGAAGGAAATTAACTAGTTACGAAATAAAGTAGTATGTAGGTCATTACTAACAACGTTATACATTATCTGCTTATTACGGGTAAAAAACAAGCGGTTTTCAAAAACTTTAAAATTTTAACCATCTTTGTATTTACATTTTAGAATAGCCTTACTCCAAATACCAAGTGGTAATAAAATACTTTAAGTAAAATGCCCACAAAGGAGTGACATATTTGAGAGATGGAGGATAAAATGGGTAGGACCACACTTTAGAAATGTAGAGGCACAAAGAGTGACGGTACGGCGAATGCGGTGTAGCCTTGTGTGCGAGACTGGCCACAGGTTTGCGCTCGCACTCGCCTCGGGTGCTGTCCCTTGTAAAAACCTCGTCTAAAATCATGAAACCATGAAAAAAGACGGCTGTACGTGAAATTGACGCTTCCAACTTTCGATTGAAACGATATCACTGTGTTTGGGTACGATATTTTCCCGATTCAAGCCTTTTCATTTGCTTAGTGTGTTTCTAAAAGGTAAATAGACAACAAAAACTAAGCTTAGTCAAACTACTGATTTTCTATCAATAAATAAATGCAGTATACCTCATTCACCCTTTCTTACCTGCTCTGGCGACTTATTAACATTCGATTATCTTACAATATTCATTCATATTCATTTTATTGCCTGTTATAAAAGTACCATCAGAGTGTATGAAACATTATTCCTACATAATGATTTCTCCTTAACAGTGAGTGGCAAGCATTTTGTGTTCACCTTAACACAAAAAGCATTTTAATACGACAATTTTCAAGCTGTTTTGTACAACCCAGTGTTTCAGTGGGTAAATATAGATAGCATTGTTCTTTGTTTCCAACGCCCACTGGTGACATCTCATTATCTTTGATATATGATTGATAATCTGAGAAAAATATACTTTTTCCTCTACTTATGTTCAGAAGATATGGCGGCAAGACGGTTTTATAATTACCTATGTGTTTATGAGAACGCTGTTATGTCTTTTTGTTTGTATTTAAGTTATGAAGGTATATTTCTTCTGTTGTTTTCGGATTGAGACGTATTAATGCGATTGGAAAATATGTCCGGGTTTAAATAATAAGATTTTTTCATATAGGTATTCGTTTATTTGGGCACTGTTAAAATCTCTTGAAGATATATTTTACGTAGATACCGAATGTAGATTAACCTGCTCGTAAACGATGATATCAAAAACAAGTTTGCTTTTGGTTTCGTAGCCTTCTGAATAGTTTGCTTATGACTCATTAAAAGGAGCTCACTTGTGTTTAAAATATTTGCAATACATCATGTTCAATTATTTCTTTTAATTATGACTAGTTTTTGTAGTCTCTACATTTAAGCTAACGATATGCCTGGATACGATTCATAAATCCGTGGCTGGCGTGAACACATTGACATGTCGAGTTCTATGATTTTTTTTTTATTGGCTTATTACATCCTACGCATTAGGAATTTATATGAAAAAAATTGACAGTTATAAATATACATAATTTTTGGAGCAATCGACTTTGGTAATATGTTGACATCTCGCATTTTGACATGTCTAACTTAACAAAACCTCATGTCAAATTAACGATTCACATGTTTTTGTGATCGAACATTGATATTTTGTTATATCAACCTATACTCACTACCCAAAATAATATTCGTTATTTGAAATCTCAACTTATACACTTAAAAGTTTTCTTTAGGTACTAATTTTAAATTGACAAATTGAAGTGTCAAGCTATTACCAGCTGAGGTCTTTTTGATTAAATCGTGACAAATTGATATATCAAGTTATGTTATTGATAACTGTTAGTGAACAAGTTGACAACTCGGTGAATAAGTTAACAACTCGTTGGTGAACGACTTGACAAGTCTATTATTATGCAATCTATGGGGAATTTCGTTTATTTATTGTCATCATTTGAAAGATGGCATAAAATAACCTTTACTACAACTAAACCACGTGTGTTAAACTAATTTTCCGATTTACCAGAAGACGTCAAAACTTTAAAATGGCTGCCCTGACAAATTACAATTTTAGATATGTCAACATATTCACGCCAGCCACGGAAATTATCTTTATCTTTACCAGTACCTACCTACGAACTTATGTAGCCTATTTTTTATTTCATGCTTAGAGTAGTTGGAACTCTGATTTTCATATCTGCAAATCGAAAACCTTAGAACGAAAAAGAAATTGGGTTTATAACGATTTCCTAGCTTCTTGAAATTTAAATTCCTGAAGTTTATTTTTATTATTTTATCTATATTATCTGCCTTGCAGTGCCTATTACTATTTTTCTTGATAATCGCTTGATTACACAAATATGGAGCCATTTATGCACGATCATCGGCGTTAGCGGCCGCGGAATGTTTGATTAATTCAACCTATAAAATAAAACTTAATGGTGATGAGTAATTAATGTAAAAACACTTTATTGCGGTACATATTATGGAGAAAACTGGTCTTCCAATTCAATTATTTTCGCAGTTGGTTTTAATTTAATATGGAATCAGATGTTTTTGACCACAAATTAACAGTGCATCGCCATCATACTTCATAATTTTCAGTTTTTACCTGATTCTTATATTCATTCCAGGTGTAACAGAACTTGCCAATACCTATTGATACTTATTTACAAATATTAATTATACGTACCTCTTGAAATTTCTTGATTGCCATAAAAGGTTTCCTTTAGAAGATCTAAGATATTGTTATTTAATGGCTTAATAACGGAAAAATAATTAGGTAGACCCTGTTTTTAAACAACAAATTGCAAACAATTGCGTAAATAGATTGGTCTTGACAAAATTAATATTATATATGTATAATCAACGTCAATGTAAATATAGGACTTTCAATAAATATACATTTAAAACTATCATAATAATATATATACAGTGTAATTTGCAGGAACATTGTGCCCGAAAACTAAAGTAAAAAGTCAAATTCAAAGGCAAAACACAAACGCGTTCAATTTGGGAAAAGTTATCAAATAGATAACAGCAGTCAACATTTTGCAATGAAATTACCTTTAGTCGACAAGTCTGAACATAGGAAACAGGTGAAATTCTACCCTGATAATCCAATTATTATTGCCAATTTTTACTTATAAGAATATTTAGAATAATATATTGAGTTTTATAATATTCATGATTTTACTACGTTGCAGTACCAGTAGGTACGGTCCATTAAATACAAAGCTTGCTATAAACTACTTTTTATCTTTACTTATGTAAATAACATCGAGGTGGTCTTAATGATTTAACACCTGCCATTTTACTAATAAGAGTTTATTTCTTTTAATTGAATTTATTCATATGCAAAAATTTCAGTAAAGCCTCGAAAAGTGTAAAGGTTTGTTAAACATTAGCATCAATTTACTAACATTATGACATCACTCATAATATTTCGATTTAAGGCAAGTTTTTTTCAAAGTAATAGAATCTTACTAGGAATATCCTATCAGAAGATATACCTGCGTAAATTGCAAACTTCCAATTAGGATTTTGTCCTTTTTCCTTACAACTTTTTGATATACCTATCTAAGCACCTTGGTAGTGCTTACCTATACTTATACCAACTTTTGTTGTTGTTCATTCAGAACTCCCAAACAAGATTGGGAAGCCGTGAATCGATTTTAACGTAATTCGTATGGGGCCAGTGCGTCAGCATTCCCAAAAAAAGAAGTAATAAAAATTCGTTCATTAACGTCGAAGTATGCGAGTAAGATACATAAAAAGTACAATCGAATTAAGAACCTCCTTCGTTTTTTGACGTCCGGTGAAGAATTTGCTACCTCTATAGTTCATTCAGAAATATGGAGGTCGATGATTCAGTTTCTTCTTCTTTTTGTGTTAGCAGATGAACCTACATGTTTTAACTTAATTCCTTGTTATGGACACTCGACACTTGTACCTGCTGGAAATAGCTCATTTCACTAATTTGAATTACACTAACATTAATTGTACTTACCTAATTGTAGTAGATATATAGTTTACACCTAAAGGCATGTGAATTAATTGAACCAACCAAGTAGTTCAGGGGTTAAGAAGTGACGAAGTTAAATACTTATAATGATTAACGTAACGGCAAATGATGGTATGAGGTACAAGACTCCATTAAAATAACCCTTTTAGAACAAAGTCTGAAAAAAAATGGCGACATAGTACAATTACAGTTATTCAAGATGTTTGAAACTTAAGACGTCTACAAACCGTTGACAATAGTCCTCAACCCATTACTTAAAAACAAATACTCAAGTTTAACTCAAACAAAACACTTAGATTGAAAAATGTCTATAGTACCCTTCATGTACCTATATGTTGATTTTGATACCAATATTATAAAGAATAATCATTGAAAAACATCCTGAACAAAGAACTTTGAAAAACAAACTTATCTTTAACACTGACTCTACAAAGTTATAGCTCTTATTTGTTTAGCAATAAAGGTAGTTTTACCTTGTTTTTATGTGTTGAAAGTGTTGATGTTATCGTGGTATTGGAGACGGAACGTATTGAAGTGGCTTTCGGGTGTTTCGCGAAGTTGTCGATCGTTGAAATCGCTATTGTTTTAACACTTTCAACCCCCTTGTATTGTAGGCATTGTAATAAGACTGGAATTTGTGGACATAAGTAGCCCAATACTTATATTTTATTAACCTAGGTAGGTACTTATGTCAAGGTATAAGTCTAGGTACATACCTATCTACTTAACTTCCAATTAAAAAAAATTTAAAAGTATTTTTATGACGATATTTTAAATTAACAAACCTTTGAAAAAACAAAAATGTATCAATCTGTTACTTGATACACAAATAGGTACAAAATATGAATTTTGTGTGAATTTTGTAACGTTCTGAAATCGAACTTGGAATCCCCAGCGCATAAGTACAGTCACTTAACCACTGTGCCAATAAGGTATGATGTAATCACAAAAATAAAGTCACTTAGATAACTTTAGTTGCTTACCTATTGTAAAAGTACTTAAAAAATCCTTTGAAGAAAATTTTTAAGATGTCAATTAATCAATTAAGTTTAATTGCTTTTGTCTTATAAACTTAGATAATATTCAGTACCTACCTACCTATTTGAATGTATAAATGTATGTCTAAGTTTATTTGTTTCTAAACTCACTTACATTTACAGACGAAGTCGACTCTACATTTCAAAAAACTTTTTTACTAACCAAATGAATTGTTTTAAATAATTTTGAATGATGACTAATTGTTATTTTGTATTAGGAACTATATATATAACTAAATAGTCTACTATTTAGTTAGGGTTTAATAAATTAGTAGTTTTAAGAAAAACATTTTCAAGTATTAGAGGCTACAAAAACAGCAATAAGACAATTAATGTTGTAAAATAAATACTCAACTTACTGAGCACAATAATATAATATTCAACTACTAACGCAAGAGTAAAAAAAAAAGAATTCAAATTTAATAAACATTGTTAAAGAACTCCCAACAAATAGGAAAAACTTTCTTGGAACCGTAACATTTGTATAAATAAATATACATATTTTCGTAAAATAATGACTGTTGTCTGTAGACTGAGTTATAAAAAATCCTGGTAATAATATAGTCTCCTTTCTTTCTTATTCTAATGAAGGTGTAATGAAACCAGAGTGTGACTAGAGCGGCATTAGTATTTATTAGTGTGAGTGTTGCGGGCGAGAGCGGCGAGTGCGGCGTCTAGGCTCATATTGATTGCCGGTGACATTGTTATCAATACACCCCCGCGGCCGGCGGCGCGACGCGACCGACACACACAACACCCAAAAGAAACAGAAACGTTTCTTCGCGCGTTTGTAACGCAACGCAACGAAAAAAGAGGCGGAGACTCCGCGGCAGCGTCGCCGGCCAATCCCGCGCGAGGTGCAGCCGCAGCCGACCAATGGCGCGCCGCGGCCGGGGCGGGCGCGCGCACGCGGCCGCGCCCTCGTTTCGCTCCGGCTTTTTATTTATTGTTGCGCGGAACAGCGCGCGCGACGGGTGTGTGATGCGTGTGTAGTCATTGTTCGAGCATGGAGTCCGCCGTGGACTCAGCGTCGACCGCGAGCGAGGTGTCCGGCTCCTCCGGGGGCTCGCCGAGGGTGAAGGCCGCGTCGCCGGCTCGAGGGCTGAGCCCGCCGCAGCTGCTGGCGCCGCGCCTGCCGCTGCCGCCGCCCGGCCTGGGCCTGCTGGGCTCGCTGCAGATGATGCACCACTCGCCGCTCGAGCTCATGGCGGCCGCGCACCACCACGGCCCGCCGCGCTACGGCAGCCCGCCACCTATCTCCACCTCCGACCCCTCCGCCAACGAGTGCAAGCTGGTGGACTACCGTGGACAGAAGGTGGCCGCCTTCATCATCCAGGGCGACACCATGCTGTGCCTGCCGCAGGCCTTCGAGTTGTTCCTGAAGCACCTGGTGGGCGGGCTGCACACAGTGTACACGAAGCTCAAGAGACTGGACATAGTGCCGCTGGTGTGCAATGTGGAACAGGTGCGAATCCTGCGCGGGCTGGGCGCCATCCAGCCGGGCGTGAACCGCTGCAAGCTGCTCTCCTGCAAGGACTTCGACGTGCTGTACCGGGACTGCACCACGGCAAGGTACGTGTTACACGACACCCTCTCCGACCGCTCTCCTACCGCCACTCCTGCAACACTCACGGTAGGAAGGTACGTGTCTAGCTCTACGATTTACTATTTTTTTTCGTTACTGTGATTGCCTATTTTATTTATTTTTTAGGTTACGTTTATGTTATTTTTGTAAGAGCCCCGTACACAATATCCTACTTTGACCTAATTTAATCCACAAGAATTGTAATTAGTAAATATTTGGTAGTAGTAACCACAGATTAATAGTAGTGATTTATTCGTAGGCAACTGACGAACATTTTTCTAAACCTAAATAGATTATCTTATTTATTTATACACTGAAACAAATGTTTCAAACAGTTCAGTCTACATAGGCCTAATAAAAAGTTACAACGAGGCTGCTTCATTATGGCTGTATTTAATAGAGCTTTTTAATAATTGTAATTCCGGAGAGGAGCAGCTAGGAAGTGTCATCAAGGTCGTCAGCGTAGAATATTAATGTGTGCCGGTCGCATGCATACTGCCCCGCGGGGAGAGACGCGCGCTCCATTAATTTTTCACATTTTAATACGCGCAAAATATTTCCACCGAGTTAAATATTAAAGTGAGCTTCGGCCGGCGACGGAAGGGTTAAATCTCAGTTAATTAGCGGCTGTGGCTTAAATATTTAAATAGTAATTTTTACAAACGGTAAAGTTAGATTAAAAAATCTTGTTTTGTTGTGGTCGCGCCGCGGCCCAGTAGGCCTATATCGGTGTTTTCCCTGAATGTGTTTTTAAAAATGTAATGTCGGTAGAACTGTGCATCTGGGAGGCGTAAAGTTTAATTTTTTCGCTGTTATTGGGGCTTTGTGTAATATTTAATGTTTGTTTATATATTGGTAAGCGGAAACGCTTCTCGGCCGCGCGTCGCCGCTAACCCTCTGACTCACGGTTTTGTTTGACTGAATGAAATCATGAATTACCTAATTTGTATGACTAATGTAAAGTAACTGCTGAATTCGGAGATTCTTAAAAAAATTTAACACACAATTTGGAGTTATAAGTAGATAATACTTACTTAACAAATATTCAGATAATACTAAGCATTGTATAATGATATGAGAATTTATAGATTTGCAGAATCGTTTAATACAATTATCCAAACAGAGCTCTACCTAACAAATCTACATTGGGGTACTTTCAATTGAATACTTGTATATTTATTTAAATGCTGTTCCTATTTATCAATTAATTTAAACAGAAAGAAAAATATTATCTAAATAAAAATGCATTCCATCAAAAACATAGCTGTCTCTACATTTGATTAGAAAGCAATTATAACACTTAGTGAAAGTGTTCAATTAAAACGAGATATTTAAAACAGAAATAATAAAAGAAACATAAGAAGTTCCAATCAGACTTAAAATGAAATAAAAACTTTGTCCGTTCGCCGGCGGTCGTTGAATCACGCTAATTCGTATTGACACGTTTCCACCATTACGATTCGACTAATACAGTCGACAAAGAAATCTTGTTTCTTAGAAAAAAACCGATACTTTATGACTGTTCGGTTTTTTATTCGAAATGTTTTTCGATACAATAAAATAGAGATTTTGCTACACTAGTGCAGTCGAAAAATAGTTTAGATTTGTTTATTTTTTCTCTTGTAGCTGTTAGCTTGACGGTTTGCTATTTATTTTTGTTGGTTTTACTTATGTTTAAGACTCAATTAGATTGAAGTAGGTGTTACAGGAATGTGGATTTAACAAGTTTATTTAGGATGCTAGTTAAAATATTTTAATGAAATAAATTTCTTTTAGCTCTCTTTTATTACTATCTTTAATAGAAAATATTTTCACACCCTACAAAATTGTAGATATAAATAAATAAATAATAAATAAATAAATGCGGACAACATCACATACATTGCTCTGAACCCAAAGTAAGTAGCTATTAAACACTTGTGTTATGGAATTCAGAAACAACGAAGGTACCACAAACACCCAGACCCGGGACAATGTAGAAAAGTGAATTTCTACATTGACCCGTCCGGGGATCGAACCCGGGACCTCAGAGCTAGCGACACCTTGAAACCGGTGCGTACGCCACTCGACCACGGAGGTCGTCAAATTATAAATCAAATTATTAAAAAAAATAGATAATTTCTATGTTGATATTAGTCAGTTATAATTTAAATTCAAAGCTAATGGATGTCACTACTTGCATTTTGAAATGTGATATTTTATAAATAAAAACGGAACGCCCGCATTACAAAACGCAGTGTAAATAATAGGAGGACGTTCCTTTTCACGCTTCAATAATTGCTCGACAGCAGATAAACGAGTGGGTATCCAGTTACAAGCCAAGGAACTGCACGGGTGTTCGCTGACTTTACTTCTATAACTCTTTTATGTGACTTAATGTACTGCATAATGGGGTTTATACCTTTTCACTACGTAATAATAAGTAGGAATAATCGTAAATCCGATGAATAGATCGGTACTCTACATTTTAATAGAAAAAATAATGATATTAGTTTCAAGGTATCTCAGAACTACATTAGATACGTTTCGTTTAATAAATAGGATTGTATCCACGGCCTTTTCTTATTCTTTACATTCTTACATTAATTAGGAAGTTGTACAAAGCAAGTCGCTACAACCATCGACAATTTTTTCCTAATCAATACATTCAAAGCGCAGTGTTCCGTCTATTGTCTCTGCTACAAAAGCGAGGTTCAATTACGGAGGTCATCAACACGACTTTTTATGGAATTTTCAACTTTACGACTCATTTTGATGGTCCGCCTTCAAACAGAGTGATATTTTGTAAATAAACAAACGACTGAAATAACTTAGTCATCACCTTTGTAGAGCCGTCGCCGGAGAACTTCCGAAGCGTTTTGTTGATAGTTACCGAACTTATACTGGTGTAAACTGGTTATGAAAAAAATAAAGGTTGAAAAGAAGGTTGAAAGGTTATGAAAAAGATTAAGATTAAATTATTTATATATCCACACTAATTTGATTAAGAGGTAGAGTTTTTAAAAATGAATTTTTAAAACTGTTCGTCTTATTCCAACAATTCGCTGACTTAAAAATAGTTATGTTTTTGCATAGTATCATAGGGTGGGTTTTATGTTGTAAATATATGTCGATGTGGGAGCCGCGGGCAATATAACAAATGTTGTAAAAAGGTTATGTTTGAATGTTAAGGTACATCTCAAAACTATTTATTTAATTCTTAAAACGATTGCATCATAGCTAACTGTGGTAAAGTGTCTCAGAGTATTAATGCCAGTTGTACCTGGTAGAAGTCAGTATTTAATAAATATAATCAAAATACTTTCTGAAGATTTTGTTATATTTTACTTTGGACTAGTTCACGAGGTGTTATGTACTTTCAACACAGTTACAATTATTCTTAAAATAAAACAATAATTGATATATTTATAGCTTATCAAAAGTAGGGTATTGTAGTAAATAACATTACGTGATATAGAATAATGAACGTATAATTACAGATATATTAGCATTTCATATTGCCTAGTATTTTATATACGGGTGGCAATGATTAGGCCGTTTGTATCAACATACCTATTCCTAAAGCGTATGTATAGTACATTATTATCATGAGTGTTGTGTCCGAACTCCGACTGGCGTTGGTCCAAGCACTGATTCTCATTGAAATATTAAACCAAGACACTGCAATGCGGGGTCTGAGACGCGCATGTTGCCAAATTAATTAATTATACCGAGATCTCGTGTGTAGGGGTTAACAATTAAATTTATCCATTAATTATAACTGTTGCAGACTATTTGTTTAGAAGTAAATAGTATTATAGAGTCATGTGTTTGAATTAAAATGTATTTTTAACTCATGTCCATAATTAGCATAAAATTAAACTAACACGTTATAAAATTGTAGAGTCGTCTTAAACGATTTAATAACACACTCATATTTATAACGACCCTTAAGAAAAATCAGTATTCAAAGAATGAATAGTGTTACGAATTATGTTTAGTTCGAAAATGTCGTTTGTCGCGTATCGATGTGTTGCTTGTGAGTTGTGATGCGCCGGCGCCGGGCGACGCGTCGCGGCTGCAGCCCGGCGCGGCGCGGACGCTGCCACCGTCGCGTTCCGCTCACGCCTCGCTGCTTTCGTTATCGCCTATCCAAACAGATAGCCACCCACGCGAATGGTACTTTACTTTCTACATTTCCGCATATCGATTATTAATTTACTTCTGCCACAACAAATTAACTCATTACTCAACATATTTCACACTTCCTTCATATTCATCAACCTATCATTACAAACCAATAGGCATAATGAATAATGAACAACAATCAACCAAATAACATTATGTTCACAATTGGAGTACAAATAAACTCGAGTGGCTTGAGGAAACGCAATTTCCTTCGAGGCAGTAAAGCGACAAACTGTTCCACAATGGGAATATCATGGAGGCAATTTATTACGAATGATCAACAAGTAGCTGGGGAAGTTCGGGCCACAGACGGAAAGCAAAGAATGAATGCGAGTGCCTCCGAATTGAAACGAACACCGATAAAGGACCCTCCGAGTGTCGGCGGAGTGCACGCTCGGAACGCACGCCGACACTCCAATCCTCCCGTACAATTCGAAAAAGCGAACGCACACAAATGACACGAGGGAATCCCTCCCGGCTAGACAGAATTATCTCGGCCTCTCTATTTCCGTTTCGCGTACTATTGAAATCGCGTCTCACTCCCACTTCCCGGCTCTGTATCGCCGTCTCTTTCGCATTTGGTTCATTCATGACTGTAGATTTGAATGGATTTGGAATGTACGTTTTCTTCCCGCAAGTCTCCAACTGGAACCATTCAGGGAAACGGCCGGGTGACATCGGGACGTGCCGTTCCTTTTTTCAAGTTTCGCCGTCTTCCCGACATTGTTCATCGTGGCAATCGGAAAATGTTTTTGGGTTTGTATTGTAGTTTTCCGTGTGTATGTACTTAAATGATAAAAATTTGTTATGGTCAACTAACGAAACAAGATCGATTAACAAAAAGCGTCAATGTAATAATGAGCGTGTATAATTAGAATTCGCTTCCGTGTTAGGTAGATATTGAATGGTTGATAGAAACTCTCGCATGGCGTGTAGCAGTGCGCCGGTAGCCGTTGTAACGTCTTATAATTGCGGCTCACCATGTGTTGAGCTCTAATCATGTTTAATTATAGTTAGAAGAAGGAGTCATTGCCGTTTATCATGAGATGAACTGTTACAGACGTATAAACGCCGCGAGAAAATGATGGATTAAACACTGCTCTAGATACTAGTATGAAAGTACGGTGTTCACATTCATTAGCTAATTATAGGTTTCGATTAATTAACTTTGTTTTATACAGACAAGTATTTTAAAGTATTTTGACACAAGCCGAATATAGAATGTAAGAGCAGGTTGTATAACTCAATTTAGGAAAATCGATATACAATGATGTACTATGTTGGTACTTACAATGAAAAGAAATGTTTCTTCTTTTGCTTCCACATAAAAACAATACATTATTTAAAGATGATTTAAACAAAGATAAAAATAATACTAGCGATTGCATTCACAATGACTATCTCAATCGCTCAGTGTAAAACATGAAACCTAAGTAATGTATCAAAGACATGCTATGATGTGAATAACGGGAGACAGTACATTTAAATACAAGTTTTCTTCTGTCCGTACATAGTGGTTATTAATCCAATGCAGATTAGTGCTGAGACAATGGGAGGCGGAAATGCAGCGGAATGACGTTTTTGCGGGACTCGCTCAACCACCATTGTGTGAATGAGACGCGCTCACTAATTGCCAGCGAAATTATAACTTCAAACAAACGAGATGGATTTATGTTAGTGCAATTAGTAATAACATCAATTTATCTGGTGCTGCTGAACTTAAATTTTGTCTGTCTGTTAAATTTAAATTTTTTTTGGTGACGAATTTAACTAATTTTCTTGTTTACCCAACAATGTCTTTAAATTTATTTCGTCAAACGTGAGTCTTCTTAGAAATTAGTGTTAGTAAAAGTTAGTGTCGCATAAGTCAGCCGTTTAATATAATAACTTATAACGATAAAATAACCACAAAACAATAGTAAAATCGTTAAATCGTGCTTGGATACACAAACGGCACCGTGAGATCTCTTAAAATTTATTAGAGCAATCAGAGACAAAAAGTTCTCAATTTAAAAAGCTGTAATTCTAATCTATGTGACAGTTAATACTCACACGTTAATTAATAATCAACAATTAGATTTTCTATTTATAAGTTACAATCGTAATAAACGTCAATGCAACAGCGCATGTTTGTATTAATTTAAATTGTAAAAGTTGATGCGCCGCGGCTCATCGAGACAAAATAAAGCAATTAAAACTCGTCGGTAGTGTTAATATAGTAACGTTACAAGAAATGCATTCGCACAATTAGTTCATTATGAACTGATACTTCTCCGTGTAATGGGGTTTTGCTTATTTTTCTCATGATACCATAATATCAATTTACTAGCTTGTGCACCTAATCGTCATTTTTTGCAAATTATTGGTTGGGGAGACGAAAGTGTGCGATTAATTGAGAACAGATGATTTATGGGTGGTTTGTAAAAGAAAATGACATAGGAAATTAAGGGAAAAAAGAATACCTTTATAAAACAATGTACGTAATTATAATGAGAAATAAAATCTAGACAAAATAAAATGTAAGACGAAAGCAAAAATATTGCAAAACAACAATTTATAGGAGCGTAACAAAATATCTTTATTGCAGACTCTACATAATAAATTTATAGTAAGGTGAGAAAGTATTAGAAAACATAAAACTAGAGATGTAAATTACAAGTAATAGTGTTCGTAAATCCAACATTACACAAACACATAGAAAAGTTTATAACAAAGAAACAAAATGAGATAAGGGCTACTTAAGTCGGGCTGGCCCTCGTTAAACCCTGATATACGATTTATAATAAAACTTAATAAAACATTCGCAACAATTTAAAAGGGTTATCGATAAAAAACTTAGTAGACGAGTATCAAATGTGCGCTGGAGGTTGCCAGTTAAAAGATAGTAAACTGTGTTTTACAACCTACCTGTTATTTATTTTTAATCAAATCACGCCTTAATAAATCCAACATTGTAACGCAAGTTGGAACGCAAAATTCTTGTTATTCATTTCGCATCGAACTTGCTTCATTTAAACATTACTTCGGAAACTTACGATTGTTTAGAATTTGACCTATTGACAGTTAATAATACTTGTAGTGTTGTAACAAACAATAAAGTGTTGAACCTTTCGCAAAACATGTTTCAATTGACCGGCTGCAGTGATGTTGTTTGGCCAATAAAGATGTACAACATTGTTTTACGTGTTTGAACTTGGCTCATTACTGTAAATGTCTACTGCTAAGAGAATACAACGGAAATATTTCTCTCACTATCTTATAACCTTGACTGACTTTTTTCACGGTTTTCGACCGTACGACATACGCAAGCAAGCTTTACAAGTTTACATTCTAAAAGTTTTTCAAGAAATGTGCAGGTACTGGTTTCAGATATTATTTAAGGTGTATTTAACGTGTCTCGGTCAACATAGTATTGTGATAGCAATCGCCGGCACCCGCACGCCGCGCATCACACTCCGATTAAAGTAATTTACTACCGATATAAAACTATTTCATTTCGACGACGGACACATTTAATATAATTATCGTCGCTGCACTTAAAATAACTTTGTTTCCAGTTTTACGACTGCAAAATTAATAGTTTTTATATTTATACTTTTAGCGCTTAAAATAAACGATGATAGAATGTAACTAAGCACAAGTGTTGTGAAATAATGTTGTAAAAAAAGTTTGTTATGTTGATTGTTGACACTAGCTGATATCGATTCTGCAGCCGCGAGTTTAAAAATCGATACCGGTCCAGATGCACAAAAATGGGGCAGAGAAATCGATTTGGCCCACATTTTGGCGGTCTAGCGGCCGCCGCCAGCGAGGGTAACGTTCGCGATAAGGGATAGTGCCCCCCTCCGGTGGCGGGGGTATCCCCCTGTCCCCCTTGATAATATTTACCGCCCCCCGGCCATACTTACGCCCCTCAGTATTTACGGGTTAGAGAAAAACAAGGGTACTCGAGCTTCAGAAGGTGCAACGTAGATTTTAATCCTTTCTGATGTTTATGATTGATGGCGGATTTCGTGATCGGTGTTGCGCTCATGTTGATGGATTCTTTATGATTCCCGCGCGTAGCTGGCGGCGCGCCGCGGCCACTGCCAGCCAACGCGTGCTCGCGAATTAGTTTTGATCATTACACGCGCATAATTGTTGCTATATTTTCAAATGCATCTTCATTAGCGATAGATCAATCATTTTTTTATTAGGAATTGATTTAAAATTCTCGAACTGATATTGTAGTTGTGATCCTGTAGGTTCAGTAGTTTTATATTAAGATTTATAATACGATCATGGGAATGTTGATCTGTTTTCCATAAGAAAATAAATACAAAATGGTTATTACATACTTTGTCTTAATGGGTGCAGTGTTTAAAAGTAACTGGCCCACACAACACGAAAACTAATAACTGCAACGTTCATACTTTTAAAATGTATCTGCCACACAATAGGTTAATAATCACATCTGAAGCGATGTATCCATTTTAAATAGCCGCTAGCGCCATCTGTCAATCAATAATGAATTTCAATAGTCCTAAAAAACTTAATTAGACTGCTTTCAAAGACAGAGTAACATCGAACACCGAGCGAAATTGTTGCTTGAAACTTGACTACGGATAATCTGAACTTTAATCTGTGGGGGATAGAGTTGAGAATGTTAGGTGTTTTGTTTTCGGTGGTAAACGTAAGTTTGTTTTGATGTAATGTGGTGACGATGGGTAAAGATGTCCGTCAGTATTGACGCGTGCCTCAGCCCAGTGTGTCCACGCGGCGAGTCACGGACGAAACACTAATTATTATTTTCGTTACTTTAATGGACGGATCAACGGTTTCGTAACGAAGTAATCGCTTTAGATAAAGTCATGTTGCACTTTATTTAGTAATCAATACATTAATTTTGTTTAGGTTATATTAGAGTTAAATGAAGCATTATTTTACAGGCTCTTGAAAGTAGAGCGGGGAAAAACTTGCCTTTAAAATATGAATGCCAAATGACATCATGGATGGCATTAAATTGTATTAACGATTGAATGCCCTAATATCATTATGAATACTTAATTAAATTATTGAATTTAAGTAAATAACAGATAAATTATAATTATCAATTAAGTAAGTAGTAAAATGAAGCCGTTTCCTCGGCCGACTTTTATAACCTACAGACAAAGATAAGCTGATAAAGTTTATGTTTCTTTCCTTAATAACTTGATCAGACTTAAAATCAAAATACTGTAATTTAATGTGTTAATTAAGAATACGTTATTTACTTTACGATTGTTAATAAGAGTGTCATAATTAGAAAATAATACCAGCTAGCTATCAAAGCAAATAAATCTTATGATTATTCTCTCCTGATAATTATAAAAGAGAAAAAGAAAATATTTCGTATTTAGCCTAACCCCTCCACAAATATTCTAAATCCTAAAATAGGCTAGTAGGTATCAGGTAATAGGTATAATAATGTTAGTATCAGGTTTCTCACAGATTCACGGGCACGATCGTACCAAATATTTATGTATGTTTGATGGTCTCTAATTTAATATATTTTACCTCAGCCTATACTACTACCTAGTTTTTGATATCGCCATAATTTTATATTTAATTATCACCCACATAAACCGAATCCACTGAAGCAGAGCGTATTAATTTATTTATAAATGCGTTTTTCGGTTAGTTACACGTTTGCGACGGAGGAAATTAAGTTTGGGGATTGAAACTAGTCATTGTTCTTTTAATTGCGGTCAATTTGTGGCGTTCTAGACGAAATGTGCCGATCATTGTGTGTCGAGGTGAGCCGTTACATCAAAGGCTTCACTCCACGAATATTGATTACTTATATTATTTAAATGTTAATCGGAGCTTAGCTGTGCAATAATCGATTGGGGTGTTTTTGGCATGAATTGCTTTTTTGGTTTTTCTAATAATTAGGCATTTATGTTATCGTTTAGTTGTTTATAATGATATTTGTCAAAATTATTTTTTTTAAATCGGCACTTGTGACAATAAATAATGATATACCTACCTATATAATTAAAATAATTTTATAAAAAAAAAATCACTAACATTATTTAAAAATAGATAATAAATTCATCGACCTTTTCCCATCCCTACCTGCACACATTTTGGATCGTGTTTTAATAATTCCATTCGTAATATCATACAGATATCAAAGAAAGGGTTGCACAGTGGGCCGACTGCGCGCTGACTCGCACAAAATGCTCTATCTGCATATGCCCTCTGATTGATGTGCCCTGTAATTATTTAGACGCGTTAATAACACCACCGACGACGGCCGCACTTTGTTTCTGACGACTTAAGACGAATGAAATGAGAAATTCTATCGGACTCTTAATAGAGCTTATTGCTTTCTGATGTTTTGTTGATTAAACCAAGAGAAATAGTTAATAAGTTCTGCTGTTGTTTTATTTAATTTTGGGATGCGAATTTTAATTAACCACCCATTATTAAAAATGTTTTAATTGTAGTCAGATGACAGTCAGTAAATCCGTAGCGCTTGAAACTAATTTGATTATTCCGTTCACAAGCCCACACCCAAATAAAATGGTAAACATGGTGGCCACACCCGTTTCGTACATATTATTGTAATAATGCGGTATCGTAGATTTATTTACATAAATGGCCGCCACATACAAATTGTCTTTATGTTTTCTGTGCGTGCGACCCCCGCTCCAACGAATCAGAATATTAACGTAAATAGTAATGGCAGGAAAAAAAAGCTATTATGCAAATGAAACATTTTGTGGTAAATAGAAACTGACGTAATATGATGTTAAGAAAGGTTATAAATCGTTTTTGTTAGTGGATTTATTAGATTTTTATATTTCCAACATTACTTGATATCTACTATGCGTGACTTTGTAGGAATTGGAAAATTAATGTAGCGAGTTACCAGTAACTTCGTTAATTCGATGTATTTAGATTAGGTAATATTTAAAGGTAAGTTTATGTGGATGCATTACTTCTTTATAAAAAAACAGCTAATAATAAACCAAACATGTGGGCAAAACAGCACAATACGGTAAAAAATAATAATACAAAGAATTAATCTCTTGTAACAAAATAATGGAATTGGCATATTCATTGAGATCACAGATATGAATACGTTATGATATACATTATTATATTTAATAACAAACGGCTGTTGAGTGCCGAATATGCTTACGTCACAACGGGAACCGAATAATAGAGTTTGCTACAAACGTTTAGCGAACCCTCGAAAATTGAAATAAAAAACAACCATTCGAGATGTAACAGCGATATGATTTTGCACTTTTTTTTCCCTGTTTGCGTGAGTGTTTTTTACACTGTGCTATGGAGTTGCAATTCGGTTATTCACAGTGAAATAAAGTCTTACGTAGTGATGTTCAAAGTGATTTTACAGCTAATTTTCTGGACAAAATTATAAATCAGAAATAAAATAACATTTACCTACCACAAAATACCTGATGGGAATTGGGATGTTTACTTCAAAAGATTCACTCACTTTTTGTCATATTCAAAGTAATATACGTTTCTTTAAATTAATTCACATCACTGAACTATTTCTTTGAAAAAAAAAACTAAATCTTAATTCCATTAGCGACTTTTACAGTCAAAGTACAGATTTTTCTAAAGTTTTCAATTTAAAACCGATAATTAGTCTTCAATATTTGTACATTAAGCTATTCCATGTATTTCGTATTTCAAAAGAGCGCCCCTGTTTTGCCAGACTAACGTAATTATAAGCGAGATTGTTGCGAAGTGACTTGTAATACGACCCCTTCTATAATCAAGTTTTTAATTTTACAATTATGTGCCATATCTGCCTAAATGCTATACTTATTAACGACTGTAATTGTATGTGTTGGTTCGTTTAGAAGTCTTGTGTAGATAGATAGTATTAAATTTTATTCAATACACGTATGACCAGGAACATTTTTTATTGATAAACACTTGAAGAGTTTGTTTAAACTTTTAATTAACTGCTTGATTTTAAAAGCTAATTTTTAATCATAATTATAAACAATACTGCCATGTAAATAATTTCATTAGAATTATTAAAAATATTTGATAAAAGAAAGTATTGTATTATAAAAGTGATTTAAATTAACAAACAAATAATATAACCTAATTAATCGTCGGATCAAAATACGATCAAAACAATTTTTACAATGAATTCTCATTATGAAGTACTTTGTTGAGCAAAAGAACTCCAAATATTCGGACATTCGGACCGGAGAGGGGTCCATTCGTAAGAATGTGATTAATTAAACAAATGTACAGAACCGGAAAGAAATTCGGCAACCCTTGGCTCCCATTTTTTATAACAGACATACCTCATTTTGTTCTGGGCCGTAATTGACTGGTTGTTAATTTTATTTTAATTTTCTGCCGAAAGGAATTTTTCTGTGATTTTCTTTTTCGAATTTATTGTTGGAGATTTTTCCCTGTTATTTATATATAGAATTAGATGGACGTAGACACAGTTTTGTTCTCTCAGAAAAGACGAAGCATTGTTATAGACGTTTATTTCAACACACACTTTGATTACACAAAATAGTGGCTATCGAAGGATCTAATATTACAAGCTATGAACATTAAATAAACATCAGTAGGAAACATTTTAGAATTGGCGCCAGTTGGCGCGGCAAATAAACAATTCTAACCGACAGCAGGTCATTACCGCAATCGCAATATGAAAACAAGTGTGCATACAATTCTCAGTGTTTTTTACTTAATTATACCTCGTTACATATGGAAATCAATGGCCATAAAGAATACAGACATATCTTGGTAACAATCTAACGTAGACAGGATAGAAACGGCGCTAAATCAAAACAACGTGCAACGCAACATTCGCTTCTCATATTTCCAATTAAAATTCCTATACATATGCATTGTTGCGAATCAGATATCTCTATTGTCCACTGAATAGTTTTGTATATCGCACACATACGACTGTATTATGCCATTCTAGCAATTGATCGTTCACTTGCATGTAAACATGTGTACTAGCCACTAGGCTCGCCGGGAATGCAACTGGCAGATATGTACCTGACTCGATGTCATAAGTAATGCAACTGGAATAATGTGTCAACCGTCGACGCCTATAAAATACATGGAACACGACAAAGTGCAATTAAAAATGAATTCGAAATTCAAATAAATAAAAAACAATTGAACAGTTTTTATTACTAGCATGATATGTAGAGAAAATAGTTTGGTTTCTAATAACATTTTGTAGTGGAATTCATAATGAGCTCATGACACAAAGCTTATGTGGAAATGTAGGATGTTATATAGAGTTACAGTACAAACAAGGGAACTCCAGCACTTGTCCCCTTTAGACTTATCCACGACTAGCAATGAGGTGTAAACACCATAGCCTAGAGTCTTAGCAAACAAGATTACTGATACATCCTGCTATCCCGGTGGCCTTATCCTTATCAGGTATAGGGAAAAATTTATGAATGCCCGGCTTTCAGCGATCACAAACAAAGACGCTGAAAAGTTCTATATTAATGTCGTTAATTATGTGCTGAAGTAATCTCGCTTGTGGGTTTATTGCCGTATTTTATTGCAGTTAGTAATTCATGTTATACGGGGCTATGTTAATAATTACGGTAGAATGTCGTCCGAGATATTTTTAACAATCTTTTAATAATTAAACTCTTGGTTTATGCTTACTATTTTTGTTACCAGATTACGTATTTTAAAGAAAATAAGCAATAATAATTGAACTTCTCATTAATAAAAGAAAAATTGTCTGTTTTACCGACACGTTTTTCCTTAATGAGCTTAAAGAAATACTTCGTTTAACTAAACAAGTAGGTAGCAACATATACAAACAGTTTGGATTAGAAAACATGAATTGTAACAGTCAGAATGCTCACTGTTCTGATTACACTGTTAGAAAAACAAGAACATTAAGACAAATGTCTTCATTCATGATTTCACAAGATAAGTGTTGCACAATGGAATCTCATATAGGACTGTATCAAATTAACCGTAAGTAGTAACGTACATTGTTGTGCACGTGATGTGTGTGTGGTGTGAGTGTGACAAGGGTGTACTGACGTAGCTACTAAGCTGTTTGTACAAGAAATAGTTTGATACGGTAATTCAACTTCCGTAAGTCGAGATGATAATGCGCGGGAGTCGTGTTGTCTGCCGTGAACGCTTCATACAAGTACACTGTTGATACTTATGCTACAAGCTTTCATATCGCAATAACAAAACCACTACTTGTTGTTGTTCTAACGTTTCTTCCAAATCAGTCAAAATATTTGGGTAATTTACTGCTTTGAATATAAGCCTCAAATCAGCCAGTCAAACATAATTATACCAAACAAAATCCTGACTTAAAATATAAACAAGCATCAAACGCTGAACTAACATTGCAAACTAAAAAGCAATATTTCAAACTATCAAAAATTTAACGAGCTGAATAACTGCACTCGTTATGCACCAGTGTAGTAACTAGGTAGGAAATGCAATTAGCCAGTGTAGACCCGCGATGCCTTTAAGTCGCTCAACCATGTAACTCCTTATCTCTGTTGCATGTTTTTTCAATATGCAATCCAAGACAATCGCCGCTTTATCTGGCAATCAGAATTCTCAGGTATTTTTTCATTCGCCAACAGTTCTAATTATTGTACACTTTCGTAACCAGCTAGCTCTTCGTGTCAATTGGATTATAATTGACTACACACTGACATTCGGTGAGGCGAACTAACCGGAAGGTTTTTTATTTAACTTGCGTAGCAAAAGACGGTAGCTAAACCATTTAAAGTTATCGCAAACTTGTGTTTGTTCGAAGTTTGCAAACTTTAGTGACTGTGTGTATTGTATACTAGTATTGCTTGGTGACTTGACCCGTCGTAAGTCAATAAAGCAAAATTTGCATAAAGCTTTGTTAGAAAACTTTATTTTAAGCTCTATCTCGTTCAACTTACGATGATATCTTAAAATATTGTGTTGCGTTACATTTTTGCGGCAATGTGGTAACTGGTAGGCCTATCCTGTAAATGCAGTAAGCTAATAAAGTCTCTGTAATTCGAACCGTACCAAAGTTCAAATTGGACAATCGGACTAACAGAAGTACTAAATTTACATTCAGGGATTGGTCAACTAAGTTCACAGTGGGTACAGTCTAGTGTTACCATGTCAGACACTTTAATTTTATTTATATAGCTAGATTACGTAGCTTTGTACTGGTTAGATAGCTCGCTGATTGGATCGGCACGGCTCGAGTGTTTTGCGTGTTTTCTAATTAACAATTTACATTAATTGATCGTTGAAGCCATAACCTCATGACTAATGTAATAATGGGTCTGGTTATTGATTTATTGTAATTTATAGCTGTGTTTCAATTATATTTTGACAGTACCTGTTATCAAGATGTCTAACTTGGAAACAGATTTTTGCTGTGTCAATTTAGATTGAGATAATTATTATCAAATTCTGTAGTTAAAGTTGCTTGTATAAATTTGCAATAATTAAATACAATTTTGCATTAGATAAACGCTACATAACGCCTTTGTTCTTTACTTTTTCACGGTCTCCAATTAATTTACACAGATTAAAAATAAAAAGAGCATTTGATACATTTAAAACCCACTTAGGTACAAACTCAAATGTAATTGAATTCATAAGAGTTACTCAACATAAACAAAACCTCCGTTGAATAATTTTGCAAAAGAAAGAGCAGTTTTGAAAGCTTTTTACCATAACATTCCTCACGGTTTCCTCAACAGGGCATAATAAGGTGTGTTTGCCCCCGTGGCTTGATGTCTTAATGATATCGTCCGAATGATGAATGCAGACCGGAAGTATGAGTGGCGGGAAACGGAAACAAATAGACCAATTTCCAACAATTTGTTAGCTCTATATTCAAACGATGACGTTTGCCGAGATTGTGGTAAATGTTATTTATGTGACTGGGGAAAACTTGGTGTAAGTAATGAAACAGCTGCTAATGCACTTTAGACATAGCAAGTGCTAAACCTTAGCATTTCGTAAGAAATTGTTTACAACAAAATAGTTTGAAAAACAAAAAAAAATGTATGTTTGTTTTAATTACGGCCGTAACTTAAACTTTATTTGAGATGTAAAATGACAATCAGTAACTGGAAATAAAGTGTGATAATTGAACATCATTTTAACATTACTATAGCAATAATCTAGCTATTTGATATATAGGAGTCTGAGTAAAATGTTATCGCTTACCATAATTTCAGGCATCTAATTATTTCCCCTATCCGTGTCTTCAGAAGTTTAAGATATGTGGGTAGTTTGTTACTTATTTCATACTGACGTGTTTGCGTGTTACAACAAACTTAGTATGAAGAAAAATTGTTGCCAGTTGTTGTAACAACGTAATTCTCTTTTATGGGAGCCGTTTATACTATCAGCTTATGTGTGACGGTTTGAAAATTTGCTTCGTCTTTAAACGTTGTTAGTGCCAAAATAGTTAGGTGTAACAAGCAGAGCATTATTGTCCAATCTTAACAAAAAATACAACTATCTTTAAATCGTTTTACCAAAAAACTAGCTGTGACTGTCCGACGAGGTATTTATAGAAATGGTACGACAATTTTTTCACTACACTTTTTATATCGGTTTGAGTTTTTCTGCGACACAGCATATTTTCAATAATGTCGCGTTTTATATCTTATTGAATTGCATTTTTTTATAGTCTACTTAATAAAGGTATGCCTATATCTGAAAAAGCTTACAATGTGATTGTACTTGTAATAGGTATTATTCATTCCGAAATGTTGGTAAGGCAGTGTTGCCAATCATTTGTGATAGAACCGGTTCCAAGACTAGACAAGTATCTTCCTTAAACAGCTCAGACTTTACTGTGTTGGAGCTCGGCTCGCCCACCATACTTTTGCGCTTTGCAAAACAGATGCCAAACTAATTTGAACCATTTAGAACAGTAGAACTGAGAAGTAGATTGTTTAATTTAAAGTTGGTGACTGCAAAATTAATTTTGTTCTAGCGTACAATAAATCGTGACCACGCAGTCTGTGCCTCGGGCTAATCGCTCCCGTTGCCTTTTATTCTGTCTTTGTTGATGTCTTGTAGCTCGTAACATAAACATTATTAATAAACAACATTTATATTTTGATATTTGAACTGAAACTAGTTGAAGAATATAAAAATAAAATATTTATCTTCGGTTATTTGTTTGAAGTTATTTATAAGACAAATAGTTGTCTGTATGACCATGAATTATTGTTGATATGTCATATATTTTCCATTTAAAGCTAATTTGAATTGATCGACTGTGGATACCAGTCGTTTCTTTAATATATTCTTTGTGCATCGATGCATTTACTGTAACAGTTTTTATAGACACAATAAGGGCCCATCACTACCACAGTGGGGCAGAATGGATGAGTTTGCGGTAAAGGGCGTTCATAACTCAAGGCGCTTGCGGCGCACCCGATTATTGCCACTAGCTGCTCGATAATTATCATAATTAATTTAGCAATTAGTTAAACAATTGCAATTACTGATGAGTTTCCTTCCTGGCGTCAAATCGGAGTGCTGACGTGTAAAAAGTATTGCATATTCGTGCTGATATTATATTACCACATATCATATTTTATAAAATACTTTTCTGTACATTTAAAGTAACCTTAATTATGTCTTACTATGTAAGGACTGGCTGTCAGATATGACGCATTTACACATAATGACTATCATCAAAAAGGACATCACGTTTTGTTTTAAGGTTTTATAAATATTTTCTTCTATTAGATGGTATCTGGGTCTTGAAGTGAGGCATGTGTTGATTGTGCGGTTATTAAAATGGCGCTAGCTGTCAGGAGATCCAGTTCGAAGTATGTACAAGGTCGGCAAATGTCACTAACCCTCATGTGACAGGTGTTGGAGAGCATCGCTACTGTTGACTGAGGCGAATTACCGCCTTGTCAACATACTTAAATGCAAATACTCTTGTCAAAAACACCTCTTAAATTGTTACGAAAATAAAAGACGATCACATTCGCAAGTAAAATACTTTGTATAAGTCTTGTTACTCAATTAGATGATTACAAAACGGTATTTATGAACAAAACTGTATGGTCGTTATAAAAGTTTAACTTAAAGGTCTACTCTATTATGCTTATAACGATGTGGCCAGTTTAATTTACCTTATTTCAACCCACATTTAAGCTCCTTTAAAATATTTTGTGTAAATTAAATAAGAACACAAATGTTCGATTAATCATTTACTTAAGAAAAAGTTACCCTTTTAATTAGCGCTGGGCGAGCATTTTAATCTTGTCTCGCGGGATTACAAGCACTGAGCAAGGACTTAAACGATTCAGAAGTAATAATTCTTCCGAGTGTTATAAATAACAAAAATAAAAATCTTGTCCTACACAGCTTCGGAAGGGTTGAACTTTTAAGATGGTATCACACTTCACGCTACACGACCTTGCTATACTAACTATATTTGCTATAAAATTATTTACAGTGTGAATAAAAATTGACAATATCTTCAAGTTGTTCACATTAACTTAATGTCAGCGGTTGTTTCAAAGCAGTTTTTTTTTCGTATAATTAGACGCGGGATAGTCCATGCGTGGTGTTATTATTTAATTACGCCGCAATTTGCTGTGTCCGTATTCACATTAAAGTTACACGCATTGCTGAAAGATCTGACTCTATGTATGTTATTATCACAGTAAATACTATAATTATGATCAAGTAATAGATGAGTTTTTATATTATGTTCATTGTTATCTTAATTTTATATGGAAAAGACGAGCTTTGGAACTCATTCGGCAATCCTGTTCGCTTTTTATTAAATGCATGAACAAAAAAAATCTTTAAGTGTGGAATGGACTTTATAAGAAATCAGACCCATTGCTTAAGTAAGAAGTAATGCACTAATTGGGTTGTTTCCTCGGCAGAATCGCGGCTGAAGGGAAATTAATGCCCCCGGAGGATAAATGTGCAATTATTTTTCCCGAAAAATGTTCGTTACGGTCGTGTCAAAAGTTTGTTTAGAGAGCAGGTGGGACGAAAGAGTTGGCGCCATTCGTCCGTACTTATTTTCTTTAAAACATTTGTTGGGTACAATTAACTCTCACAGGAAATAATTTTGAATTTAATTAGTTATTATCAACTGAAGAGCTATTAGCTAGCATTTTTAGTATACGTATCATTTAATCACAAAATTATTTCGGGTCTTAAAATATCAAATAAGGATACTCGTAGCTGTGAGGAGGGAAAGACTCGCATTTACTTTCATAAATTGATTTACAAGTGGGGTGGATGTTTCCAAATAATTATTTCTGCGTTTTAATTGAGAGCTATGAAATTTCTAGTCTCTTGAGCAGATCAACATTTAAGTGGAAGTATCTACGGGTAGATCTACAACTGTTTGAGAAAGCTTTGGAGCTTTGAAATATTGAGTCGGTTCGCATTAATTTGCGAGAAATTTAAAATTAATTAAATATGTAATGGCTACATCAAAGAAAGTTTATTAGTAGAAATGTAAAATGTTATTGGAAATAGTAGTACCTTATTTCCGATGATCTATATATTTATGAGCACCTAACTCTTAAAATATTGTTCAAGAAAAATACCATATGTATACCCATATTATGGTAATTTCATTTAACCATATTTGGCTGGATATATTACATAATATATGTGAACTAAAATGCCCGCGTAGACCCCCACATCCCGGCACATCACTATCAATTGAATGAGCCTAGAACGTATCAATCTAATTCTATGACCTGTCAAATGTAATTTATAGCCTGTGACTCATTACAAGCTTCTCTATCACAGCCTGTGGGAAGAATAATACTATAGCCTATTTTATTTTTTTATTAAAAGTTCTGTTTTTCACAAACATCTGTACTATATTTAAAACTATACTACCAATAGTAACAATTAAAGTCGGTACAAAGTGTACTCCGGGTTGAAACATGTTAGTATGTGGCCCACAGACATCTTTGCAAGAATCGAACCAGTAAAGTCCGGTGAAGCAGTCAAAGCCAGCGCTCAGGCTAACTGCAAAGATCTCTACCAAAAAAAAAAGAATCGAACCAGTAACAAAATTAAATAGCATTGGCATAACGACAGGCATATTAAAATACAGTCTTAAAATAATATCATAGTACACGTTACGTGATCCACCCACTACATGTTTTGCTGATCACATTAATGTTGGCAGACGAAAACAATATCGTGATTAATAATATTTTATTACGGATCTATAGATTTACAACTTCACAGTAATGTTTTTTTTAGATTCAAGAAACTCGGAATAAAATCTAAGAATATAACTGTCTAAGAATAAGCCGTATTACAATCATTACGTTAAGACAAGAATAGTTTTACAGAGTTCGATGGCGAAGAGTACATATATTTTGGATTGTAATAAAATACAGAAAGAATGAACTCAACGCAAGTAGTATGATTTATGAGAACGAGCACCGCAAATCAACTGAGCAACAAATCTTCGGGATACTTACATCACTAATAAATTAATATGGAAGTTGTTTCTGGACGCTACATCAAAAGAAATGGTCCGAAATGTTTGTGGTCAATTTATTTACTAGTGATTCGTTACGGTTTGGGCGGATACTTGGCTCGATGATAAATTGTATACAGTCGCTCATTTTCTTCTAACACAGACGATAAAAATAAAGAATTACAGACTCTATATCATGCACGAGAGAATTCAAAATTGTAAATTTTATTCTCAGAACTTCTTCTTGGCCGTGATCGATGCCAAAGCTCATTTTGTACTCTAAGCTTAAGGATTTAAATCTCATTTTACTTCATATAGCATCATGGTCCGACTTTGGGATTCAGAATGACATTTGGAATTGACAAATGATTACCAGTCACAGTTCAACAGTTAATTTGTATGTAAATACGTTTTTATTTTGTTTTATTGTTTGCTTTGAAATTAATTTCTTTTACAACCGAACAGCTCTCTGGAAATTGGATCATTTTTTGTTATCTATAAAAATAGACGTATAATTTTTGAAGGGACACAATTTGATACAGTTAACAATAACAAACATTGAATAGAAGAGAAAATAAACGCTAAACGCACTCATTTAGTGGGTCGCGTCGATCCATCATGGTGGCTAAGTCATCAGCCGGTTCAAATGTCAAACGAACCTAGGGTGGCAATAAAAAAGAAAAACTGTGTTGCCATTATTAAAAAAGTGACTGTGACTTTATTTCCATTGTCGAATGCCGATTCGGGATTATTAACTGACTTGCATATTTTTTGTGTTCTAATATTGATAGATTGGTTTTTTCGAGTAGGTGACTTTTGATTTTGTTGCGTGTATGCTTCGGTACGCGATGAATGCCACCTATTACAATATCTACGAGAAAAGTATTTGTGTCAAAATAGCACAAAACGATAGTCATCGGTGGTTGTTCACACGCGAAGTGAAATGTATTGTCTGAACCGCTACTCTACGCCACTTTATTCATACTGCGCTCTTTTTATTGTTCGATATTTTCGTTCTCTTCCGATAAATTTATTTTTATCGTTTTGACGTTTTCATTACCTAGTCTAATGGTACAATCACTAAGTATAACGGCATTTTCAGTAAAATTTATATGATTGAATAGCACTACATTTGAGTAGCGGCTAATATCACGTGAGGTATTCCATATTCCCTCGTTATAATGAAATCATGTTAAGGGAATTGAATTCAATTTAACGGGATTGATTTCCTTTATTTTACGATTCCATTTGCGTGATTTTGCCCGGTAATAATCTAATAAATGTGTCCATCGAGAAGGGGTCTCCTATACTGTAATGACTCAATATTAATCTATTTTTATTGATCAATTTATATTCATGTATGCTTTCTTTAATTGATTACTTGCTACATTGCGTCAATACCTTATAAGGCAAAAGCTATAAGTTTACCGTATGTAGGTGAAGTTAAACTGTATTATTTTATTGAACTGAAACAAAAACCAATTCATGCGCTCTAATTGACAAGTTACATCATTCGTATAAATGTGAACTTGAATTTATTGCCTCGCATATTTATTGTACTGTCGGGAATAATGTTACTCTATAGAAACTCATAAATAGGCAACTGTGTGTTGGAATGTCTATCATTCTTAATGGGTTAGTTAATGATTTTATGCACATGATTCAAAAATGGAACAAACCGTTGGGTGTGCGGCACCAGTGTGCGAATGCAAACACGGGAGAGAGATCGCGTGCAAGCGCACAATAACAGCGGAGCCGCGGAGTCAAGCCGCTCGACGCTACCCCATATTTTAACAACTGTCCTAATACATCTTGCAATGTTGTTTTTAACTGTTTTTGCCACATTATTGTTTATTCTTTTTTAGTATGTTTACTTTTAATTTTTATAATACATTTTTGTTTCCCCTTGTACAGATATGTTATCTATTTAGATCCATTGCTCGCTATAGAATATAGATCATTTCGTTTGTAAGATAAACAATTCACAGTTGATACATATTTCGAATCAATAATTTTAGTTCAGCGAACCGATGTTGACGTTAACCTACACATCCTTGCATGTAAATTTATCTGTGTCAGTCTAAGATGTAGTTAAAATATCAAAATTTTAAAATTTAAAATTTTCAACGAATTGGATCGATTTTTTTCTTCATTTCAGGTGCCTGTCAATGAAAGCGCCAGACAGGTATGTCGCTATCTCACTCGCTCCGCGCGTTCGGTTTCGTTCGGCCGGGTTCGGTTGCGTTCGGAAACGTACGAGCGAGCTCGGCCGCTCTGCCGGTTGCTCGCAAGCCAAGGGGGTAGCCTGGAAGACCACACGTTCCACCCGCAACGCAGGACTTTTACACAGTATAATATTTCCAACAAAATTGCTTATTGGTGTGTTTTATTTTCTTGTTTTACTATTTTATTGTGTTTCGCAATTTCCATCTCTCACCAGGTAGGTCCCATTTCATATCATTGAATTTTTGAAGTTAAGCAATGATTTTCTTAAATGCTTGGTTGGTCCGTGAAACAGTCCTTATACATTCGATTGCCTATTGTCTCAATGGTGTGATTATTTTACTGTATCTAAGTGTAATTGGAATTATTGTGGGTGAAATGTTAGTTGTCGTTGTTTTGGTTCCAGGTTACACCCTAGCTATTAATTAAAACTCAAAACCACAGATAAATTTACATTGTAATTACTTACTCGTGTAGTAGTATTATTGAATGCGTTAGTTGTTTATGTTTAGTTTTTTAAGCATGATTGTGTTTGTGACCTTTGTTTTTTACTTAATAAGGCATCTCGAGAATAACTGGTAAGTAGCTAAGTAGGTACTAGAATTTTATGTGTAAAAGTATTGAAGCTGGTAACAATATCTAAAAATAAAAAAAAAAATGAATTCGAGAGTGGAAACTTAATACAAATATGTCACAAGAGAACAAATGAATTTCAATAGTTGAGTTCACGCATGACGGCAGCAGAGTGCGGCGCAGTGACAAACGCGTGATCATCATCATCATATCGTAAAGGATTTAACGCCTCTGTTGGCACACTTCTTTTGTTGGCTCCATAAAGCCGGCCATTAAAATGTTTGATAAAACGTTGGACGTACAAAAAGAGACTGTCGGGCTACTGTAGGCTCCCCACCGCGAGGGCTCAATGAAGAACGATGCCATGCTGCGGTACGTACAATGGAACACAAAGCCGCTGAATGTTACAACTCCCGATTTGGTTGATCATTGCTTGTTAAACTTGCATTTTATATGATCTGTTGTTGAAACGTTACTATATTTAATAAATGAATAGTTAGCCCTTGTTTGTGTTCGGTTTTATTGCATCGTATCGTCTAGGCTTCATGGTCAATGCTGAGTGATATAAACATCGGAGTTAATAAAACTACATAAACATTATTAGTAGGTGTACAATACGTAGGAAGACCTATATATATCATTGATATCAGTAACAAAAGTTAATAAACCACAGTCAAACATCTTAGATCATTTTTTTATCTAAAGGAATTCAAAGCTCTACTTATGATGTGTGCAGTCATATTAGAATAATCCTGACGGAATTTAGATTATTAAGATAAAAGTCATATTATGAACTCCGTAGCTACTTAAAGTTATAAATCAATTAAATTTAATGGAATAGATAAATTCGATTTACTGGCTCATTCATAAAAATAAGTGCAAAGTAAGCCATATAGGTACTAAAAATTAGTGAAACAAATAAAACATAAATCACAAATTCCTGTACATAAAATCTGTACTGTAACAACCCTATAAGGCAAATTAAAACGTGGGGCGTCGAAGCGAAGGCGCCTGACAAAATCCTTGCAAACGACAAAACAATAAACTCGGAACGGTCGGAACAAAACACACGGCAATCACAACAAAGGATCCGTTTACATTCTAACGCCTTTTAAACTAACAAAGGCGGAATTCAAATAAACACTAAATCGTTAACCCTTTGACCGTCGGTGGGCAATTTTCACGGAAAACGGAATAGAAATGATTTTGTAAAGGGTCCCGAGTTCCGACACCCCGGTGCTGTACCGCAATTGTGGGTGTATTATCAAAGACTTACTATATGTCAAAGCAAAAATATATTTATATCACTTTCGGGCTTATTTTATATCAACATTAGCTATTTTTTTTTTCTTTGAGCTATAAGTCTAAAAAAAATAATCTAATAACAGATTTCAAAAAATAATGCTGGATATTCCATAGACTGGAAATCAAAGGCAGCTTATTGTGCTCTGGCTGGAGGTGCGCTCTTGCTGGAGGCCTTAAGGTCCTCGCCAAAAGTGCGGTGAAGCAGTCAAAGCCTGCGCTCAGGCTAACTGCAAAGATCTCTACCAAAAAAAAGCAGCTTATCGTTTGATTTAAAAAAATTGGCATATAAATACTGATTTACTTATTTATTCTTGCTACTTGAATTAAAAATCTATAAAAAGACTTATTTAGAATGTACTTTTTGTACGATAAAGAGTACGAAGCGTGACAGAATATCGAGTGTTATCAAGATAGTGGCCGCCCGGGAGTGTTCACTGTGACGTAAGGAGGTGTCCGACTGTGCAGCTTGATGACGTGTACCTTTGTGTGCAAATTGTGCCCTTTACTATTCACTCTACTTAAACGTATTTATCATAATATGTGGCCTAAGGGACTGTGACTGAGTGAATGTCAAAAATATAAATTTGGGTCTTTGCGCAATTTTGAATGGAAAGTACAGACATAGAGTCCTGAAATATAAGATATGCCAGTATAAGAGTGTTAAAAAATTATAAACATCTTAAACTAAAGTAAAGATTTGAAAATAACATAGCTAATACATATTATTACTTTTTGTTAAAAAACAACAGTCCAGAATATCACCTAATCTTAACTCGGATAGTTGATAATATTGTAGACCGAAGGTGTGGTCACGTCTCAATATCAATCGGCTTTGATCTCGCCGCGGCGCGCCCCCGCGCTCACGCCGATTTGAACAATAGGTATTCTCTTAACACCTTGTCTGACCACTCATTGTTATCTTACACCTACAAACTTAACAAGCCTCACTCAAATCCTTATACTCGAATACATAAAGTTAAATTTCATCTGATCGATAAAACTTTGATTTGAATACTATCTGTAGAAACGTGTGCCTCCTATTATCGAGCATAATTGAATAATAATCTTGGCTAGTCATTTGTATATCTCCTAAGAGTTAAAGTTCAGAATGCCGCGTCTGATGTCCTTGATTATATCAATGTGTATGTGATTCGACACAGTGCCAGTGCTGTGATGTGATTGGTCGATCTTATAATGGCCTATTCAATTGTTGATTTATTACAGTCACAGTTGAAACATAATTGAAGGTTTCGTTGGCTATGAGTTACTATCGTTGGTCCCGGTACATAGACAGATTTATTTAAGTGTGTGTCAATGGTATATACCTACATTGCGCTAGAATTAATTTAAAGATTTTGTTTTCAGTGTTATTATTGCATTTTGTGCTTAACACGTCTAATTGAATTAAATATAATATGCAACTTACAAACACTGCACTTAGGCGAGCGCACCCTTACGATACTAAACGAACATCGTCAACAAAGCTGTTAACATGTTCACCATGTGAAAATACATCTGTTTAATGAGCCCGATTGCCAATTACGTCATGAATGGCCGGTGCGTTGCTCTGGCCAGTAACCGCACTCACCCACTTGCGCGCACAGGCGTGATGAGAAACGGAACGTGAACTTTCCCTCTCATCAGAATACCCTAACTGCTCGTATTACGTAACACTCGACATCCCTGTCCCACTCCGGATACCACTTCAGGAGAGAGAGAGGCTCACACGTAATCTACGCTAGCTGTTAGGACAAGGGTGCCTCTTGTACTTGACAGTTTGAACTAAATCGCTCACCTGGTTCTCATAGAGATATTGACATTAATCGCACAAAGCTATAATCGATCGAAACATTAATGTTGACATTCAGTCACGCTTCAGGTAATGCAAACGGGATTGTACTCGGTAGCCGAAAATTAGCTTTGTAAAAATAAACGCCCAATGTTTGCAGTGCATATTTCAAAGCGTCTAAGACAAATGAATCTATAAAATTAATTGGACAAGTAATCGAAAACTCGGAAAGAATTTCTTCATCTCTGCTGTGGGGGAGCGGGAAACAAATGAGGGGCGGACATTGAATAATTCGATTTCCTTATTTGTACCAATCAATATCTTATAAGGAAAGCCGATATCGTAATAAGAAACACATTTGGGTATTGACATAAAAAGAAAAGAGAAAAAGATGCATGACGTAACTCATTCTGCTGTTGCAATAACTTAATGTAGAATCAAATTCTTCTAGAGTATAATACGTAAAAACTAAACTTTATCTAACCTAAATATGCAAATAGTAAGGGTAAGCTTCTATCTAGTATAAATAAAGCCAGGTGCAAGGGTAATAAGTAAATTGCAAGTGATCCCCAAACTGTTAGAGGGTGGCATCGCTTGAAGCAGTGCTGCGGAGACGAGAGTCGCGCGTCGCTCGCAGACCGATATTAGCAGATGTAATTGCATTTACTACCGAGATCGCTGACGTTTCCTACAAAATGTATATCGCTGAGTAATATAGACAATCGAGTTATTAACACAAACCACCCTCTGTAATAAGTTACCACTGATGGAAATATTCCCTTCAGGGTTGAGATCTCAGCAACTTCTAAACCAATTTCTACACGACGAGGAAGGAAAGTATTGAGCTATGTTTGTCGGAATAAGAAAATGTTTCCCGGAATATTTAAATCCAATAAACACAGACAAGAGTATCCGATTAATTAAGAAAGATACTTCGCTAAAAATAAGCTCATATTAAATTTGGTCGTAATACTGTCGGGTACTTATTTAATTCCGGATATAAAATTTCTGTGATTGAGTCCCAGCGGGTGGAGCCGAGGGGCGTGAATTCCAACAAAATTAGCACCAGGGGTCGAAATAAAAAAAGCGAAGGAAAAATTTAATGAACAGGAAAATGCTCCTTTTTGCAGCTATTCCATCTATTTATCTACATCGGGATGCCCATTACCTTGCTAAGAGAAAAGTTTACATTTTTAATTTAATGATTCCACTTTGTGGAAGTTGGGCGGGTTTCGGCGAGATCTTAATTTGGGGATTTCTGAGGCGTCTCGTTTTGTAAATATTATTCCTTTAATAAGACCTCACGTCGAGGGGGTGCCTGCTGAACTCCGTGATTACGACTCTCTTTGCAAGCTTCATTTTGGACCTCGTCATTTTGATTGGCGCTAATGAAATTTTTCCTACTCTGCGTGCCATTTTCTTGTTCTTGACAGTATAATTTTCAAGCGACTCGAATCACTTCTGTTGCGTCACCAACACACCCTCTAAACATTTAAGGAAGGCAATTTCGAGACATCTCAAACATTATTGTTGTCATCTTCATTTATGTTTTTCACTTTGCTAATGCAATTTTTTACTTATCTCTTTCCCGGAGCGAAGTGCGTGTCCCATCTGTAACAAAATTTCTAAATCGTCAAGTCCCAGCTGCGGTTGCGTGGGCGATGACGTTTCGCTTTTAGCGGCTGTTTTAAAATTGAATATTTGATGCCTTATTCCCTTTTGACGAATCCGCGGTGGGTGGAAAGTACCGCATTCCGTAGTAGATAATTTTTTGAATGTCTCTGTTAACGACCGCACACATTACCCTTAATCCCCGTATACCACTTGGTGTTCTTCATTTATTTTTCAACGATTTATATCGTGCCTTATCGTAGCACTCCATTTGAAAATGGGTAATAAAACTTGGTAGGAGCAGACGTGCAGAAGGAATTCTTTACTGAGATACTTTTGGTGATTGATAATATTATCTCACATTTGGTTCGTCATATTTTATTGGCGAATAACAAATAGAGTAAATATTGTTGTTGTTTGTATAATTTGCTGTGATTAATAGGCAATGTAAATATAGAATGAGTATTTTCCAAATTGAATATTGTTATCACAAATATTGTATCAAAATTAATACGAAAAATTTGCATATCGTGAATAATTTCTTACGTTAGACATATTTGCATTTTGTCTAGGAATGAAAATATGGTTAATATCGGTATGTCAACAATAAAACTATTTCTATACGTGTTAGCTATCAGAAAACATGGTGCAGCACTTGAATGTTCCCATAAACACAAATGGTTACAGCTTAGTTCCTTTCTAATTACATAGATAAGCAACTTCAATAACGGTTGGTTTATCACAATCGTATGTTAGGAATCTAATTGGAATTTTGCATGTTGATATGCTGAACTCTTTATTGGTCGATATTATGTTTGTTTTTAGATATTGTTGATCGTATTTCATATATATCGGTTTCATTAGTGATAACGGGCTGTGCAAGCCGCTTAATACTCAAATAGTGGAAATGTACAAACGCATGATATAATGCGTCGTTGCCCGCTTCCAAATTACATTTTGATGAAAAATCAACAAGATGAATTGATAACGTTCTTTTATCTACGCCACGGGTGTCTGACACAAACATGACTAAAGCGGATTCCGTGGACATCAAAACAACTGTAGTTTTGATCAGAAATTATACGGAAAGTTCCATCACGTGCCTACTTAAGCACCTGTCAAATATAGATGAAATTGTTTTACAAAATTAATTCACTGACACGAGGTCTGCACCAATTTGTCAAAACTATGACCACATTAATACATCAGAATGTCCAATTTGCATTTAAACATTTATGATAGAAAGATAATTTGGGAAATTACAGTTATTTTAATAGAAATTATAGACAGCGTTTTATATTCTGGGGTGGATAGGGGTCGGTTTTTTACGAAAACATCTGTTGTGTGTAGCATATGAGTTTTTTTGTTATTTTAAAAGAAGACATGATGGATCAGTTTCAACACGTATTCGTCGGTTCCTTTGTTGTTTGGTTTATGGCTTTGTAATGTGTTTCTTTGTTTGTTCAGAATGTGTTACAGTTGCTTCCGAACTTTGAGAAAAATCAGACAAGTGTTGGCTAGTACGTACATTTTAATTAGTCTATTAGAAATAAATTAGATAAAAAAATGCTGAGCTACATAGTATAAAGAAAAATAATCCACAATGGATATCAGTACTTAAGCCTTAAATAACTTAAAAAGTTCACACTGCGCCACATACTCCAAAATCCTTTTAAAGTCTTACAAAAGATGCTTCACCGAATTCAATTACAAGCGGATTAAGGGACAACACATATCGTCACTAGAAACGCGCCTGCGCACAAAGACTTGCAAAAAACTGCATCTTAACGAAAATCGTTTTGTGTAAGTGTGGGAGTGTGTCTAGTCCTCCAGAGTGCGCTTTAAAAGCCACCGTTGCGTGTTTTTAAAATAGGATTTAGTGCAGATTGCCGGTGTCGCCCAAAGATAGCATAATCTTATCTTCTAAGCAAAAAATATCGGTTTGTCGCAAACCTTTCAAATGATATTGCAGAGCCATATGAGCTGAGGTTTTTTATGGAACCTTTGAGATCACCGTTTTTTGCTTATCTTGTGTATCTCTGCATGTATCGCTCTGTCAACTCAGGCAGCATTTGTGTTTACAGATCTGAAATGAAAACGTGCAAATGAATGAAACCAATGCTCGCTTTCAATGTACTGCCATTCGTAAAGCAAATATGGAGATGGAACTGATCTTGACATGTCTCGTGGATGAGATGTTCTTGATACGTTGTGTTGTTGGTTTTACTTTTGTGTTGAAATATATTTTATCACTTCAATTTGGATAATAGTATGTTTGTTTTATTAGGATTAATAGTGAGGATTAAAAACTGTTTCTACTTTTAACCATTTATTTAACGACTGGTAATGTAAACACACGACGACTATGTAAATTAGTTGTTAAAAAATACTAATTTAAACAATAAAGTCAATTAAAAAAAAACTTACTAAAAAATCCCAATCATCATAAAAAAAAACAATTAAAGTGCTCAAACGCTTAAGACTGCTAAAGTACAGTCAGTGAGAAAAGTCTCGGGAGCAATTAGAGTCTGTTGAATAAATCACGTAATCCCGGCCCAGCCGAATGAGGCCGAATGAGGCCGAATGATCACGAACGTGAAACGAATGCGAATGTTTATTTACACGCTACTCCGAGGGCACTTTACGACGACCGACGTCGTGAGATCCGCGATAGACCTATGAATGTAAACGATTTGGCAGTGAAATAGAGACGAATATGACTGAATATTATTGTACCTCTTAAAAATAATTAGAAATCGTAGTTGGTATACATAAAATACAAAATGACTGTTTGGAGCTCATTTTGCATAATGATATTGTATTAATTACAGTTTATGTTATTAATCCTTAGCTCTTCGTGATCCCAATTTATAAATCGGAATGTCTTGTTTCAAAAATAATGTCAGTTTGATATTTTAACATTGAATTTACAGTCTATTTTCATAGAGCATATCAACAGTATTCTTATACTGATTTACCTAAAAAATAGATTTTGTCATGAATTTTGAAACTTCAGAATACAAAGTGAAGATGTTGTTAGGTCTAACACATTCTTAAACACGTAGCGGCGTCTGTGCTACGATTAGCACTCAACATGCGACCACTCAATCATCTGTTGACGTTTGTTCGTGACTATACGTCGAACTCGCATTTGATTCATCTTTGCAAATCTGATTCACATGTCTTCAATATTACACGCTGCATAAACAGTCTTTAATGTACCCCAAATACCATATGTGTGCACGTTTTATACCAAAAATGTAATACACAGATATAATCTACACAATTATAATCATAACAGGAACTCATATTGCGATTAAAAAACTTCCATGTAATGTAATTAATCTTTGACATCGGGACAAAATCCGTCAAACTAATTTAATTTAAAGGATACCCGTTTTCTTTATACAAACAAAATAATACAGGCACATTTATAGCGGTTACAGAGAGGCGAAAGTGTATTGCAATGAAGTATAGAAAAAAGAAACGAGCGGCAGTTTTGATTGATCACCGACTCGGAGCAGTTTTTTGTGTGAAATTAAAAACACGGAGTGGGCATGCGTTGGATTAAAGAGGAATTTCACTCGGCCAGTAAGTAGAGGGATCCATGCCTTTGTTGTCGAAAACAAATTTTTAAATTAATTTATTTTTGTAAGACGCGTTTTTGGACATCGATTTCGCATTACAAGAATTAATGGTCGTTTCCGTTTCGATCGATTTGGATGATGAGTTTTTTTTAATACCCGCTCTACACATATATTTTTCTTTGATCAATCAATCAACTGCGTTATTGCACCCTGTATATAGGTCCGTCCATGTTTGGGCACAATACGAGTACTGCTGTCGATTACCCTTGCCGTCAATATCCTTAATCAGACATTCAGACCACCGAAATATATTCAAGAACCGAATCCACTAACAAGCTTGAGCGAATAGAAATGAACATTAACAGAGAAACCACAAGTGTACCGCGAACGAGTAATTAAAGCATCTATAATATATTAACATTATGCATACCAAATTCATGGGAGACTTAGTCAAAATGTTAACAGGAATGGTTGGGGAGAGATGTGTAACACCCAATACCGCAAAGGTAAAGCGTAATAATAGGAGCTATTCGGAGCTTTATGAACGATCAAAATTGCAAGAGCACGTGTATAAAATACACTTTGCAAAGTAGATTTAAATTTTAATACAAAGCTTTCAGCCGAGGGTCGTAAGTAATGTCTTGGCGTTGGAAAAGTGTGGAAGTGCTTCCGAGGCTATTTTTCAGTACTATTTTACCAACAACAATTTACGCTTATGAGATTATAAAACACATACGAAAATTAAACTCTTCTCAGACATATTTTTAGCAAATACTTGAAAACGGTTAAAAATTGTAACCGAGCCAAGTTTGAAGTTTATTCAAATAGGACGGTTACTTGGATAGAGATCGCACGAAATTTTTAATTTATCCCATGACGTAGACAAGCTTTAAAGTCGGGCGAGCGCGGGTTTGGTTGGCGGTGTGGCGGCGCGGCGGTCTGGCGGTGGCGTATGACGAGGTGGCGAGGTTTGTTACCCTGCGGCGCGGAATATCCACGCTAAGTGGTCGTGCCCTGTGTCTCAGGTGTCGACTGCGGCCGATTTCACAAGACAATGCTTAATAATTTCATTTCGCCATTACGGCGGCCATCTTTGCGAGTCGCACAGTTAGAGGGCATCGGCGCACCCCTCCACGGCAATTTGCATTGTAACTCGGACCACGTAGAAGGCCCTAACTGCCATACCACCACCTCCTAACTCTTGAATATATAATTTTGTTGCTTTTATTAACAGCAACTTTGCGTGGGAATTGGCGATAGCCTTCCGCCGCGACTGTTTATTGTGGACGATAACTTGCTAGATTTATTTAATAGTTCAGCTCGAGACTTTGTCCCGGACCTAAGGGTTGGTCGGTGGTTACGCGTTCGACAGACGAGTTTATACTGCCAATAAAAAGGGCCGATGCATGGAGCCATTAAAATATTTGTTGGCTTTATTTGACAGCAAGCTTGTTGTTATATTTATTGGAAGCCATCATTACTTTGTTGCAAATTGGACTCGGATTTGTAATTAAGTTGTAATAGATTTACGATTTGCGAGTATTATAAATCCACATATTTCAAATTGAAAATGTTCCATAAAAGTAAATTGAAACTTCTAAGGTAGTGCAAATAAAAACGTAGTAATCAGACAAACGGCGTGGTGTAATAGATGTTACCATAATTGCTTTCTCGACTTGGGACTTAATGTAAAAGTTACGCGGCTGTTACAGACTTAAAAAGTTTGTTTTCGTGCCTATAAATTAATGTGTTTGCATGTCTTCGTTGGCATTTAAAATCATTTAGAAGTTTTGGTCGCTTGAGTTTCTGTGGTTTACTCTATAATTGTTATGTATCTTGGTATTCAAATTGAAACGTTTCGGTAATCGAAAATTGGTTGTTTAGTGAAAGTAGATCAAGGATTGTTGTAAAATAACCTAAAAATACAAAAGTAACTTTATTTTGAGAATATTGAAATAACGTTAAGCCAATCAACGCCAATCGGTCTAATGTAATTCAAGCTCGCTTGGAAACGAAGCTTACGGTTTAAATGACGGGGAATCATTTGATGAAATAGTGGAGCATCGCAGCGGTGAACAGATACAGGAAACGCGGAAATATTGGGCCCCGGTGCGGAATAAATTGTGCCTCTAATTCTAATGGCGACTTTTAGGGGAATCCATAATTCCATTTCGTGTTTTCAACTCTTTAGGGGGTCGGAATATAGATATTAATGGCTTGTGAAAGGTTCCTTACGAGGAAACTTTTTGGAAGTATTGTTTCTTTGCTTTCAACTGACATAAACGTTGTTTTTATGGGTCAGGTACTTAAATCATTTGTGTTTTATGGACGGATAAATAATTCAAACTCTTCGTTGATTTTGTGGTCGAAGAATAAATAATATGGAAATATAATACTAACCACAAAAACTTAAAAATCGACCAAAACAATATCGTTTTAAAAATTGTCACAAACCATCAATGGCCATTGCCATTGAAACAGCTTTAGTAATCTGTTATTAAAAAAAAACAATCTCGATTCGTAACCGGAGCGTCAGTGAAGCGATCATTGGAATGTGACCACAAAGAATTGAATAAAACGGACATTTCTTCACAAAAATGTGTATCGAACTCTACAATTCTGAGCCGAGACCAATCGCTTAGTGACACAACCTAAGGCACTTGAAGAACCCACTGCTATGGGAAAGCGAAAAAAGTAAAGCTGGTTAATAGATTTCTAAATACTGAAGTTAATGAAACATGAACCGGTGTTTTTTAAATAATGATTACTGTTTTAATGTTGTTTTGTTCAAAACAAGTTGCGCTGTGCTATTTAACTTTCTGAGTGGCATTGTTTTATTTCACATAACATTGTTGGATGATAATATTTTTTTATGTCCACTGGTTTTTACACCACGAACTTAATACTTGCATTCAACTGAACAGAATATAACTGATTACCAAATTCATTCTACTAAAAAAAAAAATTGCAGCGTAAAAAATCAATACACATCAAGTTCTAAGAACTCAACAATTTAACTTCCATTCATTAACACAAGAGCCAAACAAAAGCACATCCATTAAAAGTTTAAATTTCGAATGTAGTGATGTGGAACATTGTGACAGACATGTCGAGCGTTTCACCGGCTAAGACAGGCGCCATCAATCGTACTGGTATCGATTCAGACGCGCGCCGCGATGAATTATCGAATCTATTAGCTCGCGAGATTACCGGATTCCATAGAGAGTAAGACTGTAGAACTTCTAGACAGTCCATGGAAGAATTTTTTTTGAATAGATTTGGTAAAAAATGGGCATAATATTTTTTTCTTATCTAAAATGAGACTGTTAATAAGTTTTTAGACAGTTAAATGTGTGTACTTCCCTTTATTAGAATATGTTTGCGACCTAATCCTAAAAACCTGGTTAAATTTCTCCACTTGTCTATACGATTCCGGAGCAATAGTTTTGTTATCAAAATAACTTTATGCGTATTTTAATTAACCAAAGCCTAGTTAAGAGGCCAAACCAAAAATATTTCTTTAAACCACTCCCAAGAAGATACTTCGACTGTTTATATTTGTAATATTTTTTGTATGTTTTTGAAGTCAATGTGTGTAAGTCCCGTCTATTTGTTCTTGGCTCTATGCGCGGCGGCTTGAAGCAGACGATTTGTACTAATTATAACGCGCGAACGACGCGCGACGCGATTAGCTTTCCACTGCCGATGCGAAACCACTGCCGACACTTAGATATGTACTGCTTGATGGTACTTTGAAATCGCTCTTTATAAGACAATCCCTTTATTTAAACCAAACCAACGTACCTAGTTTTAACATCTCTTCAAAGCTAAGGGTAACAATGATTTCCTAGTCACTAAGTATTTATTTACAAGCAATTAGGTGCTTAGCCATACTATATTAAAATTAGACACACTTTGCTTTTGTTTAAGTTAAGAATATAACTCCTTATTGTTAACAAGGAGTTTCTCTAAAAAGTATAATGTAATAAATCAAGGCTTCCACATAAACATAAGCAATGAAGAACGTTGGTAGCGTACGTGCTGACATGAACACGTGCACCATTTTATGTCCGTGTAACCTAACACGTGATAGAACAAAAGCTGATGACACTGAACAAGTGTCAATATCCTCGATGGAGCAAGAGGAGTACAAGATGCCCGTATGTCGTCGGCTTGCACTTCGTTCATTCATCGCACATAATGGCACTTAACGTACTGTGTGGGAATGTGGAATAGGATTCATGTACTGAATACTTCCGAATACAATCGACAGATCGGTCAACCAATCGACTCGACAAGGCAACACATTATTCGCAACATTCCAGTAAATTGGTCACGACGCACCTAAATTAAAAACAAAAATTAATTATCTAAAAAACTCGGCTACCGTGCAGTCCTACGCCGACTGCGGAGTAAATATACCGTTACTAATTACAAACGAAAAAACTGTTGGAATTGAATTCAAACATTTGTCTCTTAACGAATCGTGTCGCGGCGGCTTCCACTCAAAGCGGCGTGATTCGGCAATTCCGTTCCATTTTCAAATGCTCGCTGCCCATTCGTTCCCTCGGCTACGCCTACCTAATAAATTAGATGCCTTGCGTAGCACACCGCATAGTTACAAACTAATGAAATCCCGAAAAGATCTCAACCCATTTTCTTAACAACTTTTCCGAAAGAGCAACCGCCTTCAAAGATTTTACCCGGAGAAATAATTCCGCTAATAACGCTCAGCGCTCACACGGGTATGTTATGCAACCATAGGAATTTCATTAGATACACACGCGTCTGTTTGTTAAGGAGCTTTCCATTGCTAAAAGTTTCTTGAGGCGGGTATAATTCCTTTGTTTGTTGTAAGGGGTGGCACGCCCGCCTCACCCACTACGTTTTCTAAGTCATCGGGTCCAATTATGCTCCTTTGTAGGTTTTGATATGTAAATTCGCGATTTTATTAAACAAACCGTGATGCCATTCGAGGGCAGCGAGCCGGATTAATAGCTTCTTCAGATTTGTGTAATCGCTTTCTCTTAAGACAACAGAGGTGAGTCGCAAGGGAGCTATTCACTTTTGTGTTTCATCTCCGAGCAATGGGCATTTGTTTGATGTTACTAGATTTCCGGGTCAACACTACTGTTACATTGTCAGACATCCTTTTATTCTAAAAATATATGAGATTGTTGTAAACTGGATGTGTCTCTGGACAAGGCATGAATATTGACAATATAGCTGTTGACATTATCGAAATATAACTACAGCGCGATTTCGATTGCCAATAAAACCGATTCGCTTGACTCGTCACAGGATATAACAACATATTAATCTGCACATGGAAACATAAAACGAGCGTTATGGCCGAAACTACCCATTCGGTTTAAGCTTAATTTTTACCCCAGCACTATTAATAATTTACACGGGATAACGCCAACGTTTGCACCATATTACAACGCATAAATTAATAATGTCGCTCGCTTGTTTAACTGCGAATCAGATGAGTTTTATTGACAATTTTGTTGGGAAAGAGCAATTTGCGGGATGACCAGGCAGTGCCGCCAAGTGGTCACCAAATAGGGGACGCCCGGCTCTCGTACGTATTGGTTGGCAATTGTCATTTATAGTTACTGTAATTGCGATATGGGAAGCAGGCCTATCGATAGTATGGAAAGAACTTTTACACTGGTTTACATAAAAAAACTAGTTTTCACAAAAATAAAAAATATAGTCTTGTAAAATTTATTTGAAGTAGTAAATTGTGCAAGTAAACAGTAAAATAATTTAAATTGTGTATAACAATACATTCTTATGCAATAAACCATCCATAGAGTACAAAATATGAAGACGATAGTCTTAATCCAATCAGCGTGATGACACCGCAGTCGGCACGCCACGCGCCACCTTCCTACAATAATATTAGCCGCACTAATAATCATATTAACGAGGTTCTCTCCACATCTCGTGCCGCCGCGCTAGATGCAAATGTTTCCATCGCAGTCACTGTAACTCAATCCTCGCACGAATGTACACAATTGCATTTGGGGTTGCATTGAGGAGCTGACACACGGACGCTATTATTGTGCAAACAAGGGCTTCCGCTCATGTGGACTGGCCTTTATCGTACTGTCGTGTGACTGACTGATATTGCGGATGATTATGAAACAGCTTAATGATTTTATTGATTTTCTCTTTCAATTATTTAAATTGATGTTCGGTTTCGTTCGTTATAATTGATGTTTGACTTAATTGCATTGCAGTACACTGTGATAATTTGATGCAACAGCAGATACCTGTACGAATAGGTATATTTTTTTGTATCCCGAGTTTTAATTTACCATGTTGTTGTTGTAAATGATTGGGATTATTAGCATTTATTGTAGCTATGTACATATGGATTGAACGGTGTGTCGCCTCGAATTAACACAAGCTGTTGTTATCATTCAATTTGATTCTGCCGCGGGCTGTTTTATTATTTTAATGAGCCTCAATTTTCAGGGATAATTGAATGGACGTCGCGTAGGTTCGATTATTATTTCATTTTCATTCGATGTGGTAGTTGTAGATATTTGATTTGGCAGACAAAGGATAGGCCGACATGATTTCCAAAAGTGTAGAGTTACAAATTAGACATACTGATGCACAAGGTAATTATTATGTACTTATACAATGCATTGAACAAACAGGTAGAGTCAGCATTTAATAAAATTATTGTTCTGTAAAAATATGTTTATAACTTTGCATTGTGGTCAAACAAGTAAATTCTTACCTAAAAAATGTAGAGCAGGGGTTGCAGTTAGATAGTTAGCATATAATACCGATAAACTATCGAAACGATGACGTCATTTTACACGTCGCTACAGTGACAATCCGATCGGTCAATTGAACACAAAATATTGTATTCTAAATTGTAGTTAGTTAGCCCTTTACAAACACCGGGACAATCGCATGAGTAAATTATACGTGCTTTTATTCAGTAACAGTTTACCTATAGTTAAAGTTGACTTAGTGCCGGCAGTTTAATTAAAGGGGTGCGTTTTGATTTGTAGGAGGAATATGAAAGAGTGCGTTTCGTAATGTGATTGTAAATAGTGATTTTGAACGTTCATTTGTTTGACACGAAGGGAGGTTTATTTACAGTCTTGCGCGGGCTCGGTTTGTTTTATAAGTTAATTACCAATATTTTTTTGCCTTTTACAATGTTAATTAGATATAGATGACGCATTTAAAAATAGTTAGTTTCAGTACTATTCTGTAACAAAATAACTTTTACATTGCTAAATGGCAAAAGAACAATTCGTTTTGAAATGTTTACTCAGGGCTTTTATAAATAGTTATTAATAATCAATTTTCTTTTAAATAACTACACGTTGACTATCGGTTACAAATATTAGTATCCATATCAGTAACAAGCAATAAACTAAGACCGGAGCTAACGCCGTCCGACCACAAACCGCGGCACGCGTGGGGTGATCAATGTACTTATTTGGGTAACCTTAGCACATTACCACCTAGTCCATTTTTGTGTACAGTAATTAAATAGTATTGAGTAAACAGGAGAATAATTGTTTAATTATAGTTTTTAATTATTTATTGAATTCAATGGATGAATTTTGAGAGTGAGACAAAGTATTTGTTTTACAAGCTCAGTATGACTAATTAATTAATTTTAAAAAAAGTATAGAATAAAAATATATTTCTAAAACTTTAAAACAGTAACTCAATTGTAATCAGGGTGAATCAGGGTTAATAATAAGAAATAACACTTTAGTTGTACTTGTGAGTAATCGCGCCCAAAAAACGCTAGACTAATTAAATACAATTGTAATTAACTCGTTATTGTACGCTGGATCAATTCCTTACTAACTAGCTGCGATTGCCATATATGGAGAAGTAATAAGCTGCATCTGTTTTTGCACTCAATACAATCGTACCTTTAATTCACTCTACACTTGTTAGTAGGGCACGCGTCGCCTAGTTTTTGTAAATAAGAACAATTATTCCCTATTAAAACCACTCATTACTGATTAACACCACACGATATAATTATTTTTCGTATTTGCAATGAAATGACAAGTTCATTAGTAGATAAAGCGAGGAATTCAATTTTTGCGCTAAACCCTAAGTGCTTTAATTGTCTATTCGCCTATTTACGTACCGTTTTTATAAAACTAAATACTCCCAATGACACGGGTGTAGCCATAGGAATTTAAACTCTAAAGCCTAAAAAATAAAGGCGGTGAAAATGAGCGCTTAATTGAATTACCTGCATTTATTCATTTCATTATGAAATAGCACTCATAGCCGCTCCCAAATAGGGATGCATATCCCGTTGCAAATTTCTTAATTATAATGTCACTTATGACAGATAAATGGTTTTTATTTACATATAACCATTAAAATAACGTTATTAATGTTATTATGGTGGTTTAATATTTTTAACACAACCTTCTATATTAATAGCGATAATGTAGTGCAGAATTAAAAATAATTTGTGTATAACCTGTGTGTATCAAGTGAGAGGTTATATTTTGACAGTTCTCGTCGCGTGACCGGCCAGCTTAATATTATGTGTTTTTTACTCTCGTATTTGGGTACAAGCAAATTGATTATGTCTATTAACTTGTTCTTCCAAAGTGACAGCCCGCCTATTAAAGATGGCTGTGCTTTATTCTATTTTTAAAGTTTTGGATCCCGTTATTAAGCATATTAGCTGTGTAAATTGATATCAACTAGGTAACAGGGTGATTTTAGTCAATATTGTACAGGTTAAAAACTAACATAGCTTAATATTTATTTATATCTTATTTTACGTAATAAGATACCTAAAGCTTTTGAATCCTTTCCTCTATTTGAATAAATAAGTAAATAATATTAAATTATGATGCTTTCATTATTCATATTCTCCAAATAAAGTTTCATTAATTTCCTAGTTTTATATTTAATAAGTCACAGATCCTTAAATCTGTTCAAATATCCCATTGTAGATTGTAAACCAAAAAGGGCTGAGTAAAGACGTTAATTTGTTATATTTGTCTAAGATAAGCGAGATGGGAACGGAAGTAAGTAGCTAGGCTAACTGACAGACGTCAGATAAACCGCTATGAGTATTGAAAATACAGTAGCACTTACACCCACTCGTCGACCAACTTAATCTCGAATTAGAATAAATCTCGATTAAAGTGACGTCAGCACTATTGGTTATGTCAAGTGAAACCGAGCTTCACATTAATTCAAGTTTAATTTCTTGGTGAGTGGGCTGCGAGGTACGGATTAAGGGTGCATAATAGATTGTTTTATTTTAGTAATCACTGGAATTGGACTAGAAGCCACTGTATTCATAAAGTATCTTGATTTTATTTTATTTTTATAAGGGAAACAAACAGATATTATATAAAAACAAGTACAGTCACATAAACAACACAGTTTATGAGGGATTATTACTTTATTTCCACATACGATTGTACCCAGGTTATAAAATGCTTTTTATTGTTAACTAAAAACTAAAATCGTCCCAGTCACTATAAATATAGAGCAATAAATGTAAAAATGTTAATGATTCCCAAAGGGTTGAAAAGATGCGGTGTTTCGCCCCAGAACGCCAATGACAGTATCAGGTTTCAAAATCCAATTTTATTTAGTAGGTAGGGTTAGATTATACTGCCAAGGCATAGTGACTTACTTTCTTCGAAATATAATACTAACGGAAAAATAAATCCGATAAAAAACTATTAATTAAGTAGAGCAGAGAAAGAATGATAGAAAACATGTAATACCCAATCAATCTGAAAGTTAAAATCAAAAGAACCAATCATAACCCGGATGTAGAACACAATACAATGATTCCCACATGCTTCGGACAAAACAAAACAAGGTTTAAACATCGTCTAAACGCTGAAATAACAAACCGATTACGCCACGATCAGTTACTATAAGGTCCAAGTCACATGCTCCGCGAATTCATAATCGCTTTCAAACAACAATCACCTATTCTTATACCTCAACGAATAAACAAATATATGGAAAAGCTCCACATTCCGAACAATGTTACTCTTAGTTACTCGATCATATTTATATATGGAACACGTGTTAATCTCGCTACCGTTTATCACTTGGGGAACGGGGAAACAGTAGCGCGGGTAGTCTCACTCAGCGATCCAATATTTAATAGTTTTATGATGTATTATCAAAACAAATCTCACCGAGTTACTATGAACCACTGCTGTACGTTTCGGCTGCAATTCAATGAATAACCAAACAGTCTTGATATTTGATTGTTATGGTTTAGCAACTGTTTAATATAATTACATAATTAAATGCTTCGTTTAAATTTTACACAACATTTTTAGTTACCTATAGTTTAATAGCCTAATAATGTGATCTGGTTTTAAGAGACTCTAATTAAAATAATTTCTATTTACACAACCTAACATACCAGTTAATGTAAATATGTTTTGACATTCGATCAGCCAATAAATAATAAATGTTAACAACGTCATAAAAATAAATTGATAGCAAGTACAAGTGAATTTGGAACGAGACACAATGCTCTGCTCAGGTAATACGTACATTACAGTAGTTAATTGGCATAATGGTCTATGGTTATAGCTCGTGAGTTCCATTATAATTGAGTCTCGTCTTGTCTATGCCCCTAGATAAATAATGCTAATATTGGTGGATACGGCTGGGTTACATTCAACATTAATTTAATAATCACTCCGTGCTTAGAACACATTACAGGGCACACTAGATTAATTGCCGCGTAGAAAACAAATTAAGGATCAATGAAGTATACTATGTAGAGATAATGGATTTCAACTGTGTAGCGTTGAGTTGTCATTAATAACATGTGGATTAAATACTAAATGGTAATTAATTTAATATATTTTTTGTAAATAATTGACGTGGAGTTCGATTATTGTGCCCGCAATTAAATATTGTGACATATTGTAGAGCTAGTTGAAATGCAACGACTCAATGGTATGTATGAGAATGTCACGGTGCAAGAGTCTAATAACTCAAACCGGTATCAACTATCAAGACTGTCGACGTTTGGCATTTAGGGAAATGTTATGTAGACGCCGACGTTATTTATGAACATTAATTGTATTTCTTTATACAGATTATAACAATTGCAATTAGCGTATTACAGCCTTGCTGAAGGGTGGATGCTCTAAGTATTTTTTGCTTTTAACTTCATTTACTTTGTCCGTTGATTGGCGATGATCAAACGATAAAGATTAAACATCAATAGCATCATTTATTATCCGTTCCCTTGTAAAGAGTAATAATTTATTGTACCTACAAAGTAAGTTTTACTTAACTTTTTTTTAATTATGAATGAGTAAAAACTTTTTCAGATAATGTAGTAGGTAATTAGATTCAGTAAAAAATAAAATCAAACTTTGTGGTCATTAAATATGAAACTAATTCATGTCAGTAAACACACACTAACATGTATTTTTCCGGAATTAAAATATTTTTAATTAATAAATTACATTAAAAGCTTAAAGTATCAAGACGCTTTCGTCGTAGCACAAAATAGACAGAAGCGGTCGATACAAAAGGACTTAACATATTTTTTCATCATATTTTATTATGAACTTCTGTTCAACATCCAGATGTTTAAGTCTGATCAAACAAAAGATTTTTCAGATGTACTTACGCTGCGTCAGAATGTAACTATTACGTTCATGATTTATGACTAACTCCTGTTTATCTTTGAAATCCCACTTTTGTTTTAAGACTCGAGAAACTCTTTGAATATTAGTCTATTTCCTTTGTAGGTGTTTGGAATGATATCAAAGTTGATACTAAATTATCTCGGGCTTGTGTTCCGTTGTTCTGCTACATTTACCAATTAGACAGTTAGTTATGAAGTTTACATCTGCTTCCTATGTACCTGATGCAGTAAGCATTACAAATAAATCTATACGTTTCAATTTCTGTGTTAAATAAATCACTAGGGCTGTGCTTCTTTGGTCTCAAGTCTTAGATACCAGACTTCCTCAAAAACAAAGTCTTTTATTAGTTACAAAGAGTATTTTTAAGTATGAAACTGTCTCTTTAAAAATCACATTCGTCTAAGTTATAAATTATGTCTTGTTATTTTTATGAACTTCAATGCACAGTCAATAAAGTTAACAGTCTTATTTTGTCATAAAAAAGATAAACATAGAACAGTTAATTTAATACCTGTACTGAACTTTACATACGGGATATCCAACTCCCACTTGACTGTTTTTTAATAGTTTATTTCCAAACTCGCTGTCGACAGCGCCGATGTTTTTCTAATAACCTGTTTAACAAATCATAACGTTTATTTTTGTTCGACACTGAACGATCACACGTCCGGGACTCTATTCTGTTTCAAATCTCTAGCTTGTATGTTTTGATTATTTTAATTTTTCATTGAACATAAGAAATTAAATTTATAACAAGAACAGCGGACGTTAACGTGGAGAATAGAGGAAGAAACGCCACAATAATAATGCGAAGCGTAAACAACGCGCTCAACATATTATTTGCAAGAATACATATAAAATTGTCGTAATTATGTTTGAATAGGAAATATAAAAGTATAATTATATTACTTGAGCTCATAGTTTATATTTATTTTTAAGCTAGGTGTGTTTATGTTATGAGATGCAAATGACTGTCTGTTTCCGAGCTTATTTAAATGCGACTGCATCTATCTTTCAAGTGTCTCTCTAATGGCAGTCGATGAAAAACAAGCACCAGTATTTTTTATACAGTTTCTTTGTGTGGTTAAAAGCCGCCGATGGCATGCATACGACTTATATGACTCGACAGTATTATTCGTTAGAATTAGACAAAATTAATTTAGGAACCGACTAACTGTGTCTGTTGACGGCCAGGTAGCCCGCTGCGCTTTTTTGTACAACTACAAAAGATCGTATGGGAAGCCGGGAACGGTAGCAAAACTTTTCGATTATCCATGATTAAGCGTGTCAATATAAATAGAAAACTATTAAATATCAAAAAAATACTACAAAATACTGTTGTGTTCGATTTGGGCCCGAAAGTATAATTAGAGAAAACATTTCGCCAAATTACCAACTTCTGGCGCCAACAGCAAAAAATAAGTGAATCGATTAGTCATAGCGTCTTTAAAATATTTACAAGTTTCAACGTCATTTTTAGTTAAAGTTCTTATACAACATCATCTAAAGAATTATTTATGGTCGAGAACCTATAAACTTTTTCCTATAAATCAATTTAAAAGACAATTAAATAGTACAGTACCCTTTGTCATAGCTCATAATAATAGATTTTTCATTTTCAATCGAATGGTGTAGGGCGTGACAGTGGTATTCGGTGGGCGCGCGCCGTGGTCACCCGGCCAGAAATTGTATAATTTTACGCAACAAAACAATCGACCAATACAGGGTGAGCGTGAATGGACACGTCCGAACCAACAGCCATCAACGATTCATAACAAAACGTGCCAAACGCACGCATCCTGACCGGTGCCGAATCAATTGAAAACTGCCCAATGAAAAATACTACAAAGAGAAAATTTATCAACCATTTTAACACCCTTTCGAAGTCACAACCACAAGTAATGTACGTACATTATTCATTGTATGTCTATGAATAGTTTAAGCGTTCAAAGCCAAAATTCATCCAGACTTTTCAGTAATGAAATCCGTGGACCGGTAATGGTAAAAGGGAATTTCATAGCGGCTTGAGAAATGAAATAAAACGATAATATGTCTGGAGCTATTACGTCTGACAATAGGGCACGACAAAGGGAAATTGTGAGATGGCTTTCCAACGAACACAGTAAAGTTACATTGATTATATCTCTCGCAAGTCTTGAATAACTATTTTAAAGATTTTATACTCGCAACAAAAATATTACTATGATACTTGAGCAATAGAAGATTGTTTATTTCAATTCTTTAATTTGAGAGAATGCACAGTTAAATAAATTGTAAGAAATAAATAAAACATCACAAAGAACAGCTTTCTGTCTAGATAAATGATTAAACCCGAGCGTCCTTTGATATAGCAGCCAAAGAAACAATAAAGAAGCCATATCAAACGATACTCTAAGCGAATTAGAAACAAAACGGATTCAAGACTTTCTGAAGATGACGTCTCTATGCGAAGCAGTCATCGAGTTTCCTTTGTAATTAAATATTGAAATTAAGAAATGAACAGCCGCTAATTACAAGAGGTTGTCCCTTGGGGGCTGATTATGTTGCCCCAGCATTCGCAGAAAGGGATGTCGGGGACTCCGCCGGTCTTATTACAATTAATATTTAAGATTTTAATGTTCTCCCGCCCGAACATTAGTTTCTGAAGTTGGATTAATATTACTTCTGTAACGAGTAGTACTAGCTATGAGAAGTATAACTACGTTGACAAAATTACATATCATTCTGTCTTACATATATTAAAAGGCAATTAAAAAACATCTGTTCTGTGGAAATACGGAATGATCGCGATAGACGTGTGATGTCCAATATAATAATTATGTTAGATCAATGGAAGCAACATCGATAGGAGTCATAAAAAAGAAATAGTGACGTTGAACAAACTATAAATTTAGTGTTTGGACATTTCAATTATCCGGACCACGTGGCGTGCCGACAATGATGTTCGTGCCAACAGTAATAAAATAAAAAAAGTAACAATAAAAAAACGTTGTCGACCTAGTTTATATTTTATGTATCTATCTAATTCTATCGCTAATAAGACATGTTATATTGAAGATGATTAAAAGAACAACAGAAGTACAGTCGTAAGCGAAAAAACGTTTCAAATAATAGAGGCTATAACAAGTCTATCAGGGAGCGATCAGATCGCCAGCGGTATATGGTAAGATCTTAAACACATTTGGAATGTCTTTATTAACTGTCAACGAATCAAGTGGAGCACCGGGAGCTGTTTAATACCCTATCAGACAAACGTAATTAGTTTTATAAATAAAATGCCTCGGAGAAATTGAAACGTAGCAGCTACCTGACTGTTGCGGTGACTTGCTACATTAACTTATGATTGTACTGTCAGATAGAACACTGTTATTAACCGACTCGTAACTTTATACAATCACAAAGGTTTATCCCCTCTGCCGATAGTATTACTTTGATCTACGAAAAATAAAGTTAATTAAATAATTAATCAGAAAAACTTACAATTGTATAATTTTAAATGCAAAAATATACAAGGCTCGCTCTAACGGCTTTATGCATTTGCAAGATTCGTATCAATGTTAATTACAACCATTGGATTAGTTTTTCGTTTATATCTTTCATCTTCATGAACGTATTTAAATGTAGAGTTATTTAATTAAACTATTGCTTCTTAATTGGCTATAAATTAACTTTTATTTACATTACTGTGCGTTGTTAAAATGTGGCGTATCTTGCGTATTATGTTCCATCCATGAAATATAAAACTTAGTTTTAATAAATTAAAAAGTATCCCTCGCCCTTGGGACAGGTAACATTAGCTCGAACATCTTGCTACAACAGAACGTTATATAATTGTAGAGCAGAATTACGGTCGCAAAACTTTTCCACCCCAAAGCATTTTTTATTTAATTTTTATTTTTACGACACAATTAAACGCGGCTTTGCTTTCACTTTTTATTGTTACTGTCTTAGTGCCGTCTAATTTTTGGCTTCAATTACATTTTTTCTTTGGTCTTATTAAAACATTGTTTCTAATGTCGGAAGTTTATCGGCGCCTCCGCAGAATTAATGATTTTAATTGCGCCATTTTGTAAATGTACTCCTGTAGAATGTAGTCGAGATGTTAGTGTTCAAACGTGATCAATAATTCGGTTCTCTCTTCTTCCTCAGGTACTTCTCAAGGTGAATAGGTGTTTCTATTCAAGGAGAGATTACATCTCGCTCCGACCGGAACTCGTTTACAAAAAAATAGAGCAACGATTTTTTGAACCGAAATCATTTATCATGTTTGCACTGAACCCAAGACAAACTGCTACTGCGTTTGAGTTTACACTAGATAAGATTACGTACGTTTGTTTTACGTTGTCTACCGATTCTTGGGCCATTTTAAAACAGAGCCTCATTGTTTGGTGTATTATCCAGATATGGTGTTTCCGAGTCACTAACGTGAGAAGGAAATAGTGCATCAAAAGAGGTTTAGAGTCATTTGTAAATTACGTTGCTCTATTAATGCTTAACTTTAGATGATAGGGTTACATAATAAGTTCATTAAAAATAGTTAGGCATTTCAATAATCTTGTACTGTTTTGGTAAGATCACAGTACTGGTCGCAAAATGAGAGAATTAGATAAAAATCGTTCATTAGCAAAACAACTTATCATAAATGGTATATAGGTTCATACAATTTCACTAAATATATTGACTTAGTCAGTGTACCAAACTGATTAACTCGTTAGAAACAAATAAACGTACTTCTAATAAAGCTAAGTTACAATCTTATTATAAGGCCACTAATCCAGTACTAAAACTACAAAGCCGATGCAAATAAAAGAACAGTGGCATTAAATAAGAAGCGTAGAGCTCTTCAAACGTATCGTATAGAAAAATGTGACTTATGTTATTAGTTATAAGGTGTAATATCCTTAAATGACATCCCCTTCCTAAAAAAGGATATATTTGGACTAACAAAACTTAAAAAGAGTTTTAATTTAATGTGTAAACATTCCCATACGGGCTGTAGTACTGTAACGTGTAAATAATCGGACGCTCCAGTAACAAAAACATAAAATATACAGATTATGACTATTAGCTTACAATAAGCTGTCAGCGAGATGTTTTCGGTCTTTCTACTTTTTTTAGGCTACCTTGTAGACGAGGAAGGATGTTTACGCCACGTGAATGTTATGATTTAGTGTCAGTAATTATTAGTGAGTGTGAACACGTCCACTAAGAGAATAGTAATACAAATAGAATAACAAAAGAGTAGCGCCCACCGGTCTATTCATAGTCGTCGATGATACTGTTTGTTTGTCTAACTTCATGTGTATGAAATCCTTACACTTCTTTATGAACTTGATCCATTGAGGATTTAAATGAAAAGTCACGTCTTGATTCTTATCGGTCGCTTCGGATGTACCGCATTTCCAATACATCACGATAGCATTCGTCGATCAGGATTTGTTCGTTATGTTTGTTGAACTATCTATCAAGGGTATATCTGTCAGAAATATCTGGGGAGTCCTTTGTGGTTGCTATTTGATCAGTGACACGGGCGGTGAGTGATGAATATTGCCAAGCAAATATACAAAAAGCAAAACTATACGTGGTGTTAGTTTCACTAGGGTTGGTCGGAGGAAAGAGTACGATGTGCAGAATGGATTCCTGTTTGATGTCTCGCATTTGTTTGTCAACGTTTTGGAATTGGAATTGGGGGTGTAAAGCATTTATATTTTTTTTATTAGAAGTATGGTCTGACAAAGAACTTGTAAAAGGCTTTTGGGTGCCATCAAATTTGTTGGATTTATATTTATGTACTTATTTTAATACTTGATTCTTTATGTAGTCATCACTTCATAGTTAAAAATTTTCATAGTAAAGACAAAGGTTATTCCTAAAGTATTTTCTTAGTATGCTAGCTGATGTTAATGTAGCACTCGTACCTCAAGCATTTATCTCGCTATTCCATCACATTGGTAGATACTATTAAGTAAGTTTCTACCCTCTAGTACCCTCTGGTTTATAATACTCTCTTGACTTCGCACACCCGTATAAATCGTTCGGAAATCGTTCGGTAATAAATCGAACGCTTTTTAATGGCAGTTTATCGCAGTGAGCTTTGCGGTATTCAGATTACGGGTATGGCCTAAGTGGCGGCAAGGGAGCGGCACGTGCTCCTTATCTCTGTCCCTCGACACTTTCAATATTCGATTTCGTCGCGGGCGCGATTTTGTTTAGCTTTTTTTGCTCCCGACTGTACTCGCGTGCACCCAAAATAAAATCAATTTTTATGCGCGCCTGTTTGAAGTTCATTGAAACTATTTATGTTTTATAATTGTTTCTCGACGATACTCAGACGTTTCTTAGATGATAGAAAAACTGAATTTGTTACCGCGTTTTTTATTGTATTACCGAAGACCATAAGTAAAATTGGTCATCAAAATAAGAAACCCTTTATCTAAACATGGCAACGAAGAAAAAAGTGTCACACCATACAATCGCACCCCAAAGCGTAACCGAAAACGAGTCTCACCGCAATCCAAGCTAATGGAGTGTCTCATAATGACGGTTGCTGACATAAAAATAAATAGGCGAGACTCAGTTTCTGCGTAAGCCGATACTATGATAACAGCATCGCTCCCCCGATAATTGCCGAACTTGGCCGACGCCTCTGATGTGGTACCTAGTTGTAATGTAGTGCGGATTAGCTGCTACCACTGTAATTGATCTTACTTCGCGTTCCCAATTAGTCTGGACTTGCAACTAGCGCCTGCTGATCATATATTTGTAAGCAACGCCTGCGCAATTAAAATAATTATATGACAGCTTTATTACTTATAGGACTGCTGAATTCTGTTGGAATTTGTGGAATTCGACGTGTTCTAGATTATTAATTAAAACAATCAAAGATCGTGTTCGCAGATGGGATTGCAGATAGAAGTTTCCCAAGATATCTTTTGCACAGTCCATTTCTTCTTGCATGTGGTAGATGTTCAATGGTGATAAATAACCATTGCATCCATGCAATATTGTTGGATAATAATTCTTCCTTGTATTACTTTTAACCCAATAACTGTATTTTTGGGACAGTCAAAAGTTTGATAAATTAAGGCAGTGTACAAAAGATTAATTATGTTTCTATGTGCAGATTTGCACATAGAAACTTAAAACTGTGGAAATGTATATCCAAGTTTGTAATTTTTCGTGACACAACCATATTAATATAATACAGCCGAACTTAAGTTACTCTACTAGTAGGTAAACAACAAGTTTTAGGTTCGCACTACGCAATAGGCTTAAGGGCAAAGATTTAGGTGACAAACATTATTGCGTCCAAGAAATACTGTTGTCTATTACGTGAACATAAATCACGGATGGGAAAACAATAAGCGTAAAATTGTGGAAACTGCGGACCAAGTCTTGTGGTAGGTGGTGTAAATCTTAGGGGAGTGAAATAAATAAAAATAAATCTGCGACGACCCCACGAGAACTTGATTTATTTGACAATTGCTACAGATACCATGAGAAGAATTGAGATGCAACCGCTACAGATTTTTAATTGAATTTAATTAATGAGTATTTCAGTTATTGTTCTTTTGTTGCTGTTATGAGAATGTGCTATGAGTACGGAATGATAATGAATGAATCATGTGGTAAAGTGGATTGATCGGTTTCTTACTTCAATTTTATGGAGACTTTTTTATCGATTAACGTTTTAATATTTTTCACACGTTTGTGATTTATAATGTTTGCTGCTCTTACTGAACATTGTTCATTAGTTTAATTAATGCTCGTATGTTCTTCACATTTTATTAGCCTGTCGAAATTTACATATTTAGAAGGAAAAATTTCCTAGTAAATTTTACAAAATTCGGAATAACTATAGCTTATTTTCCAGTCTAGAAATATTAATTGTGGTATCACTGTAGGATACGTTTACATTTGTCTAGTCACTTTTAAATAGTGTGTGTCAGACAGAGTTGTTACATAATAGTCACTTACATAAATAGATATTAGTAATTCATCAACTAGCTATTACTAATCTCATCATCCTATCGAGTCAGTCTAAAAAACTTACCTAGTTATGTTCGTTGCATAGAGTTATATAATATAGTTCATCATAACAAGAGATTAATGATGAAACAGTTAACGTCATCGGTCAGTTAGACTTTAGAAATATTGAAAAGATTCCTTTCAGTTTCGTTTATTAGTATGATTAAAGGTATTGGTTGATATCTAGTCAGAGTAGAGTCGAGTAGAGAGTTTCAGTTTGTAAACAGCTCAGTTAATGTTCATATAATTTTATTTAAGTGTGTCATTATTTCGGATAAATATAAACTTTCCTTAACATCGCACGTTAATCGTCACGAATCAACTCTAAAACTTAAGAGCTGATGAGCCGCAATAAAATCCATTCAAACAATAATTAATTTAAATCTAGTTAATAATCATAATCTGTGTCTTTTATTAGCCGCTTCCCTTTCATAGTCTAAGTGTAGCATCTTAAACGGCAGTAACGTGCTACTATGTCCGCAGCTCCAGACCGGGCCGACCACCGAAGCGCGCGTCTGGCGTTGGACTGTCGCTCGCGGCCACGCAGTTCCCTGGGCATCCCTTCAAGAAGCACCGCCTGGAGAATGGAGAATATTCACCCTATGAGAATGGGCATATGAGCGGTGAGTACCGTAGTTTAGATGTTAGTTTAGTTTGTTAGTCTAGTTTTAATGATCTTCGTCAGTGGTAGAGCCTCATAGATATAGGTCTGTGTATGGGAGGCCTTAATCTGACAATAGCTTGATACATTTATTTCAAGGATGGTTGTAAGAAAGAAGCTGTGTGACGTGAAATAATTATAATAATATCATGCTTGTAATCGAAATTCAACACTATCAAATTTCAACATACAAATCTGTTTGTTTTCTCAAACGTAAGCATAAAACGCGAATTAAACACAATGTTAATAACCTGAAGATTAATCTCAACTTAATCTGGCTTTGTAATATAAATCAAAACAAACGGTACCATGACATGTGATAACATCAAAATCGGGTTTGTATAAGCTCCGGATAGGCGCCGGATATGAATCCCCGTCTTCTCGGGAGGTATGCCTCCTCATTTCGTATACAAATTACACAAATACAAAATTATCCCAACACAAACGGAGAAAAGGGAATAAAGTGATTAAATAGAGCTCAGCGCAAGACGGCTAGCAATCAATCATTTTTGTCGCTTACGGCTTTGTTGATACTGCCACTTTCCATCTCTTTTTATCGTATGCATTAGGTATGCTTCGTCTCTTTCCAGCATGAAGTGTCGTGCCAGACAAGGGAGCAATTACATTCGTGATCTTGCATAAGCGGCACTTGCTTATCGCGCACTGCCGCATTTGACTTTGAGTGTAGTTTGTTCGCTTTTTTCCCGAAATTTGCAATTCGAAACGCTCTCATGGCTGAAATAAGCATTGCTTTGTTTTGTGCTTATTGCATTTCCATTCCATAAACAAGTCACATTTTTTGTTTAACACGCGACCCTCGGCCGGCGTATCATTTCTTGTTATTGTGTTCTCTGAGCCTATCTATGCTTAGTTGCTTTTAATTATTTTACAATTAGTGGGAAGATGGATGATGGGTCTCACAAGGGGTTTGATTTGAGATGAAGCTCACGATAAATACTTAAGCTTATCTAAGTATAGATATTTGTCGTTGTAGCAATACAGATGTATAATATAAAATGCAATATTAATTCATACAATAAGGTGAAGATCACTGATGGCATGAATGGAAAAATACTTGATGTTATATTCGTGTGATATTATTGTGTATGTTAACATAAGTAATTTTAATACTTTGGACAGTTACAGTAAAAAATAATAGTTGGCAAAGTAGTAAGTTTACTTAACAACTAACGAGACAACTTAATCTAAGATACGAGACATAACAGGTTCATTCTAGTTTAAATAAATTTTAAAGACTCAAAAAACATGTGTGTGTCATACACGTAATAATTTCGTTTGGTAATTTTCCACCATCCATAATATTAGAGGCATTCTAATTAAATTCGTGCATGTATCAAGTTTCCGTGTACCATATCTGAGTACGGGCTCGGCGCTAAGCCAATATTATTTTGACGAGTCGTTGACAGTGGTTTACAGTTGATGAAACAGTCGCACACATACACAACGGTCCTGGGAAGGTGCACTCACACAGGTGGCGGCGTAGTCTGTACACGTCACACATGTACCCGAGGGGTGTCACTGTTTGAGTGAGTGAGTGAGGACGGCGGGTGGCCCATTTTCACCCTGTGAAATAATAGGATACGAAAACATCGGAGGCAGAATATAATTCTCCTGCGAAGGTTGAACGGAATGGAAATAGGAATATGAAATGCGTGAAAGGGATGTGTCGGCCCACGTGCTCGTTGAAAGGGTTACCCACCGATGTTTATCTTAAGGCGCTAAATCTAAACGGTTGTTCATTCCGCGTTACGACTCAGATTTGCGATAAAGGTCTCAAGTAAATGTATTTTTAAATATCCATTAGATTGCACTTCATGCTTAATGCTACATTTACAAGTCATTATTTAAGTCTTGGATGTGCAAATTATTACGAAACTTTATCAGCCCGACACGGTCTATAGCTTATGAAAATGATTATGGCCTAAAGATTTAGAGTTAGTAAAAATAGCGAAACACAATTTCTTATGAATACCAAAGATTCAATTGCTGTAATATCAGTGTATGTAATGAACCTCGCTGTGGCAACCCTAATATTTTAGAAAGTGCCATGAAAATGATGTGTTGATAATAATTAAAGGTTCGGCACGGTGTCGCCGCGAGTCGGATGTATACCGGGGGGATAATGTAAGGCATTATAACATTACTTGCTGGGGCACAAAGCTTTACGTTCTGATTGAATTCTGCGATTGAAATTAAGTAAGGATTTGCCTGTTTATGTTAAGGGAACGAGGGATCAGTCAATTTGCGAATCTTGTGTGCTCGCGCCTTTGTTGGCTGCATTGTAACTTGTGATCAACATGTATTACATTATTCTAATAATGATAGATGGATGTCAGTAATTACAATTATATTATAGTTTGTTGTTAATATTACTTTGTAATTATGTACCTACTTGATGTTAACAACTGCTTTAAATCCTGGTATTTGGCATCTTCTTTGTAAATGTCCTAAATAATGATAGATTTCCTAAGAGCTCTGTGTACTTACTCTTACGTTATACATATAGGTCAGACTTTATGAAGCAACGGAAGAACTACTATCTTTATTGAAATGTGCAGCAGTCTGCAATTATCTATTTAAAGCGTTCTTCCACTTAAATACTAATCATTCGATATTATTTTCAATTAATGAGTTAAGGTGTAGTGTGAATTAAACAGGTACTGACAACATTGTATAATCGCCTTGTTATGTTTCCTAACCCTTGAGCGGCGTTCATTTATAAAAACCCACACTCTAACAGACGATCATTATCTAAGGCGCGTTTTTTACTACGCAGAACGTTATTGCACATTTATCAGCTCGCAAAAAGCGCATATTCTCCACAATCAGTGAATCGAAAGCTCATTTTTTCCATTTCCGTATCGAACACTGGCAAGAACGTATGATAAACACTAGAAGAGTCGGCAATCATAGTAATTTCTTGCTATCCACGGCTGCGTTTACGATTTTTAATGGTTAAAACATCAACTGGCAATTGGAAGTAATCAAACAAATTGCCGTTGCCCCAAGGAAATCGTAATAATAAACGCGGTGGCAACAATAATTAAACGCCGTAGCGATGCGAAACGACTGGAGAAGTGTTGCTGCTTACGACAAACTGTTTGTCCGTACACTAAGTGCCGTTTCAGCTATTTAAATATCTCTATTATTATGCTGCATATATGAATACATGACGTGTATTTAGAGATAAATGTAGCTATCCTATTCTTTCGAATGACAGACAGAGTAGCATTATTCAAAGCTAATTTAAATAAGGTTTAAAATAACTTCGGTAAAAATACGGGTAACTTAGCCTTTTCCTTTGTATATGTAAACTGTGGTGGCCCGTCACGGTGACAAGTTCGAAGTTTTTACTATGTCTATCAGTAAAAATAGTTTTGCATAGTTCATAAACTTTTGCATAATAAGCCCATAAGTTGTTACTTAACAGCGGACTCGTAGATCGCCTTGGGGATTAGTCACTTTATATAAAACAATATAAAATTGACTCTTTAATATAGGTTAATGTAAACGCGCTTAATGTTTATGCATTTACACTAGACAGGTACTGAACACGTTATAGTTGATTATATCTTAGAAAGCATGAATCAGATACTCAAAGACCTTAAGAAAAATGAAAATTTATTAGAAAATAAATAGGATTTAAAAATCTCGTATTGATTAATCGATTTTAAAATAAAACATTTAATGCTACATTAGGTAGATCAATGCAACAATTTAAAAATAAAACTTCAATACGATTGCGGCGATCAAATATCTCTCCAACATTTGTCTTCGTTACAGGATATTTCAATAAAAATTAAGCAATTAACATTTTAATTAAAACAGTCGTTATTACGCCGTTTGTTGAATGGGAGCATCACTTGTTGCAACCCTGTATGTAAATGAGAGTAAAATGTGAGGTCGTTTGTGTCCACCTGCGCTTAGGCGCGTGCGTTTGCGCCGTCCGTTGCTGATTACGGTCAGCAATCAGCATAGTCGATTAAATCGATTATCGACTTTCAATTATCGATGTATTTCACAATAAACATCTTTTTGACAAGTTGCGTGCGCGCACCGAGACGAACCTGCGATTTGTCAATAGTAATCATGTGTCAGAATGTCCAGAGCCAATTATTTAGAAAGTCGCGATTGTTGAATTGTGTAAAAACGTTTCTTGCATCGTCTGTTTGTTTATTTATGAATGCTATAAAACTGTTGGAATATTTCTTTATCGTGAACTGATTTCTACTACTATTAGAGAAACATAATTTTCTAACACGAGCTAGAACGATTGTAACTTAAACGTGTATGTCAACAGGTGACATTTAAATAAGTAATTCCGTCATTCAACCTTTATACAATCTATATACTTGAATGTCATGATTTGCACAAATCAAAGTTTAATATTAGATATTATGATTTATTCCAAGAAAGACTTGGTATTACCTGCTCTATATTGTAAATCGGCATTTGTAGCAATGCGCATAAATGTAGATCACATGGAAACTCAAACCGTACCATTCTATGCGTTCCAAATAAACCAGTGCGAAACGGTTAAAGCAAATATGTGCGAAGGTAAAATTCGCGATAGGTAGGCAGGTACCGGGTTCTTTGCTTTATGTGTCGCTGTCGATACTTCGCATTCCAAACATACAAATCGTGCGTGGAATTATGCGCATTCCCTCCCTCACTCGCTGTATTGCTAGCTATGTCATCTCGGAACGTAGTCGTGAAGGGTTCCAGATCAAATTGTGCGACTTTGTTCAAAATTCATTATGCAATACTAAGTGTGTCAACTTATTATATTTTTTCTTGAGTTAAGTGCATTGTCACGGTCCTGCTGCTCCATAGAATTATTACTAGTCTACTTGCTGTTTTCTTACTCCAGTTAATATCGCAAAAAATACCGCCACCTACCGCATGCTAGAACAAGTTACGTATTAAAATTAGTGGTGTTATTGACCGCAGCAATAGGCATACTACATATGATTGCTCTCATGAGTTAACTCCACATTCATATAATTTACTATTTTATGTATAGCCATAATAACATTAACTAACGCATTTTTTTGTCCACTCCATAGTAATAGTGGTTTCTTGTGAGTGCGTCATAAGAAATATGAACATTGCGAGACAATTTCCATACATGCATTGCGTTGTATTTAATTCCCATCGTTTTGTGTCGCATGGAACGGCGCTTACAATTAAAATGTCGTGCAGCTAGCCACTTATGACATTGCTCACACCTTGGAGTCGTCGTGGCGAATTCATATGTTTTTTGTCCGGGGAAAAGCATAGCCAAGGAATTTCTTTTAATTAGCAATACCGGTGTTTTGTAGGCGTCTGCTCGCCGCATTCTAGACTTATTCTGTAGTTGAACTTATTCTTAAACGAAGCGGCAATTTTGCTGCACTTTTAATAGTTTTTCAAGAAATGTGCTAATTTAGTCAATTGCTAATTGATAATCGTAAAAAATATAATAACATAATTACTTATTTTAGTTCTTACAAATTAGTATTCCAATAACAAAAAGTCGATAATTCTATTAGAGATAACTAAGAATATTTGAGTAGAAACGTCCTTGTCACGATCCGATGGTCGGCCAATCACACAGTTAATTATTATGTTAATACGATTGATTTATAACCACTTATCAACAAGTCTATACGGTTTCGCCCGAAGCACGTTCGACGTCGGTATCTGAGCGCATTGTCGATCAATCCACTCGATCTTAAATTATACGTTGCTCTCTTCCGTAACTCAAGTTCGTTTGTTATTAAATTGACGACACCTAATAACACCCATTAAATGCCAAGAGGCCGAGTGTCATACATGATAAAGATTAATTTGACAATTAAATATTACTTTTTAATTTATTGCTTTGTTTGAAAACATAGGACCGTTTTAATGTTATCTACAGCTTGTTTCTGTGGTGACAGCTTGAGCAATTTCTGATACTTAACTAATTAGGCCGCTTGTATGTGAGTGCACCTGTTAATTGCGATTATTATTTTAAGGAGCATTTATAAATAACGAAGGCTATATTATCAGGAACATTAGTGTGAAATTTACTGTTTGCCACCAACCAATTTTTTTTGTCAGCAATATATTTTAATTATTGGTTTATTAAATATAATTTATAGGTTATTAATTGTGTGTTAATTAGAGCTTAAACTAAGCGTGTCAGTGCGAAATGTAATTGTGTTATTTATTACTTTTACGAGTGCAATCGGTTATGCAATATATTTGTATCAATATAATTTAAAAAGTGATATTCTTCGTACAGCTGCTACCAAACCACTGACAGATAATCTCTCCTTTGTGTGTTATTAATAAAAATATGGATGGATATTTCAGTATCTTCGCTACTTATTATGTTACAATGGCTGAGCTCCTTTTGTTAACATTCACGGATGACTTGATCCTTTTTGTAGCATTTTTAACAAATAACATTCACATACGGTGATATAATGCTACCTACTTGTAATTTTGTGTTACTTACTAATATTTATTGTAGTTGATAGATAACATGGTTAGGAATTCACAACTACAAGATATATTTGGCTAAATAATAAGGTCACGTTACAAAACTTGATACAGATCATTATTAAATGAAGTGCAAATTAATAGGTGAGTTTGAATAATATTATTTATTACTATGAATGGCCTTTGCCCAGTAGTAATACAGAATAGGCGAATTAAAAACAAAAACTATTTCCATACTCCTTCCGCGATACATTTGTTGATAATAATTCCTTAGCTGATTACAGTTTAAGTTATGAGTATTGACTTAATACCGTTGATGACATTAAGTAGCTAAGTGCTCAGAAGTCAGGTGTTTGGATTATTGTACATATCTACACATTTTTAATTGTGTGTAAGTGTCCATTAGGCCAAGTCACCTTATAACGTAATCGAAGTGCGTTATTATCAATTTGTGGCTAATTATAGGAACTAAAATATTTGTAAATATTTCTACTTTTAACAAGACTGCTTAAAATTACTAACAATTTATTATTGAAATATAATTTATTTAAAAACAATTAAAGTAAATAAAACCGTCAACACATTATCTTTAAACAAGTCGGTAATTATCATAACACAATTATGTTCAACAAATTACTTAAAACGTGCTTGTACTAATCGGTTTAACTTATTACTGAACTAATACACCAAGACACGTAACATAAAAAATACAAAAATAGCTCGAATGTATAATTATTACAGACATGTAAAAATATCGATCGATTAAGACCATAAATTTAATAGAAAAATGGATTAATTTTAATTAAAGTACAATCAAGCACAAAGTGTTGATAGTATCATCAAATGCATTAGTTCATACACGACTCACATTCATAATAAGAATTCAACCGTTACATAATTACACGTATGACACGTCGTTATCCGGGGCTGCATTTATCCCGGATAAAAGTGTATCCCGGTCAATTTACGAGTAATTAAGCCTGACCCTCTTTCGCATGGGGAGGAAGTTTTATTTGGCTCGTTGAAATAGTCCGGAATCGCCGCTAAACTCCGATCCCATTGGCTGGTAACGCGTAAAGATTTCCCGGGAAACGGGAACTTGATTAATGTATGTATGGTGTGAACCGCAGAATTTCCTTTTTATTGCTATTTATATTTGAACGTTCGTACGTTATTGCGAGGCATTGTTTTTATTGCACTGCAGCATTCAATATGAAGTTTGTTTAGTCAACCTAAGTTATAAAAGTGGATGAAAATTAACTTTACGAATTACGACTTTACTTTTTCTGTGTAATTGTATCGATAGTCATACATAAACAACTCATTGTTACATTACAAAACTCAGAAGATGTTATCTTAGATAAATAAAACCCTCCAAATTGTTGAGGCACAAACCACAGCATCAAAACACAGTCGGATCACAATGCAGTACTTATACGTAAGAACGTGTAATATTGCTAAAGGATGAACGTCTTTGCAGACGGACTATAACTTCTCAAATTGCGTCCGTAAGTAAGGGACGTGGATTAGCGTGTGCTAGGGCAAATATTTTATTACAGTCCAAATCTCCAGCCCTCAACGTTTTATTGTTCATAAGGCTCGTCCGAGCCAAATGAAAGAGTTTATGGCGAAGACATAAGTCGGTCGGTGTTGCTAGTAAATGGGGAGTTTATCTTATTACACGCTTTAACGAAATGACTTTATTCACAGGACTCATTCCCCGAATATTAACCAAATTAATATATTTTGTAATAAATTACATTATTTTTATGTTGCCATTAAATGATGTGGTGTAAATAAAACACAATAGTGTATTAATAAACTGTTATCGTTAGAATACATAATATTTATGGTATTAACAAAATTGTGATTGGACCTTCATAATAAATTGCTGTGGTAATAAATAACTTGCAATTTTTCTTAGCCGCCACCTGGCAACACTGTCTATCGGTCGGTCTTGTTGACTCACGATATTGACCGTTCGCATTTTGTCGGCGATGGTGTATTACTGTTATTGATTGTACTTGGCGCGTGACTTGTGTAGACGATTGTACTTCCACTGATAAACAAGTTGTTACGCATGGGGCAAAGCTTGTGTGTATAAGAGTCCGGCACTGATCGGACGCGTCAATTTGTGTTACTATCATTGTGCTCTTTTATTTGGGGATGTCTTGTTCCATATTATACTGATAACTAGTTTTAGAAGACCGCAAGTAAAAAGCCTTTAACGAAAACTAACTGACTTTTGTTTCAACATTTAACAACAACATTGAAAATAACGCAGGCCTTATGAAAATGTGCATAAACTTTTATTATCGTTATGTGTCGACCAACGGGGACAGCTTTATTGATAGTTTTATAGTTATGCAGTAAATAATAAGCATTATTTTATGCTAGCTGATAATACTGACGCTATTATTCAATGCCCGATGATGCCTGAGTACTAACGAAGCAAAAACTCCACGTTCGATGGTTCCTTGTAACGTAAGCGCTAATTATAAGATCTGTCAAAGTCGCAAATGCAATTACCGTTACTATTACAAAACTGATATTAAGGTGTTGGGGTGATTACTATAGATATCATTTATTGTAAGACGCGATAAAAACTTGAAGACAGTATCAGTTTGTATAAACTCGCGGCTTCACTTGCAGCGTCAACACGGGCGATTTATCGTGCAAACGCGCGCTCCGTTATTTTGGCCAATCGCATATGCCATTGGTATACTGACCGTACAATTATGTATTTATTGTAAACGCTACGATTGCCGGCTGACTGTAATTTGCTTTTAATTCGCCCCGTTTCGTATCATTTTCGAGTTTCTTCGTTTTGCTTCCCTTCGGAGATTTGTAGTATTCCATAACACTTTGTTTCACTGATGTTCGTATTCTGCATTGTTGATTCACCGCCGCCGCGCCGTTTTGATCCGGCCTGCGCCTTATAAAGCCCGGTTTCGCTTACGATATAGAAGAGGAATCACAAATAGATGCTACATTGTATTGCATTTATTAACCTCTTATTTACTCTGTGCGACTTAATGCATCCAATAATTTATACCTTTCACATGATTTACAGGCCATTACGGTAATGTTAAGGTTTCCAGTTAAAACCACCGAGTTATAAAGTCTAGGAGGCTAACTTTACGACATATGCTATTTTACGACAGCAACAAAACTTTAATAAAACTCTCTTTTTATTTTAGTTAGGACTGAGTACAAAGTGCCTTATCCGTGTAGTCGTATACATGTACATAGCTTGTAGGGAGGGCCCGCGCTATACAGCCTGTGTCAAATTAATATCTGTTTCTTGTCATATTTGTTGACCAAAGAAATATTATCACATATCTTGAGTACCCTCGTAGGGTATATTTATTTAGCTAAATATAGGTTACTCATGGTACTCAACGTGTATGTTTTTTTCAATCGTTGAATGTTATCGGTAACTATAATTTTGTAATACAAGTTTTCAAGAGCTGATATTAAGTTGTTAATACTTTTTTATTATTTATAATTATTTAATGTTGGATCTTGATACTTTGAAATAACACAAGCGTCCCTTTAGTGAAACTTTTTAAATGACAGAACTGCAAATTTTACGACATTTCAATCATGTCGAACGTAGCATTCAAGAATTACCGTTTGTTCATATACTTAAATAAATGGGCTGTCAAAAGATTTGTATGTAACTTAATAATTGGTGTAGTTTAAACTGTTCAATAATAAGTAGTCAACGACATTATGTAACCATGAGGGAAGACTACAATGTCAGCGTTGGCACTCGCTCCTTTAACTTTATGGCCAATCATTTATGGCAGGCTCGTTTGGTCATTTTGTAATCTGTCCGCAATAAAACTCAACGGTTATTATGCCTGTTCCATTATCTCAGAACTTGCAAATGTTGCATCCTTTGTTATAATTTTTGAACAAGTCAAAATTAATTTATACACCATCAACTGACTTTCATTCAATTAAGTTTTTAGTAACGAATATAAAATCAACAAACAAGCAAGCATCTGAAATGGTTATTTTTATTCTAAAAAGTGCGTCCCTAAAGTTTTTGCGGTTATGATTGCCTTTATTCCAACCTCCTTTAAACACATAAGTGATATAATTGGGGTCCCGATTCTATCGATTCTAATTCGAAATAATGGCCAGTAATTTGGTACGACCATTTGTCGAGGACAGTCGATATTCGATCAATAAATCGATGTGTATCGTTATAATAGCGGTTCAGAATCGACGTTTCATTTCTTTAAATGCCCTGATCAGTGGATTCGCTTAATAATAGTCATAATGTTAAACGATGAACATTTTTGTCGGTTATTGAGGACCAATTTGTGTGAAGGATCATTTTTATTTTTTGTGTTGTGTTCAAACATCGTCGAGGTTGAGTAAGCGTCCATACTTAGATATTTATAGGACTTGATGAGTTGAACAAATCAGCCTGCAGGTGTTACGCGAATGTGGATTAGCTTACAATGGCGTGCGTGTTGGACACAGGTTGAATCGAATAAATGCTAAAAAGCTTTATAAAGTATACATTGTATAACAAAACGTTATTCCTTGACTAACCATCACAGTAATACCTCTCACACATGGATAAGAGGAAGAAAGACGTTCAAAGCAACCGCACTGACCGCTCTATGAATTAGAAAGAGATGAGGTTACTTGATGCTGTAAATAAGAACGAGACAACATTAAGGGTTGTTTTAACCGCAGGTTATTACGAGATTTAACACGTATTTAGTTAATTAATAAGTGCGGTTGACCGGTGCGGTTGTGGGTCCTGTGTCCGGGGATTTGTAAATATGCTTTTTGGTTTAGTGACCTAATTGTGGTTCTTGGGGAGCATCCTTTTACTGTTAAAATGTTATTTGGTCGTTGTTTAGATAGGTTTTTTGACCGCACACTAAGGGTAGTTTGACCAAAGTCAGATTTTGAAGGAATGTGCAAAGGGATTAGGTAATAAGTCTCTCGTATTTTAGATATAGCAGAACTGAGTGTAATCTTATGAGAATTTAGGAATCCCTGAAGACATTAGAAAATCTCGACCCAGTTAGAACTTAAATCATGTCATGTCAATCACCATCATCAAGTTATATATGAATAACAGAAAACATATTTGTTTATTTTGGTTTCATATTGGTTTAGGAACAATGGCATTAAAACTAAAATACCTCGATTAGGAAAACCAATAACGGAATGGTCATGAGTTAAATTATTCCGAATCCAGTATTGTTGACTTACTACTGAAAATGCTACCTCACAAAACGTTGAATAATTAATTACAATAATAAATACGAAGTCGGTCGGTATGGTTCTAAAGATAACCGAAGCGGTTAGCTAAGTCAATAGACCCAAGCAATTAATTCAGGGTCCATTGGTCATAATGTTTGTTTGTATGGAACTTGGAACCCTTGATTTCTGTTGGAGTTTGATTTGCATGCGTGTACCTCATAAATTATCGGTATCGTGTCAACTGCTCCTGGATATTAATATATGTACAGCAATATTTTAGGGACAGGTTTTGGCTGAATTTGTGTAATTTGTTGGTTCAGGTGATTCCTGTGGGCTGTGGGTATAGGTCACACTGCCTACTCATTATTAAATCAATTTGTTCTTTATCAGGTAGCCTTCTATCTACTTCTGTATTTAATGGACTTCTTTGCTTAAATCAATACGCAAGTCGCATTTGAATATCTAGCCACTAGCCTGAAATTTACCATGCCTTGGGCCGCAACTTTCAAAAGGCCACGAGTGGAATTAAAAAGTTAGGTTATATTTGTTACATAATTATAATTATCTTTATGCACAATTATTCTTAATTAACAAAATCAAATAATTAGAAAATCCATTCAATTTAGAAATTATTATCGGGACATACTTGTAAGGGTTCACTGCCATTTGGCTGTGGATGAACAATCATTATCGGAGGTCTGTTTACAATGGTTCTCAAAGAGATTTGCTTATAATTAAAATTTTCGCATTAAACACACCGCATCACATACCTGTACCCTTAGTGGCGGAACAAAGCGACACACAATATTTAATATTCAGCAATACCAAAATCCTTTGTAAAACGCTGCCACAATGGAAAAGGGTATTTTCCTTTAACGGTCCAACCGTTAATTCGTGTTTAATTCGACACCTTGTTAATTGTTTCCGACGCCCCAGTAGGTTTGGTGACCTGGGGGGGCAGACAGGTCATGGGCAGCGAAGGACCTCCCGGCACCTCCACACCCTCACGGGGAGCCATTTTAAGAATATTTGCGCTTCACCCCCCTTATGTTTACTCGGGTTGTTTGTGGTACCCAGAAAACAATAGTCTCGAAATTCATTGCTCATTTTATTATTGTTGATACACCGTTTTACGGGCGATTCGATTATTGGAACGAGTAATTAAATGATAATACTGGGTATTAATTGGATTTTACCTGAATGCTACGCCTAAGTGGTCTTATGTTTACCTTAAACCTCATGCCCTTTTATGGCTCAGATTTTCATACTACTATTTTAAGAAGTTCTTAGTCGACAAACAGCTATTAAATTCTTATAGCTGCTTCTGTGAAATGACCTGGTCAACTAACAACTACGAGAATTGTTTTTGGTTGATTACAAAGTAGGACAGCACTTTTTCTACAAACTTAAATCGAAGGCAGTTACTTTCCCAAATCACTGTCAAATGATCAAGCATATCAGATTATAACAAAAGCTTTCTATTCCAGAAATGGCACGCATGGAGAAGTCTCCTCTCCTGGCGAATGGGTACAACGCCCCACCCACACACTTGGGCCCCATGGGCTTCATGCACCAGCACGCGCTCATGTCCCCGGGCATGCCACACCCGGGCGTGCCCCGGCCTGACGGCTCCATCATCAAGGGCCAGCCGATGCACAATATGGAAGCACTCGCAAGGTAAGACTTATAAGAAACATCTTTAAATACCAAGGAAACAAAGTCTTCTTCAATTTCTACCCTAAGCTTAAAGAGTGTTGTTTTAATATAGGTACAATAAATAGTTATTAACTTCAATTTTCTACCCAAACAGTTATATTATAGTCAACGGATAGGACTTAGCACGGCGATTATTGCAATTGTTCCCCAGTCTACATTTATTATTGTTTTGAAATATTAAAAAAAAACTATTTTTTTGAGACAACGTGTTCCACTATTGGACATTAATTATAAGCTTGTTAATGCAATGACACGTTGAACTTTCAATTGAAAAAGTATTTAAAGGCTTAAAAATTAAGAAAGCTTATTATGTGGTATTAAGTCGCACGCATGTAAAAGGATTATATACTTTAAAGTATAAATAAACCTAAATATTATGTTTTGGTTAATTCAGGTGCCTCCTGTAATAAATAATATTAGAATGGCTCGCCCTAACTTTCTGTAATTTTAACGACTGACCAGGCATGGTCATGTACGGTGGCTTCATATATGGTTGTCATAAAGTCTATCGCCGGAAGTGAGACTATTTCGGTTTTATTGATTGAAAGATAAACTTATACATAAACTTACCATAATTTACGTGTAAGATTTGTTTACAAAAAGTTTTGGAACCGGTAAAAATACTGAAATAACAAGATTTTTGGTCCGGACAGCGTTTACAAAATATGTATGGAGGCACGAGTAACAATGAAATATACAAGTAGATATTAAATTCACGGAAAATATTAAAATTTGTACCGAGAATTTGAATGGCACGTGTAGCGTTGCTGTTTTTTGTATCAGGTACTAAGAGGAAAATTTTGATTTGATGTTTTTGATTATTTCGGACAATAATAACAGACTCGAGTTTATTTAGAAACCACTTATAACTTATTCTTAATATAAAAGTAACATATAGAATACTACATAGCTTACGTTTAAAATCGCTTATAAACAAGAATTCTTATACTGAACTCTTTAAGAAGTTTTTACTAGCAACAATACTCAAACCATTAAAAATAAATCTATGTAACACGTCATAAACGGCTTACGTATTCACGAAAAGAAACCTTTAAGCAGGTCGGTCAAGTGGCAGGTTAAATGTCCAGGAGGTAAGTTAATCCAGTTAGAAAAGTACAAACACTGAATGCCCTCACTTCCGCTCCGAAGACCCACAATGCTCACTTGACTTACCCTACTGTCTTACTGCCACTCAAGTAACGTAAGTGACTTTATATCCGTCTGTAAAAACTTGCCTATATATGTACGGCATGTGTTTTCGGGTGTCGTCTGTCATGTTTAATTTCGACTTATGTAAGTAGTACTATATTAAAAATAAGCATTATGTTTTGGTGCTTGTATTTAAAACGTTGTAGAATTAGGAACGTAATGAGCTCTACAAATGTATTTTGTCTTCTAAGAGTAATAACTTAAGAGGCAATTAATGGTACTTATCGCTTAGTTTCATTATTGTTATTTACCAGTTTTATTGCCTTTATTAAATCGTACTTCCGTTGGTAATAGTAACAGTAGTCTAGTAAGCCAGTAATGAAAGTATAGATAATAGCCAGTTGCCATTTGTGACAGACAACGTGTTCGATACACAACACACATGGACCAATAAACCGTTCAATCTAGCGGGAACATACTATTTAACGCTTCGTTTAATATATTGAGTAGAAGCAAACAAAACAATTATAAATAATTCATATTTACACTACTACCAGTAGAAGTAGCAACAATGTTATGAAAGGAACTAATAAGATTCTATAAGTCTTATAAAAGTACTCGAGTGTTTCACGACAATGAATTAGAACCCTTTACTAGACGATACTTAGTTACAAAGGGCGTTCCCTTGATTACAAACGGCGAAGAAAAGTTTAATGAAAAACAAAGAGCTAAAGTAATCGAGAAACAATTTGGACGATCACGCATGAGTTGTTACGGTACAAATATAAGCGATTGTTTTTAAAACATCATTTAAACGACCCCTTGCTTCACCAACGGAACATTTAATATTGAGTGCTCATAATTATTCCTTTTATATTGAAACCCTTTTTACAAACTTTCTTTTAAAGTTCTTACTTGAGTAATTAGACACAGATTTATTCTAGTAGAGTCTGCTTTTTCATTTTCTTGTAAGACACTGCGGTATGCTGAATTATAACAGAAAATACGTTGACAATATGTGATGAATACAATGAAAAAGTCTATCACAGGTTTTGATTATTAAATGTTCTAAATTCGACTTTTATCTTTTAATTAGAGACGAAGGAAAGTTAGAATTTCAACCTCATTATCATCTCTTCTCACTTCTGTTATTTTCTTTTATGATTCAATTTAATTCTAATTTCTCCTTTTTCTTATTTTATTTTCTTTTTGTCTGCAGATCTGGTATTTGGGAGAATTGTAGAGCGGCTTATGAGGACATCGTAAAACATCTCGAAAGGTAAGAGTCACTTAGAAAAGTTAATGCTATATCTATCAAATAGATACATAAATAGCAAAAGTGTTTTCCAATTAGCGGAGTAGGAAAGATTTAGGTGCTTGAATTTTCCGTTTTCGTGTTTTAATTATTTATTTTCTTATTTTACTGCTCGTTACTTCACTCTTTCATCCATGAATATAATTCAAAACGTAAATTAATAATCTTTGAAATAATCAGATTGATTACAAACCAACAAATACACTCGCAGGCCGGATCATTATTTCAAAACAACGCAAATCTTTGTTAATTTAAACGGGGCGCAGATATCACAGGAGGGTGTGAAATTAGAGGAGACAATTAGATCCATGGATCGGGTGTATTTTTAACAAATGACCGCTCGCAGCGCGGGACGGCTGCGGGGTGCGAACGATTCATCAAACTCATTCAGGGGCTAATCTCGATGCGAGGAAAAAGCGGCTCTCATGTAAATTGGGCTGATTCGAGGGCCAATCGGCGGGGGAAAGCACTTTTCTTTTCTTGTTTAATGGATGGTGATTGATCGCCGAGTCGCTTTGATACTTCGCGGTTTTGACTTCGATTTTACTGCGTTTGAACGTTTTCATATACCGGTAACATGTCAAAAGCTTTCATTGGATATTTTGGGATTTCGTTACTTTAACACGAATAAAAAACAGCATTAAGCTTATACCGATTTAATATTTATGTACCTATGTTGTTAATATGTATTTTAATTAAAGTACACGTAAAATAATGTAGGGTTCCCAAATCCATCTAATTAATCGTGTAGATTGGAATATAAAATCGTATACACGTAGGTCCGGATCGAGGCCGGGGTAGAATTACAGTCGGACAGCGCGCCTTGTACCGATGTGTCACTGTCAGCCGGCGATCGGCCGGCCACGGCCGCCGGATTAGGGCTGTTTTTAAAGAAATTACTCTGTATTTTTTATAAAAAGCAATTGAATATTTTTTTAAAAGGTTTTCTGTACCTAAAGACCCACTTAAGGCTTCTTGACAGTGAGGTTAGGTAACAATTCCTTCAGCTGACGATACCATTTACATGAACAATCAGGATTAAGTAATCAGTTCTAACTAAACTAACATCAACTACCAACGTTATTACAATTAAGTGGAACAACAGGTAATGTAGTTAAGTCATATTAATGTCCTTGTCTGAATGGCGGGCTTCCTTGCTCTCGCATTATCTTGGTTCGTTTAATTTGCGCATGCGTCCGCGACCGGTTCTCAATGCTAAGTCCAATTAATTGACAGGATTATCTCTGATTTAATATAATTTGTACGTACTGTTTGTTTTGTTTTCTCTTGTACGAGCACTCGGCCGTGTTTCATTTGCAATTAAATTCAAATTTATTTAATTACCGCGTCTAAGTTAATAGTGCTTATTCCGAAGATAACAAGGCACTAACACAATAAACGCATACCAAACGATACGTTGTTCGCTTTGAACCAATACACGAGCTACGTAATGTGAACATCAACGTCGGTACGTATTTAATTGGACAGGGTAGTTTCATGTGCATTTTAATATGCAATTATTACGTAACCTAATTCCGGGTAATTAACAGTAGCGTTATTATCATATCCCATTTCAAAACTGGAGTTGTAAATCAGTCACTACGATTCACATTGGACAAATCGTTCGGCTCAATGCATTCGTCCGGTTTAATTCGGTTTCGGTGGGAATTAGGCGGCGATTAATCGGCGCGCGGCGGGATAAGCCACGCCGGGCGCCATACGCCGCGCCGCCCGGATCGGCACACATCGCTGTGACGGCGATCGTTATTCATCCCCGTGCCCCTTGCCATGCCAAGATACTACTGTTGGTTCGCTCTTTATTCTAAACTCTAAAAACAACAGCCTGAAAAAAAAGTAACTATCTAAGGTAGTAAGTAGTACCTAATAGCAATAACACACGATGATTCTCTTGAGTAGGTCTAAGAAATGAATTATAATTTATTGAAACATATAATAGATTTGAAACTCATAACTACACTTGTACCGTGATCGTCACGTCACAGAAGACGTCAGGAGTGGCGTCAGCACTTGCGTGATTGAATCCTCCACCATTAATTTCACTGAAGATCAAACGGAGACCGAGGGTGATATTTATCAAGGATATTGCGAATTATTTTAATCAAATCAAATTCCCTTCGTTGTAAACAAATGCTTTTGATTAATGAGACGCGCGACAGAGCCTCGCAGCCGTTGTGATAAAACACCCGAGGAAAAGGCGAAATTAATGGTCATAAAATGAACTCTTGTATCCGTTAGATAAAGATACTGAATGCTTTGAATCTTAAGTGATTTTTCTTCTGCTATTTTGAATGATGATGGCGACGATCGCATCTGGTGTCTGTGTACATATATATCTTTGGAATTAGCCGGGAGTAATTTTGCGCGATTAGTGCGTAACTTTCAGCGCGCTTCCAAAGATATTTAGATTGTCATGGCGTCGAATCATTAATAATAACGAGTTTTGATTTTCAGTGAACTAATATGCGCAGGGCGTTGGTAAAGGGTGCCGAGTCACGGCGGCAGTCGTCAGCCCTTTGAATACCTTCCGAGTTTGTCGCCGATGCGGTCGTACTGGAATTTTATCTAGCTCTTTGTACTTTGCCCTTTTACGGCGAAAACTATTCGGTTAGTTCTGTTGGCGAACCGAACTATTTGTTTTGTTGACTTTGATGTCACATTCACGTGGACGTTGCCCTGTGTGTTGTACCCTGTGTGCATTCTAGCAGGCAGTGGTGTTTTAAATGTTGTTTCAAAGAAAATTGCAAACCATTAATGTGAAGCACACACTGCGACACGGTATTGAACCACTCTTTTAATTCCACGCAAAAAAAACATTATATTATTAATTAAATAATACACTTTATGTAGGTAAAGTTCTTGTGAGTCTCCTTGTTAGAACTAAACAGATTGAAACTCCCCGAAGCCGATATAAATGGGAAGTTGGGAAGTGTGCGCGGGGCTCGCGATGTCATAATGTAAGTTGCACCGTCAGCCTATATTAATCTGGATCCGGCGTCTGACAGCACAAGTCAAATTTCTCATCAAAAATAAGAATTAATGGCGAACAGCATTAATCATTAGCTGGCAAACGGCACGAGGTGTCTGTATCCCATTATTTTGCATTACTAATGATATGTACACAGCGATAAGGCAGCTTTTGGTAGAAAAATGTTCAGTGTCACCTCCCTTGATTATTTGGTAGCGCTTTTGTTATATTTATATCTCAAATGATACTTCATGACTAATATAAATGTATTTTTCATGTTTTTTTATGTATTTACTATTAACACTCACTTAATCAATGATTAATTTTATCTATAATTTGTAAGTATCTGAGCAACAATAAACGGTAAAAAAATAACGAGCAATTATAATATTCAGAAATTCGTTCATTATTATTTCTTTATATATTCTAACAGCTGGTTATGTTAATTGCGAATGTTATTTTATGCGGCGACGCGTGCCGGGCGTGGTAGAAAACATTCATTATTCCATCCTTCATTCGGGTGTCATTTCCACGGAGGGCGACTAAAAACCCTGACTCCTATGCTCAGGATTAGCTAAATCGTGAAATTAAAATTTATTTCGTTTTTTCAAAACATGTTCTGATTTTGTAATTAAAATCTGTTATCGAAATAGCAACGGATATATTTTTAATTTAATGAGATGTAAGGCTGAGCATCTTTTATAGGTAAATGTTGAGAGTTCACATAGGTATTAAGCAAGGAGTATATAACGTAGAGACAAATATAGCATCGTTAGAGAGATCCGCCGCAAATTAAAAACACATAGTATCAAGCGAAGTGTGACTTGACGATAGAGCCGGTGATCAATTAGTCGCCTTCACTCAATAATTTTTAATAACTTTGGAACACTAATCACTTCCTCACCAAAAGGCGTGACCGTTCTATTTCTAGTTCCCAGCGCTGCCAACGACAGAAGATGTCACTTTTCCTTTAATTACGCATCGGCCTCATTTCTTCGCGCCCTATTAGTACACATCAATCAATGTTGCCAATATCTATTTTTTACCCTGCGACTCTCGAGTGTTTTTTCCCTTGGCCCGTTTTTGTTTACGGAGATTTTTTAAGTGGGGAATAATTTGATGAGGTCCGCCACCCGACTGTGTTGCGATGCGAGCGATGCTCATTTGTCATCGTCTTGTCATTTCTGCGTTTCTTTCGAGCAGTTGAATCACTAAAGTAATTATGTAAGTTTTTAGTTGTTTTTTTTTCTTCATTTAGAATACTCGTGCAGCTTTTATATCGATCCACTGATTCTGAGTTTATTGATCGAACTAAAAATGAAAGTCCTGAGAGCTGCGTGGTAATTATAAGTCTGTTTTTTGTACTGTGTGTGCTGTACAGCGAACACGACGAACCTAATGTAAGTCGATGTTCAACTGTCAATAAAAAGTTTTATACACGATGTTGCACATCCCCAGTCTTTTTTGAGCTCTAATTAACACTTTTAACAAATGAAGATCATTCACCACAGAAACTATGAATATGAAATCAGCGTGTCATGCTAATACCCGACATCGATGGGGTAAATCAAATATGTGAATCCACAGATCAAAAGAATTCATTACAGTGTGTAAATCACAATTTGCATGTGGCGCAGAGCAACCATGAATATGCATCTGGGACGCCTGAGTTTGAACATTCTGTGCTGCGTTCAAATACTTATATAGAACTGCAAACGAATGTTATAAAAAAGTTAAAAATTGATTTTTCATTTCCGTTCATGTTCACGAGTGTCGATACCATGCCTCTCTTGGCTGAAGTATTTGATATACAAAACGGTAAACTACATAGAACACTCTAACTTGCACAAACACTAAATTTATTTGAAATTTAAAACGATATTTTTTGGTTGTTTATTTCATTGAACACATGCATTTTATACGAAGTATTTAGAGTAGGTAACTTTAGTATCGAATTATTTTCAATTCAGGATTTAATGATAGATTACAGTTCCAGTACAGTAGTTGAGCAAGTCCAGTGGCATGACTAAACGCACTCTCGTCACCCAGTAATGCTGACTGGACATCAACCGGACACTTGCCATTTCGTTCGCTTCCTGACCTTTTCCCGTTTTGTTATGCAAATCCCAGTTCCCGGGGGAATTAAACAACACGAATAAAAAGTATTCCAGTGTTTACTCGCTGACTCGCGTCGAGTACGAGTCGAGTGTGAGTGCGCATAAATCGAGAAAAACCGCGTTATTTTCAAGTCAACATTTGTTAGCTGCGGTATGAAATATTCTAATTCTATATTTTTGTTTATTGCTGTGTTTTATTGTTGACAGATCGTGCAATATTTTCTTCTTTCATTATGTGATTGTTAAGTAGCTGACACTTTTTTCTCTTAATTTTATATTACATCATGCTTAAATAATAAACTTTAACAAACAAAGACTAAAGTTTCACGATTGACCTCAATAATACAAAAGTAATTTTATAAATTATCCTTATGTATATTCATCATACTGGATATTTCAAAACCGTCTTGTGTAGTATTTGTCATAAATAATTGACAACGAGCTGGGGTCATCAAACGTTAACCATCGCATGGCTAAATAACAGCTCAACCCTACGCCGGCCACAAATCAAATGTTTTGATAGCACCGGTATTAACGAGACAATTTGATTGCGGACATATCCGAGCCAAATTGCTTCTAAATTATATTTTCTGTTTACTTTCTGCCAAACTCCCTGTTTCGATATGTGACGTATGTGTGCACAACAGATGCTTGTTTGTTTCCATTGCGTTCATTAACCAATTTGTTTACACGCTTTTTAAATGTTCGATGAACACGTTTTTTTTTTCTATTTGTTTACGAATATAGCTTTTATGAATATTCATTTATGTTTTAAGTCTCAATACTCGCGTAATCAATGCATTTTACATTTACAAAAAATATGTAGGCCTGTTTGTTTTAATTGTTTCAGATACCTAATCCGTTTAGGTAGTTTTAATCTTATAATCAAGCTGTCATACTAATTAATATAACAGTTCCGCTTAAGTTAATTATTACTTCATTATTTTTTTTATAATTAGATGTCGCGTAGTTGCCATAACAAACTGTCAGACGCTCACTACTCCCACACTGAGGAACCTTCGGTTTCATTTAGCGAAAGTAAGATTCTTATCACTCTGATACTTATCTAAACAACTGACTATAGTCTATACCGTTTTCCGTATGCTAATTAACATTTTTTCGTTAGTCTATGATCTAGCATGTTCACTTGTTTTTATATTATTGAATTAATTTAATAATCTGGTCGAGACAACTTGATTTAATATGATAATTATTATCATATTCTGATGTACAAAAAACTATGTAACTATTTTTCTTAATCAGTCAAAGATTATTATAGAGTTGAATATGACTTATCTATGATCTTACTTCAAATAATCAAATTAATATATTAATTTTATTAAATTTATGTACGTTTATCTACATAAAGTTGTAATTTTTATCAATTGAGTGAACAAAACTATGATGGATGCGACACAATGTCTGACTCTGATTCGAGATAAATCGACATAGATGCTGCCTTTGTCCGCCAGATATCATCAGTAAAGAGACAGGAGTTTATATCTCGAGATATTGTTTATCTATTATGTTCGACTTACGAACTCAATTTTTAATTAAAACTTCCTGTTTGTTGTGTTAAAAAAAACACCTTTGTCACCATTACTTGAGTGACAGATATTGTGGTTCTGTGTATAGATAATTCGCGTTTGAATTCATAAAATGCTATATTATCACCGCACAAAATAAAAGGTGCACGTCGATACACCATTATCGTCTCGTTCGAAACATGTTGCGGTCAACGCGAGCGATCACTTCGATCACAATCATTACCCCTGCGCCGGTCCAGGCCCGTGCAGCCGCTACAAACGATGCACAATTTCAACCGTCTACTCGAAGAGACTGATGACATTCGACGAGCTAGCACTCAAGCGGCTGGAAGATACACATATCTTTGTCGCTTTACATTATCCAAGGAATTGAATTGGAAGTGTACCGATGGTTGCGAATTTTCTGCGGTCGCTCCATATGCATGTGCATTGAAGCCATATTTATGCAATCGGTGGTTACTGAATTGTTCGGCTAGGATTACAACACATTTTTAAACGGTGTAACGGATATCTTTTTGTTCAGTTATGTGCTTATTTTACTAGCAGAAAAAATGATTTTATGTCAGTAAAAATGATGCATTTTTGTAAAGTCAAGGTTCGAAATTTACACCGCCTATTATTGACTCCGTAACGTCTAATACCGAATTAAGAATTGGAAATTGACAAAAAACAGCCGAACATAAACGGCGATTTAAACAAATTTCCCTAATAATTGTACAATGAAATTCAACATTATCAAAACGCATTCCCATTACAGATAATGGTAATGGCCCCTAAAAACTGGGGGTCTACGAATCGTAGGAGCAATTTTGCATAATTATCCAACATTGCGCCCGGAGAGGCGACGCGACGCGGTGGCGCTTAAATCCTAATAACATCGGACCCGATCAGAATCTCGTTACGCTACGGTAATCTACTGCGAACAAATACGTTGCTGTTTCAATACGTACTTTGTGCACTTTTATTATTTTCTTCATCAGTCTCGACGAAAGACGAAATAAACAGCTTGTTATCTGTAGGGACTGCGACGGACAGGTATACATGTATGCATCAATTAATGTTAAAAGCACCACTAAACACACGACCATTCGGTTCTGGCTACAATATTATAGGAATTTAAAATGTCGTCTCTCTTCTAAAATCAAAACAGATCACAGCCAATCTGCATTCTGCATAACTCTAAAACAGTCTTAAAAAATCGTCCATCTTCACAGCTTTTCCAGCGACAACTTAAATCCGCGCACGTACTTGTAATATCATAATGAGCTCCTAAGCTCCGAAAGACATATTTTATTTTCCACCAAACACATTTTATATTTCGTTTCACGTTTCATAAGCGGAATTTGCATGGCCCTTCTTGTATTTGGAAAGCGTAATGCCTCGGTCGCTTAGTGCACTTTTATTACGGTATTAAATGATGTAATTTTTTTCATATTATATTATTCAAATTTAAATAACTGTCTCCGGTTTCCCCCGCGGAGGTCCCACTGTCTCTACTGTTTCTTTTCGACGCCCCCGAATTTGCTTATTTTGGTTTGATATTTCCGCAATAAGATATGAGAAGCATGGAGTCGCCATCGGCAATATATTTTTACTTTATGATGTTCCATTCTGTGATTGAGCCAAATCGTGATAAATAACAAGTGCATTTATTTGGTATATAGGGAAAGAAAATATTTACAGTGTTTTATAAATTATGATATAATACAATTAGTCACGGAGATTCAGATTTGATAATAATATAAATAAGAATGAAGTGTATACCTGCTAAATACAGGTACTTTTTTGGTAATATAATGTAAACCTTTTAAATAAACAAAAAGACAATAATAGATTATAGTTTAAAATAGACAATACTACTTTCAAAACTCAGAAAATATTGTCTCCTGACTTATGCGCCCTCTCCATGATTTTTGTTCTAGAAAATTGGAGAAGTTGTAAGGCCGCAATTTTTACAAATGACGTCGTGACGTTTATGCGTAGGGAGCGCCGCCCGGCGACAAGTCATCATGTTACTTTCTTTCCTATTATTTTGCATTAGTCCGCCCTAAATGTTTGTACCTACACTCGTATTGATTAGGGAAATTATCTTTTATTTCATAATGAGCCATTTGTATACTTTACGTAACTTAGGTTAGAGGCAATAGAGGTTATAAGAAAATGTGAATGTTGTACTTTGTTTCGACAATCTGCCTAGTAAATACATTTGCTTCTGTCAAGATACTTCGAAAAGTTTGTGCACATTGTTAATAGGATATACCTATGGTTGTCAGATTAAAAGGCAATTATTATTTTAATTCTACGTAATATAAACTGAAGATGTCGAGATAGCTAATAGAATAAAGTTAGATGCACCTTGTGTTTAACAATAAATGATTGACGTAATGAACCTCAAGTACCTCTTTACCCTGACAAGCCCCTTTAATACAAAACAAGCTATTTTACATTTGCTTTACAAAGTGCTGGCTGTTACATCACAACATACCTTCTGCAATATATCCTTAAATTGATGCACCGCATTATTACTCGCCAATATTGCCTTTACATCATTTCAAAAGCAAAGCATTACGTTATCTGCATATGCTTGGAACTTTTTACTCATAACAAAAGCCCCTTTGCTACTTGTATTTTCTTTATAATTTATTCCATTTCTCCCCCACACATTGGCATCGGTCGCTGATATTTTTTATTCGATTAGTAAACCCCTAAGGTGTTTTTAGCCTTTTTTCGCTCGATTTTCTTCGAAGCTTTGTTGACTGTTTGGAGGGTTACAATGCTCATTTCTTTTGGATGAACAAGCTTATTTATTCTTTAACTTATAAACTCTTTGTTCACGGTTCAAGATTACTTCATATTTTTATTGATTGCTTATTTGTAAGTACCTAATCTTATGTTTGATTACTTAAATTGTAGTAATCTAACATGTTTAGATTAAGACTAGTGAAGAACTATATCAACTTTAAAATAAAACAATAGACATTAATATCGGTATCTGGAAACCGCGGCACTTACACACTCGATTTGTGTTGCGGAGGAGAGCGAGGGAGGATGAGACGAAACTTTTTGATGGATCGGACGGAGTTTGTTTTGCATGTGAGTGATATGTCTGAAATAATAAATGTTGAGGCGTCGACGCTTCCCCAACTTCCCCTCGCTGGGGTGAGCTAAAACGATTTTTGATTTGGGTGTCAAGCAAATGTTTTACGGAGTGACGCTCCAACAGGATTTGATTTTCTTAATCGATTCTGGAGAATGCAAATCGGGGATTCGTTTGTTTTAAACTTAATTGTGTATGTAGTTAAACGGATCTTACGTTTCTACGGCTTCATCAACATTGCAGTTTGAGTACGGAAGTTAGTTATGTAAATTGACAGCACTATTACCGAAAGCTTTGTTTAATACTTGCGCTAATCAGATTATGCATACAAGAACGGTTCGGAACGATCGGTAGTGCGGTATTAGGTTATGTGAACGGTGCAGTATTAACTAATCAACGTGCGTTGGCTTTGGTGGTAGATTGCTACGCATTGTCCGCGCTCGTGGCCCCGGAATATCTGTTTAGGCCACTACCCATTCTGTAATGGCAATGGTTAACGCTAACTATGTTAACCATCCTATGACTTCATTATGTGGTTTTTATGCTAATAAGAACAGCATTATGGAGCTAATGCTGCATTACTTACTACACTGGATTGAACATGGAAAAATAATCCCAGTGATAAAATACGACAATTTATCCTAATAAAACTTGTCAAAAGGCATGAGATTCACGCCTCTCCACGGTTTTTTATTTTTGCAATTCCGCTTGTTCGCAACGATTCGTCGCCAATTTGCGTTTTGACAAGTGAATGAATAATATTATTTCGCCAGCAGACTGATGATGGCTGCCGCCGACAGATGGGGTGTTTGTTAATTTATCTACATCGGAATGTAACGTTAGAACTACATTTTGTAGTTAATGAAAATTGTTTATTTGTGAAATCGTTTAGAGGGAATAGTAATGAAGCTGAAGCTAGAAGTTTGTTCGACACGGACTTAATTAATTTCTACGTATAGAAAGCGGACTAATATTAATGTATTGGTTTTCATAAACTGTGCAGGTTTCTATTCAAAGGTCACTTCAGAAACCTTTGGGAATAGATGTTTACACTTATACAAGAAATAATTAAATTCAATTTGAAATGATAAACAAATTTAAAAGTTCAGGCAATAACATAAGCTATTATTGTGAAAACTATTTCTATAGGTAGTGTAAAAAAGAGTTATAAATATAAAAAAATACAATAGTTACCTACATAAAAGTAGATGAATTCAAATACTCAAATCTCGTAACCAAACATTTGAAAATAAGGCATATCTGTTTTAATTTAAGTGTTAGCTAACATCATCAATCAAAGCAACACTTTTGTAAAGATAAAATAAAATGGAGGAAGAGGAAATAATTTATTATTTTATTGATTTGAGCTGTTATCTTTTGTCCGATCGTGTGGCGATGAGTCGATCATTTCTTTTTGATTCGTTAGGGTTTTGAGTGCCTTGTTAAGAGCTTTTAATTGACAAAAAATATTTATTGGGCGTCAAGAAAAAACGCTTCCTTTTTGGCATTTTATAAGTCATTAGTAATCTGCAATCATACAACACAATAAACGTATACCGTCAACTTATACATGAATGTACAAGTTGTACTTGTGCATAACATACATTTTTATTAAATGAACAAAATTGTTTGCTTAGAACCCTTGCCTGTTTGTCTGTTATAATGCTATGCATTTGCTGTACAAGAGTACTTTAAAATTAAGGTCTTTTATATTGTAAAAAACTCGATCAAAAGATTTGAACGGTCTGAAGAATTATTTACATATTAATGGTGAGGGAAATGAAAAATATATTAAATTCAAACGGAGCTCCGTGACTCGTCAGTAAAGTACCAAACGACTTTATTTGGAGGGTTAATACACAGAGTAGGAAAAGATTCAGAGATGGACGAGAAACACAAATGTAAAAATTTACCAATTTTTTTTGTTTTGTTTAGTAGGATGTCTAGTATTCCCTAGGTACTTATCTAAATAAAAGAAGACTTCATCAAAAATATCTTAGCTTTAAATATTTAAATAGGCTTTTTAAAATTAAAACAAGCAAAAAATATTGGTTTAATCTTTCAAACATTGAGTATTTTGAAACACTGAGTATTTGTATTAAGAAATTTTCTCCTAGGCTTAAGAGTAATAAAGGAGACAAAACATTAACCAAATTATTTCACCAATCTGACTTGAAAGTAGTGCTGTCTCGTTCAAAACGTTTTGCCTTGCGCTATCTGTTTTATCATTACTCTGTGATCTGCAAAAGGGTTCCGCGAAGGCTAAAACAGCCACTTATTATGTATGTTACATTTCACTTTCAGACGTCATTTATATTCAAATGCTCAAAAGGCATTACTGGGCAAAAATTGTAGCACTTACCCCTTTGAACCGAATGAACGCGGTTTCCGCTAAAAATATAAATTGCCAAGATTGCTTGTCATTTGTATTTTTGCAAACATCATGTTATTGTGTAAAAATATTACAGTTCTTTACATTACAATAAAAAACAAACATTAGATAATACTTCTAACTTCGAAAATGTATTATTAACAGTCTAAAACAGACAGAACAAACAAAAAACCAAAAGTTAATAGGCAAATATTAATAAAAATAGAATCGGAACGGAAGCATCAAAGTCTAATAATTCACAATCAAAAAGGACCTACAGAATTAGGGTAGCGAGAGATCCGCATACAAAATGATTACATACACCGTCTTCATCCGCTCACAAAGAAGCGCAGCGGGGTTCTATAATATTATACTTCTGCCTTTGTAGTAGCTCCACAACTCAGTGGGAAGTATGCTTTATGGTTTCAAATGATAAAATTGTTTGTAAGTAGCTTTGTTGGGATTCATTTTGCGAGGTAGCGTGACCGATTCCTGACAGTTCAACTTCTGATTCCGTTAACGAGATATAGCTTGTAACTTGTACGCAATTTTAATTGTATCATTTCGATTGTTGTAGATTGCGTGACGAAAGAGGCGACATGGAACGAGTTATGGCGATGGATAAAGCTCGGGAGGGTTCACATAACGGTAAGAACATATCATAATATTGTGACATGATGATAGTTTGAATCAATGCGATTACATGTCGAGCTACAGAGTCTCAGGAAAAAAAGTTCTATTGAAAGCTTTGCTCTGTTGAAAAACTAAAGTTCTATTTGGCTGCGTAGCTAACGTTACAATTGAACAGGCTCTTCCCCAGGTCACAGTCCGGTGCTGAACCTTTCAAAGTCAGGGTCGGGCGGGGACCGGGACAGGTCGGAGCGGAGCGAGCGGGAGCGCGGCGACCGGGGCGAGGGCTCCGCGAGCGGGCGCAGCTCGGCCGCGTCGCGCCGCAGCCCGCAGCCGCCGCGCCTGCCCTCCGCCGCCACGGCCGCCGCCAGCCCCCGGTCGCACTCCGACGACAGTGACGCGCCCCTCTCCGACCAAGAGGACCACAATGTCAAGGATGAGGATGACGGTAAGTTACATATCTAAGAATCAAAACCACACAACAACGATCAATTTTTCTGTATAACTGATTGAAAAAACCCTCGAGAAAATAATTATACGTGAATGAAATAATAACTACTATAGCTTCGTTCAGTTCCTTTGTTATAATTCCCCAGGCAATAAATAAAGACAGGCAATTTACTTTCTAGAAGAGACCATAATATCGCAATTTCACAGCGATGAATATCTGTTTAATTTCATATAAATTAGAAGTATCGATAAATGAGTCTCGATCTTTCCGTTGTAATCACGGTTGGGCATGACAAGAAAGTGTCCGTGTAACATTAACACGGCCAGGGTATCACCCGTTCAATATACTTGGCATGTAATGCACGGCGAAATTACCCAGTAATAGCCCTGGAACCTTCAGCATTCATAGTTCGGAAATTATCAGCCATAAAACCACGGTTCCTTTTATTCTAGACTGGAAATACTTGTGTAAAATAGCTTCTCGATACATTGTAGGTACGGCCCGATGTTAATTATTTTACAGTCCAACACGTTAAATTGGTCTTAAGAGCCGCGTATAAATTAATATTATGAAATAGGTACAATTCTGACAGTAAATCTACAATGCTGCAGATATAATAATATAGAATCAATACACACTGGTGTAGCGCATCCTGGCGGACGATTAGCAAATGATCATGCGCTTGCGTTCCCATGCGTTTTCCCATCTTGATCCCTAGACACCGCACGTTGCCTTGTAATGGTCCTATATAATAAAATCTTATTACGAGTATCGCCCGCAATTGCCCCCAATGATGTATGAATAGCGCTTAAAAGGACCCAATTCAATTTTACACGTGAGTGCGAGACCTTTTGTGGTTTATACGTTTATTTTAAAATGAGTTGTTTCGTGTAATAATACCCTAAGATAAAAGCTAATATGAGTCCACTTTAATAACATAGAAATCCTAATAACCCTGACATATTAAACGTCAGCTCCTCATATGTAGCGCTGGACACGTTTCATCTCGTGCGAGTTATAATATTTAATCACGAGAAAGGCCCATGTTTAGTTAACCATCATATATCATGAACTATTAACACCATTAAACTCAAATGATGGATGGTATGACAATTTCTCCGACGACACGTATTAGGTCCGTTTTATTTTGAGCTTTTTATTCATGAGTTTATTGCCGTACTAAATATTTTAATCAATTTAGTCTACTATCTTCCTCTGTATCATCAATCAAGCGAAAACTAGTTATTAGGCCGACGTCACTAAGTTATAAACGCAATTACAGCAATTTGAAAATAGAATGGGAAAATCATAAAATCAGTGCTAGTGGTACGGAGAGAATCTAACGGTATAACATTGCAAGCGCATTAAGATCTAAAGATAACATTTAAAAGTTTTATTGCTTCTTTATTAAATAAACAATAAAGAAATTCCACTAACTATGAGAATGTAATTTAATTATTGAACATTTTCTATTGCACGGGTATTACATAGATACAGCATAGTTATAGCATGCTCAGTGTAGTAACAACCGCGACGATGCCAATCAAAACATAGATCCACAAATGTAAATACTTGGTCCATACAATAGCTAAATTAAGTGAAACAATAAGGATTGTGTATTGGTTATTGCAAGCTGCACACAAAATGCTCAGAGAGCGTGGGAACGGATAACTGGCTACGATTTATAGGAAACACTCGCCTGGCCGCGGAATTACGGGATGAGCCTCGGGAAATTTGTGCAAACAAAACATTCCACGGGAAAATCGATACCTGAAATCAGTTTAGGCGATGAACACACAGAGTGTTTTAATTGTGTCGTAATCGTTAATTTTTGAAGTTTATGTACAATTAATTCTGTCGATTCGTAATTCACGCTCGTCACGATCGCCCCGGTCTCATTATAAAAATGCTTTTTATATAAGCTGATGTCATTCAACTTTGATCTTTGTTCATTTGATGTTACCTTTTCCTTTCAATCAACGATCTCATCTCGGATCTAATTTTGTTTTATATCCGTGAAGTCTTTTACTCGGTGGCACGGGCCGATTGATTTTGTGTCCTTAGCATTAGTTATAGAGTTTACGTTCGTTTGTTTACATTGCTTAGGATCTTGTTAATTGGCCTTATTAGGGAGATGGTGTTGTGACAACCAGAGAGTGCTATCGTGCGCATCGACAATGACGAAACGATGTTGTCTTCATTATTTGATGAGCGGTCACTATGCTGTCAGTTAAATTAAATGTATCGATAGATTATTTTGGACCGTGAGAGACGCCAATCGAAAAGCTTTTTTTTTATGTGTGAGGTCCGTTATTGACATTAAACGTACATTATTGTAATTATCTCGTCATTTTAAATAATACCTAAATACTTATTATCTTTCATCACGTCCACGAAACTGAGTGTTGTCAAAATCTTTTAGTAGGTGAATACCGTCATAAAATTTAAAGGTGCTTTTGACATCAGATTTTCCAAATTAATGTCTCTGTCTGAAATGCCAAGCGAGTAATTATGGAATAAAATCGATATAATATTCGAATAGCTTGGCCGTCCTCGTAGCGAATAACTTGCGGCATAGTGCAGCGGGGCATATAAATCGGTTAGAGACAGCCCATTCGGTGTCGAATGGCTTTGTGGTATCCCTATTCTGTGAGCATAAAGACGAACGTCTGAAAATGTATACTTAATATTATATAATAGTATTTAAGTTTATTTTAATGCCTTTTAGTTATTGGAGGTAAAGTTTGGCTTTCAAAGGTTCTTTTACAATTACGACATATTTTGATATAACCGTTGTTTACGTATCCGGAGTGAAGCTTTTCACTGAAACGAGCTTTCTCACCTTTTGCTTGTTGATTGAGTTGTGGGTGACACGTTGTATTTACGATCGTTAACGTTGCGTCATTCGAAATGTATTTCCGAATAAGCAGGCCACGCTCGGCGGACTCCATCAAAGCCTTGTGCCGATGATCACCACGCGATATCGATGTTCATCGCAACAATAATTGCGAACCGAATGATACATGCACGCGATTCTCGAATATCGCCGTTTGTCGGTATTGAATCATTTTTTTCTTTCATACACTACCCATTTATGACTCCTTATGAAGCTGTTATTCAAATTAATAATAATAATTTATTGTAGTCGGATTCTGTATTCTCAGTTGCTCTACCAACATGAAGCTTTTATGTTGCAAATCGATTCTCTGAGGTCTTACACACGATATGTAAATTGTGGGTTGTGGCTATTATTTTTTATGTGCATAGTTAAAAATGAGCAAGCTCTGGTCAATATAATTTTACAGAAGTTTAAATTAGAATATAAATTATAGTTTGATTACGCTTAAGTATTGGTTACGACAAATTTTGGTATTTACCTCTTCGTTTTAGCTAGATACCTACTATGACACACAATATATTCAAGGGAATTAGAATCTAAAAACTTTTCATTGTTCGTATATTCAGCAATTTAATCCTGAACTCTTGGATTAGGTGGAGAGTTGAGTGACGAGCGCGAGCTGCCGTCATCGGCGTCGCCGGCGCCGGTGAGCTACGCGGCGCAGGCGAACACGCCGCCCAACGTGCCCGTGGACCCCACCGCCGACACGCTGGTCTCGTCCACGGAGACGCTGCTGCGGAACATACAGGGCCTGCTCAAGGTCGCCGCCGATAACGCCAGGCAACAGGAGAGGCAGATCAGCTATGAGAAAGGTAAGTTAGCTGGTAGATTTCCGTGAAGTTATGTATTTTTTACAGCTTTGAGCTAAACCAGGTCACAGTCGTCGCATATAAAAGTTATCAGTAAAACATTTTTTTTTTTCGTAGTAGGGAATAGGTCATTGGAGTGCAAAGATGAGCCCAGGGTTTGATGATGTTGCCAATAGATATTTCGTATTAATAGATTATTGCTAAGTACCAGATAGGGATACTGAATCAGGGCTCAGGCAAAGTATACTCCAGGTAGTTTGAGCTCATAAATAAGCTGTGTCATTATATTCTCTTTATGTCTTACGGACCAACATTTTTAAATATAAATGACTGAATTATTTATGGATTACGAGTATGTCCATATTATGAAATTACCAACATTGAAGAGTAGCAAATAGGTAGATACGAATTTCCCAGAAACATAAAGGAACCGTTTCAGAATTTACATATGAAATTATCATAGATTATAATACGGAGACACTGTAACATACAGGAAGCCGTATCGATGTAAATGTTATAATCGATATTAGTCGAGATCTCGCGTGAATCGATTCTACGTAATCTGACGAAGCAACATTGATTAGACGCTGTTAGGATCTTAGATCACGTATTTTAACCTGTAAGTCCTACATTCTCGTATCAAGCGCGTATTAACGACACACGTTTCATTTGCATCACATTATATGTTGTCTATTTATTGCGTTATTACGCGAAATTATTAAAATTAGAAAATAGTCGGTAAACAGCAGTTTTGTTGTACATTAAAGGTACTTGTGTGTATGTGAGCCCAACACGTATGGAAACGCTCCGGGCTGCGTTTTATGATACGATATTTATGTGTTTGTGTCAATTAACTACGACATAAACATGCACTTTATTTATTGAGGTCTACTGCGCTTAGTGCTTAATAAATATTTTCATATATCTACCGGCCGTTATAAGTTTCGACGCACGAAAAATTCTTTCGGCGTTGACACCTGTTGCCTTAGGCGTGCGCAGGGTTTCTAATGTTCGTAATTATTTCAGGCGTATCTCCCATATTATTTGTTGCACATTTTAGAATATTTAAAGCACGAACCAGATACTATATTACTGGCAATAAATGTAAAGAAATGTGAATAAATAAGGCATTTCCCTTGGGGTGGAATAGCATTAAATAAGTAGTACAATGTGCAAAATATAATAGCTAATACCGGAGACAGGTATATGTAGTATGCGCGCGGCGCATGTCGTGCCTTTTGCAAATAGCCGTAGTACAGATGCGCCTGAGTTATAGCCGGGCCCACTATCATTACACACGATTCCATTCGGACAGCATAATTGTTTAATTGATATTTCTGCGAGTTATTTATTCACGTCATTCCGTTTTCTCCATGAGAAATAATCCGTGCTTTATGGTATGAGAACCGTAGTGTGTAAAAAATATTCTTTCATTGTGAATAATAGCTATACTGTAGACTAGTTTTTAAAACGTACTTACTGACTGCTTAAAATACTTTTACTCGATGCTTCAATAAAATTTGAGGCAACATTATTATTTGCATTTTGCATAATTTAAAAATGAAACAACAAAATACAATTGTTATAAAAACTCGTAAAAATACAGAGCTCGGGGAGAAGACTGGCGCGAGTCATCATCAAACTTGAATATCAATATTGCGCCTCCAGCCAATTGTATTAATAAACAAAACAAAATGAGAAATAATAATGCTATAGGCTAACAAAAGGTTCCATTTCTCCCCCTGGTATATAAGTAAATGATAAACGAACACTCTACATTCATATATTTAAGGATCAAAATCGTACGTCAGCAGACCCAGTAATTTTGTTATTACGATAATAAAATTATTGTTGATGAAACATTTTTTCGAATCGATGTGTCTGGCGAACTTTACCGATGAAATTCTTTTTATATAAATTACGGCAATCGGGCGCTTGCTGCGCTCCGACTCAATTGATAGGTGTTACTGGTCGAATCTCGCTTTAGATGGATACTTTTGTTTCTTATGTACTATATGATTCTTGGGTTTTGATTCTCTTTTATTGTTCTTTGAGAACATTAAGTTTTATGTTCACATTTTACACGATCCACCATATTGGATTTGGCCCGATTCGTACGAACCCGTACGATTTCACTCAGGTAGTGTTTTACTAAATTGCTTAATGAATTTCAGTTTTAAATTACGCTGGGTATTGTATTCTGTACCGCACATAGAAGTATGGAACTACATACACAACATAAAAAAAACTACGACATACATTCCAAATGCAAAAACAGGAACAAAAATAACTTTGAACCTACAAAAGAGGTAGAAACAGCCGCAATAAGTAGCAACAACTAAGCAAACATAGTCGCTAGGTCCCCTCGCGGTCACAAATGACAGATCCCTATCTAGCATATTCGCTGACGATTTTTACACTAGTGCAGAATGGGTTCGCGCAGACAAATGTTGCGTTGCATTCATGACGTTATCAGATAACTGCCGAGGGGTAGCACAGGACTGCGTGATAAACTGGTGTCGATTCGTACGTGTAAATAGAGTGCCAATGAATGGGAAATAGGTGTCATATTGTGGCCCTTTCAAGTGCGTTTTGTTGAGAGTTTCATATAAAAATGTGTGAGGAGAGAGTTTATGATGTTAGGTTATGTTTTGTCATTTTTCCTTGTATTTGATATTGAAATACTGTGTTGTATCAGGTATCTTTTGGATTTTTGATAGAAAGTATTTTTATCGCCTTAACAATAGGAATCGTTTTATGAATACATATTATTAATGATTAATATTAAATCTCAATCCCCTTAACAAGAAAACAATTTTTTTATCAATCTTTATTATTCTCTCCCTTATCACTCCGTGACCTAATCAACTTTCCCTATAAATCAGTGGACCTTATTCTAAAGATAAAACTGAATAGTAGAGCCGAAGTGAAAACTTTCTTCCCAATCACATTAACCTCCGAGGCGGTACATCAACGCATTCCTGGTCAAAACTAAAAAACAAAACGCCTGTAACACGGTGGATCGGCCGATTGCGATCATTGCGACATAAATCTGCTTCGGCTACTCTTTTAAGCCTTTATCCCTGTTAATTCTTACTGCTTAGTTTATTTCTGTACCAAATGGTCCGATCTTGTTGCCGTGGTTTTGTTACGCTCTTTTGTTTAACAACTATCAGTTTTTGTTAAGCTAAGTGCTGGTCAACGGACAAATGGCGCGCGCACAGATAGCCCGTGAGCACTTTATGGGGCTCCGTTCTGAAGATTCGTATTTATTTGCTTTAAGCAAGCGTTTAATTTCAATATAAAATGTAATGGAAGACGTAGTGAGATATCTTAGTATCGAGTTCTTATGTAAGTACTTACTACTAGCGCCATCTAGTTATAGCAGGCACAACGAATGTTTCATTTTTTTGCAATAAATTAAATAATGATTACGAGTAACACTTTTTTTCTGAAAATTCTTGACAAGACCTTGACATCAGTATCAATGCTTTTTTGCGTAGAGAATCGCTATTTCCATGGCTCCAAAACTATTCATTGTCACCTGTAATTTGTGTCGCAAATGACGTCACCAAGCTGCAAATATGAAACAGCCCATCAATAACGTAGTGACCGATCGAACAAACATGGACTGGCCAATGATAAAAACTGATGAGCAAATAGACCGACAGGACTTGTGTACTCAGCTAATGGATTCAATTGATATGAAAGCTTTTATACAATGCTGACGACGCGACATTATCGGGGTGAAGCTAAATTAGTGTATTATGTGCGATTTTACATTTGTTATAAGTACTTACTGATTACACAAATACTACTGCTGATTAGGATTTGTTTGTTTCATACTAGATAGCATGTCATTGTATCAGTAGTTCAAACAGAATTTAAGTGCAATATCAGCGTGAGTGGCAGAGAATAGCAAGCAGTGGCATTTGCAAAAACATCTGCATCGCTAACAGCGCAAATCAATTTAGCTTTGGCATTTTGATTAAACAGGCCATTTAGATAGCACAAGTAAGGATTTGTCAGTATAGGTGTTCATCACGAACAGCCGCCATAACTCAGCTGTGAGCTAGCTCCCATCGCAGTACAAACAACCGCCCCCAGCGGCTTAACGAGCCACCGCGAGATGCGCATGCGCTGATACAAGCAACGACGCATTGTTGCCGCGCCGCGCCAGCTTTCGCACCATTGTGCAACGCGAGGTGTGCTGCAAAAATCGGTTAATGCAATCTTTGTTTGTTTACATCCACTTAGCTAGTATTATGGAATATTCTACTTAAATGTAAGATTCACTATTATGTCAGTTTGCATTGAAACTTGTTTAGCGTCGAAGTAGTTGTACATGTAGCTACGAGTATGTATAAGGCATTGTGGTTTTCGCTCGCTCGATGAACTAAGTAAACAATAAGTGACATTAAGTGCGGGATATTAAAATGCCATTCCTGCAATGTACTGATACGCGAGAGACACGAGGCGGCCATATTGGATTACTTGCGCGTGTCGCTCCGGTTACATTGCGCACGCGACTCGACCACACGCGCGCCATCTAGCGAGCTCCACTTTGAATATTGAATGTGGCTTGCTTACCGGATTACCTGCCATCCATGAGTTAATCTGTGAACTGAATTCTTAGTTCAACACTAATTAGATTTAATCAAAGGGTCTTACCTTATCTACTTACTTGAATAGCTTGGTGTTATATTTAGCTGAAGAAATTTCTAGGTAATCTCTTTGTAGCTTATTTGTCAGAGGGATTCAAGTATAGTGAACCTATAGGGAATTCAGGAGAAGAATTGAATATAGGAACAGTAAACAGAATTTGTATTGAGGTGTTTACTTAGAAAATGTGCCTACCCATAGATAATAAGAAGACGCCAAATCGTCACGTGTACAAATCGACCTCCATGTGACATGACAACTTTTCTGCTCAAACTCGACGACCAAAGTCTTGTTTTTGTATACTCTGAAAATAGAATATTTATAAGGCATGAGTCAATTATTGTTATTGTATCAGAAAATGCTTCTTTCGTGTTTGTATAAGGATAAATAATTATCCTTATTTTCTTAGGGGAAAACTTTGTGAGCGTGTTACTCCCGGGGCATAATACTCAAATATTTAACAATGGAAATATTAAATTTCACTTTTATGCCAACACGAGCCTATTGTTGATATGTCGGTCTGTATGAATCTGTATGCGATTGTGTTACATTTGATTATTTTTAGATCAATAAATTAGTTACATAATACAATTACATTTTAAAAAAATGCGTAAGTAAAACTAATTTAGGCATTTTCATAATAAAAGTACATCCTGAAATCTTGCCTATTTATACGCCTTCAATTTATCAGCACATTTTCAGTGTCTTGTTAAAGTCAGAACAAATCTCTGTACAATATTAGGTTTCTCTTTAACATACCTACGTCTTGCATATTTGTTGACATATTTTCTTCTTTTTCTTTTCAAAATACATTTCACAAGTTAAAAGACATCATTTACGTTAGATTGATGCCAATCATTCTTTGAACTAGTTCAAGTCCGCTGTATAACCAATTATTATCAAAAAAAATAAAGTGGCTGTCCAATTACTACAGCCATAACAATATCTTTTATAAGCAACACAAGTACCTCCATGAGTGCATGACGTTAAAATTCAATATAAAATTAGTCCTCCGTAAACTTATGTATGAATAATTCAAGTGAATTATACGAAACACACATTATAATAGTATTGCCGATAAAACTTGTTTCCTATCGTGTGTACTTTAGAATGATAATCCTATTTCATCGAGTGGCGAAGGGTTGATTCTCTACCGCCCGAGGCTACATCACTACTGTTGAATTCATCAAGCCACTCATGCGGTGTATTTGTAATCCTTGCTAAAGAAACTTCTCACGTGCGATCAATACAATTTGAAGCTTGCTCGTTATAACTGTTGAGTGTTGCTTATTATTGAAGATTACTCCTGTATGTGTACCGTTAGATAGCATCTAGCACAAATACACAGATCCGGAACAAATGTCTGTGACACAAATATTTGCTTCAATCGATCTCACGTCGAAGGTCAAGTGCCACTATGTGCGTCAATCGAGTTGTCTGTCTTTAATGGCAATCTTATTACCTACATCATTGTACACTTTACCTGCTCATACATATTATGTATAGATATGTATCTAAGCTAGATGGTATGACAATTCTTCTTGGCGTGTCGATCAATGATTTATATCGCACCTAGTTTTTTAACCATACAAATAGCATTGTCAGTGGCCTTGTGTTGTTCCTGGTTGGCAGTGGGACTGCCTTATCACACAAACTAATGCATTACATGTGTCATGTCGATGAATGTTCAATCATCAAACCGTTACCAAGAATCCTGATAAAAATTAACTGATAAGCTATCCGTACCTACCTGTCGTTTTAATTAGATCTTAATTCTTCAATATCAACGATATTACACACTAACAAATAAAGCTTAATGTAAAATTACTTTTCAATTAAGAACAAAGTTAGCAATCCGAATTTATTCACACAACATATAAATTTATAGACAGTGGCTCAAATATGAATCCTGTACCGCAACAAGCTAAGAAACTCCCTCAGGATCTCCGGATCTAATGTAACACAGTTCCCAAACAGTGAACGTAACATCTTGAAATGGAATACACGAGATTAAATTCTTCGACAGCGCATTAAAGTCGAAATTCCTCTGTGAGTCTATGTCGGATGGGTCAGTTGGTTATGAAAGGGCAAAGTAAAGGGGTAAAGTGAGACAATCGTAAAGTTTAATAATAATTACATTCTCAACTCTCGTCGCAGGTTGTGCGCAATAATTAACCGCTCGGAATTACTTAGCTGAAATAATTTAATGTGACGCATGCCGAATTGTTCGCGTTAGTGTGCGCGTGGCCTTACTCGACTATATGTGTGTGGTTGGTAATAACGCTTTATTACTTATTTGGAGTTCGTATTAGAAGAGCCAAGTCAATGAATAGAGGGATAGGAACATCTGTATATTTCTTTCCGTATATGAATCAGAATTGTCTTTAGAAATGTTAGAAACTACGACGGAATTGAAGTTAAGGAGCGGAGATTTTATTAGCTATAAATAAACCAATAAGTTTTAATGCTATAAATGAAAAGATATGTTTGTGTATGTGTGAGACTTTATACAATAGAGTTACTAATGTAAGTGCTCTAAATATTTAAAACTGGTATAACTCAAGGTTACCCGTATTATTTCCGTAGCCAAGAACTATGATCTTATGTCATTAGTTGTGAGACCAGGTTCCAAGTTCATGTTATAGTGGACGTAGTCTGTCTCTATGGGGGTGGAAAGTGAACGCTTGTTCGCGTTGCAATTTACATACGGAATTACAAGCCGGAATAATATCTTTGATAGTCTTGTTTATGACTCTAGTTATACTTGCATCTGTTTTGTATAACCAACTAACTATACATTATCAAGGTAGTTAGAATAAAAACATTCTTAGACTTAATGTTGCATTCTTTTCTAATTCCTCCATTAAAAAGAATTTGCCCCATTATTTTTCATTAAAAACATTTCTAGCCATTTCTTTTCCCACTGCAGATGGGGAATTGAAATAAAATAAGTCATAGCCTACACCTGCCCGTGACTCCGCGAGCATTAATATTCTTTATATGCAGTTAAATTTGGGTACGCGCCCGGAACATCGGGAAGTTTGCACAAAAATGAAAAATTACCGGTCAGGGAGCGGCGACCGCAAAAACGCCGCATAAGAAACAACTAATGAAAGCTTAGAGCCATTCGCATAAATCTCCCTTACATTTTTAATACCAATATATCCGGCGAGGGGAGCATCCACCGGGGAAAGAAAATGTGTAGTCGAAAAACAAAACATTCGCGGACCTCCGCGTTTATATCTTATTTAAATACCACCAGATGTTGTCCGCTTATAAATGTGGATATTTTTTAATCGGTGTCTTACCAGAGACATAATGGTATCAGCCGATCTGCCGTCAGCTGGTATGTAGATGTACACGAGTTTATCGTGTTTGGTGGCTAATTTAAAAATCCCTCTCGGAAAAGTATTGCCGTCGCCCGGCCCGTCATCTCGCCGCGGCCGGTTGATATCTCTTTTGACCCGTATATTTTTATTTGCTTCGTTACCTAAGCTTTTTCGTATCGTATCGAATCTCGAGGAGTCGTGTAGTCTCATTAAAATAATACAGGGCTACTGGATAATCTTATCCGGTGTGTTTCGATCGCAGATTGGGTGCGCGTGCTGCGATAACACCACGAGTTATTCAGACAGTGCACGCTCGATACGCTACTACTTTTTAATCCATTTTGCGACGACATCTTCATTATTTGTACCTTTACTATAGTAATAAGGCTGTACACGAGTGCCAAGGTTTACGACGCTCGTCAAACCTACCGACTTGGTAGCGAAACACCAAATGCAAATCCCTTATAATATATTCATAAAATTATGTGTTACACATGTATGACAAAATCTTCCCGTCAAATAAAGTAGTACTAGCAAGTGTGTTTTTTATGAAGGGCACTTGTGGCTTTGCCTTTTAAAAAGTACTCTTATTTCGTGTGGTGTAGGGTGAATTTTAGCGCAATAAAGAATCGACTGCAAAAGATTTTATGTTCTAAATTTCACACATAATAAAGGGAAGCAATTCTTATGATTATTAGCGTGGAGACTGCGGGAATAATCCTCTGCAGTGACATCGCTGTGTGACATAAGCCGGAAAAATCTAATAACAATAAAATAAAATTGCTCCGGTTTGTAAATTTAAAAAAGGCATAGGGAGGAAAATTCGTTTTCCGCGCCATGACAACCATTACCGTTACTTTGAATTTACCTTTTAAGAGGATCGTCAATTCAGTTAATGTGTTTATACTTAATCTATAAGTAGAGTTACCCGTCTCTTATATCTCTGGGTAAAATTTAATCCGCGCATAAAAGATTCTGTATAAATCATATCAGGCGTCTTTGTTAAGCTCTAAAAGTGCTTAAATCAACAATATTCCTAAGTAATATTTCCTTATGCTATTACTATTAAAATTTCACCTTAAGACCGCCGAGACTTCCGATTCATTCGCCTTAAAACGTCTGAAGGCAATACAGGGGGTGATCTGAATGCACACTTTTGTTTCCCATTTCAAAGACCCATTTCGGTCGCTTCCACCTCAACGCTCGTTTAAATAATTTTGCCAGTTTTGAGTCGTAAATTTTACGAAGACTTTAATTGTTATTTTAACTGCAAGCTCAACTTCGTGTTCGCAATGGCGGGGGCCGTGAAAATATGTCTTAATTCGCTCTCCCTATGACTTATGTTTCATTGAAATTAAACTGTTCCGTTCTTTACACTAAAGTTATTTCACAGGCAGGTAATAAATTATCAGTTTTGTCTAACACCTTTTACATTGTTCAAATTAGTAAATTCAAAACATTTCTTTCTTTTCAATCACAGAATCTTATTAAAAAGCAGAATCCGAATTCTCAAAGGAGTCGTTACTCAAGATAAGACTGTGCTCACTTGATGTTGTTGAGCGTGTCTCAAAGGGCATCATCATATTTGAAATTTAAATATTATTGTTGTTTTTGCTGAGTGCACCAAAATTGAAGAGAAATAGAATTTATTCCGCGACCCCTCGTGACTCAAGAATCACATTTGACTGCCGCCTTAAAAAACAAAACAACAAATTGACTTTTTGTCTTCCAAGTTTCGGAAATCGTTTAAGTATCGCTTACGATTATCAGCTAATTACTTACCTTCGATACATTATTAAATCGCGTAATCAAAATTGATCCTTTTGTTTATGGGTCGATCCTTTCAATCATCTATCGACCATTGAGTTTCGATATCATAATAATTGTCCATAATTATATATTCCCTTGAACGGAGCGCATCGTTTTTATTGTTATTTTATTTATAAAGTAATAATTTTTTCGTCGGACGCAACTCGATCAGGTTTTAAATTTGATTGATCCGATATAAAGATCGATTTAATAATCGAGTGTTCCGCTTATGTTTTGGTTTTCTCTTTTGTCGATAAACGTTTTCATAGGATCGATTTTGTTTTGCCTTCTTAGTGTCTGTATTTTGATGATTTATGGGTCGCTAATTCTGCTATAATCGTTTCTATTTCATTCGATTTAAAATAAGATATTATTATTTTAAAATGTTCAATAATTGCTCTCTTGAAAACTGCGTAGCGAACTAATTATAGTTATCGATCTAAATAAAGCATGACTATCGTTATTGTAAAACAATACAGAGATAGGTGGATGGTTGCTAAGTACGCAGGGACCACCGGGAGCATCTTTTGTTAAGGCTCTTCTACTCGCAAATCGCGAGATGCTGAGATACGCCGCATACCGACGCGGGCCCTTAATGGCCATCCCTCGACAAAGGTAATTTACGTCTCATGTGCGAAACCACTCTTAACTAAAAGCCCCTTAAATTACGGCATACAGCGGGATTGATTCGAAATTAATCTCGCAACCGATGCGGTATCGAGATTGACGTTTTTGTTTAAAAAAAAACTGTTATAGATGTTGCGGCTTTGGGTTTATGACAAATCGATCAAAATAAGCACCCACTCTTCATTTTTGAGGTTGCTTAACAAGTTATCTGTTATGACAAAACTACATGGCCAGTATTTCACAGAGAATTTATATGTCAAATATATTTTGCTTTTTTTACGTTAGATAGTATTTTCTTTACTTGTTTATTGATAGATTGTAAATGTAATTCAATGCACAGTACACGTGTTCCCAAAAGCCTTCGAAACCCACGAAGTGATCGAGGCCGAAACATTACGAATGAACACAATGTAATATTAGTAACAGACGATGAGTAAGCCAACGTTTCAATTTACAAGATCACAATCCAAGATAGCTATTGTGCGATATTCATACATATATCTCAGGACCTTATTATAAGCTGCGCGCGCGCAAGTTAACTTGTCTCTGGTTTATCGCGAAGATTTTTGTTCGTCGATACGGCGCATAAGCACCGAGCCGGCTACCTCGTTGCTTATGTTCGTATCATTTTAGATGCCTATCGATGGTCACCAGTTCTTTTTGACGCTTTTAAACTTACTCGTAATTGGGCATTTATTTATTTGTAAGTAGATAATATCATTTATAAGAGATGTATAATCAGTTATTTTTTAGAAATGTGTGAGTTTAAAGATATATATTTCAATTCGAATACTAGTGGTTAATCAATTTCAAAACTTCCTGTCATTAAATCAAGTCGACATAACAAAACGTTACCTGCAGATATAATTGCCTTCGATACGTATAGTAGCAGTGGCGCGATGGCGGTACGTAATAGACTGTTACCTTACATCGAATCTGCGGGAATAATTAAAACGCTAACGGAATTATTAAGCGAAACTGTTCTCGTTGCATTGAACAAGATAGTTGCGGGGCTACGGCTGCCCGGCTATCATAAACACGGCTGTATTCGAACTAATGTAGATACGATATGTTTTATTGATTCGTACTTGGCTCTTGGCTCCGCCCGCTTTTAAGTAAGGTAAACCGTTTCCGTGTCTCTCAGTTAATGATAAATTTGTTTCTTCGAGTTTGGATTTATTAGCTCCTAATCTTCACGATAAAACCTGATTATGGAATACATTACTTTATCAAAAAAAATCTTCATCACATTACACGTTTTTTTAGTCTTTCGAGCAATTATGCCATCAAATACACAACTACCTTAAATGCCAAGAATTCTTTCCAATCTATCGATAATAAATTCTTAATAGAAGTACAACCCTAATAGTAACAGATTTCCCATTTACTAGCTTTCCCTAATCTATACCGTTAACTCACAGCCATATTTTCAAATTAAATCTTTCAAGTAAATTCGATGCAGTAACCTTAGGTGCTAACAACGTGAGTTAATCAGCGAGATCCCCTTACGACCTCCATTAGATAGACGCAGCTTAGGCACCTAATTGAATAAGGGACCAAATTAAACTGTAAACGGGCATGACCTCTTTCTATTCAAATTCGACTCCTCAGATGACTTTACATACGTATGGTATATTTGGACCTTATCGATGCTGAGATTAGCCTGATTGAAAGCGTAAGGCCCCATGCATTCATTTACTTAGGTAGGTATGTAGATACAGTATTTCAAGGAAATGTTTAACAGTGTATTGAAAGATAAGCCGTTGACATTTCTGTCACATTTTTTAGGTATCAAGCTTTTTAATTTTAGCGTGATCTTATTTTAAGATATACTCAAATATTTCATAAAAACTCGGGAATTTCTTAAATGACAACCAGTTTCATATTTATACGATATGGCTTATTATATGAAATATAAGTAAGACAGTATCTCATTATTTACTATTTTTAATATCTTCTTTATGCCTGGAATTTACTATGCTTATCTTGTAAAATGAATGTGACTGCATCACCTGCAGCCAATTAGAGCAAAGAACATCACTATTTCATTTAGATTTATTGTGAATATTAGTGATACGAATGCTCCAAGTCGTCTTTGTATGGAGATGTTTATTAGATTAAATTGCATGTAATCTGCATAATTATTGTACATTACAAAGCAATAACTCGATACATTACGCAGTTAGTTGAGAATTAGATTGTTTACACAAATCGGAAGTTCCTCCCCTAATCATTTCCGTCAGGTTAGGTTTAATTGAAAGTTATGCAAATCTCTCAATTCGACTCCTTCACAATAGTACCGGGATTCCGAATGAGTTAATCCGTGTTTATGCTCCTAATCGGCCCCTTGCTGAAGACCTTGTTACCGGTTTAGCTCACTGTTCAATTTATACAATGCCCTTTGTTTACAATGAGCCATTTATTTAACTTAAAATGTTGTTTATGCCAACAATTTCTTTTATTAAACGTTTGATTGACTTTTAAGATATTGATTGCAAGAGAGGTATTCAGTTAATTGCGTTTAGTGTTTTTTGTGATAAAAAATAACATAAAAAATTGTTTTGTTGCAGCTGAACTAAAAATGGACGTGTTGAGGGAAAGAGAGGTCAAAGACAACCTGGAAAGGCAATTAATCGACGAACAGAAAATGAGAGGTAAGTTCCTTTATCCAAAAAACTAGCTGCAGAAGATTTTAGCTGAGAAACCTTATATTCCCATTGTTGCATAAAATATGTGGAAACCTGTCTATAACAAGCAAAAGGATTCAGTAAAGAACAAATAGGGCTTAATTTGAACACGTTCATAAATCACGGTCGAGCGGTCCGCTCCGCATTGGCCACAATTAACAGGAGATCTTGTTACGAGAGCATTGTCTTCCTCCTCGCCGCGTTATTTATTTCCAACATTAAAACTATTATTTTCTCATATTACATGCCGTGCCTTATGTTGCCAATTTTCTTTCCGTGCCACCGACCCATCGGCGCCTCTTCCATAATTGTTTATACTACAATGTGTTGTGGGTGTTCAATTAATTCCATTTTTATACGTATTTTCACACGTTATCGTTATAACCTCACACCGTCTCTTATTGTTAATTTTATCTATTTGTTTCTGTGCTTTCCCAAGACCGGTGCTCGCGTGTTCCAACGTTTTCTTCGATTTATAGGTTCATTGATAGTTTTATGGGTTCCTTTGACGTCTATGTAATCACCATAATTATGCTATTTATTAAGACAATTTTGCTTCGCTACACTGAAGGTTTAAATTCTGTTTGTGGTATAAACGACGTACGCTTATTGCTGTAGGTCAACGCTACCATAATTGGAAAATGAATACAGCCATAATTCGAAATATATAAAATTACAATAACTTTGCATACTGCTATGCTAAGTAGGGTTTATAATAATTTAATCTACTAATAAATAAACCAGTGAAATAGTACACGCAGTATCGTAGTACATTTATAGTCCAAACAAACATAAAGGTTAATTCGAACACAACAATACCACCCTTTCTTCACTAATACAACATGATGCCAGCCAGTAAAAAGGAAACCGACAGAAAGGAGGTAACCTTTGTACAAATGTCAAGCGACATGGCAACGGTGAACTGACGCCTTGAGACAAAGGGTTTAATTCTATTGAAGACAATACGACGAGCCATATTGAGCTTTACACTTCCAATAATAACGCATTAATTCGCACCTAAACAACGCACAGAACAATTTTACATGTCACAGACGACATAAAGGTGGTGTAGATATTTTATCAAAGTAGACATTTCTCTCGTGTAAATGTAATATAAATTTAAATGTTAATAAAGGGACGACAGGTCGCTACGAGCTTGCCGTTGCGTATAATGAAAATAATTATTGCTTCTGAAACATGCATTATAATTATATGACCGCTAACTGGGTACTACAATATTGTGACTAACAATCTGTAATAATGCTCATAAAACTAGGCGCTTAGCCAGTGTAAATTGTACAGTGTTTATAGGAGCTGTAAAATCGCTGCTAATGGGTTCCCTAGACTATTTGGCGATCTTCGATCTAGTTTAAAAGCTTTTTGACAACTTATCTAGTCGTGCTAACACCTTTATCGACGGCTCTTCCGTTTTGTAATCCGACGTTATTAAGTAATATTTGAAACTAAATGCTCTAAAATTTTCAGTGGTAGTGGTACATATTTTTTTACTTTTATACTTCATACCTAATTTAAATGACATATAGGTAGTCGAAATGAAAACTTTTATCTAGGAAACAGTAACAGTGTAAAATCTTTGAAGCTTAATTGGGATTATCTTATTCTTGCTAGTTACTATTCAGTTTCTGCCAATCAACCTCCCACCTCTTTTAATGGGTATGTGCTATTGTAATAATGTTCAGTGAACTGTGTCTATAAAAATCCAGTGTTTGAATGCAAAATGTAAGCTTAAAAACTTTAGCGTGTAAGCTTGTACAAGCGATAAAAGTTACACGCACTTGCCGCGTGGGATAGAAACACATGCATAATACAAGATTTAATATTTTGGTTATGATATAGGTGTAAGTTAGTAGAACGGGGCAACAAAAAGGGAAATGGAGGCTCCATACATAATTCACACGGTGAATGAACTCGATTGCGACGTGAGCAATACTGTTAATTGCCAAAAACCAATCATCAGATAGCGGGATACGCGTCCACGCTGTGAAATACAACTTTAGTTACAAAAGCGCGTTCGACCAATAGTGGGTACCGATACTTGAGATAAATACTCACTGTTCCCCGGATATTTACCACTTTATAGGCTATAGTTAGATTTAGAATATTTTCTTTAATACAAAATCTTTTATATAAAAAAATATCCAGACGATAAAACGATTGCAGATTTTTATCATTTGTATGAAAGCCTATATGATATGAAAAATCTAATAGTAATCGCTTTTAAGATCGCCTTAGGATTATACATTAGTGGGCAATGTATAACTGATCGATAATAACAGTGAAATAGCCGATGGCTCATTTAGATGTTAGATAAGATTCATCTTAGATTTAATTCGAAAGATCCAATAAAATGAATGTAACGATCACATTCTTTGAAAATTAAAATCGTTTGCAAGTGATCGATTTTTTCATTTGATGTAATGTGACCATAATTATGTTGTACATAATAATGTACATATTATTATTGTATGGGTATTAATAGGTGGGTAGGTACGTTTGAAACCTGTGTGCAATTCTGGAGCAAGTCAAATATATCGGCAAACGCGATCCAATAACAATCAATCAGGGTTGTGGATCGCAGTACACCATGAAAATTGGAATAGAGCCGACTACCTAATCAACCTTCGCGGACCGCGTCCATTCATAATAGATATTGTATTGAATAGTCCACTATCGAGGAATCTAGCGCTTTCGTAATTCACCGCGATTCTATTCAAATGGCGTACTGTGGTAAGCCGTGTAATTAAATTACTATCGAAAATATTTAATAATTTAGTAGTAAATCACCGCTTTAAGATTTTAATTTAAATACTTCTTGATACTCTAGTTTACTTTGACAACTAATCAGTCTTATTTAATAGGGTTTGCAGAAATCTTAGTGAGTCGTTTTGATATATTCCCTTATAATTGAGTCGGACTGTTCCCCTGTAAGGGACACCCTTTAGGGCGCTCCTTCATTACCGAGGATGTTATGAGCTTGAAGGGAAATCGGGAAGACTTTCATAGTTCTCGCCCTATGATTTTGAGGCGTTCCGGTCATGACTTAACCTTTACTAAAAGCAGGGTTGCAATTGGAAGTATTATTTGTTTTCATCGTGGGTTTGATTTACCTACCTACTTTCAGTTGACGTTATTGTTATAGAACCTTGCACTCGCATAAACTTTATACAAAATAATATAAATCCAAATCATTTTAAAAAAAATAATTATGATTAAACTATGTTTTATACCAAATGCTCGCAATGTGTATGTACCAAAATAATTTATGTAAACTTATTACAGTAGCTACCCATTTCCATACCCCTGAGTTGTAACTTTACGATTTACTTACTGAGTATAATTGTCTTTCATAAGACTATCTTTTCCAACCCCATCCAAATACGGCCCTGTCACCTCCCTATCTGTGCAACTGAGAAAAGGAGTTGGTATAATTCTCATTGTAGTCGAGATTGCGTAATTAAATAACATGTAGGCCTCAACATTACGGGCGTCTTGAAAGGGTTCGCAATGGAAATGTTACGCCAATTATGCGTACATTATGTTCGGAATGGAGGGTTATCGATGCCTGTTAAAGATATACCTCGGAATTGTGGAATTTGATATTATGCCATCGCTTCCGGATCCTTCATCTTACGAATGGCTCAATTTGGAATTTACTTTATATTTATGATATGAACGTTTTGATGAGAGTGGAATATTGGTTTGAGTCGAGTCGATTGTTTATAAATGTAAGATCTGAAACTTTCGGTTTCATTTATTTTTATTTTTTGTTGTTTTGCATCAAAATAGATAGAAAAAAAAGCTTTGATTCCCAATTTCTTTTTTCAAATTGTTTTATAAAAGACTTTAGCGTTTTATATGACCAACAATGAAAACAAAATAAATCTTGTTGTTTATGCAGAAACAGTTGACACTAACGTTTTATAAGTGCTTATTATTGATGGATTAGCACAATTAATCGTTATTACGCTCTAAACAATTACCTTTATAGTGATTTCTTTTGATACTTGGATTAAAACTAGATAATTTATAGTATCCACTGAAAAAAAGCTTCAATCGATGCATTGTTATGTTAATCGTCATTTATTTTCATTTAATCAGTGCCATAATAAATCAGAGACCCAACAAAATTATTTAAAAAATATTATAAACAATCTAAATCGTAGTATATAAATGTGTGTCCATATTTGTGTTATAACACGAATATATTACTTCTCCTATACACATTAGCATATTGCAAGTGACTGTACATGAATGCAGTGTTAGCAAATGGACATTTGACGTCATTCAGCCCCTGCAAACATTATCACTGGCGGACAGTCGAGTGATCAAATTCAAATGAAATCGTTTAACAGGCGAACAATCGTATCAACATACGTCAGTAGTCAGTGCGATCCCCAGTAATTGTATTAGTGCATTTCGAATGCGATGACTGGACAATCATTTCGCTACACGTTTTAGATGCATCCAATGGTTATGACTATTATAATTTTCATATGTATATTAATATGTTTTTGCAAAGTTTTGTGAATAAATAATAGCTTAGTTTCTTGGGGAAAAAATTTCCTCAAAATAACCTTAATAATTCATTGAAACACAATTCTAATCAAGACACAATATTTTAGCTGCAACCAATCAGTGCAGCAATTTGGCGTTCATCAATTCGGCCGTACTATGGCCTTAATAGATACAATCTGTCGAATGCGCATTGGACGTGCGGCTCCATTGTGATGGTGGCTTCCTATTACAGGAGCAGTCCGTTTGTATGGCCTAACTGTGTTACCCCGCATTCCGTTTGTTGATATATCGCTGCAGCTACAATTGATGCTCGTGTATACGTTTTGTTGCTGAGTTATTTTATAGTTTGGTTTCCTTCTTTGAGTTGTTTAACATACAAACAAATATGCGTTTAAATTTTACAGTTATATTAATGGACTTAAATAACCAATAAAACGTCTTAATATAGAAACAAAATCTACCCATTTACTGAGAAATAACAGCAAATATAATCCTCTATTAACATGTAAGCAACGAAAAGGAATCCGCAAATGAAGTTGGAGTTCTCATAAAAATGCCGGCGATATCTCACGCGGTGAGTGGGAAAATGAAAAAATATTCGTTGTACACGGCAAATCCTGACCGCGAGACGTGCGGGCCCGCGCCGACCCGCGCCAACCCGCGCCAACCCGCGCCAACCCGCGCCGGCCGGAGATACGGCCCGTGTACGGAATTCAATTACCGAAAACACTTACACACTTTTCTTAGGGTTCGGTACGTTCAGATTGATATCGGATTGTAGTTGATTTGGGAATGATAGTTTGCTGGATAATGTATTTATAAGTGGTAAATTCAGCTTATTTTTTTATAAATTTAGAAGTTGTGTTGTCAGTTAGGTATATTTTATTTAGATAGGGGTCAAGAAACTTTACATTGTAAATTATTTTTGTCCTATAATTCCAAATAATAGATTAGGGAACAGAACTTTGTGAAATTTGAGTGACTATATGATTCATTAGCTAAATCATATTTTTCACACATTTTTATATAAAACTCGGCTAAACATCTAACAATATTGTGTAAGGAATATTAATCACGAAAGGCGTTCACTCTTGGCAGGTTTTTTGCAAGTGTGAGGTCTGGTTGAAGTTAGCGGCGCTACAAAGTTTTCGTGGGCGACGGCGAGTAAATATTTACACTCGAACGTTGCTTCAGCGGTTTCATTCAGTTTTTTTCTTGAGGTTCCAGTGTGGCCGTGGAAAAATTGTTTCAATCTGTTCAAAGCTTCGTGCTTATTAATCCGTCCCGTTTCGGTGCAAGCCTTAATTTTTTGGACATTTACGGGCCAATCTTTGTAAACCCTGCTTTAGTTGGTGTTTTTAAGGATTAGTTTACACAAACTCTTTTAAGTTCTATTAAATACTTATTATGTGAGAAATTCACTATCCTGAAAGGGCGGCTATCTTAAATATTTTCGTTAACTATTAATCTGATCTTGTCAGTTTAATTGCACAGCATACTTCTCAGTTCATATTACAGCCGCGGTATGCACTACGTGACATTTTTCCCGATTCGTATGTACCCTAGAATGCAAGGCACGTTCCCCATATATGATCGCATCGATTGTATCTCTAGTGGTGTTCTATAAAGTATCGACATTTTCAGAATCGAAATGTATGTTAACCGGATTATTTAACTAAATAATTTTGGAATTTATGCTATTTAGCTTACTAAATGTCATAACATGTATTGTTGTAAATCCGTTGATGTTCATACAACTCAAATAACCTTGTAACTACATGAACCATCCTACCGTCTCGTCCCCTAAAATAGGGTAAGGCTACACGATAACTGATTCATGCGTGACATCTCTTGGGACAAGTCAACTTAAATCTACTGTTTTGTCTTGACAGCGTACAACACTATTCATGTTGTATTTTATTTTTAAATGTTTTTGACCTTCAATACTTTAAACATTGCCAGTATTTTTTTTTACTTTTTGAATGTTTCGAAATACTGGCTGGTTAAAAAGGAGTTCACAAATCCATACATAAATGTGATTAGTGTAGATCCCGCGGCTGTTCTCGTGAAATGAAGCGCAGTATGAGATCAGAGCGCGGAAGTAATTTAAATGATTAGATTTTCGACTGGTCAGTGCTGTTCCACTCCGTCCGTCTAATTTTATAATGCATTTGAAAAAAACAATTGAATTGTTCCACAATTTCATTTTCAATTTGTTTCGAAAAATTTTTGATGAGCTGATCAAAATACCCCTATAATTTGTTTTCGACATTTTAGCAGTAGTCCAAAAAGGTAACTAAAAAAGAGAATAAAAATCACAAGGCACCCAATGTAAATAAAATGTAAATTCTAGTACACTCTTAACACAAAAGACATCATATAAAAGTCTTAAGTCCATAGAAGAAAATTAAACACATACCGTTAAAAGTGAGCCATTATTTTCCATCTACATCGCGACATGGCAACATTTAAGGGCGGCTCGCGAAGACGTTGAAACGAAACGCATAGCATTACACATTTCACGGCTAAGTAGAATCCGATGTTTGGCCCGTGCCGTTGTACCGATGGACACACCAATTGACTACCTTTTAAGAACTAGCTCTATGTCCTCTCCTTATCGGGGCCACAAGCCGCCTGTTCAACTTCTTTAATTTATATCCACAGCTCTCATGATAGTAGTATTGTTCGAGTCTTCCTTACTTCTTCTTGGGTTACGTGTTAAACGTTTGCCCAGAAACGTCTTACATAACTTTCCTTTTACACGCCTTTATAGATCCCTTGAAATTGTTTTATAAGATTTGTCTTTTTAGCAACTGTTTCAGGTCATCATTTATATTTCTGTTTTGAACATTTATACGAGATGTTTTTTTATGGATGATCAAGTAGTGGATTATATATAAATTAAAACAGTCCAACTAACCTCAGATAGGCGTTTTATAATCAAGAAAATGCTCAACCACATGACGTTTAATTTAACAAACCATCAACATTCGTAGTGAGATAACGAAACGTAAACCCGACGAAGGTTTCACAATGTGAGCAACCTTGTAATTACCACTACTGTAATTATAAACTTGCAGCAAACACATCCAGCGACGCTAATCAAGACCCTATTCAGATTCATTACACCTGAGAGAAAAGTAATAAATATAACGCCCTAATAAAATCTCGCACAACATAGGAAATAATAATAAAATATTACAAGACCCCGAGATTTCGTCTAATTAATTTTGTATATACGTAATGTGGGGCTGCGATGTCTTGGGAGTAACATACAATGAGTCCGGAAAACCGAAGGCGAGGTGGTAACAAGATCCACGCACGAGCTAAATTAGAATTTATGATTGTATGTGAAATTGTTGGAACGGGTTTCAATGTATATTATAATGTTTCGCTGTAATAAGATGGAGTTGAAACGAAGTTTAGCACCAAATTGGTGAAATACCTAATGAACTTTGAAATTACTGTATTGTCTTCATAACGAATAAGGAACCTCATTCTCATCAAATATTACACTTTCATTAACACTTATTAAACAGGAAATGAGGTATATTAATTAAATCTAATTTATACGAATTACATATTTGGTCGCTGATACCAGACATAAAGCAAGGGTATATATAAAAAGTAACTCTACAAACCAGTTCTGGACATTAGTGAAAAGTTGCATATCGTGACCCACGTTATTCAATCAAGCACTCATTGGATAAGAATTGAAGCTAACATGACTAAATCTTAGAATCACGATAGCCGCCTTATATTTCAGCAAGTCAATATTCAAATCGCAAGTTAAGGAGTAAGCATAATGTATTAGTATGATCTCTCTAAAACGACAACGCGTTCCGGCCGTATCAATGTACTACAATTCAGATCACGATTGAGTTTTCTTGAAGTTAGCCGGCATTCGGTAAGCCGGTAGTGTGACGGTATCAAGTCAACACGGCAAGAAGTGTCGCGACAGAGCCGTGTCCGCTCCACCGCGAGCCGTCGATTATAACAACTGAATGCACGCGCCGCGCCGCCAACCATTGCCGTGTCCGTAACACGATACTAAACTTGTCGCTTTTAACTGTTATTATAATTCTCTAGCTTTGAATACGATTAGCAGAAAGTTTTTGACATGCCTATCTATTTCGCTTCGATGGTTTCATGTGAAATTGTTGGTTTGTTTCCTGGTCTCAATACCTTTTGTCGTATTAATCCGTCGATTTTCTTAAGTATCCTAGTAAAGTCCGACATAACAAATAATGTAATTATGTTAATATAAGCCACTGTTTAAGCTACTGTAAGCCACGTTGGCCGTTCCCACATCCGAGGTTCCCAAATAAATTAATGACCAAAACTATTTCTGTATCCAAGCGAGTCGAATAGAAATGAACAAATTTAGTTAAATTTGAGCTACAATTTCCAAATTGCCCATCGAAGCGTATGAACTACTGAGGCGGAGTTGCGTGTTAGCGCCAGACCACTGGGAGTTAGAACTCTGTTCAAAACTGGCGGTCGGCGACACTGGAATGAGTCAGCCGGCCACCAGGCGAAGGTAATGTGAACACTGCCCACCCGTGCGCCAGCCGCGCACTGCGAAATACTGCTCACGAAATACTAGCCCAAAGTGTAAACGTTACACTTTGTCACGACGCCATGCGCCATGACGCCGTAACGACAAGGTGACCGTTGACACGTCACTGCCTTGATTGAGACCAAAAATTCCAAAGGACTTATGTAATAAAATATTCATATCTTTACATAACAATTAAAGGATTTCTTCGACCTATCAAACGTGACTTTATGAAATATTAAATCAAAACAATACAAATCGAATGAAGATGAGCCGCGAAGCATCCCCTCGTAAATCCGATTCACTGCAATAACAGCATCAAGTGGATTTATAATTATCGGAAGAGCGTTTAAGTCGCGTTTTAATTATAGAAACAAACAAAAACAGGAATCTCCAATGTCTTAGTGAAGTTTTCGAGTGAGTCGGGAGTTTAATTTGGAACTCTTTGTTGTGGAAATAATTTCCTTGCAGTAGGGGTGACCCCCGACACTTAAGGGATTGAAAGTCATAGCAACAATCGACTTGTAAATTATGACGGTTGTACACTTCAAACGTAATTGACCGTTGATATTATACGAATTTATTAAGCACTTGAAAATCCTCATCATAAATCATAAAATTCATTACATAAACTATCTTAGTTAGATCTAATTAAAAAATACGCCTACCATGTTTTGCACCGCCTTCGAGCTTACATACAATGAAATTCACTATCAAAGGCCGGCAAATAATTTTACAAAATTTTAATAGGAATAGCCTCACCCCTAGTCGCTGGTACGGCACTCACCCCGGACATAGGAAATTCAATAATAATTGAACTTGGTGGCCGGCGTACCGCATCCGGTGTCTCGGGGAAATCACTTATTGATCACGAATTTTACACCATAGTGAACGCTCTGTCTTCAAATAGACAAGAGAATTTGTCTATCCTAAACAACAAATATTTCCAAAAATAGCAAAATGAAATATTATAAGTGATTAATTACAAAACAATAACATTATTTTGAGAGCATCATAATAGATTTCGTAATGAAACTTGACACACGAAAACAAGTAAAGAACGTGTTTACGTAATAACCAAAACGCAATTAAAACTGACACGTCCGCAAACGGAGAAGCGGTACGATTCAGGGAACATGTATCAATGCATCGAATGCACGAACCGATTGTAACGATTGTCGATTGCGGGCTAATAAATTGTTTACGTTGGCCGGTGTGCGATCATTAAGATCTTTGTTTACGGCTCGACCACACACGGGTAACAGACGTCGATGAAGCCATACGCTGATTTGATTGCAGGATATCGTATTAAAGTTGCTGCTAATATCATATTTACTGCTCGTACTGTTAAGTGACAAAAATAGACTTCCGCCACGAACCGGTTAATGTACCTTTGTTTTATTTTAAGATTGAATTAAACATTGCCGAGTTTATTTAAGTTACATATTTTTTATCTGTTTTAATATCTGTTTAACGGTCGCTTAGTGTGGTCATCTACTCTTATTTCGTGTCCGTCTTATTTTGAAAACTTTATATTACATAGTAAATAGTCCAAAACATAGTCCATAAATCAACTAGAAGTTTTCATCAATTATGTTTTTGTGTGTCTGACTGTCCGTCGGCGCGTGAAAGACGATTCCGTTTATACTCGTCCGCGAACAAACACAGTTTATGCGTTCAGCTAAGCTGGCCGTTTTATCGACTTATTGCTTTCTATCGGACTCATTTGCTTGTTTATCTACTACAAGTTGTTATTGCTCTTCTATTACTGACTGATTTGTTTGGTTGATGTCTGTAAATGAGGCAATACTATTCTAAATAAATAAACCAATTGGATAGTTAAACGAGTTTCTACTACTTTATTTACTAGTCTGGTTTTCAACAGATAGTGTTATTTATTTTAATGGCTCAGTAGTAATAAAATCGATTAGCTTGTTTATGCAATTAATAGATTACAGTTGTATGAACTCTAAGTATCTCATAAATGCCAGGACTATTCCCTCATATTGCAAACATCGACTCTCAAAATGATACAAGCGTGTAATTTAATTTTTTCGGGCACCAGACAATATTTCGACGAAAATGAATTATCTCCTGCCCTTTCGATGTAAGTACTACATGTACACGACTGGGATAATCAAATGACGTGAGCCAAAATTGATTCGTGAAAACCTTTCCCCATCGTTTATCGCTGACCATCCAATACAGAAAATATGAAGTTGGTGATCATATAAATACGTATTTATTTATAAATATAGTGTTACTTATTTTAATTACAGCCGGTCCCAATAAATTATTTTGTTTTTCAATTTTTACTTGCTCGTTTGTGTATCCCGAGCAAAGTAATTTGGAAATTGAAAAATTTCCCGGAAAAAATACCTTTAAAATTTCGTGGTAGTCGTACTTTGTTTTATGAATTAAATTGATTGTTAAAAGTTGAATGCAGACAACATAATGCTTTTTGTATAATTGAGTGCAAACTTTTTAATAATTGCGACGTGTTCTCAATCAGTATATGTTTTTATACTTCTGAAAAAGAAAACCCAATCAACGAGTTAAAATCTTTTTAACTAGAACGCGAAAAAGTGTAACATGCAATGTAAACAAACAAATATAAAATAAATCAAACTGGTAATATGTATTGATGAATGCTAACATCTCACAATTCACTTCATTCGTCACCTCCTACGAATTTTCTTTACACAAATTGTTCACTCACAAACAATAGCCGATACAATTTAATTTAATAAACTGTCAAAAGGCTGCCAGTACCTGTTAGTGTTTACAAATGGACCGGACATACGTTTTCCGCCTTGGTTTCCCTACAGGGGGCGTTCGCACCCCCATGATGAATTCACCTTTTATTTTGTCCCACTTGACTCAATTGAGAGTGATTTTTGAGCGTGAATGGGCAGCCTGCGTAATTTGCCACTGACAGGCAGATATGTGCATTGAAAGCTATAAAAGGTTCAGACCAAACTCAATCAAGACCGCGTTCGTGTTGTACTGTTTGATGTGTAAAATTAAATTGTTCGTCCATGTTCGAACTGTGAAACTATCTCGGTGGTAAAAGGTTAAAATATGTACGTCTTCTCGGTATCGCTGTGCGAATCCATTTAAGTTTCATAGACAAAGTTTACGCCAGCAATATTCTATAACAAGACTTTGCAAAATCTTAGCGGACCATTTGAGCAGTACCCTCACGAATAGTTAGTAGACAATAAATTATTTAAGAACCCCTCGGTTCCGAGTGCGGGCCGCGCACTTAATCTGGGCGTACATATGAAATCACCTCTTTAGAAACAATTAATGTAGTCGTGATTAAAAGCTCGGTTACATTTGTGAGATGTCGTTTTGTAATGGGTACCTATATCTGTAATAAAATATTATTTATTTACAAGGGATACCAAAACAGTATTAAAATTTTCGACTCAAGATTTTAAGTTATATTAAGTTTGATCTACTCCTTTGAAGAGTTCTACGTATTTCTGCATAGTTACTATTTCAAACGACCACTATACGTGGCAACACGCAATTAGAAGCGAGGTTCGTTTATTTGCTTAAGGGTTTTGTATTTCAAAGCCAACAGTTCCATCTGTAATCATTGTCCCCACTGACCGAGAGTGACCGGTGTCCGGTTGTTGCTAAGCAGATTGTCAATCATTCTTAGAAAAAGGATTACGCAGTAAACAGTTTCAATGCATAATCTAAAATCGCATTGGGTAAGTTTCATTAGTCCAGAAATCCTGAATGGAACATAACTTAAATGCTATTAAAGTAGTTGTGTTTATACCTACAAAGGGCAATTCGATATTGGCAGCGCTCTGATTACTTACTGACGAAAACTTAGTCCAGATACAATGATGAACACGAGACACTCCAGCTCTGAAAGCAACTTGTGCACCGTTTTAACCTCTCTCGGTAACTAAGCGGTAGTTTGTAGGACTTCCACGGGCATCGCTCTATTCAATACTTGTCTAATACCCAGAAACAAAACTATGTATCGATATATTGCGGGGATACAGACTCCGAACTTTGAAACAATTAAGATACATTCATATCTAACGATACGAATGTGTAACATCCACGTGCTTCCATCAATTTAGCATCTCAGAAGTTTTAATTTTCCCTCGTGCAAAATGCGAGAAGGGGTGTCCCATTTGATGTCCAGGGTCGATGAAGTTCGAACGCTTTATTACTGTGTCCGGCTTTAAGTGGGTGTAAAGTTTCAACACCCTTTGATTTACTTGCTGCGCGGGGAATAGGTGTGCGACGGATCGGACCAAATTTGTTTGAGCTTTGTCTTTTTCCATTGTAACTCGATTTTATTGCGTGCTTGTTTTGTTTTTGTTTCGTATCACACGTCTGGCCAATCTGCCCCTCATGTCATTGTATTGCCGTTTCGACAATTTATCTACCTACTAACGTATGCTGAATACGTTATGATCTTAAATTACCCTAAATAGTGTAACAAGGGAGTATCGGGGACAATACTAACCGCATAATGGGCGAGGCAATTATTACACTAATACCTTAAAGGACCACTTTAATCCCCTAATCGGAAGCCAAACTAACGTGGTGCCGTCCCGCATAGAAATATCTTAAATTGGCAACACGGTCCGGCGGGCCGACCATAAAACATCTTAATGAGTACAGCCAGCAGCTGCGGACCCCTATATTGCCGCTCTCATATCCATGCAAACTACCCACCGACGACGTCTTAGCGGCCTTACTTTCCTCCTCCTTGTTTACAAGTCGACAACTAATTTGCTGCAATATGTGCATAGGACAACATTACGGGCGCTATCTCCTCCGTGCGTGGCTTGCATACATTTGCTCCTTCCTCGCCACAACAAGGTTGTTCCTAGACCTGACCCTTCACTCAACCCTCCTATATTCAAATTTGGTGCGGACCGGCCATTTGGACGCGGATTTGTTATAAGATTAAAGGAAGATTTCACTTGTGAAACAATATGGCAGCCGATTTACATATTTCGTTTCCTTATTAGTTTCGGGATATTTGTTTTGGGGCCGACGAATTTACATCCACTGACCGATTAAATGGCCCTTAGGCGTCTTTAATGGGGGTGCCGCGTGGTCGTTGTTGGCCTTAGCAAATGTGTGCTTATGCGTAATTGAATATTTTATGGGCTGGACTAAATTTAGTGCGGAAACTTTATTGATTTCCCATTGCTGTACGAGCTTCTTCCCAGGAATCCCATTTTATTCTAATCGCAAAGCATATTTGTCCTTGGAGTGAAAAACAAACATTCCCTCTAACATTCTGCCTTTTCAGTTTGTGAGTGTGTTTATCGTTTGCATTTATCTGTTGACTGTTTTTATTCCGCGGTTGACATTTACCCTCTGTTTCAACAAGCCGGGTATTACGAGCCGTTTCTTTCATTCGCTGTACGAGTGCTCGCGTTGCATTACCTCTATTCAGGCTGAGATAGCTTCACTTAGTTTCCTCTTTTTCAGTGAGGACGGGTTAATTTCTGCATCTTTATTATTCGAGTGGCCGGTGTATGGCTGTATGGGAGTAGTGTAGTCTGTCTGGTAGCGTAGATTGTGTGGCGGAAAGCAAACTTGAATTGTTGGGTCGCCGCGTGGAGGTAATGAACGCACGGGTGGGACATGCAGGCTGCTGGAGGCGTCTGGTTCGAGCGAGAGGCTCCGGGGGCGGGGGTGTGGGCCGGGGCGAGTGGGGGGGGGCAGGGTGCAGCGCGTCCTGTATGCACAGCGCCGCTTCCGCATTCGTTAATGCAAAAGCGAGCACAGACTTCAGGTGTACATTTTCAGCGCTTGTGTGCTTTATACTCTATGTTAAGGCGTGCGTCTTTGTGCAATGCTGAGCCTTAATTATTATTACATTTTATCTTCCCGACGCTTCAATACATTGTCGAGACTGTAAGCTCGGGTAATAATATATCAATTTAATCTTCACAAGCTTGTACATGTTGAAGCATATTATAGCAAAATTATTCAAAACACTTTGTAAGTCTGTTCTCCGTAGGTACCAACGTTGAATGGTTTTGTTTCTCTCATTTTCATTCCGCTCCCTTTTAACACAAAACGAATAACCAGCGGCTTAACAATTCATTACTGCATTCGTTTATTTCAGCTTCATTAAAATCGCATTAGGATTAATTTTTCTCGTCCCCGTTTTTAATTCGCAGTTTGCTAAGGGGATCTCCGGCTGGACGTAGTGCAATCATCTACTGTCAATATTTGTTGTGTTTTGTCTACCTGCGCCAGTGTGTTTTACGTTATTGCTGGGAAATTGCCAGTGGGCTCTTATTATAACCAGCCACAATGTTCTAGCACTTCATGTTATTTTTAATACGTACTGAAGTGTTTTCTAGATGAAGTTTTAAAGATTTCTTTATTAAATGTATTTCTATTCTCAATGTTTTGATACTTATACCACCGAATCTATCATAATCTAAATTTGTCGTTGAGCGTATATTTATATACGTATTTTAATAAGAGCATATTAACGAGCCAGGAGACTAAGTGATTAATTATTTCGATAAATAATATTAACTTGAATTAAATGGCCAACATGAACTTGCCGTGTTGTTTCTATTAGCTTTATAAATATTGCAGTATTTCTACAAAATAATAAATATAATCAATAAACGTTAAAAGTGATTAAATAAAATTAATAGCAAAGTCATTAATCTCATCCAATTATCCGCATAATCATAAAATTACATCATAAACTTTAACAATGTCATTCCGATCGAAGACTTTTGATCGTTTGTTTGTTTATTATAGCGCAGTTGTATTTGTTGTAAAATGCCAGGGCTCGGACCCTCGTGCCCGATAATACACATGCTCATAATATCTTACGTCGAGTCGGGACTGGTTACTAGAACCTTTAGATATTGTAAATCGATATTTCATTTTCAAATCGATGCACCGAAGCCTCACGATACATTTGCACGCGATACTCACGACCCCTGCCAACGAATATCTACAATATTATTAATTCAGGCATATTAATAAAAGGTGTCACGTTACGACCACACTGATGTCGCAGGAAGCATGGCCCGATGAGCCATTCCAACGAAAATAAATACATTATTCGATCCCGAACTGCATCGATTTTTTACTAAGAATCGATTACTTTTTATTTCATCTGTCCGTCCTAATTTTTACCGGCTGTTTGATAAGTATTATATTACTAATGTTGTGACCTGGTTTCGTAAATACAATATTTTATATAGAAACATAAATAAACAAGGTGATCAATGTTTTTATAAGCAATAAAAGTTTGGATGGCGTAAGACAAACCGTGCCGAAGTGTCGAGTATTTTCCGAACACAATCATCGTTAAGTTGACACGATTGTTCATATATATTTTTATAGACAATTACTCTGAAGTCAGTTATTCTGTCGAAAATATTAAATTAATGTTATTTCTATGTTTTATGACAACTGAAAAACAGGAAAATTCAATGGTCATTCTAAAATATTTTGTTTTTCGTCTTATATTAAGGTAATCAAAATATTTTTGTGGATTATTTACAATGAATAGCGATTTTATTTATTTTTTTAAGCGTCCGAAATTACTGTAGTAGTGCCAGGGGCAGGCAATATCGAGAATCGAGCATTTCACGGTCGGTAAGTTCAGCCGTATCGATACGGATATAATAACCAGTGGAATGGTAACTATAAAGAGAGATTGTATTTTTTACTAACGTCGTAAGAAGTCGGAATGTCCGACCGGCCCTTTGATCGGTTTGATAAAAGTGCTTGCAATCTTCTTTTCTTATTTTTCATAAAATTTTCCGCCGTACCTTTATTGATATTTTGTACGTTTGAAATGTACGCTGGAATGTTGTCAAATTTGAAGGCACGGAACGTATGTCTGCGTGTTTATACGTATCTATAAAATAAAGTTGGGGCTGACAAGCGCGGCAAACATATAAGTTTTATCAGCAGAGGTCATTCCCGACTCATAACTTAGATTCCCCACTTGTCTGACAAAAACAATAATCCGTATAGTTTTGAGGAAAATGTTTATCTATCGCGACACCCGCCCCATAAATATCGCGCTTACCGAAATAAAACACTGGAAATAGATAAAAAGCTAAACTGCTGTTAGCGACTGTACGAGACAGTGGCGCGGACACTTTGACAAATGTGCTTATTGAACAAGTGTTGAATTATTTTTTATTATACTTCATGCGCGTTTGATGCTAGGATTAAGGTGATAAGTGGTCGTGTAAAAAGGTGCGGGGGTAATTAAACATGCTAATATAAATTATTATTTCCTTGGAAACTAATAGAATATTTAACATGTCGTTATCGATAACTAGATCATAGATAAAATAAAGTACAACTACACTTATTCTTTTTTACTATTTACACCTTCTATAAACAATTTATAGTGTCGACTGTCGATCCATTATATAAATTACGCATATCGCATATTAATAGTGTTTGATTATCGTAACATAACAAAAATAATTTAATCAATACTGAATGTAACATACGTTCGCGTGATAACGACAAATCTTATCTAAAAGACATTATTTCATACACATCTATCGGAAAGCCATTTGAACTGTGTCTGATTTTATTCTAGGCAATTTATTTTCAATAAAGAACTATAAAAAGACTTATCTAAATCGTTCGGCTTCGACTGGTAGGGGAGCTTCTGTCATAAAAGTCGATTCATATTTACGTCGCATCGATAGAACTATTCGGCTTTATGTATTGTAATTATTATTTTAAGCCCATCAGTATATTGTACATATAGATAGTTTTATTATTAATGTGTGTGGTAATTATTATCCATGTTAAACAATGTAAGTAATTTTGTTTAACATGTATTCTATTTTTAGCAATGAACAGAAGAGGGTAATGATAGTTATCTAGTTCAATTAAGAACAATGTTTTTTTTTGTACTTAAAACACTAACAATAATAATATGTTTTAATTACCACATAAAATTAAGCAGCGAAAAAAGGCTTTTCGTTTCGTTAAACTATTTATATTGCAATATTTGAGAAGTAAGTATTGCATTTGACTACCCATTTTTTTGTTTTTTTTTTTTATATACCTCCTAGATTTTATATCACATATTTCAACAACTCTTTAACAACAAATAAATCGTTACAAATAAAAACAAAAAAAGTACGCACACATTTTCCCATCCTAACTTCCCATACAAGAAAGTGTGTATCTAAAACCCCGTATTATTTACACATGGTATTTTTATAAAAGGCACATAAACATGAGGTGTATTGCGTGAAGGCAACATAAAGTTATAAGTACATCCGTATCCGCGGCCTCCATTGTGGGTCTTAGATAAGCCGGCCACCAACTAAACTTATTTAGATACATGTAACTTGTATGTGTCGATACTTTATAGAATGATAGATATGTGATACCATTTACTGTTATTACGAGGGTAATCTAGTTGTTATTAAACAAATAGGTATATAGAAAAGGTTTTCATCATAGAAGAGTGTAACTGGCATTAGGAATTTATTTTCTCTTATTTCTGTTAACTCCTTGAGAAGTCCAATTCTGTAGACAGAACATATGTAATTATTAATAAACATTAATTATTCCAACCACAACACATAATAACAGGTAGATATAACACATAATATACTCGTTTGAACATAAATTAACAAGATAACTATAATACATTACAAAAATAATCTTAATCATATCTGTAAGGGACCAAATAACATTAAGCAAATTAAAATGAACCTAAAATATAGGAATTACGCTTTTTTCGATTAAAACACAACGATCGCTATAGATGATAAACAACTAAACAACGAAATAACAGAGGAACCCATTTAAATTTGTACTCAAGCACCGACTCATTTACATGTTATTCGGGCAACAAACCCTAGGGGACCGTATCAACCATTTATGAGTTAAAAAGTATTAAAGAAAAGAAAACTCGATAGATATGAAAAGATACGTATAATAACAAGAGAAAGAAGCCGCGTGCAAGGAAACTGCTTGCGGCGAATAAGCCTCGCGGAAAGCGGCATTGTTCCGCGACTTTTAAAACGGAACAAAATGAACGGAGGGGAAGGAAATCGGATGAAAATATGAAAAGAATACACGTTATATACGTAAAAGTGAAACGAAACGTCGGAGATCGGGTCTCAGCGCGGCGGTCCGCAAATATAATTTGCATAGTCAAGTAGCCCAACTTTTGTCTGCAGCGGATGTTCGCAACCATATTCGTTCGTTGCTTTTTAACCACACTCTCGTTTTGTATCGGGCCGAGCTTTTTATTGCATTTTTTCCCCTTTGAACGGATTCCTTCAATATTTTGGTGGTTCGTTTTTATTCATACGCTCGGTCATCGAATTGTTTCGCTTCATATAACAGCTTTGATGCGTTCTCTTAGTCCTTGTGCTTTGTTTGTATTGTCAGAGTATTTGAATAAAATGGAAGAATTGAATATTCTGTATTTCACATATTAATTACAATATATTGATAGCGCACGACTAATAAAGCAAAATATATAACTTAATTTTTAAAGGATTATGAGGATACATTAACTTCTGACACCCTGTCTTTGTAAATTAAATTCAAATTGAATTAAACAAAAGAAGTATTATCATTATATTATTAGAATCTGTCGGTACTATTTAAAATCGGTATCATCATCGACCTAAAAGGCGGCCACAAAAGATTAAAACTTTTTGTTCATCCTGCATCAAATGAAATAATCGATTGAGGAATTAGTACGATTCATCGTCCCAAACTGGCGAGAGGAAGCAATAGGCCGGATTATGGAGCACAAAGCGGCGCCGACAAGCCATAGGCAAATATTGACTTGTAGAAACAATGAACGTAGACAGTGCCGCTGCCGGATTATGTGTACGAAGAATTTGATTGACGTTGTAGTTTCGGATGGACGCAGGGCTTAAGAAACCCAAGGGACTAGTCTAAATATAGACCAAACAAAATAAGGAAAGGGCCGTTGGCTAATTAATAAAATCTTTACGCGTTAATAGACACAAAAAGTGAGATGAAAAGATCCTAAAATAAGCTTCAGTCGAGTGCAAACCGGTTTTTCAGAGGTGTTAAAGAGAATCGATACTCGGACTCGATGGTCCGACGAATTTTCCACTGAACGGATCTTTGGACGTAGACCTTTGTATTGACGAGAAATTAACGAACGGACCTTTTCCATCCTAATTTTGTTAACAAAGTAATTATGTACGGTCGTGTAAATAATATACCTTTTGACATTGTGGCTAACGGCGCAAACCGTAATAAAGAAAACAAACATCGAAGGATGGCTGACTCGCAAAAAAGTTATTTAGAAATATCAGTCAAAACAACGGCCACTTTATTTATAACATGTATAAGATTAAGTTGCAAAAAATGCGAATGGAAATAAAAACGCAACTTTCCAATCCGTACGTTATTACTGGCTGGTGTCGGAGGTCGTACGATGACAAATGATGCGTAGGAGTCGATCGCTAGTGAACCTCGCCCGTTTCATTAGCAACAACATTAATTACTAGCAAATCTTTAATGAGAAAACGAGCTTTCATTTTATTTTCATTTAGTATAACTTGTTAATGTTACAGTGTTTTTCTTAGAATGATTTAGTACTTACAATAAAATGTTATGTCCATATTAACGTAACAATCTTCAAAGTAGCTAGTTAATTCAAAAACAGAAATTACTTTAGCTTGTATTTCAATACTAAACTCAACATTACCCAAGCACGTCATAACTGCGTCACCAAATTAAAATTTCTACGATATTTAAATCGGGATAGTAAAACCTCGCCGACACTGGCATTTGACGGGTGGAGGCGTGTCTTATTTTTATTAGTTTATTATTCATGCCGTTTCCATAACACGAAGTTATTCACATCTTGGTCGGCGCTCGACTCCATCAAAACTCTATCTTTTGCCATCTCGAGACAGTTCCGGAATTACTTTTTACTTGTACTACACAAGTAAAAAGCTTAAGTCACTCCACAATTTAAAAGAGGCTTAATGATCGTAATTCTTGATGTAAGATTTTGCAATCGTGTCGCATTAGATTTGAAGCGTTTGCATAGTTATTGGAATTTGATAAAAGGATAACAAAACCAAATTACATTATATTATATCGCTTACAGTATATACCTAAGTTATGAAAATCAAACATTTTAGAAGTTACTTCAATAAGTTTGACAGTAATACATCAAGTAATCATTTCTGCATACGGTTATCGTTTGGTCCCTTGTCCGCGCCGCCCCTCTGCCCCGGCGGAGGCAGGGCCTGCAGCGTCTATCAACACGTGTACCGACTCAATCATTCGTCAATCGAACATCAGAGTGAAGAAGACGTAAATATAATTACTTTATAAGATAGAAAGAGAAATCTTATCGATGCGTGCCCGATCGCTCGATTATTGACGAAGATAGAGCCCAAACGTAAGGTGGTTACTGCAGGTGAATTAAGGAATCCTTAAAGTTTTCTGATAAACATCGGTATGTTGTGACGTAAGAGTAAAAGAGACAGATGTAATGTTACTCGAAGGTTTATTTATACGTAGTTATGTAGGTGCAGGTGAAGAGAAGCATGGCGCACGACGCATACGCAAAACCGTTTATTTAGTCTCAGTTTTGTTTTGCTCCGCGTGCGGTATTTCAAGTAATTGTTGTTTCGATACGGTACAACTGGGCTGGAATATTACATTCTGACATTAATATTTATGTACATTTTTATTCAAATATGTTTTAATCCCTTTTTGTTTATATACAGGCAACATAATAATATGGTATTCTTATACAGCTTTTTAAATATTTACATAAACCTACCAAGAAAATGTTATTGTATCATTCTCTAATGAAAACTGTTCTTTCACAGTGATGTATCAAAAACGGTTAAAGAAAGAGCGAAAACAGCGGCAAATGATCCAAGAGCAGCTGGAATTAGAGTTCAAGAGACGACAGAAAATAGAAGAGGCTTTAAAACAGTCCGGAGCACCCTCCGAAATTCTCAGAATTGTAACTGGTTAGTAATATTTTGTAAAAACTTTAAATTTTAATTCAGTATCCATCATCTCTCATCTAATGAAGCCTTAAGATGTTACTTTAAACATGTCAAATTGTCAATAGCATCTCTATCAACAAGTTCGAACATGTGTTTGTGCCCCTGACATGTTAACTTGCCGTCTGTCAAACTATCTGTGTATTAGCGAAAATTTCACCTAATAACATAGTAATGTTCATTGGAACACGTATACGAGATTGAGCTTTATGTGGAGCAGTTAAGATTAACTCTTGATCGCTGATAGGGGTGATTGGTGACGTATTGGCGTCGGATGCGTGTGAAGTGCGTGACGTAAGAAGGGTGGGTGAACGCTGGTGATGGCTTGTACTAATCTCCGTGTCAGGAAATCGTTTCGCAGACCATTTGAAACGAGGGTTCTGAACTAACACGCATTCGAGTTGATTTTGTTGCATAATCGCTGTTCGCTACATTTATTGGCTGTTTAATTTGATTGATAGTGCTCGTCTTACTATATTCCCTCAACATTTTTTTTTGTAAAAGTATAAGATTTTTTGGGACGAAAACCGGTTACAATTTAATGTTTGTCCAACAGAGAACCTAACCCCATCATCACAAGAGACGCCCCGCTCGGAGCGCGAGAACGGCTCGGAGCGGGAAAGCAAGCCGCCGAGTGCCGAGCCCCCGGCAGCCTCGCCGCCCTTCCAGCGAGAGCCGCCGCGCACGCCGGACAAGCCGCAGTGGAACTACCCGCCGCCACCAGTTGACATCATGAGCGGCGGGGCTGCTTTCTGGCAGAATTATTCTGGTAAGCATCAAAAAACCTCTCTTTATACATTTTCTTGCAGCAAACTAGCGGTTCCTCAATATACCAAAAGATCTGGTGTTTAGGATAAGATAAGGGTAGAGGTATTCCAGAAATAAAAAAAAACCTAACGTATTCCAAAATTAAACCTTCATTTGTACTCTTCCAGAAATTCCACCTTAAGTATATGTCGAAAAATTATTTCATAGCTAATTTCGCAATGATCAGGAAATTATATTCCCGATGAAATGTTAATAAGACAACGTTATTGGATTCTCCGGGCGGAACAGTTCTGTTTGAGGATACGTATGGTTTTCGAATGTGAAAGGGTCCGTATGAGATGAGCATTTTTCAACGAAATGAAATTTATACTCATCATATTGCATAGCTTTCGTATCTGGAATGTCAAGTATTTAAAAGTACAACGATATACGGGCTCTCTCGGTTTGTATTGTGATTTTTGGGGGCGTTTTTATGAACAAAATTCAATGGGTATCTATATATCTATAAATGGTTTGTTTGATACGCAAAAACTACATGTATAGATTTATAACTACTTAGTATTCTAAAATGTTATTCCATTTATAGCATTTATGTAGGCGGTTTTATAAATACCATATTCATTCTGATTATTATTAGTTCCTGATATTTTAAGTACAATGCAACGCTATTTTTAATTACCCGAAACGCTCATGAAACACAAAATGTACATGGAAAACGCATTCTATCTAGTGTGTGCATACAGCTCTAGGTATAGCTATGTATTTATTTCCCGTTCAAAACAAACCCACTTTCAAAACCCACTTTTATTCGAGTCACAAAAAATCGCAACGCGCTCAACTTTGATGAAACAAGAAACAAAAATCTGTACACGTATCGGTGAATCAAACCGTGTTTTTTTTTTCATTTATATCCGCTTTGTGGAAAGCCCAGAAATTTCATTAAAAATGCACCGACGTACTGCAGCATACCTAAAGTAGTGGCGCACCCTTGCCTCGGAAAATGAATGATATGAAGTATGCGTTCCAGTTCAATTTCACTAGCAACTCTTTAAAGCCATATAACATTGAGCAAAGCATTCAAAAGTCTCAAATCTAATACCACAGGCTTTTGTTTTGACATTGAGATATAAAAAACAAAAGTCACCAATAAATTACCAATTACGAGCAATTTTTCATTATTACTCCCCCACGTAGTAAATTAACTTGAGGGGTGAGTAGGTGTTTACTATTCGCAAAACATTGATACGGATTTAACCATTTCCCTTGTTCCGACGAGTGCCTTTTGCCGACAGTCTGTTCAAGTAGAAATTGCAACTAATTTAAGTGTTACGCTACCCCGAGTGTTCAGACACACGCGAACACGCAATACGAATTGTTTGAATTGGTATCGCTTGACTATATTTGAATTTGCATGGTCAAATGTTTTTACATTTATTTTGGGAAATGAAAAGAATTTTATTAATCTAACTAGACGGTGTTATCATTATTAATTGTTGTATTAACGCATAGGCCCGCACGTTTGGAGGACACAAAAAATATTAGATTTATGTCTTTACATGTCATATTGTAGAGATGTTTCAATAAACTTGAAAAAGAGGTAAAAAGCAGTAAAGCTAAAACAGAAAAATACAAGAGGGTTGTAAATATAAAAAGGTTGGTAACAGAAAAACAAAAATTAAAACTTGGATCCTTTCATCAACTTTCCTCACTGCCTTCGGTAAAAGAAAAAAACATATTTTATTATTCGTAAATTAGAAAACTTTTTTCTACGTGCTTTTTATAAGAAACGGGATGAATCAAAAGTGTTCCGAGTAATTATTATAATATGTATATCTTGTCTCAAGATTGGAGTGGATGATTAAAAATGTCTAAATGACAATAATTCTAAAAGAGCCATGATGTATATTAAAATGCTTTGATCATTACAGGGATGGGGATGGAAACGTTGCAAATACATCTCCATTAGAAATACAAATTATTTTATTAAATAAATATATTAAGATATATTTAATCATACAATGTTTATACCGTTATTCGAGCTTCGCTTGTAAAACGGATAAACCATCCGATGTTACATAAGTAATATAAAGTTGAAAAATTAATAAAGAGGAAACTTCTCCATGCTACTTTTTAGGTGAGCTTGTAAAATGAATGGAAATAAAATTGTACCGCACAGGTGCGCTCGAAACCTTTGACGATATTAACTTTTTTATTTATTCTTAGTAATCATCCGCAGCATTGTGGGTACCGTTTAATATAGACTACAACATCGAGTGCTCATCTGAATACATACAGTAATACACGGTCAATGATAAAGATTTAAAACGGACGAGTACGAGTCACGATAGAATTGATTCTGTGTACAAAAAGGTCTGAAGAATGTTTTAATAGAAAATCAATCCAATCAATATAATTCGTTGCGCTCCGATAGAGTCAGCAACAGTAGCACTCCATCGAGTCAGGTCCATGCGCTCGGTTTGTATTATTAGTGACTCGCCGCTGCTCAGCTGTAGTTCCCTTCACAATCATCCGTTTAAGCCGACCCTTTGTTCACAACCTTCTCAAATTTCCAACGAAGAATTAATCAACTCACTTTTTTCTCTGTATTTTTACGCCAGTAATTAATTTCTATAACAACGAGCCGAGGTGTCGATTGCTTTAAAAATTGTTAAAAATAATGAGCAGATGTACTTTCTATTATTTGTACAGAGGTATTAGATGACAAAACACGAGGTTTAAAATAATTATACCTTTTTTGTTTTTTCTTAAAAACGGAATAGTTTGTTGTTTAAAATATAAATGATCTGAAAAAGGTTGTTAACAGTACAGAAGCAATTTATTGCTATTTAAACTATAATCGATTTGCAACCAAGAAAATAGTCACTGAGTTTGTATGTCAAATGGTTATTCTTTTTTTACACTGTTCAATGAAATTATTGTTAGCATTAAAACTAACGATCTGTGACTCAATAAGAAATAAGCAATCACCAAGATTAATTTTTCTAGAGAGAATTTCAATTATTTGACATTAAAGATTTTAATCGAGACGAATATCAAACGATATTAAAGTGTAACTTATCGCTTTAAATATATTCAGTTTTTTTTTCATTTTAAATGATTTTGTGAGGTGATTTATTTTCTGAATCGTCAACAATGTTATTTCCTTCGTCTAGACAACCAAAAAAATGAATACATAAGTGAAACTGTTCTACATAAAGGTTAATGCTTCACTTACAATTGATACAAACAAAAAACTGTGAAATTTACGTTCGGTGTCCATTATTTTATTTTATTTCTATTACTTTTCAAATAGACTAGTTCACTTCTGCTTGTGAAGTCCCTTTTTGTCATTTCTTGACCATTCGATCAAAACGGAATAACAACTGTTTCTTTGGCAAGTTTTTGTTTAACAACAACAACTCCGTGAAAGTTAATGTCATTGTTGATTGGATTCAAAAACATTTTATTTTCCACAACTGCCAACTTGCTTACCAATTTAACATTGTCGTACATAATTCGAACATTTTAAGATAAAAGAAAGGAAAAACAAACATTAAAGGATAACTTTTAGTAAGCTAAGCGCTCAACCATTACAGTTGTTTCAAAGAACAAATAGATTATAGCACTCAAAGGAACCGGCAATTCTGTTTTAGAAGCGGCAAATGCAAAAATATTACGTATTCAAACAGACCTAATGGGACATTTAGGGGTGGCAGCGAAGTGAAACGGCAAAGGCCGAAGCTTTTAAGTGTATAATATTTAATTGTGACGCCCTAGGCGTATAATCTCGCCCGAGATAATAGGTTTCTGTTTCGACAACCCTCGATGGTGACACTTGTGAGTGTGATGCCCTCCGGCAAGACAACACTCAAACAAATCGGATCATAATCGAGTTTTTCCAACTGACAAATGCGTTTAAATAGTTTCTTTGATTCTGAACCGTTACAAACAATTGAAATTAAGATTATTTTATTTATATGCAACGGAGATTTAATATTTTGGAAGTCGAATATTGGTGTAGGTTATAAATTCGGGACTCACAGCATAAATTGTAAACGAATGTCGGGAAGAGAAATTGAATTCCCCGTTGAGAAAATGCTCCATCAAAGTAAGCAAAAAACGCGATTCCGTTTATATCTTTTATATCTCGTAAATTGCAGGAGGCGGCAAGCGTTGCATGAAATTGAATAAGCATATTTCGTAAAACGTCGACGTTTTCGGAGACAATTGCCTTACCTCACCTACTCTTTGCCTCTTCACGAACTTTGTCAATTTTCGTGGAATCTTATTAGAGGATGTCCTGTGCTTGAGACGTGTTTCATTTTTTACGCCTTAATTTGTTGCGACGTTTCGCCGTAGCGCCGCCTCTGCTTCAGAAATTCTTCCTTTTAGTTACATCCTTGCTTTTTATCAACCTGTTTACAGAATTATTTATATTTCCTTGCTTTGAGTTCCTTCCTTTTTATCAAGGCTCACTTTGTGAAAAACCTGTTTCAATATTAATTAAGAACTTCATTACCTACATTTACTCAGTTTAACAAGAAAATATGTTATCATTCGAACGTTCTGTTTTTTTGTTGCATTTCCTTAAACATTCCACTAACTTTTTTTTCATTGATACAGAGATAAAAATAAGATATAAACATAATGATTAAACATGATTAATTTCCATTTGAGATGAATATTCGTCGACCAGCATAGGCATATGAATAACCCTTGTACGAACAATTTAATAACACTCGCTGAGCGTGAGTGCTACGTTTTTAACAAAGGCAATATCGAATATTAAATTAGAATGTGCCATACGGATGTGAAGTCCGTTTGATGTGAGTTGGCTTTCCCCGAAACACTAATGACATTTTACGGTGCGACACACGCGTAGCTACATATGTATTCATCTACACGAAATTCTGTTAACTAACATTCATTCCCCTTACTCGAGTAGTTACCTCTGTGTATTGTAATATGTGTACATAGGAGGTATTATTAAGAATTGTTGGAAGTAAATGTAACTATAAATATAATATTGAATAATTTTAATTGAATGTCCTTTTTCTTTGTTATCAGAAACGTTGGCGCAAGAGCTGGAGATGGAGCGCAAGTCGCGCCAGCAAGCCATGGAGCGCGACGTGAAGAGCCCGCTGTCCGACCGCGCCGGCTACTACAAGAACTCGGTGCTGTTCAGCTCAGCCACTTAGCTGACAACCTCCGGGGCTATCGAATACCCCGACAACCAAGAATACGACAAAGAAATCGACGAATCGAGAAAACCGATGATCAGCGTCAAACCCGAGTTTAGGGAAAAATAAAATCCAAAGATTCGAGATTGGTGAATGAACTTATCAGTGGTATTAACTTCAGTGCGTTCGATAATTATTGTCAGCAGAATACAAAGAAAAACACTTCCAAAAATATCTTAGAAACCCATAAAACTGTTCATCTGATTGTTTATTCAAGTAAAGTTTTTGACATAAACGATCTCAATGAAGCTGTAACTACTTCTCGTTATTGAGATTAATTTGTAAATATTGTTATTGAATTCGAAGTAAGATGTAGGTTTCGTGGTGTTAATACGAAATCTCATGAACTCTTCTTCCATAGAAAAATTTGTAAATATCCCTTTATAATTATTATTAGTGTTAAGTCAGTACGGTTTTATCGACGATCCGAGTAATTTATTCGTCAATATTTTAATCTTTTATGAAGAGTACCTTTAACTTATCGTTAAATGCCATATTTATATATTAAGTATCCATCGTTATTTGCTTATATAAATCAGGATTTAATTTCAAATTAGTTTGTACCTACATACATATCAGTACTTTTGACCCTGTATTAAAATGTTCGATCGATTGAGACACAATAATATGTTGGAATTGATTTAAGACTGCTTTTGAAGATGTTTTCTAAAGTTTTGCAAATATTCTCACAATTCTGTAAACGATAGGTATTTAAGTTCCTATAATGTTTGTTTAATAACAGTTTAATGTCGTCAGTAAAAGCTTTTAAGAAGGTACACATTTTGTCACCCGTCATGTTTTACGTTCAATAGCAAATAATTGTGATCTTCACTATCATGTAATTTATTCAATTTTAGTGCAATGATTAGATTTAACTGATACTAGTGTATTTCATAAATCATAAAAGTGTACGATAGATACGTTAAGTTAGTGGTTACATTTTTACAATTCAAATTTATTGACTGAATACAGAAGAGACAGTTTTATGCGTACAATATAACCTAAGCGTTTTATTTCAACTTCATAAACTAGACGATGTATAAATAATTATAATCGCTATATCTCATATCCATACCGCAGAGTCGATGTATATGGGTAGTTATCCTAACAATAAGTTCGGTAGTTTAACATTATACATAAAGTATAAAATGATAGTGTTATTTATATTGATGCTTAGTTTACGAGACTTTGGATGTCTTAAATAGCTTAAAGTAAGGTTTTAGAGATTGTATCGGGCGTAATATTGGCGCTTGGCTATTAGTCAACTAGAACTAGTTGGAACACCAGTTTATATCGTCATTGGCTGTTGAATGTATCAGATGCCTTTTGGTATTCTGAAAAATTAAATGGGAAGTGGTGAATAGTGAAGCGCCGATGCAAACGATCGCTTAATACAATTAATTACATATTATCTGTTACGGATAATGCGACGTAATGAATAAAACTTAGTTGTTACTATAAATGTTTAGCTGAACATGTGTGATTGTGTAAAGGGCGTGAATGTGGTACTTTTGTATCAGTTATTTTCATTTCATTACAGTAGAATGACAATACTGATGTGGAAGGGATAAGTTGTGAACGCACCCGCTCCGGGTTCGAACCCAGTATTGTCGTTAGAAATAGTTTTTTCTTTGTCAATTAGATGTTGAGGCTTCTCAATGTACCTTTTTTCTATTTCGGTAATAGTATGCAATTCTGAAAGCAAGTGTAACTATTTATTATTTCTATTATAATTATTATTAATTTACTTAAAATTGTGTGTGTGCCTTGTATCGTAGATGAAAATATCAAGATTAAAAGGGAAAATTATCAAACTGTGTTTTGTTTAATACCTGTACCCCCATAACCTTACCCATCGTCTATAAATTTTATCTAAGTAACCTCGAACTAAAAAAACATACACACATGAGCCCTGAAAAAACAACTCTCCTTTTTGGGCAGTCGTGTAATTAGTAAGCAAAAATCTTTAAACATTGAACATCGGCTAAGTAAATTGCTGCTTTTCATTAGCACATATAATTCTTCAAAAGACAAAATAACGTAAATTCACTCTAAAATAAATCAAAATAACAATTTGAAAAATGAGATTTATATTGACGTAAAATTTTAAAAGATTCTTTGAGAACAATCATGACATAACTTTACAATATAACTTCACAATTTAAAATAACTGGCGTAGTTTGAGAATTTGTGATACTTTAAAGTTTCAAAGACCATAACACATATCAACTGAAATTACAACATAATTAACCAATAGCACAGAAGCAATTGAACAACGTCGCCATAAACATGGAAAGTCGTAAGAACTCCCCGATTTTATATTACAGTTCACTTTCCAAACGCCATTTTAAATCCTGTGAAATCGGAAAAGTTCATATTTATTGCTAATAGATTTTCGGCCGATGAACACCGGGTTATTTGGGATGCAATTTTATTTTGTCCATATGAATGATTTTTATATTTGCCCTCGGGTGGCGACGGACCCTTTCCGATTTCGATTTCGGACATCATGCAATCGTTGGCCCCTTCCAGTTATTTGGGAAAATATTTACGAAATCATCTTTTTTGGTTGGCTGCACTCGAAAATACATTTACATTTCAAAGAGGTAATAGAAATAAGGTCCAAATATTACATAGTAAAAGACCAAGAATTATCCGTTTATGGATTGGGTTTCGTACTTTTATTTTATCTGCAGTTTACATAAACTAAATATGAACTATAACGTAGTTACTTTTAGCTATTTGACCATTTTATTGCATTTCGAATGGGTATAATTTCAACTTAATTAGATGTAAACAAGAATGCAAAAGAAAATGTGAATTAAATAGGTATGTCAAATATTGCAAAATTAGCTCTTTTTAAAACACTGGATAACTTTTTAGACATGTCCAAAAAATAATTTTAATATTTAATGAAATAAAACCTTCTACATAGGAGTTCAAAGTATTAAAGGATTATTTAAGTAGCTCAAATAAATAATAGTATAAATTAACTATAATACTAATACTGTGAAACAAAAAACCAAGCGTTATAAACACTTCAGTTCCTATCTATTTATTAGGTTAGTAAAGTTATTGCCTACTAACATAGGTCCACAAAACTTACCAGACATAATTGTACCTCCACATTACGGTTGGTAATTATGTTAATACCAACATAATAATAGTGATAGGCTTATGACACTGACACTATTGAAGCGAAATTAATATTATCAGAATAATAGAGTGGATGTCATATTCATTTGTTTTTTAATTTATTTAGAGGATTACTTTTTTTCTGTGTAATGTAGTATATAATGTGATACAATTCCACCTACTATTTATTTTACCTAAGCAAGAATATAATACACTCGGGTAATCTAATTCTCTGTTTTGTAAGAATGACCCAAAATAAAGTTCTGTGATATTCTTAAATTAAAAAGTCATGATTTAATTTCTGCAAGACTATCAAGTTAATTTCAAGTTTTTAGTTCAATTCAGATCCTATTCATTATTATTTTATAATGAAGCCTTCTGTTAGGTTGCTTCATGAAAGAGATGCTGAGACAAAAATAATAAAAAATTAAAAGTGTCCAATACTACTTTAAAGATTTCTGTTAAAGTAAAAATATATACCTATAACTATTTCCTATGTATCAAAATGGAGATGATACTGAAGATGTGCTACAGCGGTCACTTGCGGCAAATCGCTACGACAACAGGGGACAGCCGCGGCGCTACGAAATTTGAGAATTGTGGTAAGTCCTCTAGCAAGAAACAGTAAATAGTAAAGTAGGTGGTTAGCGTTATTATGGTTACCCATAACTGTAAAACTAAGTGAAAATTGGTTGGAAAAATATCTTCAAAGCAATTTCAAAGAACAAGTAGGACTTAAAAAAATTATACATTCAAATATTCTCCTGGTTAGCTAATTATAATTCCTATGAAATCATAATTGAGTATAGCGTATCTCCAAGTACCGATACTCAAAACTCGTACCAAAAGAAGGCAGAATCAATATAAAACAATAGGCATATACCGAACTTAATATCGTTGCTCACTGTTGACTACCAAATCCAAGGCATGAGTTATCCATGACAATGCGAAAGAGCAACACAAGTTCAGAGGTGATAATTAAAAGTAAATAGATCAGTGTCACGGCAACACATAATAATATAATTAGACAGTACACGTTGGAAGTTGAGAAACGTTTCTAGTTAATACTGTGTAGCGCAGTTAATATCGCGCGCATAAATATTGTCGCACAGACAGCTCCGCGCCGCTTCTAGTCTCTATTGAAGTATGGCGAGATACAGGTTGACACTGTTTTAATTGTCACGTATTTTAGATTGAAATATCTTGTTTATATTTAAGGTTATTTAAATACTAAACTAATTCAAGGAAATCTAGGGAGAATTTACAAAAAAAATCTAAGCACGATAGTAGGTAATTCAATCATTATTATTGTTACTTTGTGTTATTTTTTTTAATTTTTATAATGTGGTGAGATTTCTTATTACTCTTTAACCATAGGAACTGTTAACAGGATAGTAAACATATTGAACTGCTACTTCCTAGAATGAGAGGAAGAATGCATTATATCAAATAAAAGTTTTAACTTTCAAGTAGGTACGTAGATTCTATAACATTCGTGGACGATAATTTTCATTTATGATTTTGATGATACAAGTTGCAAACTCCTTTGCTTTGGACCAAATCAATGCTACTCAACCTTAAAATAAAAATGGAATATCTCGCCAAAATTACATCGAACATATTTATTGTCACATATGAGGCACTTCCAACACACCCTGTGTACTCACGCAGCGACACACGCACCTGGCTGAGCGGACGCGGCGCGCAATTTTCGCTCTCCGAAGCGCCACGGATTAGTTTTTCCTTACGATAATTAAATAACTTTGAGCTATGTTGTTGCGTGATGTACGACCGTGTTTATTGTCTTGAGGGTGTAAAACCAGCTTTATATTATTGCTCGTGTTCTGTATGCTTTTAATTAAAGTGTGGAAACTTCACGTTATCAAAATATTGAGTAAGTATACATGTTACGTTTAAATTTACGGGCTTCAAGCTTACTTCCTGAAAGAGCTGGATAGAGCTTTATCTTATAGGCAAAGGAAGTCCATAATTTTTTCAAAATTTATTTCTTTTTAAAAGACAATATATACTCATATCATTATCATCCTTTCCGTTAAACGTTGTTTAAATTATTTACAATTTAGATATCCACAATAAGCAAATCGTGACCCTCAAATGTTTAATACACACGAGTCTCTAGATTATTAAATGTGTAATAAATTGTTTGTTGAAACAAATAACTTAACATTTTAACTCCATAAAAATGTAATAAATGACGTTTTATCACTATGCACATATTTGTATATCTATCGATCAAAGCGACATTAATGTAAAGGTTCCAATTACCATTTTACATTATGTAGCTCGGAAATAAGTCGAAAATTGGTCGCGAAATGTCAGAGCTCTTGTAATCTTTATTCATTTCAATTATAGGGCAGTGGAAAGGCGATTGCCTAACAACTGCGACACTCCGCTATGAAAACATCTTAACCCTTTCTCAAGGGGTGGTTTTGCCAATTTGCATTACATCTGAATTTGAAATACTTATTTCCCTTTCAAAGACTTATTTTCGTACCACTAAAAGCCCGTAAAAATCTGATTACAAGTTTGATTATTTCTTTTGACTTGATATTTTAGTTGTACTGAATATTAAGTTGAGACACAAGAGTCAATCAAATAAATGTCTTTGAAGAGCTTGTCTATGCATTATGATGCTCTCTATTTACATAGGTATTGTATTAATAAACTATCGAAATACACGATTATTGCGCTTGCAAAAAAAACACCCATTTATTTAAAAATATTTAGAAATGCCTCCTTTGATGCTTCAATGCCTGAAATTTAAAAAATATATTAAAATACAAATTACTTTGAAACATAACTTTAATACCTATATAAGATAACATTTTTTTCAAGAATCTAATCATTATAGCTTTAACTCAGGAAAACTCGCCCATATAACATCCAGTAGTTTACACATACTTAACCCTAAACACAAAAGTCACTCCACATTTCAAAGTTCATAACGAAGACGGTTCTCTAACAATCAAAACCAATATAACCCTTTACGGACTAAGACAGAATACAAGATGTACTAACAAATTACATCTCAACAAAGTATAAACGAGAGCAGACAGCTCCAACCATCATCTTAGTCGCACAAATTCGAATTAAGCTAGCACCTAGATAAACTTACTTCGCCTTTACGACCTCTGGCCGTTTATAAATCCAATTGGAATTAGTTATGGGGCACACCGGCACTCTGTTCAAGGCCCAAATTAAAGCTATAAGCAACACGAGGACAGACCAATTATTTCCCATTTTTATCACGTAATTCTAATTTTATTAACTGCAAAACAATATTTCTTTTTACAATAATAAATTAAAGCTATTTATAGGCAAAAATATAACAATTAATTATGTACTTATTAATTTGTAACATATTATGTATAGATTAGTCTAATAAACTAAAATGCTATGCATATTAAATAATGTATGCGGAGTAGTAAACGTTTATAACTTCACACCTGTATTTCCCAAGAGGTAAGTAGGTAGTGCGTTATTTACGCTTGATAGTTTTATGTCCTTTTTATTAAAGAATATATTAAAAGGGTCATAATTGAGAAACTTGGACTATTAAAATCGAAATAAACTATAAAATTATCATTTTGCTTTGTCTTTGCATATTATTAGTGAAAACAAAAATAACTATGGTAAAATCAGTCATATTTGCGGTTAATTTAATTTTTTGGCTCCAATATTTTTTTCTCAATATTGGTGTTATGTTTTTGCAAAAGGTTAAATTTATTTTGCTAGCTATTGAGGAATGAAATATGTAACAGTTAGGATGTGGCAGTTATTACTACTTAATTGCATACGTTTATTCTGTAGGTAGTACTGACCTACATGATCGTTGACAATAACCGTGAACACGTTAACAATGACTGTGTACAATTAGACCTACCATTTTTAATTTTCCTACCAATTTCCCTTGACCTATCATATTTTTTAATTGTATAAATTAAAACATAAAAGAAGGACTTAAAAGAAGTTCTTCCAGTATACTTTCTTATTTGTTAAAAAAAGATCATTGGTCTTTGAATGGGCACTTAGAATCAAACATTGTTAAATAAAGGACCTTACGCATATTCAAAAAAATGTTAATAAAAAAAAGTATATTTCACTGCTGAAAACTTAAAATAAAGTTACACATTTTCACAAAGGTATGACTCTGGTAATACCTATAACACAATTACCATAATTTACTTTTGGATTTACAAAAATGTTTTCAAAATAAATATCGGTAATAACATAATCTAACATACAAAGAGTGTATAAAAATAATATACATCTTAATTAATAAAAATATCTCTGTGTGTCGCCATCTTAATGATGGATAATTGTATGGCAAAAGTAGTTTGTCTCTAGTGACAAAGGTTTCGGAGTTTGATGCGTGATTGTTTAACTTAAAGACATCAAAATTGTTGAAGACACTTCATAGTTAAAGATAATTTACGACTGAAAATATTAAGTGAAGAAGTGTTTAATAATTTATGTTAAAGAAAATATTGCAGACCTAGGAAGTCGTTTATATTTTGCTTAAAATAAAAATCAATAGACTTTTACCTTTACTGTAGTAATTCATAAGTTCCACGATTTACTTTTTGGAGACATTTCATTTACATAAAACTAAGAAAACATTCACACAACCAATCAATACAAAACAGAATCACCTAACAATCGAATCTCACACGAAAACCTTATCTCGAGTATTCTCGAGTCGGTATTCGAAACATTCAAACATAACCGTAATCGATAAAATGGCGTCGGGCGATGAAGGCGGCAGAGACAATAATAAATTGTAATTACAATTTAAAATGAGCAGGCGTTGCCGTGGGAGTGGCCTGCCCCCACGGCACTACGGCACGCCACCTTTGCTTCACATGTGTGCACTTTTTACATTCGTACTGCAAGCAATTAATGTCGTGTGCGTGTTTGTAAACTTTGTGAACTGAACGTATGTTGGAAAAGGAAATAATACTTGGAGGTCTGAAGAAAATCTGTTTATTTATGTATCTTTAAAACTTAAGAAAAAAATGGTCATCATGTCTTTTCTTAAGCTTTTTATTGAATTTATGTAAAATAAAAACATTCCTTTAATAAATTGCAACAATTCCAAAACAAACATCTACATCTTAAGAAAGGTTGTTTCAAAAATGTATACGACTAGCTATTAATATATTTACAAAAGTAAGCAGTTTAGTGCTACACAAATTATAATAACAAAGAGCTGAATTATCGATATTTTAATCAACAAAAACAAAGAGCTCTTAATAAAAATGTTTCATCGATGTCCATCCTATCAAATTAACATAATCAAACGCAATTCATGAAATAGACAACGGAATGAACGTATTTAATACATAATAATTTCCAGCTCATATTACCATGTTTTGTTCCTAAAATGATTTGATACGTATCGAATAGCTATTTACCAAAATTACACGTTACAAAAACATTTACTTGGTTTATTTTCCATTCCCCCGCATTCGAGTAGGTTTTTTTGTTAAAAGACAATCAAGCATGTTTAGATTGAACTGGATTCGGGATTCCGTAGGTTTTACACAACTTTTGGAATATATTTAACGTTTCTGATAACTGGTTTGTGTACCTAATTATTAAGAACACAGTGCCTATGAATGAACATGTTTTATTACATATTTTTCTTTATCAAAACTGATCTAGCTATTCTTGAAATTACGAAATCCATTAATCGATCCATTAAATTATTATATTATTACCCATTTGTCGTACAACTCAAGATTTTATCAGAGTCTTCTAGACTTGAAATATAGCTGTAGACGTAGTATCAACAATGTAGCACTCATTATCTAGCGGCGCCAATCATAATAATACATAATTAATACAATTAGTCGGCTTGTAAATTTATTATCTGTCGGTACCAATGCGCGATGTTTTGTTCAATAATTATAATTATTAACTTCCGTAAGAATTACCGTATGTAAAACAATAGGTCTATCTACATTGAATTACTACTTGCCCAGTCTTAGGGACTATGATAATTTGCATTTAGTGTCCTACACGTAGTCAAGAAAAACTGAAGAAATTAAACATTTAAATAGAAGCCTCACACACCTTTATTTTAATATCATTTCATCTCTGCCAGTTTCTTATGTATTTACATTCATACCAGTCCTCCAGTTATTTATACATTAGCAGACAATTTTCCCAGATGTCAAATGTAGATTATAATTTCAAAGCGCAGTGCAGGCTTGCTTCCTTTCCCACCAGACCTCCCAACTAGCTGCAACTACAGTCGTGACAAAAACATCGTTGCAATGACTACGTGTCTAAGGAAACTGCACACACTATCATTTTGTCATTACAACGATAGAAAATGCATTTCTCAATTTCTTCTAGTTTCATATCATACTAGATCATTTATTTCTAGATATTACTTGTAAACAAGAGTAAATGATTTGCAATCAAGAAACTGCGCAAATCAAATCGGTAAATGGACCTGAAAACTATACTGAACAGATTAAATAAAAAATTGTAGTTGATAACGTAGTTGTATTTTTGATTAAAACTGGAATTTTGCAGCTATTCCAATTAAAAGTGTAATATTTGCAATGAAAAGTTATCCTGTTAAACCATTACACAGAAAACGTGGTTATTGTTACACTTTCTTGCCTTATTTACCAATTTCTAAAAAGCATTTAGTATTTTCAAATACAGCTATGTATAACAAATTATTAAAGATAGCATGACCATTGAACATACCTAAAACTTTTGTAAGGTTCCGGTATATTAATTAGAGATTTTAAAACATAATAGTTTTGTCATCAACATTCTACTCAAAATTATATTTTTTATGTTAAATTTTGTGCACGTTAAAAGTGTTAGATGAAATCCATTTATCCCACGGTACCCTAATAAAAGGATAGAGATCATAATCTTTGAGGTTCGAGTTCGGGCCCGAATAAAATGGAAATACATTTTAATGATTATTATGCCCGTAAACGGTTTGCCGTGAACGCTGTTATACCATTCAATCGCTCTAATCACTAATTCCAACACTTTTCACCTATTTTTTTATGTGTTCTGTGCTTTGTGTATCTCTATTGATCTATTTCATGTAGACATTTTGGGTTATTTATTTATCAGCTCTTACAACAATCCGTACAAATTTCTGCTCTAAGAGTTAGTGAATATAATATTTGGTTTATCCGTTGCTACAGTTAGTTTTTCTGCAACCTGATGTTTTTCACTCTACATGTGTGTAACAAGCTAAAATCTCGTTGTAAAATTATTTCCTTTTGATATTAACCATTTATACAACATATTAAACTAATTTATCTTTACCTTTTAATTCAACAACGTATATAATTAAATTAAATTAAGCACAAGATTTATATCCTAGTACCTTCTTTGAATCTTTAATCAAGAATCAGCGATTAAAAAGAACCTGATTGACGACGTGTGATAACTAGATTATAATATGATTGGCGGACAAAGCTAGAATAAATTGCGGTGCCAAAAACCCAATGTTTAAGTCAATAACCTAACCGCCTATGCGGTTTTATAACGATGATTCGGCGCCACACAACATATGATTGATAGCCGTCGTAAACGTCAAAATTTTGGTTCCCAAAATAAAAGATCGCGCGGTGATCAAAACACCATATCAGAATCTGTTCCGAATAAACGTAATAATACGTTAATTTCGATGGTTCCAAACGATCGAATTAGTTTTTTAATTCGTTTATAAAAGCTTATTTTCCTGTCCTTCCTATTATTTTTTGAGGCGTTTAATTTGTTTGACATTATGTTGTCTGTCTTGCTGAATTGCATCTGAAATTTTAACTGATACAAATATTCAGTTTAAACTTTGCTCTAATCATGCACATGAACAGCAGCTAACAACAAACACATAACATCAAAATTATAAATTCAATCAACGAGCAATTCCTATTCACTATAAATCTAACAAATGTCCTATCTAAAAAGCAAAAGCTCAACTTAACAGATTTATTTTTTGTGCAATATATAAATCCAAACTAGGCGGTACTTTAATAGATCTAACTCACGACGTCTATTACAATTAATTAAAACCATTAATATTCTTGTTACCTATAGGCACGTAGAATATGTAAACGGTTGTTAGATGTATTTTGTGTTTGATAAACTCACCTGAAACTCGGTTTACAGTGGAGAATTTTCCACGTAGAGCTATGATATCAAGCAAATTATGTTTTAGATGAAGCAGTGCGGGCTCGAGTGCTATGCCAGCTCCACATCAGCCACTCTTTGGTGCACACAATACTGGTTTGTTTGTCCTTCCTGTTTGTCGTACTTGCGCCGAGCAATGCCGCCGAAATACACATATTATAACTGAATTTTGTACCTCCATTTCAAAGGCACGCGTTCATAAATTCATCTAACTAGTATGTTGATTTAATTTCAGAATTTTGCTCCAACAATGGCATACATAAGTTGTGGAATGTTGTGTTACATTGCATTGTTGACAGTATTTTGTTTTGTGTATGTTCACCTAATGTTTCTAAAATCGTTCTCTGGATTTTTTACATCAATATATAATTATAACGTGTGGTGTTTTAGCACTTATCTTTATATCATAAAAGTAATGCAATTATTTACTCTACCTTTTGACAAATAGGGTGTAAAGTAAATTATTAAAAAAAAATATGATTATAATGTTAATAAATGTTCTCTATCAATTTAATACATTTTTAACATAGCCCTAATAAAAGTGTGATTATAATTATCAATGAACCATAACCAGCTGCGCACTATAAGTTTCTAATAAATTACATTAACACATCAATGACCTTTACAGAGAAAATAACTCGCAAACACTTTTTACATATATTGATTAATTACACATCTTACTTGTAATCTTGGTATGTCTAATAAAACATATATGCAGGTTGTAAGGTTAGAGCTAAATTATGTTTAATAGATTTACAGCACTGATTGAAATATGCACAAAAAATCTAAATTACTCATCAATAATATGTCTGAGCTAGTAATTCAGAAATATTTATAACATATTGCAAATTGTTGTGTTACTTAATAAACTATCAATCAATCGAGTATTTTATAATATTTTGCAAAACAAGTTACATGACATATAATAACGATAATTGAATAAATAAATTATATCATGGCTGTAGACTGCCATTATGTTTGGTGTCGCAGTTTACTTGTCATCCGCCTTCAATTATAGTGACCAACTAAAATAAACTGACCAATAATAATATAAACCTGAATTGACATACATACCTACAATTTTATTGATTAAACTTCAATTTTTTTAATATAATCTAAAAAGTGCAGATTTCTTCTTTATTATTCTTATTAATAAGTAGCATAAAAAAATTGAGACCTCTGTCTTTTGAGGAACATTACAAATAATAAATGTCCATCTTCGAACGTAATAGGTATGTCTGGTCTTATGAAAACATGATAATAAAATGAACTTATACTAAAATATTTCGAGATTAAGTTACCAAGATTATAATCTCGAAGTTTTCGAGATCCAAAATAACATTGGCGAATATTTTCTAAATTCTATTTTTAACATATTATAAAGACTTTGTCCCGACTTCCACAGCCACAACTTCGGGGCTAAAAATAAAATAAAATTAAGACAAAAAACAAGTTGGGCACTCGATGGCCAATTGCATTTTGTAGCAGTGAGTGCGAGTCGCGTGCTTGCTGCCATTAGCCCGCCCTCCTGGGCTGTTTGCCAGAAAAAAACACTTATTACGTGTACAAAGGCTATTGCTAACGTTAGGTAGATGGTTGGGAGTTTTAGATCTTTAAATTTTGATTTTCAATAGTGTATTGTAATACCTGCTTTCGAGTGCACACATAAACATCTCTCACTCTGTCCGTTAACGCAGCTACAACCTTATTTTTTTTAACCTAGCATAGACTTTTGCGTGCTTGTGTCATTAAAATTGTAAAGAATTTAAATGTGGCACATACATTTATCCTTTTCTTTATTATGATCAAGGAAAAACATGCTTTTCTGTACCAAAAGCGTGTTTAAAAAAGTATCTGTTAGCTGATGTTTTTCAGAAAACTGTTTTATTAAAAAAAAAATATATATATATAAGTTGTAAGATGAATCTTTGCATCTCAATTGGATTTTATTTTATCAATACTACCATAACTATTTAGAAACGCCTACTAGAACTAGAATTATTTTTTACAGTTTTACCGTCACGTTACAGAGCACGCATGCTTACAAAGGCAATAGAGTGCAATTGCCTTGTCACGTAATTAGGTACAACGGTCAGTACGGAGTGGCGACACGTCGTCTTATCTAGAAACCTATTTATTATGTCTAATGATTTTTATTATTTGGGTTACGCGAGTGAAACTGCAAAACTATCGGTTTATAACGACAGACTCATTGCGGGACTAGTAATAAAAATATTTTATAGTTGAATGTAAGGGACCATTTTCGATGACCTTTCAATGGTAGTTTATGTATGTGTAATACAATTTGAAATATAAACCGACATAGATATTCAAAGTCCGGTGAAGCAGTCAAAGCCTGCGCTCAGGCTAACTGCAAAGATCTCTTCCAAAAAAAAACCGACTTAGATAAATTGATGTACATACTATGTAAACTTCACACTCATTTAAAAACTAACAAATTCAATCTAATTATAGGAGATAAAATCTTTTTGTAATTATTTTTTATGTACACATAAGCAAGCCTTATTTTTTATGGCAAAACTAAAAAGCATATACAAATTAGGTACATTATATTCATGCAGCAATAGAGGCGTACATCGTTAATTTATTAACGTATTAGTTAGACGTACCCAAAATATCATCGAAGACAAACTTATTATCCTAATGGAGCCTATTTGTTAGTTTTTGTCTATCAACGCTCAAACAATTTCGAGTAATAGTAATATAGGTAACGCACGACTCACATTATAGTGACAATATCGATCAACAACATCAATCTTCATCATTGTATGTACATACAAACCAGATACACAGGTTTTGTCTATGTAAAAAGCTATTAATTTTCCTCCTTCAAATGTTAATACAAATAAACAACTAAACCGTATCTAGGATGAATAAAAAATATACAAAGATTTATAGAGGCTTCTCATATTTGTGATATCGTTTATGACAATCAGCACTTTTAGCAGTTTTTCTGTCGAAATAAATAGCAAATGCAAGACAATCAAGCATTTTAAAAATTTGCTACGGATCCACGCGAAACTCACGCGCAACGTCCCTGACAAACCACGGCGTGTAAATAAATTTGGTTTTCATTAGTACTAGCAAAACACATTCCTCAAACAGCTGATTGTTATTAAACAAAGAAATTGCATCGTAGTTGATTTTACAGTGATTCCTAGTCACGACATCGCCAAATGAAATATTAGTTACACTTTAGCGCATGTTTCATTTCAACAGGCGATACTTGTTTTTCTGTTTACATAAGCTTGTCCCCCGCCTCTGTCTGTTTACAAAGCCTACATTATTTCTAGGAACGGAAAGTTATGCATGGTTTTTCAAGGTCTTGTTTGATTTACATTTGTGCAAACACACAGTGCAAATTGTGATATCAGTTTTTTTACAAATGTACTGTTCCCAAAACTATACTTTGATTAAAAATGTGTGTAATAATCGCGCGTTTTACGTCAAACTAAAGCAAGCTCTGCATTACATACCCAAATACTGTTTTTCTTCAAGAAACTTTGTGAAATAATTCATGCAAATCTTAAACAGATTCAGTTTAACTGTCAATATAAAATGATGCGACCGACGATTGGTTGAGTCGAGTGATTGGCTCAATTTCTCAGCGATTACGTTTCGTTCGCCACCGGAGAGTTCTCGGTAAAATCGCATAAATAATACTCAAATAACCAATCTTCAGGCTATTTTTTCATAAACGTTATAATATTTAGCTCCGAGAAAATTCAATTACTTCACATTTCACATTAATTCAACAGTTTTTGACAACATTAATTAGTCGCGGATAAAAATACTGTAAAATTGCATTCGATTGGATGTTTTTTACTAGCATAGTTAAGGATGACATTTATACGGCCTATGTAGTAAATTATAATTTTATGGGACGATAGGAATTATAGCTGCAATGGGCTATGTTAGGCACACTTCAATGTAATTTTTGATTGGGTGATAAACGTAGACATTGTGTGATGTGAGTCATCGTGCGTAGCAACCATTATAGTGAAGTATAAATATACATGTATTTTTTTACATCTAAAATGTCAAGTTGATTTTTTTTATTACACTTAGTCGTAAGTCTTACATTTCTAGCCAACGTTTATCCCGAACTTTTGCCTCATGATCTGCTGACATTGCCTAATTCTCCTAAAGGCACATAAAAATAACAGATAATTAAAATGATTATCGCCTTAGAAACATTGCATTGTCTCCAAAAACTTAAGACGTCATTAATAGGGGACTCGTAAGACATGAGATGCCGGCAATAACTCGATTACAAGGGGGTTGCGGGGTGTCACGCGGGGTGGCGGGGGGAGGATTATAAGAACTTCGTTAGTCTCGCGAAGGTGTCTAACTCAGGTCTGAGACGGGAGATTATCGCTTTTGCCTTTAGCGGCGCATTTTGTCGTCAGTTTAGAATATTTGATGTGATAAGATATAAGTTACACGCGTCGCGTTGTTTACGCTGATGCGGGGGATGTGATTAGTTTTAGGGTTTAGGTATTGATAGTAGTCACAGATTTTCGGTTTATGTGATCACGGAAAAGTGACATTGTTTTGCGAGAACTGTTAAACAGTAAAATTATAGAAAATCCATAAGATGTTATTATCATAAACATGTATATCTTTATAACCTTTAATTTTTTTTTTGTTTTTATTTTTGTGTGTTTTTAAATATCAGAATAGTTAAATTAGTTAGGTGTCAAAAAAAATTACAGTCACTTAGTTAAGGTACACAGATCATGTGATAGCAACACATTATATTCAAATTAATCAGATCATTTATTACAATTTTCTTTACATTTACAACAAAACCAACTCTACAAAAAACATTAACTACAATATTATTCCACCTAAAACCACAACCATATTCCTCAACTAAAAATGCCACACTATTCTCGAAAACGTCATCAAATTTTCAGTTTGAGCGGCAGGTACAGTACAGTCCAGGGTGAGTGTAACGCAAACGCAGGTATCACTAGGCGGGCCACAAAGGCACACCGGCAAACACAAAAGGTATCCGGCGACCGTAGCTTAAACTTACCGACGATGCAATCACAACTTGCGCCGGTATAACGTATCCAACTTAATGTGTAATCGCCTTAAAATTCGGTACATGGTAAAACTTTGGTGATAGTTGGTTATTGTGGATGCAGCTTACTAAGATATGCTAGTACCTACAATTCTCTAGTAATTTAAGCACTAAAAGGTTTGTTTCCAGTTATTTAATAGTTTCTGCCAGTTTTGCATTGTCAAGTCTATTTCTATCTTGCTTGATATTTTGCGCTGTTTAAGAGAAACATAATAAAATTTTTGTCTTCAAACACAATTTACTATTTTTTTGTTTGCAATTCAAACCATTTAATCATCTGCAAACATGGTTATAGGAGAAAAAAACATTTTGTTTAAACAAAGACCTACATATTCTGCTTGCTTATCTAATTTTAACTATGTATATTATTTGTTCAATACATGTAACTAAACTAACTGTATTGAAACCCCACCTTAGATCACGAGATACTCGGTGCAGAAATGAACCAATCAAGTGATTGATGCTGTGAAACGGGAACATTCAACCAGTTATCGTATGCTGATAGTTAAATTATATGCTCAGGATTCCTTGAAATAGTTGACATAAACTAAGACGGGGTAAGACTGGATTATCGGGAAATACAGATTGTAGGGAATATTCTAGTAATTTAATATTAATGTAAGCTAAGAATGTGTTTTTAATATGAGATATCTAACTGAAAAGCTCATATAAAAAAATGGGCAGTGACCAATTTTATATTTGTACCAGAAAACAAATTAATAGCCAGTTCCAGCTTTTTTTCTTTCAATAATTGTTAACATGTTCATATTGGGTAACTGCATCTTAAAAGATTTTAATTATGAAGTTCCTTAAATATAATATGTAACGTTTATATCACCATGCGGTACGATGGTAATTATATAACCGTATTCATCTGCATACTTAAAACATAAATACATACAGAGACAAACAGTTACATCCACAAGGTACTAGATAAATATTCTCAATACTCAATACTCAATACTCAATACTTTATTGCGTTCCATAATTTACATAAATGGTCTTAAAAATAGAATGATACAGAAACATTATGGACCCTGTCGGGTACAGCAAAAACTTAGGAGAGAGGAAGAGCGCTTTGTATATGTATTTAATATATGCTATTGGTATGTAATAAAATTATTTATATAGTATTTTTGTTCTTAATTTGTTTGATTTATTTAGTTTTAGTTTAGTTTAGTTTATCATCGAAAAATTCGTTTATTTCGTAGTAGCATTTTATTTCTAGAAAACGTTTTAGCTTATTTAAAAATGTATTCGTTTTATTTTCTTCTTTTATGTGTTTTGGTAATTTATTATATATTTTTATTGACATGACTAGGGGGCTAGACGAGTGTATTTTCAGTCGGGATGTAGGTAGGTTTAATCTTTTATTGTGTCTTAAGGTATATTTTGTTTGGATGTCTTTACGAGTGGTATAGTATTCTCACAGTGAACGTCAACGTTAAAAATAAAAAGCTTTTCACGAAGTTTAAATTGCAATTTTTATAGTAACAGAGCCCGCCTGTACATTTCCATTAACATCTGCTCGTGTCCAATTTAACTTTTGTGTGAAAAACTTGTTCCGACAAAAACTGTTCATGTATGATAGTTGCGATTACGTCAATGTTTCAAAGGTTTCTGGGTATTAAGGGAAATGCATGGTACATAAAAATAAATATTAGATACAACTATTGAATTTAAATATATTTTGTTTATTCATTAATTTTATTTTAATCATTCATACAAACTTCCCAACAAATTTGGGAAATGCTCCATGAAAGTTCTTTTCTACACCATCTAAAATCATGATACATATATAAAGCCCTAAAATAATTTACCATTATATATTTTTTAATTTTAAAATTTAAGATTAACCATTGTGTGGTGATGTATACCAAGCTATATAACCTCTTTACATAAGTCAATGAAAATTTAACCAGAATATCTGAGGGACCATAGTTGAATAGTTCGTAGCAACCTTTTGGATACATTCCCCGAACCACATCCTGTTTAAAGATGTTTCTAGAATTATTAACTAAGATCTGACGTAACAAATACCAAGTTTCACTTATAAGGGATTAGGGTAACATGTTCCGGTCCGAACCCCCTGGGATGTGTTATTGTTTTGCCGCGTGGCTTTGCGAATTTTAACTAAGAGGGAGTTTGGATTAAACTTGTATCGCAGAATAGGATACAGTCTTCAATCGAGTTTTCGTTTGTGTGAAAATTATCACGTTAATCAATGTCTCAGTGAATTATAATTTGACGTAAAGAGATATTTTATTACTTAGTTTTGACCAATCGTTGAAAACGATTCTTGAAACGATAGAATCGGGCTCTCAACATACATAGGTACAGCTAATTCAGTTGCAGTCTCATTGATATTTTGTAAACTGTAAATAGGTACACCCTTTATGTAACGTATCAGTAAATAAAACGCAATAACACATATTAGAAGCAATACTGTGTAACAACAGGAACATAGATCCTATCAACATAGGCTCTGCAAAGATCAAAAACAACCCTTTCAAAACCGTGAAGCAATATCCGATAGCATATACGTTTTCTGTGGAAGTAAATACAGTGTTCAGTCGTCTATGGGTTCTGGCGGGAATATGGCGCGGATTTTAATTGTTCAAATTAATTAAATTTATATAGTTGACTTTACTGTTAAATTATTAATGTTTGAGAGTGCAGTACTATAAATAAACAGTTATTAGTCTTGTGCAACATAAAATACGTGCCTTAGGCAAAATAAAATCTACGAAGCGCGAGCCCGCTAGCTCGCGTCTTTGGCGCTTTTTGTTATGAAACAGTTGATATTTAATATACTTATTGGACTATGTCTGATAACAAAATTGAGGGAAGCATTTCAGAGGCTTGTGACCAATATCTAGAAGAGGACATAATGGAATTAGAAACAGTGCAGCACAATAATAATTATAAAGTACAACAAACATCTCAGTTTGAATGCGGTGAAATAGAATTTAATATAGGGTCATCTGCTAGCGGTAAGCGAGCAAGAGAAGATGAAGATGACGATACTTATTGGACGGAGGTCGGCAGGGGCGGTAAAAAGGTCAAAGATAGTAACAATAAAATTGAAGTTTACGTGTCTTGTTCCGAGAAACTTCCTAAGCAGTTTAGCTTAGCGAAAATATTTAAAGATAATGGCGTACATGATGCAGTCAAAGTTAAGTACATTAATCCCTATAGACTAAGAGTAGAATTTAATAACGAGCTCAGTGCGGAAAGATTTATTGCTTGCGAAAATCTGAAGGCCCTTAACTGGAGAATGTCGAAATCTATGGAAGTTGGTTATTCATATGGCATAATAAAGAACGTGGACTTAGATCTTAATGAGGACCAAATACTCAAGGATATTTCATGCCCGACATCTGCGGAATTAATTAATGTGAAACGCCTTAACCGACGTGACCATATTGGAAATGGCTGGATATCAAGCGAAACAGTTCGTTTGTGCTTTAAAGGTCCCTTTTTACCAGCTTATGTTGTCGTGGACAGACTAAAAATCTACGTCGAAAAATATGTGTTTCCTGTTACGCAATGTTCTCGATGCTGGAAACTAGGACATAGTGCTAAGAGGTGCGTAAATAAAATTGTTTGTCCTAAATGCAGTGGACATCACCCAAACTGTGAGAGCTCTCAATTTTGTTGCCCTAACTGTTCTGGAAGACATATGGCTTTGTCGAAGGACTGCCCAGTTTACATTAGAGAAAAAAGAATACGTTCCATGATGGCTGATTTCAACTGCACCTATCGCAAAGCTTTATTAATGTGTAATTCTAATTTTCCAAGTAAATCTAAAGCCCCTACACCCTATACATTAACACAGCAAGCGCCTTCAACCAGCAAGATAATAGATATAAATAAAACATTAGAAGAACACAGCTACGCAAACGTCGTAAAAGGAAACTCTATACAAGAACAGCAAAATTCTTCCATAAACTCATCAAAGAACAGTCAAAACTCTAAGAAAACCATAAAGAAATTTAATTTTTATAATTTACCACAGCCACAGATAGAAACCGCAAATATTCAAACTACAGAGGTCAGTGAGATGCAGAAACCTGCCTGTGAAGAGCGCCGCGAAGGTAACGTAACTTTTATTGAACTATTGGAAAAAATTAAAATAATAATATTTAATAAAAGAGACTCTATTTCTGTTAAGGTGCAAAGTGTCTTAAAAATATGTTGTGAGTGGTGTTTACTTTGGTTTAAGGAAAGTCTTTCTCAGTGGCCGTTACTCAAATGTGTACTCGACTTAATTTTAGGATCTGATTATGTATAGACACATTCAAAACAATAATGTTAACATTATACAATGGAATTGTCAAAGTCTGAGGCCCAAACTCTTAAATTTAGAAAATTTACTTTTACTAGAAAAGATCCATATTGCAGTACTTTGTGAAACATGGTTAGAGCCAGACAGCCAAATTTACCTTAAAAATTATAATATATACCGTAAAGACAGATTCGATGGTTATGGAGGTGTATTAGTTTTGGTCCATGTTTCATTAAAAGCTCACAATATGTTAATGAATTGTCAAAATGTAGGTATAGAAGCACTTCATGTTAAATTATTTAATTGTGACACTATAGAAAATATCATTGTTGTTTACTGCCCATCCTCTGTGAAGACGAAGAGTGACGATTGGGAGTATCTTCTGTCTTTAGATAATAAAAAAACTTTGATTCTAGGTGACTTCAATGGGCACCACACTTGTTGGTCTTATAAAACTGATCATCGTGGTAAACAAATATTTGAATGTTTGACAGACAGTAACTATGTTATACTTAATGATGGTAGTCAAACCCGTATGAAGTTAGTTAATGGCATGTTACAAAAATCCTCTCCAGACTTATCATTAGTGTCATCAGATATTGCAGTTAAATTTGAATGGGGGGTATTGAATGAGTCATTAGGCAGTGACCATTTTATTTTAAAAATTAAATGTAATAGTCCGTCTACTCCTTATCACCGACTTTTAAAACGTCGAAATTTTAAAGCCGCTGATTGGATTAAGTACAGAGAGCACGCGCAATCTCTTTTTGGAGAGTTTAAATTTTCAGATGACTTTCAGTTTAATTATGATTTATTCGAAAAATACATTAACATTTCTGCGGATAAATACATTGCATATTATAAAACATATATAGGTCCATCAGGTAAATTTCAACCAAAACCTTATTGGAATCCGACTTTGTCTAAAGCTGTTGCAGAACGTCGTCGCGCATTGTCTATCTTCCGTCGTAATCCGACTTCAAATAATTACGATATTTTAAAATCTAAAATCAATGCATCACAGAAACTTATTTATGAAGCAAAACGCACGTCTTTTCGTAACTTTTGTTCCTCGATAGACCACAACACTTCTTCTGCTGAAATGTGGCATAAATTACGGTGGATTAAAGGTTACAAGTCTACTAGAACGTACATTGATAAAATTGATTTAGAAAACCTTCTTACATCTCTGACACCAGATTTTGTTGAGCAAGCTCCCCCTACTTTCACTTCTTATAATCAACAATTAGAAGCGCCTTTTTCAAAACAAGAATTATTAAAATGTCTCCGAGCTAAAGATAGTACACCTGGTAGTGATAATATATCTTACAGCATGATTAAAAATCTACCAGAAAACGCAACAGATATCTTGCTTAAGCTATTTAATAATTTCTTTCTCCATAGCTTTGTTCCAAAGCAGTGGCTTCAAATAAATGTTATTGCGATACCTAAACTTAACCAAAATAATAATAACAATGGTACAAAACTTAGACCAATTTCTATGATTTCTTGTTTATGTAAAACTTTTCACTACTTACTACTGAATAGAATAGAATGGCACTTAGAACACAATAAAATATTTTCAGATAGCACGGTGGGATTCAGGAAATGTCGTTCTAGTTTAGACAGTCTCTCTATTTTAACCTCTAGGATTCAGTCCGGTTTCTCGCAGGGGCATTATGCTGTAGGTTGTTTTGTTGACATAGAAAACGCTTATAACAATATTGAAATAATGCCTTTATTACAATTTTTAAATGAAAATACTAAAATTGGGTCTAAAATTTGTGCTTATTTATATAACTTTCTAAAAAACCGTCAATTAAATGTCAATACAAATGATATGTCAATAACTAGAAAAGCCGGACGTGGATTAGCGCAAGGTGATCCGTTGTCACCTTTATTATTTAATGTTGCCACAGTACCCATTTGCAATACCATAAGTAACGTCTTCATTGCGCAGTACGCGGACGACTTTGTTCTTTATACTATTTGTGAAAACTGTCATATTGGTTCGATTAATTTACAGATAGCATTAGATAAATTTAATAACATAATCCAGGGCTTAGGTCTCGAAATGTCTACTTCTAAAAGTAAGGTTTGTGTATTTAATAGAGGTTATAAAAGGAAAAACGTTGAATTACTAGTTAATGGACTACCTTTAGATGTTGTAACATGTATTAAGTACCTAGGAATATGGTTTGACTGTAGACTGACTTGGAAAAAACATATAAATGAATTAAAAGAGAGAGTTTTAAAATTTGTCAACATTTTTAAGTGGCTCGCTGGGTCAGGTTGGGGTGTGCACCCTACACATTTAAGACGTCTCTATATTGCGTCGGTTCGAAGCCGCATAGATTATGGGTGCTTTCTATATGATAACGCTAGCCGTACTAATATATTAACCTTAGATACAATTCAGAATATTTGTTTACGTGTTATAGGAGGGTTTATAAAAAGTACTCCAATACATGTTATGGAAAGTGAATTGCACATAGTTCCCTTATTTTTAAGGCGAAAATATCTTGCGTATAAATTCATATTAAAAACTCTATCATGGTCCGATAACTGTAAATGTGTAATTTCAGATTTGAGTTCGCATATTCATAATTCCTATTGGGCTAATAAGAAGACACCCTTGCTCGCTTCCACTTTTTATGATGTAGGTAAACTGCAAGTAGTAACCTCAGATGTTTTTAAAATGTTTTCCCTAGATATATGGTTAACTGCTTTAAAGACTGAAAGTACCATTCAATGTGAGTTACGATGTGTTAGACAGCCAAAAAATGATTACAATCTTAATGTATTAGTGGCAGAGGTTATATCCGAATTAGCTTGTAAATACAATAACTGGTGTAAAATATTTACTGATGGGTCAAAAAAAGCAAAGGGTGGAGGGGCGGCCTTTTATTGCCAAAGTTTAGACGATAAAGTTATGTTTAAAATTGCCACCAATGTCTCCATCATGTCTCTGGAACTCATTGCAATATATCAAGCGGTACTTTATGCAGTTCATAATAAAATAAACAAGGTTGTGATTATTACCGACAGTAAAAGCGCGTTGCAACATCTGGCTCGATGTACCTCTGGTATAAGGGGAGCATCGATAGCCTATGATATCCTCAAATTATTGCATGAACAAAATGAAAACAATATTAATATTATATTGCAATGGGTCCCAGCGCATATTGGAATACGGGGCAACGAGGAAGCGGACAGGTTGTCTAAACTTGCAGTAGATTTAGGCACTGAACTAGTATCATACTTACCTGACCACTGGGAATATTACAATAGTTTTAAGGAGAAAATTTTTACTGAATGGAAAAACCACTTTGCAGAGATTTCAAAAATTAAAGGGATATGGTATAAGACCATTCAGAATGAGCTTCCTCGTTTGCCCTGGTTCGATCATAGTAAATTAAATAGAAATTACACTAAATTAGTTTTCAGACTGCGTGCTGGACACTATCCATCAGCAAAATTCGGATACCTTCTAGGAAAAATGTCATCACCCAATTGTACTCTATGCAATCAAGTCGAAGATATTCAACATTTGCTGATGGATTGTGTAAGGAATAAAGATGAGAGAGATATATTATTTAAGGAGTTTAAGCTGAATTTGTTAGATGTTGGTTTAATTCAATCTATTTTGGCCAACCCTAATACACGGTTAGCTAAAAGATTAAGTAGTTTAGCGATACCATCATAGTAGTTGTTTAAGTTTAAAGTGTAATTAATTGTAAAAGGGTACGATGGGGTTGGCGTATCCTTAAGGATGAAAACCCTGTAAATAATAAAGATTAAAAAAAAAAAAAAATACAGTGTTAATAAATAAAAATAGAAATTGATTCCAAGTCTGAGTCGCGGGCGCGGCCGCTTCCGTGCTCGTCCGACTTTAATGTTTCACCCACTCATACTATATTAAAGATCACTATCACAGGAAGGTGAACTATTAGTTTCGCTTCGTTCTCATTAAACCCTTTCGATATCAGACACAGATTTTGTTTATCATTTTCGTATTAGTTGGACAAAAGAATCATTTATTTTAATATTTCGTGTCAGAGATTTTTGAATGATAGATTTTGATTAGTGTACATTAATTGATTAGATTGATTATTTTAATATTCGGTTAGGTGAGTGAGCATTTGTCCCACAATTTACAAAACATTAAAAATCGGTTAGTGATTTTCTAAAAATGTGACAGATTCAACGTGATACTTAGCATAACATAACTGTCGTGTCACAACATACTATAAGTACAGTTAAATCCATTTTCTTTAGTTACAACTCTAGGTCTACATCTGCGCGTAGTAAATGAGTATTTTCGTAGCCAAACAACAGCTACGCTGCATGATTCGGTAACGTGTCTCTATTCTTTGGTTCAATGAATATTGTAACGAGTCCTTATGTAGTGAAAACTTTAGCATAGGTAATTTACAAATAATTATCCGGAGTTTCTCACAGAAAACCTTTTTTATTATTTAGGTAGAAATCTTATCAATCTACAAAAACAGTAAAACGATAAATTATAAAATATCGTGTTATCCTTCTAGGCCTAACTTTTTAGTCGTAATATTTAATTGAGTAATTAAAAAGTGCGCTAACATTAGCATTTAACATTGAAGCTAATCGCGATTACGTATTCATAAACTAATGTATCTGAGCACTGTTATTAGATTAGATACGCTCAGTTAAATTTAATTGTTCACCTTACATCGCTTCTATTCAAACTCAAAAGTTCATTTTTTACTGAATTTGAATAAATTAATACGCTCTTTGTTGTACTAAGAAGTTAACATGTTAGGAATGTAAATTGCACAATTATTTGAATCAGCACTCAGCGCAGATATTATCGAGTTGATGTTATCGTTAATAGACACAATTTTGCAACATTTATGTGACCGACAATACTAAGTATACGGAACTGATGTATACGAATCTCATAGTTGCCTATAAGGAAAATATTTAAAAGCACTATCCATCAACATCAAAATCATTCTCTTCATGTAATTTCGGACCGTAAAAACAACATTGAAATGGAAGACCATTTATTTTTTCCCGCTAGTCCTGATCTATCCGTGGTTTATCTACAAACAGACACTATTTTGACTGTCTTTTCAATAAATCATACTCTAAAACATATAATTAATAGATCTATAATTTAATCTATTATAAAAACTATTCGACTTAACTTTTACTTCAAGCAAAAGGGAACCTAGACGCCTTATCTAACAATACTCGCAACAATCTTGCCAAGACAGACAAAGAAAAGCAATATCTTCATTTCTTATAATCTCCAGATATTTCATTCGGTATTGCAGATAATTAAACAGCATTAACTAGTTGCTTGGCTAACAGTGTAAAGCACGAGCAGACCGTCCAGCGACTTTTTGCCGCAGGCGCAGCATCGGCGTTCAATCGAATTATCGCGCCGCCACCATCCAAGCAGTAAATTAAGAATTAACACGAAAGCTGATTATTTTAAAACATGCATCGGGATACCCTTTCTAACGAGGTTTCCTTGCCGTCGGGCCTTCACCCGTGATGGATTGGACCATATTGCAAACCTGAGCTACTCGATGCGATGTTATTGTTTGGTACCTTCAATATTATCTGTTTTTGAAGACAATTTAGCGTTTGAAGTATTTTAATGTCTGGAAAATGTGTTACGATATATCAAATTAAAATAATCAGCTACAAAATGATACAAAATTGAGTAAACCTAAAATAAAAGTATGTATTGCAGGGCAGTGTTAAAGGCCATTAAAATAGGTGGCAAATTAAATGTTACAAATCTCGGGCGAAGTATTTATACATAATGATCGTAATACACATTTTAATGATGATCATTTGCCTCGAGCCCTCACATTACTTTAATTCGCGTTCGCCGAATAAAATTCGCTTATGTTACCATTTACGAATGTGAAGTAGCTTAAGGGGCATTGACAGACTGTTAAATAAACTATTTCCAAGAATTATGTGTGAAGTGACGGTAAGAAACCGTTATTGTAAGTACATAAAACAACTAGGTGCATAAAACTACTACTATACCAGGTAAAACATAAGGACCTTACCATTCTATAGAATAAACGGAAGCTAATTAAAATTTATCTAGATGTGTTTCAAAACAAAATGTCCAACAATTTAACAACATATTCGAATTAATTATTATAATCTGAGACAAAAAAGTCGTATTAAATGAGCAGACTAAAGTCAAACTTCGAAAGACAACATTCGCCTTAAACCATTGTTAGCTTGAACAACTAACTGTGCCAAACAAATAACACGAAAAAAGATGAAAAATCGCTTTCATATAAAGGAGCTAAGTAGTTTTTGATATCGGACGCCCGATAGCGAATTAGAAAGACGGGTTCCAACAAAAAATAAACGCGAAGCTTTGGTAATGATTGCAAATTAAACTTGCCGTGGTATGGATATCAAATAAAGAGTTAATAACTTTTACTATATCTACAGGTCAAGTAAACTAAATAATAGGTAACTACTCATGGATTAGAATAATGAACATGATTTACGGTACATAATATAGAGATTGAAAATAAAAGCTTTGTGTTTTCATACATTCAGTAGCTGTAAATAAATGTAAAAAATGTCTTTACCAAACAATTATTTCCAAAAATAAAACAACATAAATAAAAGCCTGATAAACCGGCTCACGTTAATTATACGCAACCCTGTAGGAAAATGGGAAAACTATAGTAAAGGAAAGGAAAATACGGACAAAAAAATCCGTTTTGATGTAGGGCAAATAAACGCAGCGGCAAAATGGTATCGTGACAAACATCCATGCGTCAAAACGGCTCCGTAAATCAGCGCGCCAATGAAATCCAATTACTAACACAAAAAACTATTAGTTTCCTGCAATATACGTACACATGTGTACGTCATAGTTTGCGAAACTGATGTAGGTGAGTTTTCTTGCAATGACGATGATATTCGTAAGTCATGTGCAGTTTTTTTTTTATGACACATCTTTTTAACATAAATAAATATACTTAAAATAGATTGTTTATTTTTATAAATAAATAGTTTCACAGAAAAAAAACGATTCTAATTTTTACAATTGCTTTTACCCTTTTAAGTAGAGCAATTAACTCCACATCCAAAGTATTTTTATAATGCACATTATATTAAAAACAGTCATATAATAAAATTATTGAATTTTGCAATTTAATATTGGCTCGCTCGGTCACCGTTGCCCATAATTACCAATGCGGATCCAATTCATCATTCTTTATTACAAGCACAAAATTCCATGTAAATTTCATGCACGCCCGATACACCGAGCGAATGAGTTTCGATATATCGCAGAAATCTCCATTTTTTGTGTTTTTATTGCATTGTGACCACCTTTAATGACATTGAAATTTGCACCTAAATATGACGAAACCGATCTTTAAGCATTTTAAGGCTTGATTTAAAAGGAAAAGCATCAATATTAAAATATATTAAGAGTTGAAATTAATTGGTCAATATTGAAATTCTTTTGAAACACGAACGTGATGAGAGCTCTTATTTCGGAGGCAACCGTATTGTAAATAACAGCCTGAAGTCATTATATAAAGCGACGAAACCCTGAAAGCTTCACCCTTCATTCGTGAAACAAATTGTAGAAGAGTGAGTACATGGCTGTCCTGTGCGTGTATTTTTCCTCAACAAAATGACTTTCAAAACGATTGTCTCAACATAAACAAGGGCCCCGCGCCCCCGCGTTGCCACTGAAAATGTCATTAATGTCTGAGTGAAATTCGGGGTCTAATCTCGTCACTGCAAAGCTTATTACATTTATACAACGGAGTAATCTTCGAATAAAGTTTTCAATGGAAAGTGTTGAATCATTGAGGATTGCGAACCCTTGCTCGCTGAAAGAACTCGACCTACGGTGGCGGACGATGTAGGAGTACTGTTTCACTTAAAACATTTGCAAAGGTATAAAATTTTGTGAATTATGGCACCTTAAAACGCAATATTATTTCTTTGAATTTTTTTTGTTGTTACGTATTTCTCTTTATTTTAATTAAAATTAAACACAGAAGCTGAAGATAATTTTCCATACTTTATGTAGAGGAAACTAGGTAGTACTTTTTTGTAAATATTTAATACCAAGATTTACAATTTACTTTGTATGTTATAATACTTAAATATGTTACTACAAAATTTGGTTTCCTATGACATCCTTGAAGTACTCCTGGAACGTTTGTCAACATTTTAATGTCTTCAAGAATTCTGTTGGGCGATGACTCGACATCGCGACTCAAATCTCGCGTTTCTGTTTACTATTAATCAAATTCAAGTTCTTGGTGAAATCAAAACTTAAACACTCCTACAAGTCATATTTTAAATCGTTATGATTTTGTAAGAAGCTTATAAATATTATTTATATTGTCGGTTGTATTTCATCTTCTTTCATTGAATGCGTAACAAACTAGTAGAATATACCTTTGTATTGAGATATATAAGAAAAAGTCTGTTTACCGCTGCACGCTGCAATTAAAAAGAAAAAAAATGAGATCAATTCTAAATTCGAACGTAATTGTGGCCAGTACAGTCACTAGTCAACGTCTCTAAATAAATGTTCAGCTATTTTTACTGAACACTATTGTACATTTACAACCGTTTAAAATACCTCTAGTTAGCATTGCTAAGCATCCAAAAAGCTATATAAAAAGTGTCAAAACTTTAGTATTTTCCTTGGGAGCTGTCATCAGTGGTGCGCAAACCGCAATGTCATTGCATAGCAATAACCAATTGTGAGCGTATTACGTGTCCTATCACAAAGCCCCGAGCTCTTTTTACCAACGCATAGGACCAGATGCTGGAATGTGTTTATCGAAAATATTGCAATCGCTTTGCCAAATATTTCGTTTCAAATATTTTGTAATTAATTGGTTTTAAAACACAGAATTTTACATTTTATTTTCCATTTTTATCTGATTCAGCAACGTATTTTAACAGTAAAAAATATGAAAAAAAAACTTAATCCGTCATCGATTCGTCAATGGCCGTAAGAAAATACTACTTTATTATTTAATCAATATTCGAAAGCGATGGGAACTTTTACGCCGTTAATCGCCGAAGATTACGATAATAGAATAAAAACTTTGTCATAATTTCCATTGTTTAAAAAAGAATCGTAAAATTCCATGAAATTACAATGCGCAAAATCGATAACTTTTCGAAGTTTAAACTGAACCGTAACGAAAGCGAACGAATGAACCGATTTTCAATGGAACCCATCGGTCATGCTTTTATATTTATTTAAATTAGAATTTAAATTGAGAATGAATGAACGAAGAACTATCACACAGTAATATGAATGAAGACCCTTTATGAATGAAATCAGATAAGTATATTTCTCGCTGATTAGTGTAGCTTACCTTGATTCTTTTTTTTATGACGTCAATTAAGTACGATTCGTTGAAATAGTAATGTCACATCCAGTCTGCTTTATATCGTTGTACAGATTTTTTATTACTTTGACTGTGATGCGACAAAGTCGTTTTTGCGCAAACATATTGGCGACAATGGGAAACGGGGCTTTTGTATTTTTTAGTTTGATTGATGATTTTAATTTCCTATTTGGTTCGTTGATTTTGTGGCGAATACATTCGTAGATAGGTGTTTGACACTGCCAAAATAAATATACCTGCGAATAATGTTATGTTTTTTTTTTCATACAAGAGGGTTACTGAATTGATTAATGCTGAATTGATAAACTAAGTGATGCTTTTGCTTGTGATAAATAAAATTGTATACATTTCATAGGTTTATAATTCAAATCCTTAATTATTATAACTCTTATTTTTTTATTATGAAACAGTTTGAAAAATATTGTTTCATGTAGGTTTGAATGAGACTACATAGGTCTCTTTCAAACCTAATACTCAGGAGGTAAATAGTAAAGGCAATCAATTCAATAACCTAAAACTAGACTTTCCACTATACTTCAAACTAACAAAAAAAAACAAATAATCCAAATTTTACAACCAACCTTCATAATAGGCACTCCAGACTTTTTAAAACGTATGCGATATGCGGATGTGACAGAAGCGATTTAAATATGGCGGCGGCGTCATCCCGCCATCCCGCCAGTGACGCTGCGGTCGTCCATTTATCACTCTCGTAAGCCTCCGTCGATATTATGATCAATGCCATTCGCCCGCCCAAGCTCGCCTATCCCGTGTACCGAAGGCAATGAGATTCTATTTCTTAATGTTTTCTTACATACAAAATAAGTCGAGTAAAAGGTTTTGTATTCTGTGTAGTTTTAAGGATAGGTACTCGATTTTAATTTGGAACGGAATGGTATTTTGGCACAACATGATTACTGCCCAAGTCGTTTTCTATCAAACGTAACGTATTAATCCAAATAAATGTTGAGTAAATATAGTTGAACTTTTATGTTTACCCCTTAACTTTTTATATGTAATATTTATAATTTCTGTTAATCTTATTCACATTATTTTCTAAATTTAAGCCACAGAAATAGTTATGCCTTATCCCGATTGACCCAAATATTGTAATCGTGATGTTGACATGTAACTGGGGTAAAGTCAGTTCGCCCGCCTTGCACACTTTGTATTCACCCAGTCGCCACCTGAGGTAGTGGCTTTTTAAAAAATCTTTTACATTTCACTTGCTACGAGTACTGGTACTAAAGCTATAAATTTAGCCGTTTCCTCATTTCCGTTTTGTATTTTCTTCATATCTTTTAAAAACGAAAATGTATCAAAAGTGTGCAACTACAAAGTAGGCAAGCATATAGATGCAGAGGCGATTTTTCTATGCCCAGTTGAAAACAAATATTTAATTCGGAAATCTGCATCAATTTTAATCATCCACAGCTTGTAAATTAAAGGCTATCAAGTCTGAAGTTCTCTTTTAGATGTTCATCTACAAATGAAATGCTGGATGTAGTTCCGTAGGGGTTTTTAACCCCCACGATATTATTAGAAATATCACAACTAATTCTCTCCCCACCTTTATCAAAGCGACATTGTAACAAAGACATCCTCGGGTATGAAGTGGCGACACGGACCGAGTGCGGCCAACAAAAGAATGAGAACCGGAAAGCTAGCCAGAGTGGTCCTCGAAGAGCGATCCCTCGCAGATTGCTGTGAATGGTATCGAGTGAGCTTGGGTATCGAGGACAATCTGCGTGATCAATTGATACCAGCACGACTCGCTCCTTGCTGATACCGCTTCTTTTAATTTCTCTTCGCTGTTTTTATTTTACTGCTCATTGAGAATAAGAGCACACTTATTTAAATATTTCATGCACAAAACTTAGCTCCTTACAAAATTCTTATAGCAAAGTTGTTTAATCAATATTGATAACGAAAATAGTAGGAACGCCACCATTTTAGTTAATAAGGCGCATGGTTTATGAACATTTCAAAATCATACAAATTAATGTAATAATTCAAAAAGAATTAAACTTTAAAATCGTTTTTTGTGCACAAAACTAAGTCGCACTCAATTATTCACCGTCCCCTTAGAACCACTTGAAAAAATCCAATCAGCATAACTCGTCACTTTAATATCGATCCCCAATTTGCAAGCACTTATCAAATCGCTTTATGCATAGATATAAAATAAAAGCCAACCGCAATTTGCTGACATCATGCACAATTGTCGACCTTACTGCATACGGAATAGTAATAGATTTTCTTTCATTGGCGTGTGAATATCTTTGTGGAAGTACAAAGCCGAGTGGTTTACTTAGAGTTTAAAATATTCATAGCTTGTACTGGATCGTATTTAAATATTTACATAAGTGTCACGCAGCGTCACTGACGTTTGTCGATAAAATGTATTGAGTGGAATGGCTGAGTCGGGAGTTACTTACGTTGGGGTGACTAGCCGCTGAGAAAAGAAACTGATTAGGCGAATTTTCATTTAACTTATTTACTTTTTTACTACGAATGTGTGATTTTTGTTTGATTGAATTTACAGTTATACATAGTATCTCAATAAGAAATATAGACACATAAAAATAGTTTAAAAATATTACCTAACGGTTTTTTGGTCAATCAAAGTCATTACTAAATAAGTCTAAGCTAGCCTTCCATTATCAAGCTGGATTTCAACGCACTTTAGAAGCATTAGAAAGTTTGTAAAATGCAGCTATCCGAAACATATTTAACATGTGTTGCCGAAGTTCATATTTATTTACTCAAGTAAGGGCAATCCATTCCCAAGCACAAAGTTATCTTCCTAGCTTAAAAGTGTTAATAAATATTACGCTGTGCTCTGAAAGTATCATATTTTTTAAAGTGTCCGCATAAATAATTCGAGACACTTATAGAAAGTTGCAATATGTTGAGTAAATGGCCAAATAAATGCAGTGTTCATACTTGTTATTGCAAACACAATGAACCGAATAAAAATACGTATATTTTCTGCATAAGTTCATTGTCACCCCCTAACCAAAGTGTACCGAGACGTTAACACTCGGTAGGCAGGGGCGATACTTCTACTAAGCATCGTGTATTCCAGCCATAAAAAATAATGGATCTGCGAATCGTCGAGATATGCACGGAAATATGGAGTGAGGTGAGCGCTCGAAAAATCGTAATGGCATCGAGAAAATGGGGATTAGAAAGCGATCGAGTCGAAATCGATGCGAGCGCGTTCAAACATTGGCTCTTATACAATGTGTATTTTAAGGGATGTTCGGCTGTCTGAAAAAACAAGGAGTAATGGAAAAGAATCGCAGTATTTTAAGACACTCCTTAAGTCAATGTTCACTTCGATGTTTCGACGTTGGCATTGTATGAGAGATGGTTAAACACCATCACTCTTTAAAAAAAACTTGAAGTATGATCCAATCTTTCTACATGATTATTTTGCGCGAAACGTCCGGTAGTCATATCCAAACTCGTTCCAATCATGCAATATACGACTGGAATAGAATACCCAATAATAATGAAGTTACAAAAATAATGTTTGCCGCCTCTACTTTATTTGTAAAACAAGTAAATTACTTCGCAACAACCATATTAAAAGCTGTTATAATAATTTTAAATGAGCGAAAACATAGGGACGCGGGCATGATAGTGTAAATAACATAAAACGTACTAACCTAATTTCAGGTAATCATGTTTGCCCGCCGTATGCAAACATGTGCGGTGTAAATGACGGGGTAACCCACACACTCCGACCAACTTAGACAAAATACTATTACCGAGCTTTATGATAATAGGCTTAATATCTCTTTCTTTATAACATCACCTTCATTTGGTTAATATTTTAAATTAATAAAATATAAAGATATCTATTTTTTACGACCATGTAAATAAATAACTACATACACAATAGAGCTACACAAATTAACGCTACAAGAAACTCAGACCTTTTAAAAGGAAAATAATTTTAATTAGTTTCGTAATATTTGCAAACAGGTGAAATTGCTAGCAGTGTTTTATGTTTTTTTTTTTTTCTATTTTGGATACTCTTCCTCTCACTAAAAGGATACAACCTGACAACATTTTTAATTTCTTGAAATCGTTTTTAGATGAAATCCAAATAAATTCTTACCGAACGTTACAAAATATATCTACATGAAATATTTAAGACACATACCGCTAATTGGACTCTAAGACGATTCCGTGAAAAATAATTATACACGTGTATCCAACTTTGATTTTCTTAACAAGGTATCCTTAACAACACACGCAGCCTTGAGCCTTTCCTACCAAATTATAAATAGCCGGGAACGCCCATGCCGGCTAACGACTGCCTAACCTATGTGACGCAGGCAGGTTAATATTCAAGAAATTCGTCTCAAGTTATCGACGAACAAACAAAGTTGCGGCCGATGGGGAGCGAACCCAATTATCTCTAATGAAGACAATGATATAAGCGCGGTTATTGATCTAGATTTAAATTTCATGACGGGTCAGTCCCTACGATGTGCGAGCCCTTAATGTTTCTTGCTAACTTTTGTGTAGTGCAACCGCTAATATTGATACTTTCGTGAAACACGTAGACGGTCGTAGACTTTAATGATAAAATGACTTTGTTTGATAGGCAACATTTGGAATAAATATCTAATACCAGTTGCGTTTTTTTTTTAAATGTTTATTTATAATTAAGAAAGCTTAACTGTTAGGAATTATAAAAGTCTGTAAATGTATACGGTTTTTATATTTTATTTTAAGTATCCCATCAAATTAATTCCACATGACAAGCGTATTTCCACCTTTTTTAATGAGTTAATTACCGCTTAGATTTATGAAGATAAAACTCAAGATAATAACTTAACTAATCATTAAAATCACCATTATGATTGTAATCTACTTTGCATAACAGGTCAAGAATAAAATATTAATTGTATCCAATATGCAAACACAATATCTGATGTTTAATGCATTATCTATTTTCCCCGAACATAAATTGTTGATTGTCAAGGTAAATATTGCTAGTATCAAGATCGTTAGCGCCGACTATATCCAAGTTTAATGTCCACTAACTAATTTCTTATCCCCAAAACATAATAATATGAACTAACATACACACGAACAAACATGCGAAATTATGATTAACGAGCGCACTCACACACGGCCGTTAGTTACGAACCTTTGTACTCACGTACTTTATGAAATAGATCACTAAGAACGCTCGCATCACTAATATCGATACACCTTGTGTTACTGATAGCTTACAAACAAATTTGATCTTGCGCATCTTCTCATACCTAATTTATTTCTTGCATTATATACCTAATAGCTTTGACAGAAAAATTGTAAAGATTTAGGAAGAAAATCCATTTCTCTAGTAGAATCTTTTATCCCTGGGTCACCTTCTGAAATCGGCATTTGAGGTTTACTTCTAGACATAAATGAGATACACATGCCTTAATTGTCGGTCTTAAATGATAAGGAATTGTATACGTATTTAAATAAGTAAAATGTAAAGATATAAAAAAATATAAAGATACTACTATAGAAATGGGTTATATTGTTGAAAGTTTACTAATTTCTGCCAAAAGAAGGGTTTAAGGAAGTCGATTCATATAAAGTATTCATTCATATTTGGTTATTAAATATTCATTATTGCGTGACTTACGTCAATAGTTTTGCAGACACGCTGCATTTCCCAGAAAATCTTACATTATTTAAGTCTTAAGTTCTAATGAGTAGGAAGCTAGTAAAACTTGAGTCTTCACTGAGAATTTACCAATGATATAGTGCATATCTCAATAATAACGCAATAAAACTATGTCCTGGTTTTCAATCTTAAGGAACTCAAAACATGAGAATTTACGCTGTAAAACCGACGAGGCACTAACTGCCAACAAAAAGATTTCTTAGGGTTTGTTTTAAAACATAGGAACTGTATTCATACTTGCCAAATAAAATGTTATTTTTATCAGGAATACGATATTGATTACTTACTCTTAAACCTTGGGGAAATAATCACATTATCTTACAAAATTCTTTTTATTCAATTAAAATGCAAATTAATAAAAGTGGCATTCGTTACGTGTCGAGTATATTCGCGAGTCATATTACCTCGTATCGATCGGAGGTGTCGGTTCAAACACTTCCACTTGTTAAGATGTTAATGGTTTTGCATAATAATTGCATCCAAAGGAAAGTTCGCCCGCGGCCCTGCTCAGATCGCATGTCTATTTTATCAAACAAAACAGGTTTCATTTATGTAGGTCAAAGTTATATAAGAAACATCTGATTTTGACTTACTTTATGACATTTGACAAAGACATACATTTTAGGCATTTTGCAAAAAAAAATTTTTTTTTTTAAATTGACAACTATTTATTTCCCTATTTAATTATGCTCTATTGTATTGATCCCTATTTTATTTCTGTGATAGAGATTTTGTTAAAAGATCTGTTAACGAAAAACTTAACTTTTTTTGTGTTTTACCGACACCCTATGTGAAAAAAAATCAGATAAATGGGTATAAAAGATAAGCTCACGATTACCAGAGATTGACTAATGTAGGTTCAGAAATAAGTGCTAAAATCGTTACGCATTTACGAGTGTTAAGCGATCGGGTACGAACCTATCCAAAAGGTACCTATATGGTGACGCTCATTTGCGTGCCCCTTACTTAATACAAGATAACGTGCCGATCTTCATTATCTTAAAGCTTTAACCCACAAGGTACAAAACATATGAACAGAAAATGCTAAAACAAGAACTTCTACAAAATGTTGTCTTACGAGACAAATGTGGTTCTTATTTTATTTTAGTTTGTAAACTACACCGTTCTTTAGCAACAGTCCAGATTCAGAAAATTATCCTATATTCTGAAACACCTGAAAATGTGAAGACTTTTTCTCAAGTTCATAACGGTAACTTTCAACGTGATAACTATTATCTGCTAATGCTAGTCATTGATCTTTTCACTAGGCTTTATTCCCTTACTCCCGAAATGCTAAACCTGACATCTACACTTCACACACGGCGGTATTCTACCAAACAAATCCTAAAACCAAATATGTATCTTGCAGTGAGCACCCAGCCTATGTCATGAAGCTTATCTCCTTGATACAAGAATTAGCCGTCGTGAGAATCGCTTAGACATCATAAGGAACACCTTTCACAGTAAGCGTAGAAACACAATACGCAAGCGATGAGATATCTGGTCAATGATAGTCACTAATCCATATCGCGGCTATGCGTTACCCATTGAACAGCTTCAAGAAAAATAGAAATTTTTCTTTTGTTTTTCAGACACGTAAAGCTCGGTATCAAAAAGGCGCTACGCGTCGCTCTTCCTTCAGTAGGATAGTACCCTTACTGTTCTGCGTGCCTTAGCACCTATTTACCACACCGTCATAAACTTGCCAAGATTATAATTATATCTGTACTATAGAAATTTCAATTTAAATGTAAGTACTTATTGTTTCTTTGTTTTATAAAATGAGTGTGAATTTTAATTTTCATTTAATGTTGATTTACTTTTTTCGATTAGACTATTTTAAGTTGATTGATTGTTTCAGGTGTTATTACCACTAATAATGAAGTCTAATAAAAATTCCTTCCGTTGTTGCGTAATTTCAAATTAGAAATGTTAATTCCCACGACCGTCGCGTCGTCTGTACCTACTTTGATCGACAAGTAGTAATTCAAATCAGTAAGTAGAAAAATAATTTTATGATATTTTCATTAAAACTTTATTTTAACTATATTTTAGTCTAGTTACTGATAAACAAAAATGTTTCCTTAGGCTGAAAAGCAATTCTGCCAAACGTCAAGAAAATTGCCCATATGAGCAATATAATAAAGCCATCAATAATTTGAAGTTATAATAGCAACACTATCTGTTTGTGTCACTCTATCCTTCTGTGTACCTGGTACTATTTATCCACAACGTTTAGGTTCGTCATCAATAGTATATCTAGTGAACTTTGGTCGTCAATAACAACTGTAAATGTTGCACATTGTTGTTTAAACATATTCAGTCCTTATGTTTGATCCATTTGATTAAATTTTAACAACATTGCATTTCATCTTCTCTCAAGCGCATTATTTTAGTATTCTGTAATACAAGTCTATCTTGTGTTTTAGTTGCTCCTTATTGAGTTTAATTTTCAAAGAAAAATACTAAAAGCACTAATTATACAGATAAACTTTTGTGTCTATGGCTGTATCTCGTACATTATTGGCATCGATGAAGTTAACACGTTAATGCTTCGGATGCGATTACCAGCAGAGCGGAATATACCCTGCGTTGTGATAAAAGTAAAATGTCCATTCTAATTCTTTGCCGATCATTACCCAAGCGTGGTCTGCTGCGAAGGTTTAGTTCACGTTAGAGGCCAGTCTGTCTACGGTAAGTTAACTCAATCATGTCGTCTTTGAAGAATATAAGTAACTTCTAAGAAATGGTGGTCACTTTTAAAGTACCTAATGGTAATCTTTTTTATGTAAATATTTCAGCCATTACTGTTTGACTGCATCAAGAGACCGTTATCTTCCTCAAAATTGCTACAGTTTTTTTTATAAATACCATGATAAATATACTTTTTAATGCTTGACTAACATAATCAGCTATCTTTTACTGACTTTTACTGAAGACATGTTTATGGACCCAAAAACACTAAGTACAAAATATCGAGAACAAAATATGTTATGCTCTATAAGCATGTCACCTATGTTTTTGTTGACCAGTAAATCGCACATGAGTGTTTAAGAATAATTAAGAATTCATCATCCACGTGTAGGTACTAACTATACGTCGATTCAGCTAAACATGCCAATTTCACCACCGGGCAAACGATACTTCTGACAACACATTAATATAACTTTAGTAATAATTTAATTGCAATTATGCTCTCAAGAATTGGTTCACCATATCCTCAACCAGAGAAAGAAGGAAGGAGGTTAAAGAGGCCTTTGCCCTGCAGTGGGACAAAACCAGCCAGAAAAAAAATTCTTAAATATTACATTTAATTTAAATTTAGTATTTTTTGCTTCTTTCAGCGGCATTCACACTCTCTCCAACAAAAAACCACATATATTTTCTATAAGTGCGATGTAAGGAAGCCATAAAAAGTTGTTTGTGTGATATAGCGTGCAATAGTCCCGTAGCCTTAGGGAAGCGAGAAACGTATCGGATCCGCGGTGACCCCCGACCGCGCACCGCTTTCTCAACTGATCCCATCGCCTCGTTTCTTTTATAAATACTAGCTTTTATTTGCCAAAATGTTACATCATGTAAAGAAATAGTTGAGTGTATTTTCATGTTTGTATTTTTATTGTTTTACTAGCTGTGCCCGCGACTTCGCCCGCGTGGAATAGTTACTTTTCGGGCAGCATATTTAGAATTAGGTTTTTATACATATACTTTCGCTTGGGTAGCTATAAATTTACTTTACAGATGCTTCTCTGTATACGATGTTTCTATGTATTTCTATGGATTTATTTATGTACCGATTGACATGAAATAAACACTAAATGTTAAGTGAAGCTTACTACAATATATTCGTGAAAACCGCATCTTAATCGAGTGAGTGGTTTCTGAGATTAGCGTTCACAAACACACAGACAAAAAATAATAATAATTATAATTTCAGGTTCGGCATCGATATTATAACAACCCTTGCTACTTTTTTTGTTTATATTTCCATTGTACAGACACCACTTTTCTACAATTTTATTATATGTATAGATAGATGATTTTTCAAATTGACATTACTTTTTTATTTATGTACCGATTGACATGAAATAAACACTAAATGTTAAGTGAAGCTAACTACAATATATTTGTGAAAACCGCATCTTAATCGAGTTAGCCGTTTCTGAGATTAGCGTGCACAAACACACAGACAAACAGACAAACAGACAAACCGACAAACAGACAAAAAAAAAATTATTATAATTTCAGGTTCGGCATCGATATTATAACAGCCCTTGCTACCTTTTTTGCTTATATTTCCATTGTACAGACACCACTTTTCTACAATTTTATTATATGTACTAGCTGTGCCCGCGACTTCGTCCGCGTGGAATAGTTACTTTTCGGGCAGCATATCTAGAATGAGGTTTTTATACATATACTTTCGCTTGGGTAGCTATAAATTTACTTTACAGATGCTTCTCTGTATACGATTTTTCTATGTATTTCTATGGATTTATTTATGTACCGATTGACATGAAATAAACACTAAATGTTAAGTGAAGCTAACTGCAATATACTTGAGAAAACCGCATCTTAATCGAGTAAGCCGTTTCTGAGATTAGCGTGCACAAACACACAGACAAACAGACAAACAGACAAACCGACGAACAGACCAAAAAAAAAATTAATTATAATTTCAGGTTCGGCATCGATATTATTACAACCCTTGCTACTTTTTTTGTTTATATTTCCATTGTACAGACACCACTTTTCTACAATTTTATTATATGTATAGATGATTTTTCAAATTGACATAACTTTTTTATTTATGTACCGATTGACATGAAATAAACACTAAATGTTAAGTGAAGCTAACTGCAATATACTTGAGAAAACCGCATCTTAATCGAGTAAGCCGTTTCTGAGATTAGCGTGCACAAACACACAGACAAACAGACAAACAGACAAACCGACAAACAGACAAAAAAAAAATTAATTATAATTTCAGGTTCGGCATCGATATTATAACAACCCTTGCTACTTTTTTTGTTTATATTTCCATTGTACAAACACCACTTTTCTACAATTTTATTATATGTATAGATGATTTTTCAAATTGACATAACTTTTTTATTTATGTACCGATTGACATGAAATAAACACTAAATGTTAAGAGAAGCTAACTGCAATATACTTGAGAAAACCGCATCTTAATCGAGTAAGCCGTTTCTGAGATTAGCGTGCACAAACACACAGACATACAGACAAACCGACAAACAGACAAAAAGAAAATTAATTATAATTGCAGGTTCGGCATCGATATTATAACAACCCTTGCTACTTTTTTTGTTTATATTTCCATTGTACAGACACCACTTTTCTACAATTTTATTATATGTATAGATGATTTTTCAAATTGACATAACTTTTTTATTTATGTACCGATTGACATGAAATAAACACTAAATGTTAAGTGAAGCTAACTGCAATATACTTAAGAAAACCGCATCTTAATCGAGTAAGCCGTTTCTGAGATTAGCGTGCACAAACACACAGACAAACAGACAAACCGACAAACAGACAAAAAAATAATTAATTATAATTTCAGGTTCGGCATCGATATTATAACAACCCTTGCTACTTTTTTGTTTATATTTCTATTGTACAGACACCACTTTTCTACAATTTTATTATATGTATAGATATAGATGATTTTTCAAATTGACATAACTTTTTTATTTATGTACCGATTGACATGAAATAAACACTAAATGTTAAGTGAAGCTAACTGCAATATACTTGAGAAAACCGCATCTTAATCGAGTAAGCCGTTTCTGAGATTAGCGTGCACAAACACACAGACAAACAGACAAACAGACAAACAGACAAAAAAAAAATTAATTATAATTTCAGGTTCGGCATCGATATTTTAACAACCCTTGCTACTTTTTTTGTTTATATCTCCATTGTACAGACACCACTTTTCTACAATTTTATTATATGTATAGATAGATAGAAGATGATTTTTCAAATTGACATAACTTTTTTATTTATGTACCGATTGACATGAAATAAGCACTAAATGTTAAGTGAAGCTAACTACAATATATTTGTGAAAACCGCATCTTAATCGAGTAAGCCGTTTCTGAGATGATTTTTCAAATTGACATAACTTTTTATTTATGTACCGATTGACATGAAATAAGCACTAAATGTTAAGTGAAGCTAACTACAATATATTTGTGAAAACCGCATCTTAATCGAGTAAGCCGTTTCTGAGATGATTTTTCAAATTGACATAACTTTTTTATTTATGTACCGATTGACATGAAATAAACACTAAATGTTAAGTGAAGCTAACTACAGTATATTTGTGAAAACCGCATCTTAATCGAGTAAGCCGTTTCTGAGATTAGCGTGCACAAACACACAGACAAACAGACAAACAGACAAACCGACAAACAGACAAAAAAAAATTGATTATAATTTCTGGTTCGGCATCGATATTATAACAGCCCTTGCTACCTTTTTTGTTTATATTTCCATTGTACAGACACCACTTTTCTACAATTTTATTATATGTATAGATAGAGTTACGTTTACAGGAGCGGTACATATGGCGCAGAACCGGACCGAGTGAAGAAGATTGACATACAGTCGCGATCCTCAGCATTGAGGGAACGACCAGAACGATAGAGTGTTATGGAATAACTTATGATACGATAAGACATCATACAAATACGTTTAGAAACAATAATTTATTTAAATCTATAATACTTCTAATACAGTATGTTACGACTAATTCCCACTTATATTGACTGTATCAAGGGGCTAGAACATTCATCGTGGAGAAAATAAATAGATCCCTCGACAATGCATATGGATTGTACACTTAAACGGTACCTGCTACACATGGAAATACTATGTTCAGATAGATCTTAAGATAAGCCGAAAATCGTTGAGTCTTTTTGTAAGCAAAAAATTATCTTGTTGTGCCTACCTACTTAATAGGCAAAGAGTATTTGATCGTTTGCAGTTTGAAACAGTACAGTTTAGGCGAACAAGATCCAAAAGTAGTGACAGGACACTGGCACATTGCCTACAAACGCTATAAACCTTGCTTGACTCTAACTACTTCCGCACCAGTGCTTGGTATTTAGCGTATTTTGCTCTTCCACTTTGGTACAGTTTACATACTGTGTTTCGTTCAAATTATGTTCTCATTTCTATGTATGCATAAGATTAATAGCAATTACATCACAAAGTTGTCAATTCCTACCTTGAACTGGTCAAACTATACAGTACATTATAAGGCTATTATATTATGAACTGTTAACTAGAAGAACTTAGTAATAATCCTGAATCATACCCTTGTTTACCCCTGATTCAGAAATTAAAGTTACGATAATTTTCATAAAAAAAAAACAAATTATTTAGATGGAGGCCGTCGCACTAATCTTCAGATAGATTTCCCATGTATTCCCCTAACAGAAGGAAACAAAACAGGCTCAATCTATTGCAATAGAGCTTCGCCCCGCGGGACGGGCGGGGGGCGTCCGCGGGTGTGAGGGCCGGACGCGAGGGGGGGTGCAGGACGGCTCATCAATCTGCGAACCTCCTCATGTCGATATATTACGAGTGGCCTACATACCGGTCCGGTTTCATACGCAGATGTGACCTGAAAGCTTCCACGAAATGAGGCCCACGCGACTTCCAAACTAATTAAACATAGGTATTGTTTATTGATTTTTAATTAAAGGTTTTTTTTATATACCTTGATAGCTTTTATTTTATGTTCCATTAAACCTTTTGTATACTCTTTTATTTATTAATTGTTTGAAAGTTGAAATCGTAACTATCCAGATCGAAATTGTTAACTTCTTGACAACGAACATGTTGAGCTGTATGGTCGTTGGTTCTTGAAATTTATAAATAAATATATAAATTGTGCGTTATCATAACACCTTCACTGAAGCACCTAATTAGCGAAGATAGCACATGCGAGAAACATAGTTTATATGTTTTTTGTTCTATATGGTGGTATAACCTAGTTCTTAAGATATACCTAAGTATGTTATTGAAATTTTCGTTTCTTACACGTCACAAGTCGTGCACAAATAAGTTCAACCATAAGATATTCCTTAAAACCCACGTATTCATTTTGAAAGCGTTTCTTTAGATACTGTGGTAAATATACATTTAAAATTAATTACAAAACGCTTAAGTAAATCGTTCTAGAACATAAAGAAAACACGTTTAATTCTGTCAACTTAAGATAAATTTCGAAAACAACTTTATTTATACAGTTTCTTAATCGAAATCATAATTGTTAAGTCAATGAATAGAGCCTAGAATATCAAAGAAAACAAATTCTTTGCCACAAAATAATTAATTAAAGATGAACAAGTTATCTCGGAACGACACCTAGCGGCCACCATTCTCTTTTGTAAAGCCATCTTTTCATCGTCAAAACTCATTTCAATTAATTTTCGTAAAAGTAAGTAAATGATGTGCCCTTTAAAAGCGAGATATCATTAACACTGGTGTGAGGGAGGGGGCAGAGATCGCCCGCCAGACCAACGTTATGCCGCGGAAAAATCTGCTGTAATCATAAACAGAACACTTTTGTACATCAGTTTGTACACAATAATAAAATAATATAAAATATTTATGTATACTCTTTAATTAGTATTTAGTTGGGGTGCCTTTTCTATTCTATTCTCTTTTCTTTGTGTCTTTGTACATAATGATTGATGTCATAGATGGAAAAAGTTATGAGTAATACAAAATCTAAGGTATGTCTATTGACTCTAAACTTGTATAGCTACCTAAGATATAGCTACCTGCTAGATGAATAGTAAACAAAGCTGCAAAATGTAACTTGTATTTTAAACAGATAAGTACGTCATCTTAAAGAAATATGAAATTAAAGAAAAAATAACCTCCCCTTTTCCTCTTTGCCACCCAGCGACTCCCACGGGAGAATCATTAGGAAAAAATCGTGTTGATGGATTTAATTACAAAAAATAATTATTCTAAAGAAAGTTGCCTGAATAAACTCGGACGGAGCGGGTTCTTCGATTCCCCCCTTAATCGGATTAATTTACTTTTAAAAAGCAGGGGGTGGTTGTTGTAATTAATGAAATGATAACGTTACCTCGCGGTCGGACGCCTCCGGAATTAATGGAGACATAAACATAGGTATACCTCAATAATATACACCTTACCTATTGTGTGATTGCTAAGAAATCGTTAGACAATTAAGATCCATAAATTGTTATGGATCTTAAATGTCTAACGATTTCGCTAATGATAGGTAATGAAACTATGTTATTTATTTATGCACATTATCTGTAGGTTAAAGCTTGCATATGTCGAATTCAAAAATACCTTTGCATAACCAATTAACAGCACAACAGTACTCGGTTAAGAAAACATTTCAAAAAAACTTTTATTTCCATTCTTTTAAGAACAAATGCTCAATAATTGGGCATACGACGGCGGCACTTGAAAGCGTAACTCGATGGCGTCGCCTCTCGAATTCCTGCGATCTCCAGTAACGGTCCCGATGAGAAGCGCTTTTTCCACTCGGTTACCGTCCGGTGATCTGTTCTGAACGCATCTCCACTGACGCAAATCATATTGCGAGGAAGGGTTCGGGATTAGGAACGTAACGTGGAATCGTCTAGTCATCGCCGCTGATTTTTCTCCGTCTCTCCGACCCTTTAACGTATGGCAATGTCATGTGGTTGGATGGCATACTGGTTTTTTATTCAATCTAAATGAATTGTAAAAAGAAATAAGCCAATTTGGAGACTTTCAACTGACGTTATTTATGTTTTATTAATTAGTAATAAGTATCTTATTGAATTATGAATATGATTTAGTGTATGTACATTATTGCACATGAACTATTTAGAAAAAAAAATAAGCCGCAGTCTTCCTTGTAACTGACGTATGTATGTACCTATATCTGTACGATGTACCTACTTAAGATATAATTTGAAATGTATTTTACTGAACAGGTCACTTCAACACAACATAATAATATCTGATCAAAATTAAAAAAATATTACCAACTCATTTCGAACATAAATAAATAACACTGCTAACTAATCCTTCATCAAATAATTTATTTTTTAATTATTATTATTAAAAGAAGTGACTCGTAATAGATCAAACCAAGTTCAAACCTGTCAGTTGAGAGTCACGCAAAAATTATAAATAATAACACCCTATTTATCTCTGAGTTTTCCTGTTACACATAGAAGAGTTCATATAGCAAAACTTAATACAACCGCAGCGGAAAATGAAAACTTATATTCGAAACGCGAATTTAGATTGTGAGCTGGTGAGCAATCCAACCCTAAATTGCTAAAGTTATTCTGTGTCGGCGCTGCGAGCGAATGAGCGTTATTTTTCTCTTATGTGCTGTCTCATGTCGCGATCATTCTTTACGTTTCGTCTATCTATGTCCAATGTGGCTGGGGTGCTCTGAATTCACGCTCTTACACGTATTACTTGGATTTTTCTCTGAACTATGTTTTGAGAGACAAAGAAATGAAGTGGAAATCTTAGGGTTAGAGAATGGAAGTTGCCTCTCATGAATAGGCAAGCAGTGGAGTGGTTAAACACATACAAAACTTAAAAATATTAACAACATGAGAACATAAAACAGCAAAAAAATATTCACAAGAGTTTTAAGCAGTACACAAATTAAGTAATTAAAAATTTTCGGTCATACTATTAGCTATTATTGCTTACGTACGAAGTTCCATGTTCTATTAATAGGTACGTAATGAAAAAATACAATTAATAATGGAACACTTCTACGTTATTTCCTTAAATAATAAATGTCATCTAATTAACAAACGGTGTAAAAACTGAAACAAAAGAATGGAATTCAGTTATAAATCAAACCGATGACAGTTATAACTATAAAATAGCTTTCTGCGTCATGTTTCTTTTTTATAACCATAAAAGCTAGTTGTAAGGTGTAAATAAACGAGTTATAATATCAATTAAAAGTCAAAGAAGAATGTCACGGTAACTTACACCCCATGTCGTTGTTAAGTCTCAACATAAAAATAAATAAAAGCAATTCTCACAATCACAAAGCTAGGAACAGTTCCCATAGTTGTATGTACCGTAATTATAACATATTACTCAATTACATGTATCTGCGATCCCGTCAGAGTGAGCACGTGAGGGCATTTCACATGGCTATAACGATACACCGTCACGCTCAATAATAAACACATTACAATGTACGAATCAATGTTTTGAGTATAAAACATTTCACATTTTTATATAACGTCTCTTAACATACACGGACAGACAGTTATACTGCAATTTAACTAAAAAAATACATTGGAAATATGACTATTCGTTCTCTTGACAATGGTATTGCATTGGGATAGAAATTGATTTCAGAATATAACCCTACAGTAATGTATTCAGTAATCGTACGATTTTGGAAAGTTATTTTTTATATGCTTTTATGTAGGTTATTTAAACCAGCAAATGATTTACTTGAAATGAATATAATGACATAACGAAACTTAATTCCTGTATAGCTTAGTTGCATTATAAGAGTAAATGAGTAAATATAATGATTACAGCATTAGTAAATATATTTCTGTATAGAATAATTGTATAATTTGCTCGTTATACACTTGACGACAAGTAGTTTTCCATTTAAAACATAATAAGTTCATATAGGTATATAGTGCTCAACATAATCAATTAAACTACTTATTTTGACCTAGACGGACCTGCATTGATCTCAAAATTAGTTTATTATAATTTACAGATGTCTATAATTGATAATGAATTAATTACATACATACAATACAAGTCTAGCTCAACGCTATCGTAAAGATAATTTAAAACATTTGAAACTTAAAAGATACGAAATTAGGCATAAAATCAAAATTTCTACAACCTTAGCCAAGAGTAGAGATTTCCTCGATCATCATCAGTAATTTCAGCGATTTCTCAAATTACATTTATTTTAGAAAAATCATATGGTCTTTGAGCAATGCGTGTGGGATAACGATTTTAGAAATGCTACTTGTCTAAGGAAGCTAATAGCTTTTTTGTTTCATTTTTTTATACCCTTTTTCCAGAAAGTTTATAGACTAAATAATATATTGTTGGAGGGAGGAACCACAGATTTCAGCTTGTCATATAAATAACCTTTAAATATCTTCGTTTACTTTTATTACAATGTCTGGTAGTTATCGCTTGTTTTGATTCGTTATCTGTCTATAATATGTCTCAGTGTTTAATCTTATCACAAATGTAGCCCACTTAAGTGCACTGTTCAATGCTATGTAATTATTGACCTACCGCAACAATATTATTGATTAACTTTGCTTTAAATAATTTGATTGAAAACTATTTGGACAATGATAATTTAAAAAAAATTAACATGCTACTTTATATATTATTTTTGTATTTTGAACATACAACCAGCAGTAAAAATTGAAATAATTTGATATTTATGTTTTTTAGCCCTATGGAATTTGCAACACAAAATTCAAGGTGCTTACCATAATTTTGAGTTTTTTTATCTATACGTTGAGTGTTCATGCTCTACTTTTGAAGAATTCTTATGACTCATTTACATAAATGGTTTGGTTTATCTCATCTAAAACGACACTTGGCCTTGGCCTATCATTCTTCTACTGTTCTTACTTCCACTCTAAAACTAGAGCAATAAATCTACACAAAAAAGCTGCACGGCTAGGGATTCGAATTTGCAACCAAGCACTCAAATGCAGTATTTGATCCTAAGCCTATTCGACTCATCAATGTAGCAACCAAAATTCTGTTTTACTACGTTTAACTTCCTCAGACAGCTCATGAGGGCATTATAAAGTCATTTCATCTGCATAGGTGCCTATAGGACATAAATGATATGCAACGTAATGACATTATGGCTTATCCAATTACATAAATATCATACGCAAATCATAACACAGATAATAATAGCTACTAGAACATTGTCAGTACGTCGTACACGAATCAGCAAGATATTTTCTGAATACTATGCAAGTATCGAGAGCACATCATAGACATATCATTAAGATAAATCACACAACCGGAAAAAAACAGCTAATGTAAAATAATGGCTAAACAATTAAAAGATATAATAGTTATATGACATTGCATATTTCCTTGTAGGCCAAGATACAAGAGACAAGCGATTTCCCAAAACTATTTTTAAATGTCAAGCTGAAAAAAATCTTTTGCGACTGTTACAAACTATAATTTGATAAAAATACTTTCTTTTAGAAAACACTTCCTTTCGATAGGTATACATAGATGGGTTTCCTTACATGTAATAGGGATTTGACGTAATCTAACTCAAAGTCAAAGTTCTATTTCTAGTAAGTGTGCCTAGGATATTTATAATGGCAATAAAGCGAACGGAAATGGCATTTGTGTATGATAAGCCACGGGACTTAGATACGCCATTTTCATTGTATTTTATCGTTTTGTACCAATGTATGAAATTACACTTAGAGACAACCATGATCAACTATGTCTATGCAACCCACTACTGGACATAAGTCATCTGTCTTAAAAATTGAACATATGTCATGTAATGTGTGACGTTTACACCCAAATCACATAAATTAATGAAGCGAAAAGAACCATACTTAAAAGAAATGAACCCGCTGGGATTTTTTTCTGAAATTACACGAGATTCAAATGCAACAATGGCGGCCATAATACATTATAATCCGCTCCGCTCATGCAATATATTAACAGCGTTAGGTATTACGAATGCATATCACATGCACGACTGTTGATTCTATGAAATAGTTGTAACTGACCTAGGAACCGTGGCGCACACAAGCTTTTTATGCACTCGCTAATTTTGTGATTAATGTGAACTAAATCCTTGAATATTGAGACAAGTGTTTCGTTGATTATTTCTTACTGTTGGACCTTTAATGCAACTGGATGATTACGTAAGTGTTGTAATTTTATGAATACATTTTGTATTAGAACCTTGCATTACGCGGCGGAAGGCAATTCTTGAAGCGTTTAATTTTAGTTTTCAGTGCCGTTCATTTGTAAAGCATAATCGTCTTAGTTTTAAAATCATATAAAAATCATTAAACCACATTTTAATCGTTGCCAAAAGATCCTTGCTCATCAATGAGATAATTCCAATCCAGTATTATTATTGAAATATATGACATTTAACAAAATTCCTGAAAATATTCGTACGATTCCTAGGAAGTGTAGGGAAAAAGAGTTTCCCCACATCAATACATAAGATCATTCTTCAGGCTTCAGCAAACGACGGGATCAAGGTGTTTTTCATTGTTGCTCACCATATGTAATTAAATTACCATCTAATCGAAAAGAGGAAGTCGGTGTTAGTCCCTACTGTCATAAGCTTTTCACCGCCACAAAAATAAAAGGCTCTACATAAGATATCAATTAGATGGAGACGAAGATTAATTTCTTGATTTTAATCTTGCGTGAACTAAATCGTTGCGTTCTTTTGATCTAGGATTTTTCCAATAGTATTCAGAAATAAAGAGCAAACATTGTAAGTCGATTTCCTGCCTTGAGTTTACGTTATGGCGACTATAAAGCGGCCCTGTAGATAAGTATATTTGGGTCAATTACTTTGCAAACAACTACCTCATAGATTAAAACTATAACAGTTGCCGGTTGACCTTACTAAACCTATTTTATATTACATCTTCATTTAATAAAGATATGTGAATTCGTAACAGTTTTTATTTCTTATTAAAAATACACGTAAAAGCGAATAGAACTTAAATGTTTTTAGTAGCCACAATCACATCTGCTAACCATTATCTGAGCAATCACTTCTTTTTTCTCATATCTTCCATTCACCTTTTTTTGCTAAGAACAGTTAAAGGAACGTCTAAATTTAAGGATTTATCTATGTATCCTATATTGTTAATAATTTTTAAATTACTGAATGAATCTTCTTTTCGTTAAATATTACCTACTAGCAAACCCGGCAAACTCCGTTTCGACACCAGAGTAAAAAAAAATCCCTCTTATCTGTTGAAATTTTTCCTGAATTTTCTATAAACCTCACGGAGCCCGAGACCTCTTCAACGAATGCAAAACCGTGGAAATCGGTTCGTGCGTTCTGGAGTTATAGCGTCAGGAAGGGAAACCCGACTTATTTTTATATAGTAGATTAGCAAAAAGTCCAATTATTATATTGTGCCGTCGCATTAAGATTCATATAGGTACGGTAACACTGTTATTTATAAAATTCATGCTTAGAAACAGTATCAAATCTACACATAACACTATGGACTTTTGACGTCCTTATGCAACAATTTCGATTATTTATAAAGTTACTCAACATATCCACAATCCAAATGTTTTTCCTAAACATTTGAGAGCAAGGCTGGGTTGCGTTAAATACAACAATCACCTTTAATCGTAGCACTTTTAGTTATAGTAACAGCTTTTAATAATATTCAACAACAGCCGTCGATAAGGCTTGCTACAAACATACCTGCTTTTACTTTTCTTATACCACTGGTACAATATTTAGGTTTAGGCTATAACTCTCACTCGGAACTGTAAATATGGCTGTTGTTTGCTACTTACGTCGTATGACTTTTATTTCGTGGTTTGATCGATTAGTTTGTTGTGTAGGTCTGTGTTTATACTTCTGGCGCTTGTGGTACGTTTTTATTGCCTTCTTGGGTTTGGTTCAAATCTTGACGATTATTTGCTACTTGCATCGGCTTGTAGCAAATAGTATAGCCCTAGGACAGGGCCAGTTACTTCATTAATTCGTCATATTTTTAGAATTCTCATTCTGTTATGTTTATTTCGTAATTTTATAAAATGAAAAAACGACACTCTTTACGAAGCAGGGACATTTTTTTTAATATTACACTTAGGCTTTCATTTCATAGAAGTTAATAATAATAGTAACACATAACGGTCAATTACGATATTATAACGTTGGTGGTCTAACTGAGTGCGTGTCATTTCACGATACATAGGTTATCGAGAAGAAATTAATCTATATAAATATGAAAGCCGTATTACAATCTTATTTCCCCCTTTTAACAGACCAATATGTGATTACCTAACCAGAATTGTTACGCACAAAAAGTCTTGCACAATACGTTTTCAAAATTTTTATTTCTGTATAAATATATCATTGCTAATGTATATATGGGAAGTTCCTCAAGACATACATTACTGTATTTTAAAACATTACTAGAAGCATGTAGTATCCTAAAACTCTTGATACTGCCGACTCTCCTTTTTATATCCTCGCGGGATATCATAAAGTCAAGTCATGTCTACCCACCTTCGCCATAAAATACGGGTTTTTTAAGAGAACATTGTTTTATGCCTTTGTACTTGTGAGGGTTTTTACTTTAACCTACCTATAGAATTAACAATCAAATATCTGTATATTTATTTAATATAATATTAACAATCAAATATCTGTATTTAAAATAAAATTATTTTGAATTTTATTTAACGAAGTGAAGTGACTACGTTTTTAGATGAGAAAACATGATTAGTATTAGGTATGACATTTTATCTCATATTCCTTGAACTGAATTGAAAGCCTTTAACAATTTTTTTTTTATGACACTTTTCGTTCATGTCTGCCTGAAAAAAAACTGTTGAAATAGCTCCTTAATTTCGTTCTGCGACTAGGGTTAATAATTATTCATCACTTGTCATATTTTCAGATTGGTTCGTTATTTCGTAGCTAATACTCATAAGTTGCAGATGAAAGCACCGATTTGGTCTTCTGAAATAGAAAAAATAAAAGGAACTTAACCAGAAAGTTATTTCAGTTATTCTGGAAACAATTAAAACTAGAAACCATTAAAATCCAAAGACGTTATTAAATATCAAGTGTGATGTCAATTCAAGATTGCTATTTTCCAAATTATGTCATCGTGTCGTACATACGAATGTTACGTAGTGGTTTCTATGAGTTACGAACGTCATATTATTTCGCAATCAATGGCACGTGAGTACATTAATATTTTCAGATAAATTCATTATTTATTTTTTAATCATTATCGTCCCACTACAGGTTAAACGCCTCCCTTTTTCTACCAATTCTCCCGGTCTTGAGCTATTGTTGTCCAAAATGCTGAGAAGAAGTCGAGTTTGAAGAATTATTTATTAATGAAATAAATAATTATTCAAACTCGGTTTATTAAACCGTACATTGTCTAGGATTTTCCCGTTCGTAGTTTTTGTTAGTAAATAGGAAAGTCCATTCAAATGCAAGAGAGATAAAGATATCGATAGATTGTTTAAGGGATATTTGTTAAAATAAAGATCAATGAGTTGATTGTCATTTTGGTTGAAACATTCACTAGAAAAAGAAACATGAAGCCTGGGTTTAGGTAAGGACCAGAATGAAAAATATTGAATGTAGATACTTTATTTTAAACAAATAAAAAAGGAAGAGTTATAATAATAATTAATAACAGTAATTGAAAAATAAGGTAATCAATAGGAAAATCTGTGAATGGCTAGTTACATATTTGATTATGAGAATTTTCAGTAACACAAATCAAATCAAATTACATTATCAAGATTTAAAAGAACACATATATAAGTCATTCTATACCAAAAGTCATTTTATCGATGACATGACACCGCTAAAAACCCGGATCTACGAGCCCCATACCTTTTATACTTAAAAATAAAGTTTGATTAACCCAAGTGGTGTCCCCAACTATAAAACAGCTATAACTGATAATGTATGCTGAAAAGGTAATAATTTTGCTCATCTTGTCTGCCATTAAACGTTGGTTACGTAACTTGCATTAGCATGACTGATTCCCGCCATTAAATACTACAATACCTTCGACTTCGGACTACACAGTGTCATAAAACAATAAAACTATATGTCACAGTACCTACGTAGCTATAATACTCATTCATATATCACGAAGGCTGCAAATATAAATATGGAATACACTAATACATATTTAAAGTCGAAACAACTATAAAATATCCGTACTTTATGTCCTAGGCTGAAACAAATGACAATAAGATTTGCACACAAACGGCTATAAGTTACTATTACGTCAACTTGAACAAGTTATACATTATTAAGTACTATTCAATAACAATAGTAATTTGAAACCTTATTTTATTGTATCAATTAAAACTGAAACATATCCTTGAAAGCAAAAAACTTTCTCATGTACTTAAAGAATCTATAGGTACATATAGAACATATCAAAACTGTAGTAAAAACTCATAAAGTTTGTTTTGATGCCTCCTTATTGCGAAAAACAGGCACATGTCGTGTGAAAAACATTTCCACGAAATATAACATGTTGTTATAATAATTGCAACCATTTCTGTCATTGATTATGTCATTTATAAACAATTCTCAGGTAAAATAAACTTGTTATATTATGTCTATCACACAAATAGTACGGCTCCTTTAATGTTATTCGAAAGTGTAGACCACTTCCTCGAATAGGAAAAAATACAATAAATATTTCTAAGAATGTTAGCGTATTAATCGATTACATTTAATTAGATTATTGGAGGTTAATGCAACGCAGCAGTTTACAACATAGTGCAGTGCAGTGAGCGAGGACCAGCATGTGACTATACTTCCATGTGACTCGCGGCTACAAATGCGTAGTTCGGACCGCATACGAAATTATGTACTCTGTTTTATTGCATTACGTTCGTTTGTTTTACGCGTATAAATACGTATATGAACAGTTCATTCAATCAATCCAGTTTACATCATTGATAGTAGTGCACTTTGAATTTATTAAAGATCAGTGTCAAAGGAAATACACGTGAGTGTTTAAATTCAATATTTTAATACAGTGTTTGTGCTCAAGTTTTCAGTGTTTCGAACAAGTATTGGACTCAATATTTTCTTCGACTAACGATTTATAAATTACTATTGGTTTTCCAATCGATATAACTTTAGCGTGTAATTAATTTGTTGAATTTTTAACGGTTTATTAAAGTATAAATAAAATATAAAAACATAGAATTTGGAATAAATAATAATGTAAACATTTGATTATAAATATTATAATTGATTATGAATTATGGGTTAACGTATGAAATAACAATTTTTTATTTCGATTTGGTCTGATTTTTACTAACTTATAAATATATTTCTTATTTATATCGCTACCCAATCAAGTATAAGTGACCTAAACAATGCAATCACCGTTGAGAATCCTTCACTCTTCGACATTTAAAAAGTGTGCACACACTAATGTAGTAGCGATGTTCATTTGTCACTACATGAACACAGTTTTTTAACTGAAAAATTGTATAAAACATGAATTGTAGGTGTTAAAAACATTTTAGTTTATTGAGAGACAGTGAAACACGCATCTTACCCGCTATTTAACGTTAAAATATCTTGCATCAGTTTCAATCCGGCCTAGATTTTCTATGAGCGAAGAAAATCCTTATCGTCGACCTTGTCGTAGTAATAAATTCATGATAATGCAAATTTACGAACGTCTACGCCTACACGTAGTGTGTGCGTATGTAGTTGCACCGTAACATCGATTTGCGTATTGCCATGTCTTTTGTAGTACCTCACAACCTTCCTAAATGTTTAGTACACTTGCACTTTTGGAAGCCGGCTTTTCGTAAAGGCCGAAAGACGAAATAATTTAGGTAAGATTGTGTAGCTTCTTGTACAGATATAATCCAGAATGAGGTGTTTGACGATACTTTTAAGGACTCACTTAGAAAGCTGTAATATATTTTTTTTGTTTTTCATTACTAGGTAAGTATAACTTTTTTAAATTAACGAAAAATAAATTTTAATTTCCTTAAGGTGATCTTTTGTATTACACTTTATGTCATAAAAGCACAAGCAATACAAAGGTAAATAGACATAAATAGTCCAATATTTCATATTAATTAAGACTTTGACCCCATACTGATACTTACCTTACCCGAAATTTTCCAAACTCATAACAATTGAATGTCTACAAAAACAATGATTATGTACTGAACCATACTTGTCATAACTTTAATTGAGTTATTTAGTTCTCGGCATACAAAGAGGTCATTTAAATAGTAATTTGTTGCAAACAGTACTTATTTAGTTATGTAATACTAGTAAACTATGTAGGTCTAGAATATACTATTATCTAGAATATATCTAGAATATCTAGTATATCTACTAAACAACATGCGATTTTGCTTTATGAGAATCATTTTATAGTATTATTTTTGACATGCAAAATATTATATATTAAGAGTTTAAGAGCTCATTTTATTAGAAATGTTTATTTATGCGAACGTCATATTTCCTCTATATGATTTTTCCAGTAAAGTAAAAAAAATCCTAATGTGTAAAAGGTTTTTCGTATTTTTTTTTTAATTCGTATCTTTTACTCCAAAATGGTAAAAACCTGCTCAGGAAAATAACTAATCAGAAGCTTCACCATAACGTCAAAGCCTCTTTTTATAATACGAAAACTAGCACTAAGCTTATTATACTATCAAAATATATGACAACTGTATTACAAAGTAACCATACAATCATGCAAATATGTAACCCCGCGCAATAACTGACCCAGGAGCATAGGCCCACAACACAAAACAATCGAGCACACATCATAGTGCTGCTGATAATACCTACTAATCTAGGTCAGGTTACACGACCTAGATTAATGCCTATAGCTGTGTCCAAAGAATTTACGATTGTACAAGCATTTCTTTGTACGAGGTCATTGCCTTGCGGGTAAGGTTGAGGTCAGATCATTGTTGATAGCGATACAAAATACACCCTTTATCCTTTTGTTTTAGATTAAACGGAAAGTTTAATAGGCCTAACAGTAGAAAATGTAGAGTTTTTAGAAGAGTTGTGTAAAGAGATAAGGGTTTTGACTGCAATTTATTTTTGTGTTCTTCAGATAAAAAATCTAGACATATTGTATTTAAAGACTTATTTTTTACATCCTATGTATAAATTTCCAGCCCTATAACTCAATAAAATAAAGTTATCATTTTATTATATTCAAAATTATAGCAAGAAATTATTAATAATGGACACATTCAGGAAGGTGCACTATAAAATGACTTTAAGTACTTTTTTACTGGCTGTTCAGTTGTATTTTATATTTCCTACAAGCCTATGACATCTAGCGCCCTCAGGCATTCCAATAATTCGGTTACCTACAAACCCATTGATCATCATCGATGTTAAATATAACTCGGTACAACATAAATTAAAGTTTAAAGTTTAAGATTTTTTTTAAATACGTTATAAATATTCACGTCTTTACGAAAAATTGTCATTTGTGTAAGTTTAAGTGACAGATAGAGATGAATCGCGCAGAGAGATAGTTTATATTGTATGATTGAACATATAGAATTGATTTTTTTTTTATGAAATTCAATCATTATAGTAAATAAATCGTTTAGATTACACTGGTCGAGGTACCTACATAAGCATGTCTACGACGAGACGTAACCACTTTTATCATTAAAACAAATAAAGATTATGCAAATAAAATAAATATTTTCATAAGAGTTCTCAAATATAAGCCTTGGTTACGTTTATGCAGAATGTACGAACTTTTTTCTGACAAAACATTCATTCTAAAGTAGATACAAAGACATTATAATTATATAAACTTTCAATACATTAAATCTTTAAGTCTAACAAAAACTAACTCTCAACTTACAAAACAGAATAAATCAATCTAATAAAAAACCATTGCAATCCATCTAAATTAAACACATATAATCAACGTGTAACACCAACTAATCACAAAATAAACTTCTCTGAATCACAATTACAAACTTACAAATACAAAACAAAAGACTGTATAATACACAAAGAAACATAAAGCGAACATACATAAAAGTAAGCGAGCTTTTCTCATTCTCAGATTGTTACCGGCGTGGGCGATACATAACTTTAACTTCCGAAGCACACGCTCTGAAATATTTATTCCTGAAACGTAAAGATCGGGTGGTGGGGGTGGGGGCGGTTTATCCCGCGGTTTCCTTCCCGCCGTGTTTTACTTCGAGAATGGGAAGTCGCCGCCGACGGGTCGATACCGTCAAAGATTGTGGCACTAGATGCGACTTTCTTTGATGCTGGTATTTACTTTATTTTGAGTTTATTTAAAGCTATAAATATAAAGTTTTATAAACCCTACTTTGCTTTTTGAAATAAGTTTAAGCTTACTTGGAACTGAATCTTTGAAGAACTTTTAAATATATATTTTTTCAATTTCCGTTAAGTTATACAAGATTACGTATACGGCACTGTCTTGCTATTGTAGCAGGGTAATAAAAATCCTTACAGTTGAATCCCCAAACTAAAAAAAGTACATTGCGAATACCTTATTAGCATCACTGTTTCTATGATTTTTCCAGCATAAAATTATTTAGGAATCATGTGCTCTACCTCACAAAAACCTTGACAAGGAACCCAATTGTAGGTATTATTCGTAACGAGTCCTGAAATGTTCATAAAAATAATGCGAACCTACGTGCACGTCTTGTGGCACAATGATCGCGCATATAATCTGTGGCAGTTCCCCGACCTCCAGTGGGGGGTTCCCCCACCGTTCGATTGTCTGCGGAGGCTACCCGCCGGTGCCATCTGATGTGCCGAGAGCACTCCAGATCTGCATAGATCGTTGCCTTCGTTTTTTCCCTATCGAAAAATCAATACTCACAGTTTCATAAAGTCGGAGACACTCCTTGATTTCATTATAGGTTAATTCTTGCGGCTTTATTTCTTTTCAAACGTGGTTTTTCTTTTAATTTTCTTTTGTCGATTATTATATTTTGTTATCAACATGATGGGCATAAACCCTCTTTTACCAGAATAACTACATATACTAGAATGTACATAAGGGGTCTTTGTTATTGCAAAGGTAACAATAAGACAAAGTCATCGTACAATTGTATATGTAGGTCACCGAGCCGTAGGTTGCGAGCGACTACGGTACATAATGTGAAGTGCCTCATCCCAAATCCATACCGAGCTTTCCGCCGCTGCCACCCTCAAGGGGAAAGAGCCTCAAACTCCGTGCAATAAAGCCTTCGGATCCGGCAAAACAAATACAACGAACATTCCAATGCTAGATATCACTCGCTCCGCCCACACAGTTGGCATTACGACTGAGCGCGCTCCCATTGGTCGCCGCGAAGCCTTCTCCATTTCGAATTGGTTATTTTTTTTCTACAATTGAAATTGGAATTGTCCATTTGTTCTGTACGAGTGTGGTGCGCATGCGTTCCCAGGAGGCGTCTACGTAGGTCTACGTCACGTAGACGTAGATACGTTTTGAGGGCTACGAATGTTTTATTGGATTCCGCTCTCTGTTCCCATTCGTATTTGGGATTCAGATGTCGATTTGTTCTTAAATTGCGTTCAGTGCGCAGACGTGGCTTTTCCTGTATATCGTTATATTTGTTTGTTAAATATACATTGGTATATTTGTTTTAAAGATTATTTTAACTGATAACGTGTTTGTGTTTTTACCGGTAACTAAATATAGATTTAAGCTTCCCTCCGTGCTTTCTCATTTTTTGCCTTTGTAGTCTTGACATTTTTAATTATTGCTCGTATCTTATCTACACTAAGTATAATATGTAATATAGTTATACATTAAACTAAATCTGTTTTGTAGAGTGTAGTATAAATTAACAAAACAGGATTAAATAAGAAACCTTAATATCTCCTTTACGAAAAGGCTATTCATTAGTGATTTGGTACTGTATAGAAAAAAGTACAACATAGTTATTTGCCTACTTCAGATCCTAAATTGATATTCTAAGATGAAATAACGACCTACATTTTGTGCTCCATACAGCATCGATCTAAAGATTTAAAACCGCGTGAAGCCACTAAAAGCATTTTGTCAGAATTTCATCAAAACACGATACAACATCGTATGCAATAATGCAACCGCAACTCTGTCCGCACTTCTGGGAGCCTGAAAGCGGAGGGTGACACCTTACTGCTAGGTTTTACAGTTCAGAATGTGACGGCAAGCTCGAGCGACAAGTGTACACGGCGTTGGCATCCGCAGCTAGCTCTGTCCGGAACAATTTCATTTGCGACTGGGCGAGGATAGCGCTGTAATTACGACAACAATCGATAGAGGCGCCACCGTCTGCCGCACGTTTAATCTCGCCAGAATCAAAGGACCGTCGCCTCACACCCACCTCTGCACCGCAAGCAAATATACGACATCGCATACCTCGCCCCCTTCGCTTTGGGCGACATTCATTGCGCCTTCCTTTAGGGTACTAATTTCCACCCTTTAACGTAGCCAGCAATGTTTGTTGTGTACCAAGTGTAAATTGTTCTGAACTCGCTGCTTGGTACATACTTTGTCTCCAAGCCTATATCTGCAAAGGTATGTTTAGATGTCCCCGGACCAGATAGTTGCATTTCCAGTCTGCTATACATAACTATTTCTGGAGTTTTATTAAAGCATAACATTGTAGCTATTTGACACAGACGAACACCTGCATAACTGAGCGACTACTGTTTTTGTTGTGTCATCTTGTGGACGGTTGTTGATTAGTAATGCATTGCCACGTCCTGAGGTGGAGGCGCCAATGCATTTGTAGTCTTTTAGAATAATAAACAGATGCACTTTAATTTGATATCGTTCGATATGAGTAGCTGAATCATCAAGGATTGAGAAATACTTAAATACGCTGATTTTACTGGTTTGGTCTTTCAACAACAAGTATTGTTAATTAATTATTAAATGCAACACGAATGGCGATTTCGTTTAATTTGTGTAAATAAATCATACTGTTCATTACGACAGTACCGAATTATAATTAAGGTATCGATTTAAAGCGGCATCGATACAGCTAACACTATCGAATTAAACCTGCATGGATGCGTGTAGTACTTAAATATCGATTGTCAATAATTTGTATGCGCGCAGCACCGGCTCCGGTGTTCAGACTTAGTTCATTGTTTTACTAAAATTATTGCTTGCACCGGCATTTGCGGAAACTGTACACCTTCACCTGCCCTAGCCATTTTGAACATAGGATTAGGAACAAAGTTGCTCACTACTCTCGATTATAAACAAATATTTAGAAACGTATTAACTTATTGCGTAAGTCAAAGACCTACATGACTCATACGATATGTAATCACATTCTTACTGCGTCATTCTTCCTATAATTATTTATGTATTTTAAATTACGACATATATAATTGTTGCAATTAATTAGATTTAATATTAAATTATATATTATTTCACTATTAATACGTCAAGTACAAGTTATTTATTGTTTCGAATGAAAATATATTTTTCATTTAACCTGAGAAGAAATTAAAACGTGTATTTTAACGGGTCTCGGATTGTGTTATCAGCTTGCCCTAAGTTCTCCTAACTTCGTTGGATTCAGCTTCCCGTATAACCAAGCGGTTGAATTTCAGTATTTTACCCGGAGCGACTTTTACCTGACCTTTCGCAACCCTAGTTCACGGAATACAAATACAATATCTACATAGATATGCTCGATAACTTTATATAGGGTCAGCCGGATTAAGTTTTACCCAGATAATAAAATGTACCTATACAATTCTATTTTGGTATAAATTATTTCAATGGCTGTAAAATACTAAAACTTAGCTTCGTGATTTATAATATTATATTCTAATAGACATTTTGAATAAATACAGATTTCTCTATGCAAATATTATGACCTGCATAATAATCAAAAGCATTTACACTATGCCAATAAGCCAGGCACTACCAATTAAGAGCTAATTAAAACCATAATGAACACGAATTTCAACAAAAGCTGACTGAAAGCTATATTTTAATATATTATAATAAATTCAAGGCTATTTATTTCACACGTAAGCGCTACGTAGTGGTATGTATGGAGCACAGCGCCTGAGTTGGAACAATGCAACACATATAAAGCAGCCTCGCTCCACGAGCGCTACTACTCGAAATCCTACAGATTTAGTACGTAACTCTGCTGGATACTAGACGTTCATAATTTTTACATTACATACCTGTTTTATAACAGGTAAACTTGTGATTTAAAAGATTATTTCTAACGTATTTATAAAGGCTTTTCACAATTTGTATTGTCAAAATAAAAGCCTGAGTTAATATCAGGGAGCAATGATTTGAAAACCAGGCACCTAAGATATTCAACGATGCTCTACCTGACCACTAACTGTCTTGTTATCACAATTAATTGCCTTACCTCAATTATACTCAGGCAACATGAAATGCTTGAAACGTGTGAGTCATTAAGTCGTGAACGAATTTATCACATCAACTTGCTAATGTGAGACATAACAGCTTGACTTGTCTGAACCAGAATGCTTTGGGTCATATGCAATCATTAATCACAACAACCAGTACAATGCAATTCAGCCACCTAAACTGACAAGAGAGGTCAATGGTCCTTAAAATATCTTAAGGAGTTTAAAACCTGTCGGGAAAACAAGTACTCGTCCAGAATCTTTCCGCTCGAGTAGACGGCGGCTCCTAATATTGATACCAAACCGACTGTAAATAGATTGGTAATGAAACGAGGTCAAGGATTCCCCAACTCGCGAATCGATAGTGAAGTTGTATAATCGATTCTATTACAACATGAGTGGTGTCCGCCTGCCGACTCTACGGTAAACTTGGAAGTTTGTACGTTACGTTCTAGAGGCCACGCTACTTATAGAATAGGAAGCGAGTGTAGGTAATGGCGCAAAATAGTGACGCAGTATTATTGCAGGGGGCGGCGGAGAGCCCACACTCCTGGCGCGCAGCTCCCGGCACCCACCCCAGAGCGACTGAAACGTCCGCGAGAAAAATAAGATCCGTACTCCGTCCCGCTTATTCTTGGGAAAAAAGCTTTTTGTGTATTTTTTAGGTATTCTTTAGGTTGATAGGTAGCGTCGTCTCTGTGTGAGTTAGTAAATAATGCTGTATGTACGAATGTCCGCTCGCTATGTGTTGAGAATTGATGTCGAGTACAGACATTTTTTCTTCATCTCTTTCAGACGCTGCGCTGTAGTGAAATAAGAATATTATTTGCAAGGACCCATTTGACTTTAAAAGAACTTCTTTCGTGGTACCGTTCAAGTAAGATTTGTAAACTCAGTTCCGTGTTTGGGGTTTAAGATATTGGGAATATAGAATCGCTCACTTTTATAAGACTCGTGTCTGTTTATTGAAGTGCAACTGGATACTCCTTCCTATTTTATCTATACTATAATATACTTTACATTCTGAAAATTAAATCGACATAAAGAAATTTCATTTGCATTCATTAATTTGTTTTCCTTTAAATATTTTTTTTCTGCTACAAAAGTATAGACGCTAATAAGACAAAACAGAGTACATATTAACATATACTATACTTTACAATTGAATACAATTTCTTCGTTCTTTATCATCAACATCGAAACCTATACAGTTAATATCTAGGCATCATTATTATTTGACGTACTAGTGACTATTGAAATGCATGCCAGCATACGGTTTGGGCAGTACCAACGCACCTGTTGATGCCAATTGCAGTGCCATACGGTTTTAGGGGAATGTGGGAAGGGCCGAATGGTCCCTAGATCTATTTAGTTATTTAGGTTGTCCATTAGTTTACCATGCCAATAACTACAGTTAAGTGGGCATTAGAAATTCGGTCACTTTCTTATCAAGGTGATTTTTGTTATTTTTGTGTTACAAACTTTAGGTAACACAAGTGTATAGGAACTGTAGTTTTGAAAATAATACAAAATATCTAAACTGGTGTTCGTTTCAAATAACCCCGTTGATTCCAAATAATTAATTAACTTAAGTAGTATATTTTATTTTGAATAGTTATTTATATTTTCAGCACCTACCTACTTTAGGTCTTTACTTACGGTTTTACCTTTGAACAACGTATCTAAATTGATAGGTCGTAATAGCATCATCGCAACAACAATCATAAGTTACAAATAGTATCTCTTCGAGGTGATCCCATACCTATAACTTTCATCGAAATTGTTTTCAGTACCTTGTTAACAAGAAGTGAAAAAGGTAGATTCCGGTAAATTTATTTTTGTAAGTATTTTCCACAAGTTGGTTTTATAAAATTTTTATGAAATCAATTATTTTCACTTTTCAACTACATTTTTGGTATTTGTAAATTATTAACCCTTAATAAACTTAAAGGTACCGAATTTCAGTAAACAAGAATATAAAGTCAAAATAAAATAATTTATAGTGTCGCACCAAAAAAATGGAAAACAAATTAATTTTCTTAGTATCTATCTTCACAGTTTACACACAAGATTACAGTCACATACATTTTTACTCAATCCAGTGAACAACGCCATCTGTGTCTACTCTCCGAAACTTCGTAAATATTTAACAGTTGAGCATCGCTTACACGCGTCGTCGCTCCTGTATTTTGGGAAAGGTGCTTCGTACACGAAAACAGGGATTGGTTTCGATAAATAAACAGTAGATGGCTCTTGTTTACATTGAAATCTACTCCTGAAGTCCAGTTCAGTAGTTCGAATTTCGACCTTTCGTTAATATGGGTTCACAGATTGCTTGAAATTAGTTGACCCGTCAATCTGAGGTATTTCCAGCTTGAAAATAAAATTTTATCATACACTCTATATTTCATGTCCTGGTTAAACACAAATATTGAAATGTTTTCAAGAATGATAAATTTAAATTTTGCTCTAACTGGCAGTAAAAAAAATGGAGTTGCATTCTTGCTAACGGTATGCATCCACAAAAATTGTGCGTAATGAGTTCCTTAAAAATAACGGTTTTTCAGATCTGAAATTGTCTAATTAAATAAAATTCAGTTATAATATGGTGCCATCTTAGGCACATGGTTTCGCAACGTATCTACATTGCTTGTTCATATTTCGGTGGGAAAACTAAATAAAATCTTTTACAGTCTACAAAAGTCTGTTTAATTTGTAACATTTTTTTTCTGGTGCTGTAGAAAGAAAAGCGTTCTAAAATCAATATTCAAAAAACTTAATAAAAAATCTCTACCTAGCTTGTAAATATGATAGGTATATTTTTTTCATCTGGAATACAGCCGCAAAAATCAAGATTAAAATAGCAAATCTTTTAAATTCCCAAAAAGAATTATTTTTAGTACCTACCTACATTACGTAGGTACTAAAAATAATACTTTTTATATGCTGAAATGGGCTTTGTATATAATTATATAAAGGCAAAAACATACGATTTATTACATTTACAACGTACTACAGTCATGACCGATTCAATTTCTAAGCCTATGTCAACTTCTCCTTTATGACCTTAGTCATAACCTGCCTTAAGGCCCGAAACATTGGGACGTCAATAAGAGACGAATTCAACCGTCGCGATGACTAAACGACATACACCTCTCTCTGTTTCACGCACTGAAATCCAACATAAAAATGAGACAAGAAATAATTTAAAATTTGGGCAGTAAACTCGTGGGGCAATGCACTCCATGACTGGTTGTGAGAGGACGAAAGTACGAATTTTTTTCAATAATAAGAGAAAGATTGTGCAGGCGCACTTTGCAATGCATTTAAAGAGCTCGGCTAATGTGTGGGTCAAGTGCGGCCGAAACCTTGGAAGAGGGTAATAACATAACAAATCATTATAAATCAATGTAGTATAGCTTCACATACTCTGATTTTGGGTACGATTGTTGGTACAATTGCATATCTTACGAACTAAACTTAAAAATATGGAGATGATTCATAACATACAATTATAGATTAAATCACAAATAAAATGTTACCAACAAATACAAATTAAAAACTGATACCTAATACATACAGATTTCCATGAAAAGTAACATCCAAGATCTAGAGATTCGTAGCAACGATGTAGTCAAAAACGCTCTACTTTACCTTCAAATATTTTCTAATAGAAACATTAAAATACTGTTCTCACAATAAACGATCCTTACCTTCTGGACATTCTTATCGGATATACGAGTGTCATCAAAACAAGCATAAAAGTGTTGAGTAAGGTCTACTTTCTCCCATAACGATGGCGGTAATCTATTTACCGAATGTCGCCATAGACGTTGAACTAACATTTTTTCCCAACTTTCACTGGCCTGTTGCGTCACGGGCCCTAACAGGTGAGACTAGGAAGGTCGTTGATCTGTTTATTCAAGGAGGTCATTAATGTTATCACTAAAATTTCATGTTCGAGGTTCTGTATTTAACACAATAATTTTTATGTACGCTACATAGAGTCGAAGATAGCTATTCATTTAAGTCGAGAATAGATGCTAATTGACAAAAAGAGTGTACAAAAATACTATGTACTAGAAGGAGACAAAAAATAGCGCAGATAATTTTGTTTTACATGAACTCTACTTTTTATTTAAATCTACAACAAACCTAAAAAGGAAAAAAAACAGAAATATTTTGTCACATTATAAAAACAAATATCTATTTGTGGTCAACTAAAAACTTACGGATCCCTATAACAACGATTGAATAGGCTTCCGAAATCGTTAAAATATTTTGATAGAGGCCACTTAAATAAATATTTGTTTAGTGGTAATAAAGAAAGTGATTTCGGAGTTTAGTTGGAACATACAATCCTCCCTCATGGTCGCTATTGGTAAAGGCTACTTGAACTTGAATTCAGTAACCGGATTGTTGGTATAAATGTATGTGTGCTGTACTCGTCTTGTCGGTTATAAGTTTGATTATGTTGGGGTACCGACAGTCTTGTCATACGGCAGATTTGGAATAATATTATGTCTCTACTTATGCTCTCTTTGAAGTTTATTGTATCGAACAGAAAAAGTTTATAATAATGCCTGTAAATGTCCCATTTCTAGGTGAAGACCTCTTTCAATATGTTATAGAGAAAATGAACGAGCATTGAATTAGAATCCAGAGTTCCTTATGTTTTAGTTCACAGATTGTCAATAATGTCTAAAAACATCATACCAGCCTAGGTTCGAATGAGCAACCACGTGTATACAAATTCGATTAATAAACCGCTGGGCCACCACAACAAATTAAAGATCTAAAGATTTTGACGAACGCTCTGAGAAGAAGAAATTTTATTATAAAGGAAAACTTTGAAAGTATTTCTAAATTTCATAAGTCATTAATAATTTCTAGTTTCTACACATCTTTAGAATGTCTTGGCTGCAGTCATATGTACGTAATATTGTTAGGTAACACAATGTGAAGTTTATGGAAGCAAAACATTTCCACAAAAGAAGAGTCCTTGAACAAGAAATATGTTTCCATTATCAAATGCTATCAATTCTCCCAGCAATAATCATCAACTGTCCTTTTTGTCCTTATTTCCAATTGGCAAGATAAACAAACATTGAAATTATCTCGTTATATGGAACAAATGAAGTAGGTAGTTGGTACAATAAAGTTCCCTAAATATGAGCCCTTTTTCCCGCTCTCGCTCACGTTCGGCGGTTGAACCCACTCAGGGTGACATTGCTGGTTACCACCGTACTGTTATTAGTCTTGATACTTGAACAATCAAAAATTGCACTGAATTAAATAAATGTATACAAAATAAGCTTTCAAACGTAACTAAGGTACTCCGGAATTCACCTACAAATGTTGATTAAATTGTCGATAGGAATATCACAAACGAGATAGATATCGTCAAAGTGGCGGGCACCCGGTGGATGCAATTGGCCAGTTGTCGTTCATTGTGGCGTTCTAGGGGGGAGGCCTTTGTTCAGCAGTGGACGTCTTCTGGCTGATAATGATGATGATATCAAAAACACAGTGATATGCTTGTGATATTATATTGAAACAATTATAATAATCGGCTCTAAAGGTTGGGGTTGGCTTCGTTATCGACTCTCAGTTTTGTTAAAAACAACATATCTACGCACCCACCCAAATAATCTATTTGAGTTGCCAAAATAGTGCGTTATTGACTCAGAGTACTTGCATCAATGATCAAGATGATTCGCGCTCGGTGCATCGTTTAATGTTCGCTGCACTTGCGTTATAGCGTATGGACGCACTGATGCACCAACATGCATTTTTTTCGCCAGTTTTAAACTTTGTCCTTGAAATACGAGTTTAGATTACGGCGCGCATATTTTTTTGGTTTAGTGCACACTTACTTACATTATTCTTACTTCAGTGCACGTATGTAAATGGGAATTTGGGTAACCTGTATGAGACGAAATAATAATCAGAGGCTTTTATAAATGTCTGTGTGTTTTTGATAACTTTTATAAGGTACACATTTAAATATTATTTGATGAATGATTTTTCTCATTTTATTACATCTAAATTATAAAATTGTTTCGCACTTCCAAAATAATTTTCAATTTATATCTAAAACAGTAATTCTTCCACAATCCTTTCAAAATTAGACCTTTAGTAAAACCCCCTATGAACAGTCAATTACATCATTTAGGCTAGCCTATAAATAAAAAATCAATCATCAGAAGGAAAATCTCCAGAAACGAATAAAACTACAACGTTACATAACCCATTACTAACTGTTAACTCGTCATCTAATGATGCGTTGCGTCATCAATAAAACTCACATTACGCCAGGTCAGGCATCCTAACCAAGCTCAGTAGAAACCGGCAAAGAAAAAAACTTAAAAATAATACAAAAAACGATGTGCAGGCGTAGGGCAATGCACTTTTTCGTGAACGGTCGAGACGATCGGCGCAATTCAACCACGCTTGTGAGCTGAATGACAATTATTTTCGCTTTAACCACACATTTAAAAAGTTACCTGAAATTTATAAAAAGCTTATGACAATAAGCATAATAAAAGCTTATAATATTATGAGACATAATGTTTTTTTAGATGTTTAACGTTACAGTTTCATAATAAGGAAAGTCATTGACTAAAAAGCTTTTCAAATTCCGTAGGTACTACGCATCAACTGATTGTTTCAATCAAAACAATTCTTTACAAATTACAACACAGTCAAATATTAAAAAATATTCCTACTTACGTCAATGGTAGGCATGACATAGAAAAATGTTATTAATATTATGAACTAGCTGTGCCCCGCGGTTTCACCCGCGTGAATCCATAGGTCCCGTTCCCGGTGTCTTTATATTATAGAGGACGGAGATAATTCCAACAAATCACTATAGTAACAAAGGTCAGAATTACTTTAAAAAAAAAGTCCGCAAATTTTCCAATTTTTTTTCTTTCATAAGAACCTTCTCCTGACAATAACTAACACAACAAAAAAAGAATTATGAAAATCGGTCCAGACGTTATTGAGTTATGCGCTTACCAACACATTTAGCGATTCATTTTTATATAATAGATAGCATTACCAAGACACGTTGTACATAATTACATATTATCACCTGCCCCTAAATATTGTCATGTGATTTTGTCATCTTAACGTATGACCTTTCTATTTAAACAGCCTTTTCAACTAAACAATATCCTGCATCATAAATAGAATCATATTATGCGCTGAATATTTGCGCAACGGACTTTCCTGTTCCAGAACCTAGAACAAAGTAGTAAAAATAAATCTCAGATGAAGGCCACCGATTTAAAAAAATAGTTCCTTGTGTTATCACAAAAGACTACTGACAAAAAGACAGACGTCGTTGATTCAGTACTGATAACACGGATCTATTTTCGGTTAGCTGAGTACGAAATCGCCTTGTTACATTGTTACGAAAATATGCTAAAGGAAAAAAGACATAACCCTACATTAAGGAAGAAAACTCCTTTTAATTGCAAAACCATGGAAATTTTTAAGAAATTTAAACTAGATAACCTCACATAAGATTTTTTGTTCGCAGAACCACAATGAACCACCCTGACATGTACAATATATCAAACTTACTACAAAAGAAGGCGGCCGTCCAGTGCCTGGATGAGTTTGGAAAGAAAATCAACTGGAACAACATCGGAGACAGTTCCGTAGACTTAGGATGTGGAGACGGAAGCGTTACTAACATACTGAAGAAATACATGCCCAGGAATTACAAGAAACTCGTCGCATGTGACATCAGTGAAAAGGCAGTGAAATATGCAAACGAACATCACGGTGATGAAAATACCAGCTTCAGAGTATTGGATATAGAAGGAGAACTGCCTGAAGATATGAGAGGGGGATTCGACCACGCTTTCTCTTTTTACGCACTACACTGGATACATGATCAAGAGTACGTTCCATTTTATTAACACATTAAATGCCCATTGCTGACAAAAAAGCATAAAATTGGTACCTCGAAATACCCAATGGAAAAAAAAGCGAGAAAATCTCATACGCTACGTTTTTGTTCTTTAAATGCTTATATATCTTTTTTTATAAATGTGTTTTTGCTTTATTTAGGAAAGCATTTAGGAACATCTACAATCTTCTGTCCGAAGGTGGTGACTGCCTCCTAACGTTCCTCGGCTACATGCCAGTCTACAGCGTGTACAGCGTCCTGGCTCGCTGTAACAAGTGGAAGTCCTGGCTGAAAGACATCGATACCTTCATATCTCCTTACCACACAATGCAGGTAGAAATATTATACTCATAATTATTCCTATTCCCAGTTCCTTGATTGATAAGCATCCTCTAGGATTCTTAACTCTTAATTGATGGACCATAAAACAAGAGGAAAGTAAGTCAGTTCTGAAATCAATTATCTAACTTTATCCATCTAACCTCAGTACAAAAAGAAACCGGAACTGTTTCTTATTTATTAATTCAAACGTTTAACAAAGTTTCAACACCAATGACACACCTTATTGTGTTCCTTTGTACTTATTGAGATAACATGATTAGCCATTCATGTTGAGTTATCTCACGATCTTATCTGTCCATCTCTTACATTGTTGTCAACAGGATAATGAGCCTGTATCACAACTAAGAAAATCACGCGCACATTACACATAGATTACAATGAAACAAACATTAACAATTATGTTTTTTTAAAGGATCCAGATAAAAAAGTCAAACAAATGATGGAAGGAATCGGCTTCAGGAACATCAGTGTCATTTGCAAGGAAATGCTCTTTGTTTTCGACAATGTGGATGCAATAAAAAGTAAGCTTAATAAATTAAATTCATTATTATAAGAGGAAAACTTGAAGGCTTACCGTAAAGAGCTTAACTTTTGTATAAATTAAGCTGCCATGCCCTTTTCAGCAGTCGTTCTTTATTCTTCTTTAATGTTTTTCATGACAAATATAAGATGATTTGTTACATTAGGTATGGGAAACTGTTTTGTTTAAAATTAAGGCAAGTTTAACATAATATAAGCGGTTTATAATGAAAGACAAATAAGTTACGGATTATTTTAATTTTTAAAGGCGGTAATTCCCCGTTGTGGACAATATAGTATAGTAAATATTCTAGAATAACAACTTGCCTCTTATTGATTAAACTGTTAAATATCTGTATGTTTCACTAAATAAATACTGTCCATACCCAAATCACAAAATTAACGTAAACTTACTATTTTTCAGATACTATCAAAGCAATAGAACCGTTCGACATGCCAAAAGACGTGTATGAAGAATTCATGCAAGACTACTACGCAGTAGCGCAAGAACTGGGATTAATAGAAATAAACAACAATAACATTGGAGAATCTTCAATTAACTGTCATTATTGCCTACTCGTCGTGAGTGCAAACAAGTGACAACGGACACCAAACCGCCTCAAGAAACCCTAATGAAATTATTAAGGCCAAACTCCGCCTCAGATCTGATTATAAATACCGCCTATTTTATACTATTTATAGATTTAATTTTAGTGAGTAGAGGTTAGTAGTATTATTTAAACGGAAGTAGTACAAAGTTAACAGTCCTTTATTTAAGTGAATATTTACGAAATGCCTACTTAAGATATTAGATGGAACGTGCATGTTATGGTAACTGTGTCCTGATTTAATTTATATTATTAACAACACCGTCTAGCAAGAACGTGGCTTATTATAAATAACTAACAGGATTTAAAATAGTTAAGAACACTCAGAAAGATATTTTTTTTCTAATTACCCTAATTGCATGTCAAAATCTGAAGTAGTACCGTGATATTTCTAATTTTGCGGTTTAAAAGTAATGTATGTCCCTCCTGCTATTAATTCTATCAATACATTTATAAATGTCGACAACACACAATAACAATACAATGACTACAAGATAAATAGCCAATGTTCTTTAATACGTTCATAATTGTCTGTCAGAGTTTTTTATAAGTTATAAATCAATGTTTGATTTAAATGCAACAATGTAGAAGAAATATTGACAAAACACTTGGACAATATTTAGAATAGACACTGAGTATAGAAAAATTAATGTTACATGCCAAACTTTATGTTATTTTTTAAGTTATTTCAATTTATGTAGGTTTAAGATAAAATAAGTATTGCTATGATTAACAGCAAGCATTTTAATATAGTGTTACTTTATGTACTTAGGTATTAAAAGGTATATTACCTTTTTAGTTAATTTACCCGCATAGAAATTTTGTATCGATATTTTTCACGTGACTTTTTAAAATAAATTGTTGATTTTTATTTGTCTTTGTCATTTGTTATTCCTATATCTAAAATAATTGGCAAGAATTATAGTCGCAATTATTTTTTTGGGTGAAACCATGATAAACCCAAAATGAGAATCCGGATAAGGAAGGTAAAATCATTGAAACGATTTCGAATAGGTATGTATTGTCGATGTTTCAGTGCAAATAATTATTGGTTTACCTGAAAATAAACTTAGGATAAGTAGATAATATATACACGTGATTCTCAGTCTCATCAATACTATAATACGTATATTTTACATGGAGAGCAGTATAATAAACATATATAAAGTATAATAAACTTGTAGGTTTCTAATAGAATGTAGGTTTCCAAAAGAAATTATGAAAATGAAAGTTTTTTTCTTATGATACGATTGTAAACATAAGGACACAAATTTTATACTTAAAATTGATAAAAACAAAAGAATAATCCTGATAAATATTTATTATAAAACCTTTTAATTTGTGTACACTTACATAATTTAAATGTAGAGAATAGTCGTTTGGTAATATCACCTTAGTTGAGCTTTTTATTACGTATTTCCAATTTGGGTTATCTTAAAATATGCTTTAGCACAAAAGAAACCACAATTCTAACCTATAGAAATCTGAAAAGCTAAATTGTGAACACTCGACGATTCAATTGCCAAGTAGTTTTCAACTTGATCAAGGAACATTCTATAATTTTCATCTAAAAAAAGTGTAGAATCCAATATTTTAACTATGCAACGTATTTAATTGCCATTATAACAAAAGAAAAATATATTTACAATAAGTAGATAAAAAAGTGTCTGTGTGTAGCCGAGCCAATGAACGATGAATATGATGACGATGATAATTTATAACTTTACAATCAATCAGATTTAAATAATATTTTATTCTACTTTGTAATAAATAGAGTTGTCAATTGTCAAATTATTTAATATTACGTATTATGCACATTTGACTATTACATAGGTAATAGTAAATTAAAATGTATTAAAAACGTAATGTAAAATAATATGAAGAACTAGATGACTTGCTGTAATTGACACAATATTTGTATGACAGATAATTGGATTATTCTAATAAGTGTACCTGTTTTGGCCATTTCTTGGGCTTGTACTTCCTGTTTTCTAGATTTCAAATCTAAAAAATCAAATCTTACAGGTTTCATGATCACGTGCCTTAGTTATTTAATTAATAACTTGGACATTAAGATTTAATTTACGTCTTAGAAATGTATGGTTTACACATGGTATACATTATGCCTATGTTAAAATTTAATTCTCACTATAAACGCTAGGTCCTGAAAAGTTGTTTTAAGTCTCAATAGCTTTCGGTAGTGATCATGAGTAAGACATCAATTAAAAAAAAAGAAGTTCCTAGCTTTAATCGAAATGCGTTTGCCTGAATGACTTGCGAATGAATCTTTCAGATTGTATGCAACACAAAGAAAAGCTTTACCGTGACCAGTTTTATATACTAAGATAAATAAAAATATATATAATTCTTCACCAGTTCAAAGGGTTTGGAGAAGTTGGTTACGGTCAGGCTCTACCGTACCGAATTGGTGTTGGTGACATCGAAGGAAAAAATATAACGGCAGCGGTCCAAAGTTCCCACGTTCAATACCCAGAACGGAACTATTCTCTCACTGAAGTCATCTGTGACGTGTATTCTATGTACTTTGGTAATCAATCTAGATTTATGAGCTTTTTACCTTTAATTTTTGCTGTAATAAAACATTTGCATTTTTAAAACAACAATCTTGACTAGGCTGACACATATTATGAAAATTTCTCTCCCAAGAAATATATACAAAACTCACATGAATTCTAATATGCCTAATAGAAGGAAGTGTCCACAAAAATATGATGAAATGACCTATGTTTCATACATGTTTACTTCTCTTCATCTAGTCATTTCTACACTTTTCATACAAAACATGTAAAAACACTGAATTTATTTTAACATATTCAAGTAAGTAATCGATCATTTTTCATCGCCTTATAAAAACAAAGTTTTTCAGCAGATATTTTCAACAGTCATTTTCAATAATGATAACAAATATAGAAGTCATTCACCTAGATGATTATTTTGTTAATGTTTAAAATAGAATGAATTTGAGAACTATGAGTATCTTATCAAGCTGCAAGTGACATGACATGGTTAGAAGTACGATCACTAGTCTAAATAAGATGTAGTTCGCAAATCACTAGATTTGAGGTACTACGGAGGGTTTGTTGAGCCGCGTTCGTCGCACGTATAAATGCGTAGTGCCTCGCTCCCGTGGCGACTGTCCGCCGAAACCGCGCGCAGCACGCCACCGCACGCGCAGCGCACCCGAAAATTACAAACAAAATACTTTACAACACGAAACCCAAGTACCGTGAACAGGAACATTCATCATGAATAACGCCGACTTGTATCAGAAAAGCAATAATTTGCAGAAGAGGGATGCTGTCATGTTTTTAGAAGAATACGCGCCTAAGATTAAATGGAAGAAGAGTAATAATAGGATTTTGGATATTGGCTGTGGAGATGGGAGCGTGACGAATATGTTGAAGAAGTATATTCCTGTGGAGTTCAAGTTGTTGGGTTGTGATATTAGCGAGAAGATGGTGAACTACGCAAATGACCACCATTGCAATGAGCAGACATCGTTCACGGTGCTGGACATCGAGGGAGACCTGCCTGAGGGGATGAAGGGGAACTTTGATCACGTATTCTCATTTTATGCTCTGCACTGGATCATCAATCAAGAGTGAGTTTAATTTTATGTTATTTATTTTTCATGATCTCTCAGTTCTATATTCTTAATGTTATTTTATGAAAAACAATAATCAGATTGTTTTTATAGTAAAAAATATTATTTCTTCTTCTTAATTTTAAGTTATTCTAAATGTCATTTAATTGACAAACTAGATTTTTTTATTATTAGTGTTTTGTTTTGAGAAAATCGTAATATAGTAGAATTTCGGATACGGCCACTTAGACTTAATTTTTTGTAAAAATTGCAATTTTATTTATTTTTATCATCTCTATGAAAACCATCGCAATAACTTACTTATATATCCTAAAAACTGCGAAACATGATCTTCACACACGAAAGTTCTAGCCACGCGTTTTACCTCGTGCAGATATCAAACCTGCGAACTTCGGGGCAGCTAACCTATATTTTTATTGTTTGTACTAGAACTTAGTGGTAGTTACCAACTATATTGTTACCGTGATTATATTTCAGTAAAAAAAACAGTCATTGTTATTTTACGGAGTAATCTAAAAGTTCTAGAATGTTATTTTTTACAGTTTTATTAATATTGTAGGAACATTATATGACAAATCTAAAACATCATGTGATACATCCATCGACGTATGATATACATAGACTGCTACTATCGCTAGATTCCCCTTGTGCCAAGCGAGAGCAGTTTTTAGTCTGATCCTAGTACATTTCGTTTTTCATTTAAGTTAATTTTCGCGCAACGAGAAACTTATATAAGAAAATATCGGTTTTGACATTGTTAGGATAATATTAGTGTTTTAGATAGATTTTTTAAAACGGCAAGCTCCATCTTCATACATAATTCACGACAACACTTGTTCACACTAGTGCTTTCGGTTTAAACTCTGATAGGCTCACTCTATAGTTTCAAATGCAACCGCGTTGGATACATCCTATTATTTCATTAATTAATGTCTTTTACGTTTGTTGCTGTCCGCTACGAAATATTTACATCGCAAATTAAACAGTTGAATTAATAAATATAAACTTATATAAATACTCGTTATTAGAATTATTTTTCTTAAATAATAATTTTTATTTTGCGTGTCAGTCGAATTGGTAAAAAATATATTTCCTTAACGAAGAAAACTAAACTTCGAGTTAGCTATGTATTTTCGACGCTATATGTTATCTGCCTAAATCGCAGTTTATCTATCTTAGGAACATAGGAAATTTATAGTTATGTGTGTTCCAGTAAACTATTACGTAAGCATCTATAGGTACCTATAGGCACTGTATAAGGATAGCAGGTGACTACGCATTCGCATTTTTGATGTATTGTTTTCCAAAAATAGGCCGATAAGTCTAATTAGTACAAATGTTTCCTGAACTAAAAAACATGCTTTTCGATTGTATTCTCAAGGTCAAATTGACTGTTTGTTAAACTGAAATGAGCTAAACATTTCAGTTTTTTTTTGATACAAAAAGTACTCAAACAAATCTGTTAGGGCTACGGTTTTAACTACAGTCTTAGTATCAGACTGTAGACTTAGATAGCGTAGCTGACGAAAGCTACGCGTAGTACTATTATATTAGCGTCTTATCCAAACATGTTATAACAATTACACAGCCTCTTAATACTAGGCTTTGCCCAGCAGTGGGATTAAGAGAATGTCTTTTCTCGTGTTATTCGGCTCGTACTATCCTACTGCTTAGCTAGACAATAAAGTCTGCCCGTGACCATGATACCTGCAAAGGTGTCGAAACGTCGGGACCTAAAATCTAAATACAAACCGCGAAAAAATCCGTAAAAAGTAGTTTTATTTCAATAGACAATAAAGTTTAGGGTTCCGTACAGAATGGGTAAAAACGGGATCCTATTATATATATCCCGGGGTCCGAATGTTTGACACCAGGAAATGATATTTTCGCAAATTATGTATTTTATTGCCGCTATAACAACAAATTTAATAATAAAAATAAGAAAAAAATAAATCTCTCATCCAACGTTGGTATGGAACCCTTCGTGCCTATTTTTTATAATGAAATAACCTCTTGCATTATTTTTTTCTAGGCGCGCATTCAGGAACATCTTCAACCTGTTGGACTATGAAGGGGAGTGCTTCATGATCTTCGTGGCCGGAGCGCCGGTGTTCGACGTGTACCGCGTGCTGGCTCGCAACAACAAGTGGAGCACGTGGCTGCAGGATGTGGACAGATATGTGTCCCCGTACCATGACTCACAGGTAAATAGGAAGATTCGTTAATCTCTTTAGCAGTGACCAGAAATGAAGGAACAACAGCGATGAAAGAGGTCTAGTTGGTGTCAGACTAAGAATTAAAATAAAAGTAATCCCGTATTTATTTCATTTTTAGAGATCTTTTTCCCGCCTATAGGTATATATCTATAATGTTTATTTTCGAAGTAAAATATAACCCAGGCATTATGGGTTAGTAACAATACTCGAAAGCATTTAAACTGATTAAGCTTCTCTATTTTGGATGGTATATTAAATATTGTTTTATTATTTTCAGGACCCAGCGAAAGAAATTAGAGAAATGGCAAAAAAGATTGGGTTCACTGACATCGATGTGGAGTGCAAACAATTAGTTTTTGTGTACGATGACGTCGATATACTAAGAAGTAAGTTTTATTGCCTTTTTAGCATATTCTAGACTATCAATGCTTTTTCTCTCATTTTTTTGATTAATTATTTAAATTATTATATTTATTGCTATTTGTATGGAACTATGTCTTAGTTTTATTCGTTTATATAAAATTGAATCTAAAATGTGTTTTTTTTTCTGTTTTACAGAAGCAATGACAGCAATTAACCCGTTCAAAGTCCCACAAGAGCTGTACGATGATTTTATGGACGATTATTTAGAAGTACTAAAAGAAATGCAAATTGTAGACAAAATTAACAACAACTATGGCAAAACTGTACCGTTCAACTATCGCTTACTAGTCGTGTATGCTCGCAAACCATCACAAGACAAAATGCTAGATTTGAGTCTAGATAACCCCACAAAAGTCTAGAAATCTAGATTTACGTCGTGCCAATGATAACTTAAAAGTAATGTTATTTATTTTTGTTGGTTTGTTTTTCTAAGTCAATTTAAGCATTTATATTTTACTCTACAAATGAAGACCAAATTTTATAACTTCGTTGAAAATGAAATCGAAAAATACAAACACACAAATTCACTGGACCTTACATTTTATAAAGACAGCAAAGTTTGAATTTTAACCAAAGTACTAATTTACCTATGAGTCGGTGACGTGACTTAAAATCGAATTACATAAATATGTATGTGATTAATTGCTTAATAGCGATAATTCCTTATTGAATTGTTTATTTAAAAATCTGGTCAAAGTCATTTGTAGAGTCGGAGAGCTATGGAACATGGTAAAGAAATTATGTCTTGGGATTGATGGAATTTGCAGAATGTTATTTTGCTGCTGGTTTTCTATTTATTTAAGGTGAAGGATATTATGGTTTGGAACTGAATTGTGGATAGAAATAAGTATTTGTAAAGTGTAATTTAATAACGCAAAACTGGACAAAACGAAACATAATGTTATTTAAATTATATATGGCAGTATTATTTAATTCATTTTCGTCACAAATACTGCCAAAAGCTCTATTTTCATTCACGTTAAGAACATAGATAATATATAATGCAATATTTTGTAGAAACTCGGAAGGAGTCTTATGGAATTATAGTTTGTTTTTACTTGATTTAAAGGTTCTGCGTTATTAATACACTGAAGACATGCAGTAAGATGTACAAACTTATTTTATAATGGCTTGAATTTATAGTATTGTTTAGTATAAGGAACTAAGATTAAGAAGTTGTGGCTATTGTAATTATATTGCTATAATCATAGCACCCAAAAATAAATCATGGTAATTTAATATAAGTAAATTATAAATGTCTTGTTTTATTTAAGTGTATAAAACAGGACTCAACCAGAACAAAAATTTACATTAATCGTACTTTATCTTAATATAATTTAAGATATGAATAATTTATGCTCAAATTAATAAACATAACATAACATATCATCACACATGGGATGACCTACATTCGTTTTACCAAACTGGTCAATCGCGGCTCTTGAGAGAGATAAATGGAGGGAGAGTGGGGAGGCCTTTGCCCAGCAGTGGGACATTGCAGGCTCTTAATAAATAATAATAATAATAATAACATATCATCACGCCTGTATTCCCGAAGGGGTAGGTAGCGGTGTACAAATGTACACCCACAGTTTGCCTCAAATTAATATTTATATTTCAATCATATCGTTAGAATTACTAACCTTAAATAAATTATCTTTTCTAAGGACAGAGGTAGGGTTTCTTCAATGGGTAGAAATAAAACACCATTTAAATTTAAGTAACCGTTAGGTTTTTTTAGCAAGTGAAATAGTTATTTGAGCACAAAAAACAATTCCCTTTCGTGAAGACACGTGGACCTTGAACAAAAACGTCCCGAAGAAATAATTGCTTCCCAAATATGCAGTGAGCATGTCGGAAACGTTGAATTCACTGATGTAAGTGGCCTGAAAAATAAAATAAATTAAATTTTTAGCCCTTCCTAATAAGACATTTGTTCAGTTCAGCCAGATTTTTCTTATTAACTTAAAAACCTCTTCCTCTTCAATGGGTGAATATAAGAGAAACTTAAAAGAGATTCAAAGTCAGCTAAATGCAGTGCAAGTAAACTCATATTGTGTCTGCTGAAACTGAACAGTAGATAGCCCAACGACTGAGATACAGGATAATTTAAAAATACTTTGGGTTCTAAATAATTTGTATTTCACTGTAAATGGCTTGATCAACAAACAATATTCAAATACAGCCAGTCATTGGATGGAGCTACTAATGATGATGAGAAACATTAGTGTACATTTCAGCTATTATTATTAAATCATAATACTACCTTCGCCACAAGGCACCGATTATCAGTGTGATACAACCTCTTCAGTAACGCAGCGGTCCCAAAGTGCTTGCACAGATTCTTGATCTTATATCTATACACTAAGATCATGCCGGCTTGATTTTTTGATTCCTTGTATACTTCTACTTTCGTCTGTAAAGTTAATTAATACGTCACTTTAAGTATATAATAAGGGCGAAACTAATTGCGAAGTTAGGATGAAAATAATTTGCTTGAGAGAATGAGTGACGATTTCATTTTTAATACAAAAATATAGCAATCATAAATATTTTTCTTTCTTAGACATCCCTTTTCTAGGTATAGCAATTTTAATGAACGTTTATATATGTCGTCTTTTAGGAATTGCATAAACAATGGACTGTGAAAGAGACTTTGATTTAATTAAAGGTTCCTAACCTTCTTACCTCTTCCAAAACAATTGAAGTGTAGAACGTAGCATTCATTTGGTTTACAAATTTGTTATCTGATCTCCTTGTAGTATTTGACGTGATGTGAGTCAAATTCTGTGGTCGTCCCGCGCACATGTCCATTTGGTAAAATTTTAATACGTATGGTCCCTAAAAAACCGTAAAAACAGACGTCAGCATTTGATAAAAAAATCAAGTACTTTACTACGATACTTTACTTATATTATCCTATGTACACAAGCTATCTTTGCCCCCAAAACCGTTTTCAAAGTTTGACTGTGGTATATGATATACTCGTATATAGAGTCGTATGTCTGTACGATAAACTTCGTACAGACGTAGGACTCTACATACGAGTACGTACGACTCTATGTAATATATCTTGCGGGATGGTAGATAGAAGTTGATATTAATCAGTAGTAGGTAATATAATTCACGAGAATTAGCGCGTACATGCATGAATACTTTTTTTGGGGCTTGACGTTTAAAAGTTAATAGTAGTAGGTAACTCTCTTCCATAGTAGTAAAACACTTACAAATTCATCAGGAGACAAGCCTTTGTTAAAGGTTTGAAAATGATAGACCGGGAATAACAACAACACGCAAAAATACAACAAATACATGTTGTACTTGAAACACATTATACTAAACTGTAACGTTTATGATGGAGCTCAACAGTAACATCAAGTAATGGATATATAATTGTGGTCGACTTCCGTAGCTGCTTTTACTGGGTACCTCACTAATTCAGCGTTAGTACATCTTTCCCCAATAATTACCATTCAATAGAGCATGCAAACGAGGCTTCATAATTAGGTAACAACCTTTTTAAATATTTTTGATGGCTTATGGACTGAAACTATTTTGTGGAACCTTTGTCTTCACTTGATTGGAAAATAACTGTCAATGTGTGTGACTTGTAAACACATTGAAAGAACCAAAAAAGCCTTGTAAAAGTGTTTTGGTAAAACGCTCTTAAGCTCAATATTATTTCATTTATAAAGTAGCTGTTACCTGTTTACAAGCTAGACAATAAAGCTAATAAAATGACGTCGGTTAGCAGAATGAAAATGCCAAGAAAAAAGGTACGTCGTTGAAAGTAAATAAGACAAAATGATCAGATTAAATGGCTTAAATTGTAGTTATTTCTACATGAGTAGAGACCCACCCATGATCACCCATCCCACCAAGCAAAGGGACATTCATAGGCCGATATGAATGTTTTTAAGCTGCAATTCCATAAATGAATGTTTTCTTTCAGTCAAACCGTTCGGATGCCAACATGGGGACACAGAAATCTGAATACAACGTTGGTCCCGATGGTTATATTCCCCCATGTGATACGTTGACCGTCAAAATACTAAGTCTTAGAGTGCCGGATGAAGATCCCAAACATTTTGCGATCAAAGTCACGTACTTTGATCAACTTATATTGCATGCTATCATCAAATCCATCGGTGGGAGAGACGAAGAACACATGCAAGCTATAGCAAAGGGCACCTTGAATTATGATCCCTCAGATTATGAGAAAATGTGTCTCTATGCCGATACTCCTTTAATTGGTACGTAAGTAAAAACTCATGTTTTAATAAATGAAGTCCTTAAATTATAAGAATATGAACTGACAAAGATAAGTGTAGAAAAAAAAGACTATAATATTTCATACAATTGGTTCAAAAAATAAAAGTATGATCACATTATGTATAATGGTCCATATGACACTTTGATTTTACTTGTAACAATTAGTGTGAATGAATCCTCATATTATACATTGTAAATCCAGTCCAGGATTTATGTGCCTAGACGATATCCTGAGCGTAAATTAATCGGCAATTATTACAAGTTAGTCTTGAAACAAGCATACTGGGTGGTATAGGTATTATTTAAGGATGTTTGTTATATTCCAGTCAACATCCAACCTCTGAGAAGTATTGAAGAGCAAGTATTAGATAAATCACAACAGAGCTTGGGCAGTACATCTAAACTACAAACTTTCAGCAGACATCCGGCTGACATCAGTTGCTGTAACGTTGACATCTTAGCCATATTCCTCGGGGAAGAAGGTCTGAAATTATTTTGATAGCAAATCACATGATATTCACAAATACGATTTTATTGCAACTGACAAAAACACTAGAACTATAGTCACTTTTACTCACGTAAGGATTAGAAGTCTGAATAGTCGCTTCAGTGTTCTCTGCAGTTACTAAGTTTGACTGACGATTTTCAGACAAACAGAAAATATGTGTTAAAAAACGTATGGAGCCATTGATCAGACCAAGAATGTCCCGTCGCAAGAGCTGGGACAACCTGCCATTGATCACGATGGAACTGAGAGCCGACCGGAACCCACTGAACGTTGACCACCACAAAGTTCTGAAAGAAGCCAACTGGATGAAACTGACTGTAGTCGCAGCCTACAATATGTATACGCCGTACGAAGAAGCCTACACATACAAAGTTGCGTCTAAAACGCCGCTTTTAAACGATTCGGTAAGTTATACTTCAAATGCGTTTTAAGTTATTTTAGTATATCAACACAAAAAATCCTTTTAATATGTCGTACTTCCAGAATATTGAAACTGTCATCTACAATCAAGGTTTCAGAGAGCCAAAGAGGTTCAAAGCTACAAACTTCTTTCCGAAATGGGAGTCCTTGAGAGTCGAAGGTGACGTATTCCCGAAAGGAGATCAAAAGCTACAATGCCGGTTAGAAGACATCCAAAATGAAGACGATATCGATCTGCCGTATTATATGAATCGTATACTGCCGTACCGTGAGTATTTATATTAGGCGTGAATAGTAATAAAATAGTTCCTATGTAGTCATAAGATTTACTTCAAGTCCTAATTAATGTTAGGCCTTTTAATCTTTAACGTTTTCTGACTATTTAATTGAAATAACAGACTATATAACACAGGAATTATATAATACCCCTATTCAAATAAAAAGAGTAGCTGGATTAGATAATTTTAGAAATATATTTAAATAATATTATTTTTTTCAGATACTGCAGTTTGGGGTTCATTCCACCGTACACTGATGTTCAAAAGTACTGAGCGATGGTTTTACAAACGGTTCAGAAATTACAAATGGCCAATAGAACTTCACATCTATGGAGAAGACGGGGGCTTCAGCTTTATGGGATTTTTGAACTTATTCCATCTGTTATATCCAGGAGGTACAAATATTTTTTGGACCAGACGTATCTTGCAAGTATAAAACCAACTAAAATATATAAATTAAGAAAATCGTCAATACATTTTTTTTGCAATTGTTTAATCGCTGATGAATCAACTTAGTGCCTATATCATTAATTTATCTAACTAGCATTATTCAGTGTACCGTTAAGTTTTTCAGTACCTTTATAAAGCCCTTTTCATGTAGGGCAGAATTCAAATTTATATCGATTAAGCAAATGCAATAATACTTAAAAAAAATGTGCCTAAAATTTACTTACACAATTTCCATATATTTTGTTTGATATTAGAACACACTTTGTGCCTCGCCGTGCCTCTACACTGGATAAACAGAGACACGATGATGCAAGAGTGCGGCTGCGACTTGTTGCTCACCCCAATCGTCAGGGCGCCTTCCTCTTATTACGACGGAGCTGTCTCACCTAATACAGTTGCTACGCATAAACAAAGCAAGTAAGATCTTTTAGAGAAAATATAAATAGTTAAAAAAGCTCAAAGATAATAACTGAAAAAAATAAGAACATATTTAGGAAAGTATGTTAGAAAGTTAAATTGATGAAAGCACCACCATAAAGTTTTTATGTTGTCAGGTATAAAAAAATAATTTAAATCATTTCTTGAAATAAGATCAAACATTGATTAAGTTTGTGTTTTCAGGATGACAAACGAATCAGTACCAACATCTGTGAGTACGTTAACTGCAAGCCAAGTAAAAGCCACAGGCGCTGACGAAAACTGTGCTTTTATTATTGTAGAAGTCAAGCTGGGGCGGCCGCTGAAAGAAATTGTTATACCACCACCAATACCTAGGTATATTGCAGATTCTACGACTAATTAATGACTTCAAGTAGAAACTGGTTGGTTCGATGTGGTGCGGGAGAGGACGAATAGACGGACTTGGGGGAGGCCTTTGCCCCGAAGTGGGACAGCTTAGACTAAAAACACCTCCTTCCTTTTATTGTGCCGGTTATATGGCAAATCCCCTGAATTAGAAGTATCGAAATCTAAAAACAATAAGTGTTAAATACTTATTATCGATTTCGTGTTTTTTTACAACGTAAAAAAAACCCATTAAATAGTTTATCTTTATTCTAAAGTTCTATGGGATCTAAACATACCGGCGAACTGTGGGTGTACATTGGTACATCTCTGCCTAACCCTTCGGGGATACAGGCGTGATGGTATGTTAGGTTATGTTTCTATTATAGGCGAGAGATAAGTGAAATGCTGAATCAGATAGAACTAGAAATGCCCCACAAACGTGATTGTGTCGGCCGGGGTCAGGTGGATAAGGCCTGGGAGAACACGGTCAGGACTGCTGCTGCTTCCTTGCGAAAGGTGCCTTATTACGGTAAATATAAATATATTTATGTGATAACATGACCAAGAGCCTGATATGTTAATGATTGATTGATTGATGGTGCAAAGCTATTTATAAAAATTAGTTACTATGTATCGCTTTTTGAAGGTCTATCTTATGAAAAGACTGTACCTCAAATCGTCCAACTTTCACTGCTCCCTAAATGCACTGGCTCAATTGGCTGTGGAGTAGAAATAGCGCAACAATCTCCCGGCATCTCTCACATACTGTACTCTACTCTGTACTCTGTTTGTATACACACCTACCCTTATAGGAACTACCGAGTTCTGCGCATTCAATCGTCAGTTAAGTGAGACGAGAACACGAGTGGAGCTGACAACGTCCTGTTGGCAAGACGCCGCCATCTTTATCAACAATAACTTTGTCGTACAGCAGTACGTGAATTCTGATGACGTCTTTGAAGTTAGCATTTTTTGTTCCTATATATACTTAGTTACGTACTTTAACTTAGTTGCTTATAAACTTTTCCCTACCCATTTCTAACACACTGCAAGTCAAAGGCCTCTTGACTTTTACACCTTTTCAGAAATGACACATATTGTTAGTAAAATAAACGCTTTTAACTTGAAAGTAACATAATTCTGACAAAATAAACCGACTTTCAAATTAATTGTATATGGTTTTCTTATGGGACCATACGGGAAGCACCACCTTTCAAATAAAAAAAGAAACATCAAAATCAGTTCTACCAGTCTAAAATGCTGAGGTAACAAACACAAAAAAAATACAGTCGAATTGAGTACCTACCACCTCTTTTTTGAAGTCGGTTTAAAAGTGACAGTGAATTCGACAAAAACCATATTAAACTATGTAGGTACAGTAAGACAAAAGATTTTATATCCTCTTAAAAGTTCTATATCTTCAGGAACTGGTGATGATGGCTCACGCCTGCCTCATGCGGTCAGCGTGCTCTACCTTGTTAGACAATGACAACTGGAGGGATATAGAGTCAGAACTGCGAGCAGCCAGGCACTCGCGGCAGATGCAGGACACACACCATGCTATGGAACTTTATATGCAGGTATACATGAAATGGTTGGTATAATAGATGTGTTGCAATTGCTATTTGGTTATTATGAACTGGGCTTAAGAAATTGCTGACTTTTGATAGCAACCGAGTAAGTTCCTGTTAGTTCCAGGCAGGCTGTCTTACACCTTTAATGTAGACGTTAGTCCATTTAAATGCAGTAGACAAACAGGATTATCATCAAATTAAAACATCGATTTTTTTTTTATGATATTAACACCATTAAAAAGAGAGCTTTGGTACTTAAAACTGTATCTTCTACTCTACTATTTGTAGTAGTAGTAGTATCTCGGCATTTAATAACTGTAAAATATTGTAATTTAATCCTAAATTCTGCTTGTTATTCTCTTGCCACAGCTGATTATAGATCATCCGCGTAATCCAAACTATTGGCGAGAGCTATCGACCTGCTTGAAGGACCTGGAACGGGACTGGGCCATCGCCTGTCTTAACAAAGCTGTGGTGCTTGACCCTCGACACCCGTTAACGTAAGTTCGACACAAAGAATAAATTCTTCAGCATGTGTTTCTAGTATTTTAGTTAACTTTAAGCTTTATCTCTCCTTTTTTACCATTTTTGTTAGCATTCACAGCAGTTTTAGGAAGCCAGACAGACCTATTTCAGAAAAAAATACTTTTTTTACGTATTAGTAATAACCTCCCATATATTCTTACCCTTAATACTGTATCTACTACCGTAACTACTTTTAGTATATTTATTTCAGTAACCACAGTTTCTTCACGCGTAGATTTTCAGTTTCTCCCGCTTAGTTTCAGTTACTATCTAACTGTGGAAGGCAAAACGAGCATAGCTGTAAATAAAACTCTCTCACAAGAATCTAATGAGATAAGCAGCTGAGCTCGTCATAGGTATAGGAAAAACTTTACGAAGAAGATTTTTTTTTTCTTTTTATTTACGTCTTGCTGCTGGATCAAAGACATGACTTTTGTGTCCTCAGTCTCCTGTCTAAAGGCGCCATGTTGTTTGAAGACGATCCTGAAGCAGCGGAGCCCTTCTTCCTGGGTCTTCTCGGCTTCCACCCCACGTGGGTCACCTTGTGGGTCATTGCTAGCGCATACTTCTATGAAAGACAACTATTTACACTGGCAGATCATATCATGGAAATGGCTCAGACGTAAGCAAGTTTCATAAATTTGATATGATATCTACTTATTATGATACTTCTTCTACAGAAGTTTGTTGTAAAAAAATATTTAACATATAATCCTTTATAATCTCAACTTTGAAGTCAAACATGCTTAAAATATACTTATTTACTAGGAAGATATTTCATAGCTGCCTTACCAAGAATCTGTAGAATCATTTCGACATTAAAAGCGTCTTTATTGTCATTGTAAATTCGTTTTAACAATTGAAGTGCGATCGTCCGTCCGCATCGATACTATAAAATAATTTATTTTTAGCTTTTTGCACAACTGAAATGCATATTTATTAACGGCCAATGTCAATAACTTATCCGAAGATAGTTTTCCCTACTGATCCGCGGATAAGTTATGGAAATTGGCAGTAAACATGTGTTATAGGAAGCTGGACATCTACATCTCGACTGCCACGCATTACATCCGAGCTTGGGAGCAGGAGCTCGGCGACTGGTGGGACTACACGCCGCTGATGCAGGACATGAGCCCCTTCTACGATGCCGCTGACATGCTGCTCAGGCTGAGGGCTATTCCTGTTAGTATTAAACCTTCTAAAGCCGCAAATGTGACTCGGGTTTAAACTGTTCTGTCTAAGATCGTTTGATTTCCTAATTCCTAATTATATTGCTAATTGCGAATTTTGAGCGGGTGCTACGGTTGCGGTACGGTCAAGTATGATTACTATCATTGCAATCCCGTTATATTGATAGGTAGTATGCGGTAGAGTCTGTTAGATTCCGAAATCGTAAATTCTGTATTTTTTGTTTATGTATCCGAAATGTTTGTTTTATTTTTTACTTTTCGCCATCTTCAGAAATAGCCATTAATATTCTTTGCAAACAAAACAACGATCAAGCAATTTCGAAACGTATATGATGTTCAAATTCGTAGGTGCAGTGGGTTTATAGTGTGTTCTGGTATATGTAGGCTAGGCATATAGAGTGCGTAGCTTCCTATATGTAATAGATATATTTAAACAAATGGCATGCCGTGTAAACATGCGCAATGACCTGTGAAACCCTATTTTTACGCACTATTTAGTTGGATTACACACCTAATTAGGCATTGAATTCAGAAATATAGGTCAGTTCATCCTCATCTTACTGGTTGGATCTGTCATAATGCTAAAGACATACTCTTCTAAATTAATAAAAGCTTGACCTTAATAGCTAAATAGACTAGACCAATATACAATAAGTGCGAAATAAAATTATTAGATGAAAGCAACTCTGTCTGTGTGTTACTGCTTAAACGCAGGACTGACTTTGAGCAAAGTTAGTATAGTGTTGCCTTCAGCCCCAAGAAAATAGTAATAACCACACAAAAAATGGAAAAACCTAGTTATGAATAACTTTTTACGTGTCTTTTAAAGTTTGTACTATAAGGTACACAATTTTTACACATTTAATTTTTTCACATTTTTACACATTTTTTTAATGAATATTGTACATGATAGTTGGCAGAAGTTTGCGTGGCTCGTGCACTAACGGAGTCAGGGGAGTGTGCTGCCTACTACCATATGGTAGCTCTGTGCTGTCGCCTTCGAGGAGACTTCAAGGAGGCGTTGTGCCATCTCAATATCGGGATCGAGAAGTTTGGCGAGGTGAATATTACTTACAATATGTATTTGGCTCTATGTTTTCACGCTGATCTAAAGTAGGTGCCTGCTTTAAAGAATTTCCGTAGATCCTAGAAACGCAGAAAAGTGGTAGCGCAATTAAATGGCTACGTCTGAATTTAAGTAAAGTGGTTTAGGGCAGAAGAACGTGGTGTTGGATATTGGTCTAGCGATGGCACATATTAATTAAGTTAAAAGTAATTAAAACACATAAAGTGAGAATACAATTAATCGCAATACAAATTACTTTTCATGTGCAGGTTAGTTACCTGAGAAGCCTAGAAGCTGAATGTCTGCACAGAACCGAAAAAATCCCGGAATCCATGGATTCCTTCACTAAAGCCGGCGCTTGTGTTACACCATTCTGGTCTGGAAATTTATTTTTATTGACATGTAAATAGTTGTGCTAAATAGGGAGACAAATTTCTTATGTAAATCTGTTAAAATCGCCTTTATCTAGCTTTGTTTGTCAGCTATCTGAATCAAATAAATATTTTTAGTGATTTGGGTTATAAGTTATGGTATGAGATGAATAGATTGAGTGATTGATACATGTTAGTACTTTGAATGTGATCTTAGTTAACAAAGATCAAACCCAGAATTTTCTCCAGGTAAAAAACTCGAACAAAAATTGAAGACATAAAGCCCAACCAAGGGCGATAAAATATAAAAAAATTATTCCAGTATCCTCATGTCGATGCCATGTCGAGAGGAGCCGCACACGCGAGGGTTGTTGGTGGACCTCGTGCGTCGACAGCCCAGCGCCTACGCATGGACGGCGCTGGCTTACGACTTCCTAAAGGTTAAAGTTGTTCTATCAAGCTTTTAAATGCCTAAGAAATATTTTTAAGAAACCATCGGCAAATATAACGTTTTTACTTTCTAAATGGTAAAGAGATTTATAGCTAAAAGCCATCTTATTAACATCAGCTTTCAATCAATAACTGCATCACAATCGGACCTTCTGATAAGGCGTTACGATGCCACACACAGACAGCCTCTAACTTGAAATGTTTTTATGGTATAGGAGGTGGACTTGGCTGGAAGTACATATAATCTATCAGAAGGGCAGATAGGAATGAAAACGTGCGCTAGAGCGAGTGCGATACAAGCGATTAAGATAGATCGGCGCGCGGGCCGCGCTTGGCTCGTTCTTGCCAAGCTGGTGAAACCGAGTGTGAGGCGCGTGCACTGCCTCAATATGGCCAATATGGTGAGTACTGATTACAATCATTTTACTAATGAAGTGTGGATTATGATGGATGAAAATAAACACATAAAGTAATATATTGGAGACGTAGTGAATCTTATGGGATAGACGAAAATTACTTCAGAGTTAGAGTACAATATGATATTTTTCGTTAAACTTTGTTTCTCCTTCTTCACTTCCCCTTATTTTTTTTATTACGTGCCTGCCTCATTCGGACATGATGACATTATACTACAAAGGTTGTTATAATTATTCTCAAAAAACGTAGCTTCCCTTCCCAAGAAACAGAGATAATTCTGTGACCTCCCCTCTATATTAAATGTGTTTTTGTTTTCCACTAGTGTGGTTTCAAGGTCACAGCGGAGGAGATGGAGGAAGCTGGCATGCCTACAAAGCACTCGATGTGCCACCTCATAGGTACAGCGCTGCGAGAGTGCCGCTGTCAGCTGTGCGAGAGCATGCGAATGTGAACTAATGTTATAGTAATATTATAGAACGGGGTATTGTTATACCTACCCTGTTCTTCCAGTACCCTACACACTACACTGACCGTGTCCGTATTCTGTTCACTAACCGACCTTTCAGAAAAGCGCGTTGTGTTAAGCGGTCGAAACGTCAAGCCCTAAAGGTATTTAAGCATGTAGGTACGTCCTAATCTCCGTTCTATAATATTACTATAAACATGTAGCGCGATAGTTTAAAAGTAACTAATGTTGTATTGACACTTTATTGCTATCATGTTAGTCCTATTATATGTGTACGAAGAATTTAGCGTATTTAATTACGTGTTTTAATATTCTTAGTAAAAGGAAGGACCTTAAAATATAGTGTTTCACATACTTTAAGGCACCATACACCTTTGGATACACTACTTCTTTTAAATATTTGTTTACTTGACATTGAAATTTCTATACTGAATTATATATGAAAATTATTTCAAAAATAATTATTTTAGTCTTTACTACCATGAAGGAAGTGTCTTACATCAGGCAGAGAAGGAAATGAAAGAAACTTTTATATGGTAACTTATTTAATCAAATAAACACTTTAAACGTATTTTAAAACTAATTTCTTATGTAGTAGCTGTGTATTGCATAAACTACATATTCATTTTATTTACAGTTCTGTACTAAGCTCGAGCTTGTCTCAAGCTCGACGTCAATGTTGTTCATCCCTGTAAAGGGCCGTAATGGCTGGGAGGTGTGTAGGAGTACCGCGGGAGGTCCACATCATAAGGAACGATGACAGTCGGGGACTCGTAGTAAGGGAACAGCTGCACCACCTGCTTCGTCATCCAGGCCACGCCGTATAAAATGGCGGCCGCACTTAACGTGCTGTAGAATATTCTGAAATAAAATGTTTTGTGAGACTTCCTTCTATCAGCATCAATTATGTACAAGTATATCTGATCTACTAATTTTTATCCTGTTTTACCAGATGTATGGTTCGTCTTTCTATTCCTTAATAATTGAGGCATGGAATTTACAAATGGTCTAAGTGCCAAAACTTATTTCGGTTCTTCGCACCTTTGATATGGAATGTCTGTACTACATAGCTCCTATAAAATGTTAAATTAAAATATGCGGTTTTTTTGTACTTAGCCCATTTGTAAATTCCATGCCTCAATTATGAGTCACAGGTCAGAAAAACAAAAAAGAAACTGAAATGAAAAATGTGCAGTGTATTTTACTCTAAATACTTTTCACCGCAATTTTTTCAAATATACATTTTCATAAGTTATCTAAAACGGTTTCGCTTAAAGAATAAACTACACAACTAGCTACGTAACTAAACAAAATAATAAACTTGAGAAGAATACTTGTCCTCTATTACCTCCCTAAAATATCTCTAGTAATCATGGGCTTTCTCAGAGATGTAATCACTATTACCAATACCATAACACACTCGATAACGACACTCATTACATGATACGCTGGTTACCATCCAACAAAAGTGAATGGTTACCATCTAACATAGATAATAACCCTTCACTTTTCTTATAGTAATTGATGAACAAAGGAAAGAGGAAGAATACTCAGTAGTGTGGAAACATCAGTTAAGCTAGAAACACGGAAAGACGACTTACGTAGTGACAGAAAAAAGTAACTATATTTTTTGGTGATAGTGAATGTGAACTGTGAATTTGTGCATACTTAAACAACTTAAACTAATGCATAGTAGGTACCTAAATAAAGTGCGAAAGATTAAAAAGTGACTTGTAGTAAAAAGCCCTTAAAAGTAATAGACTTCTTCAAACGGTCTAATTAATAAATTAAATATATGATTAACAACTCACGCTAAAACCATTATTCGAGCACAATCACTTGCAGATCTTATTGATTTCTGTCAATCGAAGCAGTTAAATAGCCCAATTCATAAAACATCGAAGTACGAAAGGTCAAGATTTAAAAATGGATCTGACTATACGTCTTGATTAGATAGATAGATGTGTTGTGCTCGTGGTTGTGCTAGCGCCGTAGCTAGCACCCATGTTTATAAAATAAATTATCTTTAATCTTTTTATCGTTTTTGTAATTATTAGGACGTAAAATTTTTACCAATAAACGGTAACATACTTGTCTTGTAAGCTTCTTAACGATATCTTCACTACCAATTTAGTTTCTTAAAAAGTGTCTCGTTTCCGCAGCGTATGTAGAGTCGAGACCGAGAGGATATTTGTCCATATTTTTTTTAATTCTATTCCTTTGCAAGAACACCTAACTGCTCACCTTATGTATGTACGTAAATACCGCATCTGTTTTGCAGTGACTGAGCTAAAACAATTTCTACCTCCTAGACGATGATTTATAATCACCATTAGAAATATTACGTAATGGTTTTAGAATTTTCAGTGAAAATAAATAATCAGCGGACTTTTCTACTTTCAATTTTCATTCCTATTTTATAGAAAACCATGAATTCTTATCTGTCTCTTTCTCCTTTAATAGTTAATGGGTACCGTTCCATTGTAATTAGATACTTATAATTATTAGTTGTGTCTAAATCTATTAGTTTAACCTTTACGACCTAATTTACTATCGTAGTTTATCAGTTCGTCCCATATGCTTTCAATGAAACAATTTAGGTACTGATAATCATTGGTATAAATTAGTGCTTACGTAATTACGTTACAATTGTTTAAACATAAAAATAACGAGTTCTATGACATAATTACAATTTAGATTAGGTACGTTTTAAAAGGTGTATAATTCGGAAATTCTTTGCACTTTATAGCAATCGTCGTACAAACCCATCAGTCACTAGTCTACAATTTAACATAATGATAAAAACATCAACAGTGCCAAAATGTATTTTGTTTATATTCATTGTCTGTTTCTTCGAGGAAGGAACCACATTATTATTTTCCAGTAGTGGCATAGAAATAGAAATCCCTCAAGGAAGAGTAAGAGGATCTTACAGTTGGTTTGAAAATCAAAATAAGTTTTTGGGGATACCTTACGCTTCAGTCACCGAGAGATTCGCAGTAAGTAAAAAATGGTTTATTAATATACTTCTAAGAATTAGATAGGTACCTCATTTGTACTATCTATCCTTCCGGAAATAAAGTTGTGATACTTATAGACGTTTACAAGAATAAATTGATTTATCTTCCACCAGGCACCCGGTAGACCACCAACTTGGAACGGCACATTCAACGCAAACCGCGACGACATAAAATGCAATCAGTATTTCAATGCACTAAGGACACCTGTTGGTCAAGAAGATTGTCTCGTTCTCAATATATTCACGCCACCGTCCCTGACTGAGCCCTTACCTGTAATAGTGTTTATATACGGTGGCGGCTATTACTGGGGCTACAACACCAAGCTTTTGTATAATCCACGGTACCTTGTGAAGGAAAACGTTATAGTGGTCACTATTAACTATCGAGTTGGTGCATTTGGTTTTCTTTGCCTTGGACTCGAAGGAGCTCCAGGCAACGCTGGCCTGAAAGACCAAGTAGCCGCGTTAAAGTGGATTCAAAACAATATCGCATACTTTGGAGGTGATCCAAACTCCGTTACGGTAGTAGGCGAGAGCGTTGGTGCAGCGTCTACCAATTATTTACTGCTTAACGATGAAGCGAAGGGATTATTCCATAAAGCCATCATGCAGAGCGGAACAGTAATGATGCCACAAGCTTTTATTTACAATCCAGTTGAAAGTGCGTCTAAAGTAGCTTCGAGTTTAGGCTATGATAGTTCAGATCCCAACGAATTACTTCAAATCTTCAAGAATACAACAGCTAACGATATTGTAAGAGCTTCCAATTTTGATCAAAGGAATGATGTATTTGCGCCTTATTTATTTAGACCGTGTGCAGAGACGGCAACGAGCAGAACTCCATTTTTGACTGAGGAACCAACGGAATTACTAAAGAACATAAGTGTTAACATTCCTGTTATAATTGGATACAATAATAGAGAAGGTATTTACTGGGCGACACATTATGATGCCTTTCGAACGTTGGAAAGAGTTCGAGAGAATTTCGATCGCATAATACCTAATTATTTACGATTTGAAACACGAAGTGAGAAAATGTCTTTCACTAATGATATTTTTCAAATGTATTTTCAAAATACAACGGCTACAGATGGTTTAATAGAATATTTTACTGATGCTCTAATTGCATATCCCAGTGTCTTCACGTCTGAGACTATAATAAAATCATCGAACCGATCCGTGTACAACTATTATTTCAAGTATGACTCTCTAAGGAACTTGAATAAATTTACTACCCGGCTTCCGAAAGCGCCCGGAGCATGTCACGGGGACGAGTTGTTTTACTTGTTTGATCCAGCAATATATTTAGTACTGCCTTCTCTTCCAAGTGACAAGGCAATGATACAAACTATGACGAAATTATGGACGAGTTTCGCAAAAACCGGGTAAGGATTATCATTTTTAGGTAGATACAATTTGCACATTTCCTATCTATAAAATGAAAAGCGTCACTAATGTTGCTCGTTATATTAAGAAGGTTATAGATACGTTCATGGACTGAAGGCAATGGACTCTTGCTTAAATTAATCGCACCTTTCCGGTTTGTTCATGAAAATGTAAATTGCTAATAAATGTTACCGGTTCTTTCGTCAGCGGGCAACCATAGTCTAAAATCTAAGTAGTAAGTATTAGAGCCTCAAAACTAATCATACTTTTATTCGTTTTAGGATTCCATCTGTCGCAGATTCTTCTTGGAATCCCAGTGGAGGACAGTTAAATTTCCTCGAAATAGACAGCAATTCAAGAATGATATCGTTACCAAATGAAGAAAGGTTGGCATTCTGGAGAGAAACCTTTGAAAAATACGGAAGACGATAACGATTTATCCTATAAAACTGATATAGATATATGTAAAAACTATACTAATGTACCTACCTATTTAAAAGATACCAACATAAATATCTAAATGCCTAGGTACTTACTCTTTTAAATTTATCCTAAGTGTGGATAATGAAAATTATGAGAATAAATATTTAAAAGAATTGGTTTTGAATTATTAATTTTTTACTTGTTCTTGAATTTCTAACTCTTAACAATTTGAAAAATTTTAAGATTACTGGGGCTGCACTGGTAATAAATGTAAAGATGATAGGCGACTTTCAGACACGGCTGTTTCTTTCAGATTTTAGATAAAAATATAGCTACCTCTATTTTTGTTTTTTTTTTCTTATTGACATCTCGGTATCTGGTTAGAAAAAAAATCTATAGTAGCTACGATGGCTATAGCCATTTGCGCACGAGATATATCAGTACCAAAACAAGTGTGTAAGTAGACCTTTCCTTTTCTTCATTATCCGAAGGATCGGCAATCCAACACGGAAAAAAGGCGTGGAGTCAACTAGTAGATACTAACTAAATAAGAACTTACCACCATACACAAATAGCCCAGAAACATCCACACATTGACCAGTTACAAATGAAGCTTAATCAGGAGAATTTGAGGACAAAAAAAAACACATTTAAAATAAATCGGTCTTTAATAATTACAACATAATTATATTGCTTAATCTCTTTACTACATAATACGTTAAGTACCTAATCTCTTTAACTCAAGTTAACTCAGCCCTGTAAAGGAGGAGGTGGTATGTGTCGATCAGGAAGTGGCGTTGTCTCCGGTGCAGTGGTGGGGGGGCTGGGTAACTCATTCAACTTCTTTGTCAGCCAAATCATGAAGTACACGAAGAGACCAACTCCTGATACCCTGAGGAAGAACATGACATTAGACACCATAATAAGTAGGAATAAAATAATGGCAAAAAAAAAAACTTAATTAGTAAGTAGCTATACTAATTAAGATTCTGATAATTTAACTGAACTGTTACTTTACGTTGTTACTTTCTACAAATGTACCTACAGACGAACCTATAATCTTTTAAATAATATTTTGCGCTCAGGTAATAGTTTAAGGCTTTAAGTTTTTTTTTTGTAATGAGATCAAATTAAAATATTAGATCGTATTGAAATAAAAAAAAAATGATATTTCAACCTATTGCCCGTAGCAATCGGTTAAAATATCAATTAGCAATAGATGAAAATTTTAAACAGATATAACACATATTTCATATATAAGTAGCAATGATATTCTAATCATTGATAAGTAGTAATAAAAAAATACACTATTGAAATAAAAATATTTTAACACCAAATACTGAGTATACAAAATAATTGGTACTCACATGCCAAACATCTTGTATTTGCTAGATTTTCACAGGATTTGAAGTTAGCATAACAAGAGGATGTGTTCACACATATCACTCAAACGATGATTGCCTATTACAAGTACTAGTATTCCTAACAATGGCACGAAGTTACTTAATAATAAGGCTCACCGTACACTAACAAGCTTGGCTGGGCTAAATAAATCTTTCGTAGTAGTTTACAAATGGAACCTATCTAGCCGACATACAGCGTAGCACGAACTTTGGCGGAGAGTCCATGAGAATTGATATGGTGTAGGTAAATGTGGTTGTGGTTACCTTTCACCTTCAACTTGCGAAAATACTAGGCTGCTAGTTTTGCTTTGGTCCAACGGAATTACAGTATCACATCGAATATGAATGAAAGACACCAACCTAAATGATGTCGGATCATTCCATTTTATCTTATAGCGTAGCCCGCTGGTCGGTGTGTGTGGTATGTAAGCCTTACCGTAAACAAAACAATTGTTTGCCGTTGTTCGTAAACAAAACTACACTGACAAATCGTACACAATAGGACACCTAACTGAATGGATTAGGCTAAAAATGTTTTCTTACAAATTCTTACTTCTATTGAGATTAGGCATTTAGCAAACGGCGACGTAATAATATTCGATAAGAATCTTTAAATTATTAAACATACCTTTTACATAAAAAAATCGTCAGAATTGCTAAGTAACTTAGAAACTTAAAAAAATATTTCTTAATTCAAGCCTACAATCCAATGCAGGTATGTATACATATCTGCAGAGCGTCTCGTCTTAAAAATCTAGTCAAGTTTCACAGGGCTGGATATGTGAATCACATAAGAAAGGGCCCAACCTTTCCCATGGACAGACGCGATGTGTTTTGCCTTGGATTCTCCCAAACTACTATGTCAGGGTCGTCATTCAGTCTCAACAGGGGCTCGAGTCTGCTATTGAGAATTGTTTGAATCGTCTGAGTGGGTGGCGTTAGTAGGTCCATGTTAGAATAATTACGAAGGTAAAACGTCATTTTTTTACGACATTTTAAAAATTGGCCATTTAAGCGGCCAATTTTGACGTTCTGAGATTTAGTAGAATGCTAATTAACCTAAAATGCCTAACTAACGCCACCCACTCAGACGATTCAAATAATTGTCAATAGCAGACTCGGGCCCCAGGTGACCATCTAAGGAAGCCTCGAAAGAGTGAAAGCCTCAACTGGCCTCAAGTCTTGTAAGTACGAGTAACATGAGATACGATGCTAAACTATAGTAAGTTAAGCTAAGTATCTCCATGTGCATCGAAGTAATTCTACAGAAAAACATCGGAAGTGTACCTGGGCAATAATTTATTAGAGCAAGAGCAAACGCGGGTGTATGTTGTATTGTTGTACCTATAAAACTAATTATACTTAGTTATCTTCTATACAGAAAACATTTATTTTCGGACTTGATCCGGATGTGAATTTATTCTTCAGCCGTGTACGCTACTTAGTTACAATAAAGTTCTCTAAACTAATCGAAACACTCGGAAACAGGTAGGAATCTATTGTAGAATCGATGTATTGTATGTATGCAATGTATTGTAGAAACGAAGTCAGTTAAAATAATTCATTTCATATAAGTCTAAACTGAAGAATATCGTAGAGGTAAACTGCACTTGCAAATAAGACATTTAAGCGTGTCTGGTTAGCCTTAGAACCTTAGTCGAAATAAATCATAGGTCATTTTTAAGTGCAATTTTGCAAATTTTCAAGATGTTTTCTACTTTTTTCCTAAACTGCGAACTGTGGGTGTACATTGGTACACCTCTGCCTAAACCTTCGGGGATACAGGCGCGATGGTTTGTTATGTTTCAAGATCATTTCTCAAGTTAAACTGTCAAAACTTAAACTTAATACTCTATTGGTCAAAGGTAATATTTTTTTCGTACGGGAGTCGAACCCAACCATAAGCGAGTATCATTCGGTTCGTTGAACTGGCAAATCTCTGCTAGGTCACGTTAGTTTAACCTGTTACATAACATATGCTTGACTTTACTTAACATAACAAAATACAAATTGTTAAAATTTAGTCATAGTCACTCCATGCAAAACCAAAACTTCAGGCATGTCATAAAATCCAGTACTGTTACTAATTCCACTATAACTTCAAAGTTCAAACGGATTTTAGAGGAAAGACAAGAAAAGACTAGGTTCTTAGAATATTATAAACGAATTTTAGCTCCTCTATTGGTGAATTAAGATATTTCTTCTCTAAAGTTTTCTTAGATACAAGATCAGGGGTCTTGATAGTTCTCAATTTCTTTTCTTAAGTAGTTACATCGCAACCCTAAGAAATAAAGGCATAAATACACTTAAGTTATAATATTTTTTTTATTTCATTTTTTAACAAATTAGCTAAATTACACATGCATATTTTTCACATTATATAAGAAGTCGTCGGATTCACTGCTTTCACGTCATATATAAAATTCGGATTTTCTACTTAAGCCTTTATTCCCCTCGTGGTGCGATAATATGTGCGAGATGAAATAAGTTTTTGACCTATTGTCATGAGTTTGTTATTGCAAAAGATTTTTGATAATTATCTCTTTAGTACATAAATTTTGGGACAAGATAGCTATTCTAATAGGTCATAAATTCACTAACATCAACAACTAGTGTATAACATTAAAACTCTCAACCCAATGAACCGACTTTAATGAATTGTTATAAATTGAATAATGTACATAATGCAACAAATGAGTTTATATAGCATGAATTGAGTATTTATGAGATAAGTAAGATCCATCTCGCAAAACTCTAGTTATCTTGCATGGTAATGTTATTCAGTCAATAAAATCTTACTTACTAGTAATTAAAATAGGGGTGAAGGGAAGAAAAAAACAACAAGATTTAAAAAAACAACATGCAAATCGGTTATGTTGCTTTTTACTATCAATTTTTGGATGTATGTGTACAAGTATGAATTCGAGGAAAATAAAGGAATATGTAATGTTTCATAATATATACTCTACATCGCAGTACTCGTTACGAACAAACATTACTTATGTTATTTCCGATATAGTACTTCTACTCAATTATTATTTTTGTTCGAGTGCTCTTCACTTGCATAAAGATATCATGAGAGCATGTTAATGTATTACATGTCACAAAACAAAAGAAAATATTATCTATAGAAATCCAATCGATTTAAATAAAAATAATCTAGCTAAGAAACACCATTCGTTCTTTGCAAAATATTAGCAAATACTGCATAACATTCTAACTGTACAGACACATAAACATAATGAACATATCAAGGAAACATCGTCGGTGTCCATATGATATTTATTATAAGGTCTCGCTTACAGATGCATAGAAACGAACAATATTCTCACTGCGTATAGTAAAATCGGTGAAAAAGTCGCGATAAAAACCTAAAATCCACATACTGAAAGTCTAAAAATATATTATAATAAATTTCAAATGTCTATACATAGATGAGTGTTCACTACGCGCTTATAACGAGCGTCGAGCGCGCGTCCATTACGTTATAATATTTAAATACGATAAAACGAACCGGCGGCGCCGTCCGTACACACGGCAGTCGTCGAATCGCAGATACGTCGCTACTCGTAACCGTACCGAAGGGACTAGACACATAATCCAAGAGTACCGGTCGCTCGTCTACGAGCGATGACGCGACTCGCTACTGCGTTACATAAAGTTCGTATCGAAAGTAAAATTACATGTAATGTATATATACTATATATATAGGTCGGGCGCCGGCGCTCAGACGAACACCTTGGCGAGCCCGTCGGCCCCCGCGCTGGCGATGTAGGGCCGCAGCGGGTGGAAGGCCACGTCCAGGATGCTCTCGTCGAACTTCTTGCGGTGCGCCGTGATCTCCTGCACGCAGGTCTTGGTGTCCAGGTTCCACAGGCGCACGGAGCAGTCGTGGCTGCCCGACAGCAGGAACAGGCCGTTGGGGTCCAGCGCCAGCCCCGTCACGGCGTCCAAGTGCGCCACCATGGCGTGCGCGCAGCGCCCCGACACGGCGTCCCAGAAGCGGATGTGCCGGTCCTCGTGCGCCGTCACCAGCAGCGGCAGCGACGGGTGCGCGCGCACGCGGCTGGCCGCGCTGTCGCACGCCACGCGCAGCACCGGCTGCTCAACACAAAACATATGTTAACAAATCACTTCACTTCATAATAAAAATAGCTTACTAATCGAATCGAATTGCGACTTTATCATCGAGAATGTTTCATTTTTACTGAACTGGTCTTAGATCATTTCCCAATATAAACAAAGATTGATATTTACCTGTCCGGTTTCGAGGTCGTAGAGCAGCAGAGTGCCGTCGCGGTAGACAACGGCGGCGCGCGCGGCGGCGTCAGCGAAGTCAGCGGCGGCGGGCGCGGGCGCGGCGGGCGACTCGTCGGCTCGCAGCGTGGCCAGCAGCGGGCGAGGCGCGCGCGGCGCCCACAGCCGCACCGTGCCGTCCGCCGACGCCGACAGCAGGCGCCCGTGCGCGCTCGACAGCGACCACACCGCGTCCGTGTGATCGCGCAGCACCGCGCCCTGCGACAACACATCACACGTCTTCATTTCAACACAGTTTAAATATATACCAAGTTGTTAACTGGCCACTTAAGAATGATAATTTCTACTTGCAAGATCTTGCTTCTTTCGTCAAATATAGTTTTTTTACTGCATCAACAAAATCGACGTACCTGAACCGCGGGATCGTATGGATCGTAGGGGTCGGCAGTGGGGGGTGGGAGATTCCAGACGCGGATGGTTCCATCGAGTCCGCCGGAGAAGCACTCCTCGGATCGCGGCGCGCCCATGGCGAGGCACAGCACGGGCGCCGTGTGCGCGCGGAACGTGTACAGCGGCTCCACGTCCAGCCCCGCGGATTTCTTGGCCGGCACGGTGCGCTGCAGATTCCACAGCTTCAACGTGTGATCCTCGGAAGCCGTCACTAGCGCCGCCTCGGTGGGGTGAAACGCGAGCGCTCGAACCTGGAACATTTAAATAAATATTCAATACCAAGAACACTGCAGGTCTAAAAATTGCCGATGATCAGAATTTATTGTATTCACAAACAAAAGTGGCACTTACTCCGTCGAAGTGTGAGCGCAGCGTGTACTTGGCGTTCCAGGTCTTTCGGAAGGATTCCTTGTTGGCACTAGCCACGTCGTAAGCCTCCGGCTCGTTGCTGACGGTGAGCTGCGCCAGCTCACCCAGCGCCAGCGGCTCCTCGTCGGCCTCGCCCGCGCCCGCGCCGGCGCCCGTACTGCCTGCGTTGCCACTGCTCGCAGCGCCGCCTGGTTAAATCATAATATGTTACTACCTGCTCCAATCACCCTAAACTTACGAATCACGATAGTCAATAAAAAAAAGTGACGTTCTATGTAACATGTTTCAAAGCAGATTATTTTTGAGCGAACTCACCAACAGGATACTCGTCACCTTGCCCGCCACCGTCGGCCTCTCTCTCGGTGAGCAAGTTGAGCTCGTTCAATACCTCTTCAGCTTCATGATCGACCTCTTCACCTTTTTGTGATAAAACAAAAGACACCTATGTAATAAGGAATAAGTTGAAAGTTACAATGCTGGAACAAGTTTAAGACTAAAATATAATAAAAAAAACTAAACTCTTCCATTTAAACCACTGAGAAGTATGACAATAAAGAACATTTGTATGTAACTGAACCAAATCTGTTGTAGTCAAGACAAGTTGTCTTTAGTACCTTGTTTGCCAGGAGTGTGGTGTGTCTGCTTAGCATCGAGATCGTCTATCTCATCCATATCCATCTCCTGGTTGGTCAGAAACTCGAAGTTGGCGAACACTGCAGCCGTCTCCTGAACCGAGATCCCCTCCTCATTGTAACCGCCGCCCGCTGACACGCCGCTTTTACGCGGCTCTTTTCCTGTATCAGTATTTTCAAATCACATAGAAAACATCTTGTATTGCAAATAAATTGGTCACTGCACTTAAAGTGTAGTGTTGTTGCTTAGTTAATAGAGCCTTCTCTATCTAGGTTGTGACAAAGGTTGTATCAGGGTTAGCAATTTTTTTGAAAAAATAAATAAACTGCTGTTTGGTTTTCTGAGATACATTAAGTTGACTTATCCTCATAGAAAGTTTATTCTGTCATAGAACAATTAAAATGTTTTGTAATAACTCAAATTCTACTTCTTTATAATATTAAGTAAGAATGCTTATTTGCTTCATTACTTCATTACTTAATAATGAATAATTTGTGGGTAACCAAAAATAAATGTAATATCATTATCTAAAGAACAGGATATTATGTCCCAGTTTACTATGAATTAAATAGAGCACATAGCCTAATTCAGCATAATAAGCTGTATTCATGCATATCTCATAACCTCGACTTAATTTAAGAATTTTTCGAAATGTGTGTTTGGAACAGAATTATTTAAATCTATTTTGACCTTCTATGCCAGGTGTCTTAGCCATACAATAAATAAACAATGTACACTTATATTTATACATACCATAATCATATTTGCGAACCATATGGTTCATAGAGTAATCGCATCTGTCGTGTTGCTGTTTGTCATAGTTTCTGTAGTTTGGGTTCTCAACTTCCTCATTGTTTAAGCCGAGCAGAGCTCGTACTCTGTTTGAGCGAACATCAAGTATGGTGTCTGTATAACCTATTTCCTGTTTACAAAAGAAATAAACTTTATTAATAATAGCGCGTATTATTACAAACCTCGACAATATAGGCTAAAGGAATTTTAAACTTTAGCTCTTTGACCTCTCAATAAGTTTGGGCAAAATTAACAGATAAAAAGTAACCTCTTCTTGATTCAAATTCAGATTCTAAATATATATGTTTTTGTTCTATAACAATAGTGATCTATAAATAAGTAGGTATAAATGGTTGTAAAAACATTAGTTTAAATCAGATTACCCCAACAGAGGGTTTGGCAGTGATACCTTCATAACGTAACCGCGCAACGATTCAAGAAACGCAAATAATTGTTTAGGTTTATAATTTCAAGTACTTTCAAAGGCCCGAGTATATTCTATAATCTGAGAAAATGAGATCTCATTAATCAATTCAGATTTTGTTATACCCTGTAAATATTTCTTATATTAAATACGCAACTGTTTTTAATCTTCATTTAAATATTTCGTCGTTATCGAAAAGTTAAAGAGTCCGATACTGGTTTACTTTTTGTTTCAGTTTTAAGTAGATACAATAAATTAATGACTGATTAAACGCATTAAGTGTACCTAAACCGTAATCCAAAGAGATTTTATTAGATAATCCAATTGACGCAGTAACTGAGGTGTCCTTCTACCACTCCGGTTTGCGCGTTCATAGATGCGAATACGAATCTCGATACACCCCCAGATATACATATTAGTGTTGTTCACCTTTTTCAATACACGAGGAAATTTTAAATAGGTTTATAATAACCTTTAATTCATTATCCTCGACGAATTATAGCTGTATCTTCAACAGACAAATATAAATGTTTGTCACCTGGTGTATTTTAAGAATGTGACTAATATGCTAGCAGATTTTATACGGGAATTCATAGCTGTTGATGTGTTGACGACCTAAAATAATAGGTGGTGAAGGCATCATACCTGCAGATATTGTTTAATGAGCTGGCGACCCTGCTTCCACTGCGCACGCTCGGCCGGCTCGGGCTCCACTTGGGGCTCGTCCGGCGGCGGGCGCACGTCGCCCTGCTGTAGCTCCACCCCATACTTGAGCTTATGAAATTTTGCCCTTTCTTGCTTAAGTGCATATTCCAACATCTTAATCCGCCTCACGAGGTCGTTCTTTAGATTCTCCTGGCCCTTCCTCTCGCCTTGGAGGAAGGCGATCCGTGCCTGCACACAGAATTCGGTATTTAAAAACTTTTTAACTTAACTGATCTCTGTAAGGACTTATAATCCAATAACCAACAATTTTAAATAATAATCTATTGGATAATATAAAAAACTTGTTATTAGAAACCATTTGCAAACTGGCAAATGCTCTACTGTAGCATCAAGCCTAAAATTTCATCGCTGTTTGGTTTGACACCACACATGATTTTATTTTGGGTTGATTGTTAAAGTATATGGATTCTGCTGAATATTTATTTCGGCAGCCAGAAAACACACAGATAATAAAAATATAATGTGTTACATATAACAATAAGCCTGAAATTGTAAAAATAATCGGCTTTCGTGTCAAAATCTGACCTAAGCGGATAAATACTAAGGAATAGTTTTTAAGATAAAATAATTTGAAATATATATTAACACTAGTGGACAAAAATCTAGTCATTTAAATTGATTTTATGAATATATATTTTTTCAGAATACTATATTTATGTATTTGAATTAATTATTAGTTGTGGTTTTAGGTTAGTAGCCGGTATAGCCACTTACCCAGACCACCTAAATGATTAAGGTATCCTTAAACAATGCCTGTTAGGCCAATTAATATGCTAAAATTTCAAGGCTATCCATACATAGATGAAATAATTACTATAATAATAGCTCAGAAATAGAATCCACTGTGAGTTGTGCCAATTTTTATACCAGTTACAAATTCCACTCTATTAGAAGTCCTAATACAGGAAAAGAATAAAAATACTTACACAAGCATGAATACATACATTTTATCACAATGAACTAAAGAATAATCAACAAAACAGAATGCATCCAATTGTTTATGAATATATTGTTTACATCAACACTTAAGCCTAGGTTTAATAAACACTACTCATAATTGCAATTTAACATGAAAGTTACAAATTTTCAACTATTGTTTATGTAAATTGAGTCTTAGGTATTTACAACATAACAAGTTGTAGATAAATTAAAGTGATTCTCAAATCTTGAATATTAACAAGTACCCACATACAGTCTGTTACTCTTAATAAATACACTATTAAAAACTTCAATGAAATTGTGTTTTAATATTATAATAAGACAAAAATTATACATACAACACTACAACATTGGAATGTGCCTGTACATATAAAGAGGTCTAACACTTTTCTAATTCATTCATAATAACCTAATTTACACAACAGCATTTTATGCAAAATTTGTGTAGATAATGTCACAGCAGCTTACATTAAAATTCATGGATATGCAGAACCAATGCAGACTATGAATATATGACCTGTTTGGTGCAAGAACATGTGCTAATAGGAGGAATACACAAAATCATTTATAAGTAAATATTAAGCTAAATCAATTTATACCATCAAAGACATTTACTAATGAAATCCCATTTACTAATTAAAAACAATAATATTCTGTCAGGATACACTAAATGAGTCTTAAATATTATTTGTCTTTAAAATAAGGTCATTCATTTCAAAACTGCTCTGACAAATCAGTTAAATAATATCCTAAATCCTAATAAAATATTAATATAAAATAAAATTATTAAATAGCTCCTGATATCTACAGTAAAATAATCTGGCAAGTGTAATGTACAAACCCATTGGTATTACCTACCTACAATAACAAGTATATTAATATGTAGGTATTATATTTGTACATTTTAAAAAGCTAATAACATATTGCAGAGTGTCCAATAGGACAGAGAGAACTTTCAATTAATACTTATATTCAATTTCAGCAGTATTCATCAATATATATATATATACCAAACTTTTGATTGTAACACATGTACTAGTTTTAAATAACTAATTTGTATAAAATCATTTTCCAATCAATTCATAATAATAGAATACAGTATGTATAAAAATATAATAAAATACCATCATCCAAGCATCATTGGAACAAATACTTAATTTTGTATTAAAATTAATTAAATAATCATTTGACATTATTCATAAACAATTTGTGTACTTTATGATCTAATAAAAAGTGTACATTCATTTTGATTAACAAATACATAATAACTTATAATTCAATCAGCTTAAAATCCATTCACCTGTACATAATTATTATACAAACACAGTGGCTAGAAAAAATTAAGAACCAGTTGATGACTTCTAGGGTAAACAATGGATTTTGTTGTATTTAATAAAAACATATGATGGAACAAAATAAAAGTACTATGTCACCCTTTCAACAAAACGAAAGATCTATAAATAATATGATTATCAAGAAGGACAAAAGCAAATGCGTACATTTTCAATAATTTCTGGATGAATAGAACTACGATATTATTGTTTTTCAATTATTCAAATATATAATTTAAAATATAAAATGAAAACTTAAAATACAAGGAAGATAGATACGACATGCGAATTCAGACGGCATGCTGAAATAGGTTGACAAAATGATGACTATTAATGATCGGTTGATAGTACAGATAAAGAAAATATAAAAAAATGTCACCTCAAACTCTGCTCTGTCCACCTCCCATTGTGATCTCTCCAGCTCGAATCTCGCCCATTCATGTTGGATAAAGTGCAAAATGCCCGGTATTGAATACTGGACACTTTGGCTAGGTTCGTCATTTTGTTTGTTATTTACACTGACTCCGATTTGAGATCCCACTTGCCCTCCGTTATGATGAGATACGGAGCTATCATCCATGGCTGTGGGGATTTTCATGACATGGCCACCATTACCGAACTTTACTTGTCACACACCTATCATATAGAACTACGAAGATGAACTATGCGAAATGAAATACTAACACATTATTAAAACTATATTTCAACTAATGTTCACGTAGGTGACACCATCTAAAATATTTTTTATCGACGAATTCATGAATGACAAAAATTATTGCATGACGGAAAGAAAAGTCGCAACGACGTCCGTCCGCTACATTGCTTTTACTTTTTTTTTCAATGTTACCATACTTTTTCTGTTAAATCATAGACAATTATTAGATACTTGGAAAATCCAACCTGTTTTCCGATTCCAAAGCTACACCTTGGTGCTACACGAAGAAAACTTTATTTACATACTGTGTTTTCGTACTATTCAATTATTTTTTAAGTTCAACTTGTTTTTTTTTAACGCGCTTACACAAGACTGTTTCCCTAAAATATCTATAGTACGTATTTAATTTTACAGTTTTAAATCTTACGGTCTTATCAGAATAAGTAATATTCCTTGTAGTACTAATATAGTATAATTATCAAGATAATTGATCTTATTCCAAAATGCAAAAAATGTATACCTTTCCGTCTTATGAAAATTTTGACAATAATTAACTAGACTTTGTAAGAAGATAATCTAACTACCAGGATTTCTTAAAAAAATACAACTTTAACCACATTTTGGTAAAAATTATTTTCATTATTTTATAGTAATTTTGTATATAAAAAAAATTGTATCTAAAATAAGACGTTCAAAGACAAAGCCGAATTATAGAGATTAGAGGTGACTCTTGGCCGCAATGGGCATAATGCGTTGTTGCCGTTGCTACCCCCACCGCACCACTAGATAAAAACATCCAGAATGAAATCCGTCCGGTAGCGCTAGCGTCTGGTTTTCTTCTTGTGGTCGCCATTTTGTTCATGATAATTTGATTTGGTGTTGTTGTATTGTGTTGCGTCTTTAACAGGTAATTACTTAATTTTTATTCATTATTCGGGTAAACATAAACTACAGGTTCTGGATATATATTAAAAGTTATGAAATCGTAATTTTGTGCTATACTTACACCAATCCGGTGAACGGGGGCTGCTACGCAGCTATTAGCACACTGTTTTTAATGCGGCGTGTTATTTTTTTTAGGAAATATGTCACGTTATGGTGACTGCAAGGTGTATGTGGGAGATTTAGGAAATAATGCAAGTAAGCCTGAACTGGAAGATGCATTTTCATATTACGGACCCTTGAGAAATGTTTGGGTGGCTAGAAACCCGCCCGGCTTTGCTTTTGTAGAATTCGAGGATCCTCGTGATGCTGAAGATGCCGTAAGTAGTATGATGCATCAAAGTACATTATTTTGGTTTATGTTTGAACTTGTGGTGTTTAATTAAGACTCTATTTATAGATACGTGGACTAGATGGAAGAACAATTTGCGGCCGACGAGCTCGTGTAGAAATGTCTAACGGTGGTCGTGGCTATGGAGGGCGAGGACCACCTCCTCGTTCTCGCCTACCACCCCGGCCATATGACGACCGCTGTTATGATTGCGGAGACAGAGGACATTACGCTCGTGACTGTACTCGCCGTCGCCGCCGCAGGTGACAATTTGAAACCTTAAGTAGACCTATGCATTACGGACCTATCTTTGGTATGGAATCTTTAAGGTAAAGGGATTCATGTGCACCCAACCGACCTTACACGCAAATTGATGATTTGGGTTTTAAATTAGTAAACCAAACAATAATGATTAAAAGATTCCATCCCATTGTATTGGACTCACTTATACCAATGATAACTATGTTATAGGTTATCATTGGCCTGTGCGCCGAGAACGAACTCGTCAGTGTCTGCACTTCTTATTGTCTGCGCTACGTAGCTTTCACTCCGCGGCGTGTACTCCGATTGAGTTGGTCGCATCGGTAACTTCGCTCTGCGAACTACGTAGCTACAGCCTACGTGCACACTTCACTTGTCGAGCCCTTCATTGAGAGTAAAGTTCGTTCTGCGCGTCGCAACGCACGTCTAATGTAATCACTGCGTGCACTCAGTGAGTTACACATTACTATCCCATTTTTGTGTTCAAAGAAAGCCTGAGCTGTTTTGCAAACACATTTTTTTTGTAGGAAGGTAGTATTTTTAGTATAGACGTTGTTAGATTGTGGGCTGGTGACAATGCAAGAACGATTCCAGAAGATGTCAACCATCATGGAAGTCAGCGACTACGACAAGAAAGATCTGCTGTGCCGTTAGCCTATTAATTGGGAATGATATAAAATATTATTCCTCAAGTAATAGGTTAAACGGTGCATTGTGAATATATGCCAATAAACAGATTAGCATGTAGTTCTTTATTCACACCTGTTTATTGGCATATGTCAAAAATTGTGTGATACCAAATTTAGTGAATATTTGCTACCTATATAGCTAAATAGATATTCAAGTTCAAAATTATGGAACCAAAGATACTAAAATTGGTTTCACACAATATTTAAAATAGTGTTAATAATTCGCTAATGCAAAATGTACATTTTCAGCCGATCAAGGTCCCGTCGCCGCACGCGTTCCCGCTCGCCTCGCTCTGGCTCTCGGTCCCGCAGTCGCAGCAGGTCCCGCTCCCGTTCCAAGGCACGGTCTATGTCGCGGTCAAGATCTCGTTCTCCTTCCAAAGACTCAAAAAAATCTAACTAGACATATTACACATGAGCTGTGCATACATTAACTATTATAGTTTTGCTTTATCAGATTATTTCATAATGTATAACAGTCACTCAAATAGAGTGTAATTAAATCACATGCTCCACCGGTTCGTCAGTTGTGAGAATTTATCATTCCTGTGTATGTGTATTGATTTTATAAGTTGAAGAACGATTGATTTTGAGATCAATAAATTGACGTTTTAAATACTGTTTCTTTTTTTTTCACCCTTTCCACCGAGGTCTAGTTAGCTCAGTTCGGATTCCACATCGGGAACTCGGAAACATCAGGTTAGCTAGGACACTCAATTGACTCAATTATTGTTGCCGCACACGGGCCACACGCGACAGTCACAAACGCCGCCACAAGAGGCAGGAAACGGCCGCAAAAGTAGCTGAAGTGTGCGACATGGTCATATTCGATTTTATAATGTACACAAATGCAACGAACATTTCGATAATCTAAACCATCCAAAAAAGTTAAACAAAAGTAATTTTGTAAGAAGTAACTTGACCAGCTTTATATTACAGGCATAAAGCAAAGTAATAAGAGGTCTGCGGTTTTATGGCATAAAGCGAGAAACGAACTCTGAACCTCAGAGTAGTTGGCAAGTTGAACTCGTACTACTCTACTACGCCATGTGCGAGTCAAATAGGTCATGAGAGTCAAAATTACATTCAAAGGAATTTATAAAAGAAAAGATTTTCGTTGTCATTGATAGTTTGTTTATTAACACTTATTAAAACGTTCTACTATTACACTTATAAAATGGCAATTGTGTTTTTTGATTAATTTATGTATGTATTCCAATTTGGCTGCTATTGACATTTTTTATATTATTATGGTTTCTAAAAAACTATCAAACAAACATTTGAATAAGCTTATGTTTATAATTCACTCTTGAGATCATTTAATGATATTTAGTTTATAAAATTGCAACTCAGAATATTTTGCATTAAAATACTGACTGACTAGTTGAATGAGACAATGAAGTATACAAATAAAAGATAGCTTTAATAAAATTATAAAGCATTCCTTTCCTGGTTAGAGAAACGAGTCTCGGTTTCATTTTCGACAAAATTTTCCAAATACTTTTTACACAAAAATATGTACGACTAAAATAATTGATTTGACGTGGTTGTGCCCAGTATCCACTGAAAAACCGACAAGATAAGTTAGATGCCTCATTCAACCAGTCACTCTGAAATGATAATAATGTAGGTATTATTGACTTGTATACAAAAATAACGCGATCAATAATCTCACTTATATAATCTTTAAACTTATAAGTAAATAGGTATATATTATGTATGTATAATCTATATTATATTATTCATTTGTAAAAATCAGTTATCAATATACACAGTTCCAAAGTGGATCATGTAGATAGCATGCTTTTTCCACCTAATTTTAAAATTAACCACACTTGGCAACATAATAATTTTTAAGCATAGGTAAGTATCACGAAAAATAATTGAATTTAAAAGATCCACTTAACTGATTAGTTATCATGAAAAAAGCAAGTAACATTGATGTAATTGATCAGCCGATTAAATCTTTATCACTCAATTATTTATCGAAGACATGTGGCCATAATATAAAATTAGGCGAACAAATAGTACCCAATTCAAGAGCAATAAACCGTGGGTTTGTCATGCCATGTTTCAATATTCTTTAAGTTACTGTAACTACTTCAATAATTTACAAGACTTGATTGATAGAAGATTATATAAATTAGATTGTTCTGGTATTGGCCCGTAGGCATCAACTACTAGTCTGCTATTAGTTAATAGGCCAAATTAGTAGTATTGTCTAGAGCTTAGAACCTCAAATTTATGGCGCCGCTCATATTCACGCCGTTATATGCACGAAATTGAAATAGTTGCTTAAACTTTAGTCATGGTAATATTCAGAATGTATACATACATTTAAGATCAAATTAAAAATTAGAGATATTTCACCCGGTACTTTGATATCGGGTGTATTTTTAGAATTCCTCTTTCGCAATTTAACAACCATCCAACGGTGCACAATTACATGAATACTATATAGTATAATATTATATATATATTTGTTAGCGACGCTTGGAAAATGACTATCACAGACGTAATGGGGACGAGTTGAAAGTTGTGAGGTCTCTGTATTTGTTAATTAATTCATTTGCTTAATTTAAGGTATTGTACTATTACAAGGGGCTATACTTAGAACTTTTCATTAAAATATTGGTAGAATATGTATCAAATTGAGCCGAAATTATTTATAATCTATATGTTTAGTACCTGTCCCTTGATTCGTCGTCACAAATATTTTCAATTTGTATCTAGTATAGTAGGGTTATTACTAAGAAAAGGATTTTATGAAATATGTCTGACAAATCTGAACTTACGTTCATCTTGAAAGATACATTATAATGGAAATTTGCAATAATGGTTGTTAAATAACATTACAGAACATTTAAATAAAGTGGCACAAAACTAAAATGTCCTAATTGAGACGTATTATTAATATAAATATAACTTTTACGAATTGGTTAGTCCTACTTACAATCTATTTACTAGCAATGCATATCATCTTCCCTTACATATTGGTAGATAGCAAAAAAACATAAATCATTAATTGACGAGACTCGCACACAAATATACACGAATTAACACGCTTCCATTTAAAATAACAGTACTTGAACGTACTGAAATCATACACGACATTCACTGTGGCAAATCATTTCATCAAGATTCACTTTAAAATTAATACCAATTAAAAAGAAACATTAAATAATTAACATTTGCAACAGGTAAACATTTAAATTATAACCCATGCTTTACACTTACATGTGACATGAACCTGCTTTAATAACATTCTGGGCTTAAATATAAATAGGTTCTTATTAAATTAAACATTATACAAAATAATTAGAATAATAAGGAAAATATAGGACAAACAAATCTAATATACATTATTTTAATGAGTGTTCTGTTATAACATAGGCCTTTAGACCTAATAAAAAAGTGAAAATCACATACATATAATTAAAGCAGATCCTTGTACATGAAATTTTATTGCAAGGCATATTAACTTATTAACCATAATTATGATATATACCCAAGTAATTTTCAGCAAGCAGCTTTTGCTTTTGCATATCTACAAAATACAACTTATCCAGATGAAACCTGTCAAAATTGCATCATAAATTACTGCACATACCCTTACAAGGAATAAAATTTAATACATAGATATTGGATATATATCAATGATATGAAAATATGTTACAACCTCACATCACATTAACACATTCAAAACAATATAACAAAATTCAATCACATAATATACACAAATACCAAATCTCTAATTGTTACTATCACATACATAATATACATATCTCTATGAGAACTCCGCGTATTCATTAAAACATGAGACAGATTATTTCATCATCATTTACATTTGTAATAAATTGTCAAGTATGCCTCCAATTTTTTAGGCCTTTAAACGTTTTTATGATCAATATTTCTGATAATTTGCAGTATTTGTGGCAAAAGATGTTACATACTATGATAAATATAATTATGGAAGCGGCATGAATTAAATTTTTCAAATGATTTCGTTCTCAACAGTCTCCAATTTCGAATCAGCTGTTATTCAAATCGTAACACCATTGCTGCCGATCCGTGAAGGCCCCAATCATTTATAACACCAATTATTTATAAGGAAGAACACTTTCTTATGTAAAATACAACAGATATAAAAATATGTGTACCAAGTATCCTAACCAGGGACTAAAGTGGTACTAGAAGACTGGAAGGGTTTAGCTGTTTTATTTTGACTTTTAACCGTTTTTGGAGCAGCATATCAAAAAGGACAATACAGACAGTTATGTATTTCTGTGAAATATTCATAGATTTTAGTACCTCTAGTAAAATACTATGTTTTATTATTTCCTTGAGTTGTGTCTAACACATGCAGCACTATATTTACTTTAAATTCACAGTTAAACGATTTGCTGGCACATATTTTAGCCCCTGATTTCAACCACAGGCTTGTGCAATTACTATTTAATGTTCATAAAATCAATAGCATTCAGAATTCAAAACTTTCAAGAGCTGATCACGGTTTCATTGACTTTAACACAGTTCAACATGAAGCTATTTTTAAAACAGATCTTTTTTTAAATGTTGCATGAATCTTTAAAAAATATGGTACTGCCATATACAGATTACCAAAGTAATTCATTTGTACGATAATTACTCGACCACATTATAACGACACTATAAAGCTATAAAACACAGAAATATCAACTTACATTACTTTCCTGTACATGAATACTTTCTTGTCGTATTATTATGTTCCCTCACAGTATTTTCATAGAAACATCTCCTTTAAAATCACAAGTTAATTAGGTGCATGTTAAATTACAATTTAACTCTTTCTTAATTATCCACTTATGTAATTAATACACTTACATGTAGATGCATTTTTGATCATATCATCGTTGGTTTTTGGTATGTTTTAAAAAACGCAAGGTGTCAATGACGTCATAACATCAGACCACCATGTCTAAGAATAGACCAAACTTTTGAGTGACTCATGTTTTGCAGTATAAACAATTTCATTGCTTCTTTTCAGGTTTCTTAACAAGATGTGCATTTACTGGATATTTCAGTTCTGTTCTTAATTGTTCATTGTGTTCTTCTAATGAGTTAACAGCATAATGGAGAACAAGCTCGTTTAAAGTTCTGCAAAGAAAAAACTAATTTAAGAATTCAGGTTTTATATTTATAAATCTGTAGAGGAAAACCTACATATGACAAGAAGGCAAAGCAAGAGCTTGCCATTCTCATCAGTTTTGCATATCAAACGAAACAGAAGTAACTTATAGCAATACTGTCAAACAAGAAGTTGTAAACATTTTTATAAAATATCAATTTTCAATAATGTAATCTGAGTGATAAAAATACAGCAGATATTTGTGTCACAGTTTGTCTGGTACATGCACAAAGTGCGGAAACCCTAATGTAAATAATCTTATCATTTGACTGACTCATATTTTTACAAGGGTACTGGATGACATTAATATTATGGCGTTTTTTTTAATGTCGTCAATAATTGATTACACATATATTTTTATAAATCAAAATCCAGTATGGCCCAGAACATACCCAGAAAAAAAAATTGTTTGATTGCTAATTAGAGCTTAATAAAATTTGTTGATATTCAAATAACACTGCCTCTGACAAAATATTTTTTGAATAAGTATGCAAAATTTTTACTTACTCATAAACATTATAGGGTTCCGCAAATCCGTAACCACGTTCAGTCTTAAAGATAATACAGTGATAGACCATGTTGTTACAACAAATGGATAAAGCTAGTTGACCGGTGGAGTTAGGCCGAATTAAAAATGTTCCCTGAGGTTTCCCTGCAAGGAGTTTTTCTGCCATTTCACGGGTGCAACTAACTTTCCAACTGATCATCTCTCTGTGAGCGTATAATTCTTCAAGTTTATGTATATTGTCATCTTCTAACAAGTGCAAGTATTCATCTGTTTTCCCTCGCCCTTGTAGCCACCTGTAAATATTAGAATATTGATTATAAATGGGTCGAAATTGTGTAGGTCTAACACTTTTAATACAGGTTCCACAGGTCACTGGGAGTACAAGATTTTAAACCTCATTATAATATGTTAATACAAGCATTAATTTTTCTATCTAGAATCACACTAAGCAGAAAGTTTCTACTAAAATTAGTACTTAAATATCTACTGTGAAGAACTTATTAGGAATCGTAAACTACAACGGATAATGTATGTATCCAGTTCAGGACTATTTTCTCAGTTTTTGAAGACATTTTTTTGTAAGTGGTTGTCCATTATAATCAACATCTTATCATTAAAAACAAAGCTAATCCTTTTTATTTATAAAGTTGATTATCAAAATCTGTTTATCATTGACTACTGTTTACTTCGTAATAGATAGTTCATGTCCATCTAAACTGGCACACTTAATTTTAATGAAGCACAAACAATTAGTAAAAACATAAATTACTTACACTTTATACCTGTCTTTTATTTTATAGAGATCTGTGACATCTGACTTTAGTTTTGCTATTTCTCTTTCTAGAAGTAGTTGAGCTGTTACTGTATTCCTCAAAATATCATTTAATTCAGATTTGGCTTGTTTTAAGTTTTGAACTCTTGATATTAACTGTCTATTATTATCTAATACAGGATTCTTTTCATGTGGCTGAGCTTCAGTCTGCATTTTCTCTTGCAATTTTAAATGATCTTCACAGATTTTTACAGTTTCCCTAAAGGCATCTAGTGCTTGCTTTTTCATATTAACTTCTTCCCTTAACCTTGTATATTTATATGAACGAACCTCAAAGTCTTTTGTTTTCAATACATATTTTTTGTGGATCTCTTTAAATTTTGTTTCTAAGGTTTCATCACTCATGTTTTCTCCACCCTCATTTTCTTGCAGTCTTGACAGTGGGTACATAAGCTTGATGTCAAGACTGCTATTGCAATGGGCCAGTGAGTATTCTCTATAAAAACGAACAAGATCCACCACAGATTTGAAATCATAAGGCTCGCAAAACCCATAGTGCCCGTCATGGTTGTATATTTTAATCAGTTTGTTCATGCCACCTTTTCTTACTGTCAGAGTATAACCACTATCTTTGTTAGATGCATTTCGCACCAAGAAGGTACCATCACATGTGTCTCGGAGTTTTTCAGTGGCCTCATCCCTGTAATAGAAATAATTAATTTTACTGTGTGTAAAATAAACCAGAATTAACATTATTATTAAAATTTAAAGGAATTTAAGCCTCATCAAGTAATATTTCACAACAGTTGTAATTTTTTACTGTTTGTTTAGTGAGCAAAGTTCAGAAAGTCATAATTCGTTAGACATAATAATATATAGTGGCCCTTGCAAACTTATACACTAAATTATATTCAAAGATAGTAATGTAACCTAAAAACGTAACTAACTTGTTAAGACAAGTATATGATACATTTCTTGCAAAGATAGATAGTTGAGCAGCACTAAACTAAGCATTTCATCCGGAGCAACGGAGAACTTTGTTAAAAGCCACCTCAAAGGACTACCATCAATGATGACAGTATCTGACAAGCTTTCTATGTGACCCAACAATATAAGATGCTTTAATAACTAAGTTTAAAAGCTCATTAACAAACTTACCGAGTGATATCACCCCAATACCATTCGGCATTCTCCAAACTATCTTCGGCTGACTGCTGAGGGGCTCCTATTTCAACCATTATTTCATCATCGAAGCTCAGAACTCGGGCATAGTGAGATTCCCACTTTATAAATTAATATCGGAAAGCTTAACAAACACTACCACATTTTACGAAGTTTGTATCCGATGATATTGTACTATCGGAGCGGCTAGATCACAAACTTCCGTGTTCGAGGTTACGAAAAAAAAAGAAAAGAACAATATCACTTGTAAAGCACTTTAAACAATTACTAGCACATATTTACTGCATCTCCAGTAACGCGATCGGTTACACCATGTCAGAACTTGAACTACACTCCGAAAAAGAGGTATCTAGATCACAAAGGAAATGGGCAAGAGTCTAATGATAGTTGCTATGGCACATATATTCCCCTTGATCTGAGTGGAAAGCGGCTATAACGGGCATTATTATAAAATTAAGAAAATACGATCACGGAATTCCATGTTTTTCACGATTATTTGACGAAACTTCCTATAATATTTCATTGGTAAAGTCAAACACTAGCACCAACTCGTCCGCCATCTATCTATCTATGTATCTCTATCTATCTATTTCTCTTCTCTCATTCGCCGTAAAAAAATTAAGATGCGAAAAGGTTTAAAAAGTGGTGGGCAAGGGTCGATAAATTCCCAATAATCGACTAAAAATAACGGTCGTGGACTACTAAAGGACGCCACGATATTTTATTTAAAACTTTTACATGTATATTTTATTATCCAAACTGCACTGTAAATACTTCCATTCGAATACATTAAAATAAAGGACATAGTGTAAAATACTTGTTATAAGTTTCAGCACTTAAAGGCAACAACTCTTAAAAACTTCACAACAGTTTTTGAATAGTGCGAGAATTTTTTGATCAGTCAAGTAAACCGAACAGAACCATGTCCTATTTTCTCCTATGCTTGAAATGTTTCTGAATCGCACACACTTATTTTGCGGTGAAACTTAACAGCATTGAATACTACACTAGAACTAATTACCAATCGATTAATAGTATGTATTTCGGTATTTCGCATTGAACAAGTTGGAAAGAAAAGCACATCACTAAGGTTAACTAATGTTGTAACATACCATATAAAAATGCATGTAGTTTTATCAAATGCTTGCAATATTAATTTTTTGTTTCATTGTGCAGTACTTTTAAATACAATAAAAACAATTTCTTATATTTTATGTTTTTTTTTTGTATAATACGATTTTTTGTGGTTATAACAATTTTTTTCCAATGGTAACTAGGTAGTCATCGGGTGGCGTGCCTGCTTTACGTCTGCTGTCTAATCAAAAATGTTTTTTTATTTTCATTTTGGCTCTAAATACGTGCATTGTGAAATCAAATAATTTACTAACTAAGAACATTATTGTCCAGTAACATTTTAAATATGAAGTGATTTAAAATTGTTTAAACATATAACGTCATGAAGTTAAAGTGTTAAAACAGAAATGTTATTTTTCTGTATTCTTGATCTTCAAAATGTGTATTAAAACTGTAACTATATTATTATGCTCATATTTCGTATTTGTATCGTCTACACACATAAAAGGAGAATTTTCAACAGATGAATTTTTCAAGTTCCTAGTAAAATTTGGCTTCCAGAAAACAGATATTCATTTTCAAAAAGAAACATATGGCTATATTTTCGGCAACTTAACATCGAATGTAAAATTTAAATATCCCATTACATTCGCCGTATTAGACAGAGGACACTTTCTGCACTATTACAAGAACCGAGATATTCTTGATAAAGAACTGGCATGCCAGGTTATGTTCCAAAACTTGAATGGAACAGCTTATCATCCCAAATGTAATGCTTATGGGCAAGACCTGTTTAGAAGAATTCCTTGTCCTAAGGGTGAATTATGTATTGATGAGGATACACCATGGAATGTAATAAAGAAGAACCAGTTTACCTATGTTATTCAAAATTCAGGACAACCAAGGTAATTTTAGAGACTACAATACTTATTCAAATTGTCATTTACCTGTTAGACTAATTATACCTACAATACATTGAGGCAAACAGTGATTTTATGATGAACATATTATTTTTCCTGTTTGATTATCATCTCAACTCTACATGTAAGAACATGGGGTACTTACTAACACTTAATTAATTTATAATTATTGAAAGATAGCTTATTAAAAAATAATTTAAAAAAGGTTCTTATATTTATAATCCCTCCATCATGTTATTACCAGCATACATAAGTTGGATGCAGGTGTTCATTTTTTTTGCATACTAGGTATGTGCACTACATAACTGTAATAGAACAGAATTTATCCTTTTTTATTTAATTCAGTTTGTGATAGTTTGACTGAAATTGAGATTAATAGTAATTAATATTTTGACATAATGCTAAGATGATTATAATGTACCTAGAATGACTAAGTATAAGACTTAAATAAAAATATTTAGTCATAAACAACTGTATAGCAGACAAACCTTTTAATGTGTCCTCTAGAAAGGTCACAGACAGCATTTTATCATAAAATAAATAAATATAGTGTAAGCTGTAGTTGTGTTAGTAATGTCCCTGGCAGTCTATTGTAATATATATTGTGTTTATTGTTCAACAGATTTTGGTATGTATCAATGGTGTCATGTTACCTAGACGAGGTAAGTTGCACATGGCACCATTATCCTGGAGAACCAGTAAAGAACAACAAAACTACAAAGATGATGCCACAGACCATTACATACGATTTTTGGCTGGTAAATGGAAGTCCAAACTTATCATTTTACAACACATTGTTGTATCAGTTTTCATTTGACAGGCAGAATACACTGGAATTATATCTTGTATTCTGGCTCTGCTATATTGTTCTTTTGCCAGTGCAAATATATGCAGTCAGGTAAGATTTAAACACATTTAAATAATTAATTCATAATAATTTATACTATAAGTAGAATTATTCATAAATTTTCAGAGATGTTCACTCCAAAACTTTTGCAAAATCGATTGAGTAAGCAGTATTTTATGTATTTCTATTGTTTTCTTGTTACTCAAAGCTATACTTAAGCTTTCCAATTCATACAACTTCAGATATATCATTATGTATCCCTATCATGTAATCTGTTTACTAATGTTCATACTATTGCTAATGATTGCATTTATATGCTTCATTTCATAACATAGCATATTACAGTTGTCTTATACTATATTTCAGAACACAAAAACATCCAGTGACAAAGTTATTTACATTTAGTCTTGTCCTGGAGTTTATAGCACTATGTTTCAATGTCCTACATACTGTGAAGTTTGCTGTGGATGGGGTAGGATTTGCGGGCTTGGCAGCTGCTGGCGATGTTTTAGATATAATGAGCAGGGTAAGAAAGAAACACTTTTATTTTTGTATTGTGAAGTGTACTGTGTGCAAGGTTTTATTATTTATTAGGGAAAAGTTTTTTATTTGGTAATTTCATATACAGAGATTATGGCTACTTTAGATGGCCTGTTGTATTTAAATTGCTAATGTTACAGCATATTTAATTAATTTTATTCAGCACAGCAACAAGTGAGAGATTCATCATATTATGATAAAGTAAGAGGAAATACCTTACAGAACTTGTTTTCATGCCCATTGACTATTCATAAATCTTTGTGTGGAAAATCCTATTTCATATTTTATATCTTCTTTACATTCACTGTGTGACATAATATCCTTATTGAGCACAATTATGATTTTAGGTTCTATATTATCGGTTTCTTAATAGTATCAAATTCAGAAAAAACATCATTGGGTAAATTGTTATCCCCCATATTTTTCCTGAGATTTTAGATAACGTGTATCCATGAAATGTTATAAAAATTATATAAAATCGTAATATATTATATTATTTTGTCAGAGGAGGTAGTAAGATGTACTACATAGATATTTCGCTTAACAAAATTCCCTCGTAATGAATAGGTGGCATTCCTCGCCCGCATACTAATTACGTTCCCTTATGACAATTAGCTTTCCAGGCGACGGATAAGAATTGCACTCGTAAACCCTTTGTTTTTCGCTTAGCTTGCTTTTCTATAAAACCGTAAATATTTTATTTCAGACACTCTTCATGTTGCTCCTACTTTTATTAGCAAAAGGATGGGCAGTGACAAGATTGGAGCTCACATACAAACCACTCGTATTTGGAGTCTGGCTGGCATACGGAATAGTGCATATATTGCTTTACGTCTGGAACACGGTAAGCAAATCTGAAATAAGTAATTATTAAGGCTATGTACAATATATAGGTACGATAGAAAGTGTCCCTTTTAAAACTGTTTTTTTTTCTCGATTGTAGACTGAAGTGGATATAATAGAAGAGATCGATGAATACCAGACATGGCCTGGTTGGCTGATCCTTGCCCTTCGTGTCGTCATAATGACTTGGTTCGTGTTAGAGCTGCGAAATACGATGATGTACGAGCACAACATGCCGAAACTTAACTTCTTACTCCACTTCGGCGCATCCAGTCTCGTTTGGTTCGTCTACTTGCCGATTATAGCGCTGATCGCTCTACAGATCAGCCCTTTGTGGAGGTTCAAGTTTTTGTTAGGTAAGTGTTACGTTTACTCATTTTGTAATATAGCAAGCGACATTGATTACGAAACATTACTTTTATTACTGGTTACATTCACTCGGTTGCGGTTTAATTTTGTAATACAGCAACTTTAATAGGCTATTTATTTATGGAAAATAGTGATTAAAGTGAATAGTACCTATTATTTTCTAATAAAAAACGAATCAATCAATTCTTTTGAGTAAGGAGGAAATATGTTTTCGCTTTAAATTTCCATCTTACAATTTAAGCGGAAACCTAACAACTAAAGCAAATCGCTTACTCTAAAGAAACGTAAATACGCTCATTACACCTTATCAAGTTAGCCTCATTTTATACGTGCTAAATGACCTTTTTCACCATAATAAAAACGATTTTATTTTAACTTATTTGGTTACGGTAGCGCGGCCTCCTATACGAAATGTCACGGGTATTAAATGTAACCGAAGTAACGTCTGTTCGTCACGTATCAACAATTATCTTTAACACGCATGTTTGAGGAACAATTTGATGTAAGCTTGTTAAGTTATCAAAATATATTGATGCAGATGATACCGTATTTGATTTAATATATATAGCTAAGTGCTTTATTTTGAGACACTGTCATTAAGTAATTGTAAAGAAACATCGTATCGCAGAGATAAGTCAAGTTTAATAATAAAGCCAAAATTTGGTAGAGAAGTCGGTTACCTTGCAGTCCTGCAAGCAAATGCGACCTGTTTTCAATTTATATCGGTTAATGAACACTGCTTTTAAATTGAATTTACCTTCATAATTCCCATAGCATATTCTTTTCATTATTATGAAGGCGATCGCTCACATGCATGTTGCTAGTTTCACTTTACGCCTAACTACGCCTCGCGTTTCATGAATTAGGTATATAAAAGTCGTAATCAATGTATTAATCCACGGTCACTATTTTTATTACTAGAAAACTATTAATGTCCCTACATTAAGTAACTCTTAAACTTTCCCAAGACAAGTTGCTATGTTTGTCGGCCGCCAGTCTCACCGGTTTCATATGATTGCTAGTAATTATTTGAAATGTACAACTGTCTATATGTGAATATAATAACCCCATCTACTGGGTAAACGGTATTTTTATTAAACAATCGTATACAGTATAAAAATGGTCTCTACCGCCTTTGTGCAATTCGACAGGCCTGTTGGTGTAGTGGTTGGAGACCCTGACTGCTAAAACGGAGGTCGTGGGTTCGATTCCCACCCGGCACAAATGTTTGTGTGATGGGCACGATCATTTGTTCGGTGTCTGGGTGTAATTTTATCTATAATATGTATTCATTTAGACATATATAAGTATGTTTATCAGTTGTCTGGTTACCATAACACAAGCTCTGCTTAGCTTGGGATCAGACAACCGTGTGTGAGATGTCCCGGAATATTATTATTATTATTAATTAGATCTCTTAAACTATGCAACAGATTTGTGAAGGGATGTGATTCAAAAGTTAGGTTTATATGTATAATACATGTATATTATAGTAAATTACACCCGTACGTAGCCGAGGCGGATCTTGACTAGACTGTATCATGGCAACAAGAAAGCTGAAAAACACAATTAAGTATTTATCGAAATACATAAAAAATATAAATAAATGATAACCATTACACAGCACAAATGTTCATACTCATCAACGATGCTTTTATATATTGCAGGTATCACATACTCAGCTGACTGCCTCGCATTCTGTGTGATGGCACATTTGCTGTGGCCGACCCGGTCCGAACAGTACTTATTATTGGCTCCCTCTGATTATACAGGTATTTATACAATTAAGCATAATTTAAACTTAAATTACTGATAAGAGATTAATAATTTAAGTTCTTTTTTGAACTCTTTATATATGACTTTTCATATAATTTTAAAGTAGGTACCCAAAGAAACTGTTGCTAACGTATTTTACGAGACAAAGACCATTTATTATAAAAGTGCATGATAATGGTGCAAGTTATGTTTATCATACTTCATTGTTTGCTGGTATAAAGGCTGATTCAGCAGCTGATAAAGCATTTATTTTTGTCATTCAGTTTAATATTCCCGGGTTTAACACGCAGCTGAGTTAGTCTTACTAAATAGGATATTAAGCACCTACATACATAAATAAAGTAATTTTCAAACGACTAACAGTTATGGACATATTGCTCAATTAAAATCCAGCCGATTAGCGTAATTACTTACGAAGTACATGTTTATTTTCGTCTATAATTATGCTATTAGCATAACTATGTATCTACTGTTTAATTTTTGATACCACAAATGGTTAATTTACTTCTAATATAACAGTAGCTTCTATTTATTTGTACTTTATCTATTATTCCATTTATTGTCTGGCTTAAATTTATGGTACATCAATTAATATAATCTATATCTGTCTCGAATATAGCGTAGTTATTATCATATTTTCATACTTCACACAGAGTTATCGTTGCTTTATCAGAGTGCTTCATCCGCACTATATTGTGGAATATTACTGTAATATAATAATGTATTGTTTTATAACTTTCAGCGGGCATTGAGGAACTAGATGAGTTCAACGAGTCTCCTCATGTCGTGCATAGCGATACGGTCGCTCTCACAACTGCAGAAAGTATCAACGCCGACGAAGAAGACGTCATATTCACAAGGGCGATGCACAAAAACGGTGCAGTGTTCTCATAGCAATGCGAATAAATAACCTTATAATGAAATATAGGGTAAAGTCAAGATTACGTTCAAGAACTCCCTCGAACGATTATGAATTTAACACAATCACGAAGAATATTAACTAATGTTGGTCTCGCTGAATCACGATTTGTCTCCAATATTAATATACACGGTGATTGTGTCGATTTAATATTGTTATTTGTAATATTTATTAACGAAAACGAGATTGACGGATGATTATATATTGTATAGGATATGTATGAAGTGATAGAAAATTCGAATATGATGGCTAAACGTTTAGTCTATAGAAAATATATTATAAACAAACACTAATCGGCAATCATTTCTCCTGGCTGTGTGATATTCAAGTACATACAATACACAAACCGATGGAAATCGTTGGAAGCACAAAAGTATTGAATTAAGATAACATGACAGTGTGTAAGCGAAATACATTGTTCCAAACTTGAAGTGATCGTATCTGGATGTCAATTAACTAGATTATTTTCTTTTCAAGATATTGATAAGACACTAAAAGTGGATAAACTCGAAATGTTATATGTGCCAACGGTTGAACGAACTATGTAAACCGCCGAAAAGATTGCAGATACCTATAATATAAGATTATTCGTAATCATTGTGTCTTTGTGAAAAATGTCTGAATTTACCAAAATATATTTAAGAAAATGGGTGTTAAAAGTGCTGTTAAAGTTAAATGGAGTCTTTCTTGTTCTGTGTTATGTTGTATTGATCTGATGCATCGTTGCACAGTATTATGTTATATTACTTATGGTACTTATTATAACTATTTACTTAAATACTTTCAGGTATAAGTCATGTCAAATTTAAGAAAGGAAACATCCTAAACAAGCGATGTTTTCTATAAACCACAGTCATTTAAAAATATCTGAACTTCAGTGACAATTATTTAGTTTTTAAATCTTTAGCTCTTCTTTAAATTTCTTATACTCTTATATTCTTAAATTATTTTCTTCGAGATTTTTTTTTTTATATTTTTTGTATATGTTCAGATTGAGGTCGATAAACCTATAAGCTCAGGAAAAAAGTTCGCTATTGAAAATCGAAATCTTATGATGAAAATACTGAAACATTTTGTATACAAATAGATACTTGAATACTTATAACAAATATATTCGTTATGTACAGTGACTTTAGAAATGTTAAAGTACAATTAGATCTCAAATTGATGTTTATATGTGATTTTATACCGGCAGCTAGATTACGTCAGTGTCCAAAATTATTTGCTTTACATGTAACGTGTTATGTCTTTATTGTGCACGATAAATTGATTTGCGAACTAAATTAGAAAAATTGAAACTATACCAAACTCTATTGCGAATATTTAGGTAGGCATGAAATTATTTCTAATGCTTTCTTTTAGCAATTCTTAGAAAATATATTAAGATAGTTGAGCATGCTCGATGAAATTTTAGAATAATTCGCTTTAATTCAATGATCACTATAAAAATGCTAATTAATAGTAATTTTTATGTGTTACGCTTTATAAATCACTTATTTTTTAAATAATTATAACTATTCAGTCGATAAATTTATAAGGGCATGCTCTTTAACTACTTTTAAAATATATTGTTTCAAACATATGTCGTGTCAATGTAGAATAAGAATAGTAAAGCTAGTGTTGTACATTTTGGTTACAGAAGTTTATTTTTACTAGATGAAAAATTGTTTTATTAATTTTAAATTTTTAAACGTTGAAAAATTGTATTAGCCAATAGCTAATGTTTAAGAGTCCAGACCCTAATGCACGAACGTTTTTATTATTGACACTGATATGATAAAAAATCCTTATAGCTCGAAATATAAAAAAACACCGTAACCAATGTGTAGTTTAACAAAAAAAAGCAATGAAAAGCCCCAATCTAATATTTAGCTAATAAATTTTGGGCTAATAAGTACGAAAACTAAGGTAACTAAATTATTTCCGTGCGTTAGGTCCAGTATGAAAATAGATTTATCTCTGCAAATATAACGTGCATGACACCGCAATAGAAAAGTTGTACTCTCAATATGTTTACCAATAACTCACACTTTAAGTTAATTACGGTAATTATATAAATAAGCAGATTTAGACGACCACGGCAAAAAAAAATAGGTGTGCCATTAAGATTGCGAGTCGTTTTCGCCCACTTTCAACTTAAAAAAGTATATAATAAAATATATGCGATTTATAATACAACTACAGCAGCCCATCAACTTGTTTACGTATTGCAGGATGTGATGATCTAAAATAGATTTGAGTACGCCATAGAATTTACGACTTGAATCAATCTGTGACGGAACATTGCGTTCTGTTTTAGCACGTTATATAAATACGTATAAGTACATTGTTGTTTGACATTTTAATCAAAATACTATTGAATTCTGGCGGAAATTGGTTTTAAAACCTTTCAAGTTACTGTGAGATTTATTGGTAAATTAACCGCTGATATTTTCGATTACAACCATTTCAGTAATTGTACAAAATAAAATCCTCATAAATATTTATTAAAGTAGTACAACTTGACCAACAGTAACTGTAGAGTTTTGAAGTATCAAACTACTTGTCTCGATGTCGCGCAGACGAACAAGTGACATCGACTTTTTCTTACTTAGGTCTAAAACAGCTACATGTAAATAGTTAATTGCTGACTATTCACACTGCCAACGAGAAGTCTTTCTCCACTGCTTCGTCGCACCGATAAAAGCTTGTGCTAGTTTACTTCTTTAATATATTTTTATGAGGATTTATTTCAACAGGGCTTTATAAATATATATAATGCCAAATTCGCTACACGCCCAGAGTGTTGTGTCCCCACTGGACAAAAAATGGAGCTTATTTATTTTTGTATCGAATTTTAAAAAGACTACGGATTAAGTTAATACCTAAAACCAGTGTAACAAGACATGATTTGTCAATCATGAATTATTTATCCACCACATTACCTCCAAGTGGAATGGTATAAATTAGTCACGAAAATAAAATAATATAATTATTATTATATTCTTTATTGTCAAAACAAGATGAAAATGAACTATGGAAATCCTGTTTCTCTTGTTAAGTTCTTAAATACATCACGTAATAAATAACTGACTTGAATTATTTCAATTCCATAAATGAGTATATGAAATGATGCAAGCCAGTTTAAGGATTTAAGAGCCCAAACTAGCCCAAATTGATTTCTTGTATTGCCCTCTCTAGTCGTTTGTTAAAGCTAGGTGTTTTAGTCGTAAATATTAACCGTCAGAAAAAGCAATTAAAAACCTAGTTCCGCTTACACACTTTCAGAATTTCATTTTCCGTATTTCCTATTTCATTAGATGTGTCTTAGAATAAATAAGTTGCACTTTTTCGCGTGTTCCAAGTAAATATTTGATATTGTTGTTCAAACCTGTTGGCTTCGAAAATATAAAGTTAAATGTTGACTTGTTAGATGTTGTGACACCATGTTAACAGTTCAAGCTCGTTTGGGTTCAGATTTAAATCAAGTGACTTAGATAAATATAATTTATTTTTAGAACCTGCTCTCATCACGCAAGAATGCATTATTCCTAAAAAGTATTGTTTTAATCGTTATTTTATTTTAACACCTATTTACCTTTAAACATTTTATATTTTGTGTAAAATCCACTTTTATACGTAGTGTTATATAGTTATTTTTAAGCCTTTGTAGGTGTAAATTAAATGTAAATAAACTTTCTTATTATATACCTATACATGTTATAGTTTGATTTTATATTATCACATCATACCCTATCGTGCGTCTGGAGATTATAGTCTGAATGGCTGACCTTTGCACTAATAATGAGAAATATTTCCCAGTCCATCATAATCTCTATAAACTGTAACAAGCCGTTAAAAAGGTTAAGGAGGCATCTTTTCTTATTAGTTATCTGGTAGAATATGTGAGACACTATTCGTTTATTGAAGTTCTTAAGGTATACGTATTTCTATAGAGTGCAAATTGCAAACTAATAAAAGAAAGTTTGGCATGGAACTTCATCATAATGAACAAAATGGTTTAGTAGATAACATGACTGAGGGAGTGTTCATACAGCGTTACGTCACCCTAGCAATAGGGATAGGTTAACAATATACCTAGACATAAGTCAACAGAACAGAGCAGATAACACGACAAATGCTTTTTACCCATAATTTATTCGATTACCAACGTAGGTTTGCATTAAACTTAACTGATAGCTTTTGTTATCAATAGTAGATATGTACCATAGAAGTGATAAAAAACTTGTCACCAAGCGAACTGAATAATTGGACGAGGTGTGTGTCAGGGAAGAATTACCTCACTACATAACCATTATTAATGGCAATCTAGATCATTAATGCGAATTTAATGTCACGGTTTTCAAGTGCTCCGTTAATTGTGACTTATCATTCTAGATTGTGCACATTAGGATATTAAAAACTATGACAGCTATTTTATATACCAATGGATTAAATATAATAATATTTGCTAAATTATGTGACTACCTATTTTTACTTTACCGAATAATACAACCATTCCTAAGCAGCAAGCAACAAGCTTCGTCCATACAAAGTTTGATCAAAATCGGTTCAGCGGTTTAGCCGTGCAAACGGAACAGTCATGAGTCAGACAAACAGTTACTTTCGAAGTGGGTACACATTCTTATAAGATTTTAATAGAGGATATCACTCAGACGCAAAACCCTTCGGAACTATATCATCTTGATGCGTAAACAACGATCACAAGCCAAGAGTTGACCGATATAAACGCGGCAAATCCATCACAGATCGAACGGCGTGGTATTCACGCGCATCTCAATTTAGCGGAATGGATACTCTCTACATACATAAGTATATGCGTTGCAGGCGTAGTTTATTAATGTCGGGATTTGGCTTTGTTCCCAACAACAAAAGTTTGGCCGGAAAGTCTTACTATCAGTTCGCGTCTACACAATAACAAAGCTTCTAAGTGCCTCGTTTGCCTATCTATGTACTTTATTTTTAGTTCGTCTATTTAGTATTTAGATTTTTGGTTTAAATTTAAAATCCAGTCTATACAGCCCAACTATGTAGCTTAACTTAAATGCGTTTTACTGACTTAAAGGTGTGAACTCATCAGACTAGTAAAATGTTAAAACAGTGTTGGAATCGAAGCTACCACCCATTGAGCGTAGTAACCGAGTGAATCTTCTCCCTACGCTATTTGGGCTATTGGAATCAAAACTTCTGATTAACAAGCACATTGCCGTCTAATCGCATTATGGAAGTGTAATCGTTTAGTAGAGACTGGCAGTACATAATCACTAAATCCAATTTTTATTTACGTAAAAGGATTCGCAGTTAATCGTTGTCCATTTAGGTTTTACGTAACGTAATAGGTAGGCGAGTCCAAAATGTCTGAGAGCGAGGGCTTCTTGAACGAACCTTGTAAAAGCAGAAAATGGCTTAAATGTTATTTATTTAAACTTCGGTGTATCTAATCATACCTTTGTTGTAGTATTATCGGGAATATGTAAGTTTCAAAAAATATAACAAAAAGTGCCAACAACAATAATTTATTTTCCCACACACTAGTACATACATCATAAAAGAATTCAAAGCTAGCATATTATAATAAAGAAAATAATTTATAACAGGTACAAATGAAATACATTTATGTTACCTCTAATTGCTTAGATTTTTAGAGAGACCAAGTACATACACGTTATGTAATTTATCAATAGTAAGTAATACTTATCATAAAAAGCTTATGTTCTAAATAAATGAAAGGATGATGTAATCAATTTGAATACTGATAAATACTATGCCTGTACATAATCAAGGTATGTTAGGTATAGCTAGACATCGGAATGTATCTGTGTTTATTAGTTTTTCGTATTATCTAAAATGAGATTGTTTCATTCAATATATTCGAGACTATCGCGTGTTATTGTTTTGTCGGTTTTCAACGTTTTTCTTGATTATTTATCCTCCGAAGTCCAGCACCTACACTGCTTTTGTATTTATAAGAGTTCTAAATAATTTTATTTTACGGAATGGTTTCGAAAGGCAGGTAGGATATTAGGTAAGTACCTATCTACTAAATAGCAGGGGCCCAAGTCTGCTATTTACACTCGGTTCAATGTCTTCATAGTGTCATGCCAGCAGATCCATTTTAGGAAAATTGGTATTCTAATAAATGTCAAAACGTCAAAATTGGCCATTGGGACGATTGGTCATACGATTTGACGATTGGTCATAGTCTTTGAACATTGAACCGAATCGTCCCAATGGCCAATTTTGGCGTTTTGACATTTAGTAGAATACCAAATTTCCTAAAATGGATCTGCTGGCATGACACTATGAAGACATTGAACCGAGTGTAAATAGCAGACTTGGGCCCCTGACCTTTTTAACTTTGGCAGTTGAGAGTTTATGTTAAACGCGGTATCTAGAACTGAAATAATAATCTTTAGACCAATTCATTTGTTTTTAACTAATTTTGAGACACTGGGAACTTTCGAAAATCCATTTTTTTTAATGTAGGACCTTAAACAAAATGCAATAACAATTGTTATTTTCAACTAGGTACCTTTTTGTTAAAAGAGTATTTATGTTAGCGAAAACTCATGAATTGACCGTTCATTACCGGTTTCAAACGGAATACATTTATTTTCGCACTTTTAACGCTCACTGACCTCAGATGTTAATTACACGAACGGTACCTAGAACTGCGTATGAGTCTTACAACGTGTGCTTAGACTCTTTAGGTACGTATACCTATGCATATAAATTAGAATACCTACTTGCTCACGATGAACCGGTACTATTTATACGAGATAACTACACAAATGAATGCAAAATTACCATATCCAACGATCAAAGAAATAGCAACTGTTTTACGTCATACGAATACCTAAGTACCTATATAGGTACAGGCCAATATAGGAACAGTAGCAAACGGACTAACGCAGATGAAATGGCTGACCATTGAAACGTAAAAAGTAGAACAGACATTTATACTATTCTATCACTACAACGAACTAACAACATGAATAAAAAAGTTATAGTTCAACCCTTTGAACTTTACGAAGATATTTTTATTCTGCTATGTGAGTACCTATGTTATTTGGGTACGGACTTCGTACCCAATGCTTATGTAGCACCAAATAAAATATGATAGCCAAAAATAATGTGTGAAATGATTATGACTTCTACTTCATTTCCAACAAACATTCACACTAACATGCTAACTTTTATTCGATAGCAAGATCTAATCCACTTGATTTGGATTCGATCATTTCAAATTAAGTCTTGTCTTGAAAAACTCAAGATATCAATGATAAGTTAAACCTAAGATAAGTTAAAAATTGGATCAAATAACGCGGAAGAATGTAGGAGTATGTTAAGACATTACCTGACATGGCTTATATCTGCCGATAATATTAACAAACCGATACAAGCAAGTGTTAACGTTAGCTGTCTATTTAAGACGATGCAGCTTTCTGTTATAAACATCGAATAGATCATATTCTCGTATTAACATTGGCGTCAGGGCTTCAGGTATACCAAACGGATAATTTTAGATTGGTAAAGAATGGCCGGCCTCGCGCGAAGCCATACATGAGGCAATGTGCTTATCTACCAGGTTGCAGTTATATCCAATACTGTCTCGTGTACTTCGAAGCGGTCTATTTATATCGTAGGATAGCATTGTAATAGTAGCATTATCAAAAGAATATTCGCTTTGTTCTATCAGAACACGTTGAAGATTTTACTTCATGCTGTAATGACTTTTTCTTTTCACAAAAACCTTTCACCAATTGATTCTGAAGTAAAATGGCAGTCCTATCTTCAGACATACAACATATTTAAAGAAAATACACTTGTCAATTTAAAAGGTATTAATTAATTTAGACAACCAAACGGCTCAAATAATCTTGTTAGCGGTTAAATCTCAGTTCGACGAAGGCCAGAAGGCGTGCTTGGCCGTTTGCCTTGGAAAGAGCACTATGTCGGCTGTCACAAATATTTACTGCAATGGTTGTTAATCAAATCTTCACCTATTTAGTCGAGCCCTATTTAGTGTTATAGAAATTTTTTATGCAAATAATTGCTATTAGTAAAAACTAATATTCAAAATATTTGTTAAAAAAATGTTTTTCAGGTACGCCACCACTTTTAACATTTTTATGCGACTGTTTTAGAGTTTTATTTTTTGAGGGGCAAATCTGGATTATAACTCATTCTTTTTACCGTGAATTGAATATATTTTGGCATCAGCATAAAATGATTACTACGCTTCAGCTTAGTTACATCTTCAAAGAATTTTGTACTTTATAGTCAATTATATTTTAAGAAAATAAGTATTTTTTACGGCAAAGTAGCTATTGAATTTTTAATTACATTATTTAGGTTTGTGAATTATAATTGGCTAGTTATTTCTAGTTATATGTTGATACAGTGTGAGTAAATAAATAATATATTTTTCGTACCTTCTACATTATCACCTACTATTTTTAAACACTTTCACATGATTACCTTGATAAATTACTGACATAATATGATAATAATCAATACAATAAATTCAGATTACACATAAATAACAAGTTAAGAAATATTTTAAATATTGGAAACCTTAAACTATATAAATAATGAAAACATTAAATATTATAAATATTTTACATTACATTAGAATAATAATTAATTTCAAAAATTCTTATAACAATAGAAATATCTCTGAAACAGGAATGTACATACAATTTTCTTTATATTTAAATAGATAATAATAAGTAATAGGTATAATTTACTTACATGTTCATAAAGAACTCAAATGTAAACTAGAAAAATAATTTTATCTGGATTTATAATATCAACATTATAGGTAACTACATATAATTTCATTTATTATATTGACTGACGATATTGCCCTTTCAGTTATTCACTTAATTAATAAACGTTATTATAACATTTTGTGACATTTAGATACGCATTTAAAAGTTCATAAAAAGACATTTCCAGATAATTTACAATCAGCAAAATTGATTGGCTAGGACTGGGAGAAATATAAAAACCTAGCCAATCCTTACACAATAAAAAATGTAAGTAATTGAAACTGTAATCTTACTTTAGCATTATTAATTAAATTACAAAAATGAATAGCATTTTAGGTAATTAGGTATATTATAGTACATTGAATACATACTTTTAAATATTTTGTATTTGTCAAAACATGACATGACTACTAAGTGAAACCTGCAGGTTACAGCTAAATATGAATTATAGAACCAATTAAAAAAAGTTAAATAAATTACCCTATACTACGGTGCCTACGGTTGACTTATACGATTTAATGAATTTGTACCGCTATGGGTACGAGGCATAACCCAAATGACAAAACTTGTGTTTAACAATTTGTATGACCTGTAGTTTCCTGGAAACTTATTAACCAGGATTAAGTACAAAATAACTTGAGTATTCAGACTAACGGCAATTTATAACGTATATTTTAGAGTCCTTTATTGTTTATAGTAAATATATTTATAGATGCGCATATATTCGTGCTTGTTTCCCAAAGGCAAAGGCAGACAGACCGACAAATTCTATTATAATGAAAGACATAAATTTATAAATGTTTTAGTAGCCTATAAACCGTAGTCAGGTAGAAAGAGCATACATTTAGTACATAATAAAATATTTCAGAATTATAAATAAATAACAAGAGATAATATCACGTATCTAATATTGTTATTACGCCTTAACAATAATTATATTTTACTACCATTACATGCGTGTCAGAAACAATGCATAATTCACTCATAACTTAATAAGTAAATACCCATACATAATGTTTTGTATTGCATTGTAGTTTTGTCGCCATAATAATACCTCACTCATACAATGTAAAAATAATATAAGCCAATCGATATTGGTTAAATCTAGCTATGACTGCAAATGTATTTCTAGACGTTACAGTACCAGACACAATTGGTAAACAGTCTAGTTTATTCGAGATGCCACGATAAAACTCCCAAATCATCAAATATTCGATACTCGCGTTTAATATTATATTGCAAGCAAATCTACGAATGGCGCTTAGACTAGAAACAGCACACTAAGTCATGAAGTTCTGTGCAGAGATTCGAACCCTCCGGTATACACTCGCACAACTATAAACCATAAGTAACCTACCACCAAATATTCTGCACATTATTAGTTACAATAGAAGTACGTAACAAGTTTTTTACAGTTAGAATATTAAAACAGTCGTCACAATATTTTTACCATTAGATATACAATGAGGATCAATATCGGGCGCATAACCTTCCTCATTTGCTAATTTAAAAATCTTTACAACAAACAACTTTTTTATCAATCTTAATCAATACACAAATCTGAATAAAGTATCAAACCTGAATTGGAAAAGTATGTGCATATAAATCTTGTCTGCCCAAACAGTACGTGGGTCATAAATAGTCATGATCTAAAAATGAGATGATAATATTACGACAATTGTACATTAAGCACTAGCTTATCACAAAAACGATCTAACCCGAGAAAAATAAGCGTTTTAAAGATTACTAAACATTAGTTTTAGACATATTAACGTCGCATTCGTGAGATTGATGCTCCGCTAACTGGCGCCAACAGTCGTCGTGGAACTAGAAGACGTGCGTTACCCCTAGCAGGTCTAGAAGCTCCAGGAGACTTTAAGTCAGCTAAATGCGAAGCATACCCATCATTTAAAGTTGTTGCCATGTTGCTATACTTTTTACTGATACGTCCAATAGCATAGATTTGCTTGGGAGACAATCCACAATTGTGATACACAGTAATGTCTTTTCCTGACCCGTATGCAGCATGCATAATGATTCCATGTTCAGTTATAAGATTGTTCAGATGCGCTGCCTTATGGCCTAATGGATCTGTTGAAAAACCATCAGAGAAAAATACTAAGCCATGAGGGAAATTATGCTCAGCCAACCACGATATAACTTTTCTTTGTTGCATGTCGGGTCTGCCGGTTATGTACAGAATAAGATATCCAAGATCTTGCCAGAACCGCACAACATCAACAGCACCTGCTCTTACTTTAGGATCCCGACCAGTAACTGATACGCTGGCAGTAAACGATCCATCAATACTAAATACTATGCATTCCGTTTGGGGAGGCACAACAGCAAGGTGGAAATTACACATGGTGTGATCTCCTCGAACCACAACTCTTACAGGATATATACCGCAAGCGACACTCTGTCGTTCTGGTATGGTGTATGTTATCCTGCCAGTTTTATCGGTTACGACAGTAGATAACATGGTCCATTCGCCTGCCGGTGGATCTTTCATCATATAAATATCAACTTTTTCTCCAGTCAGGGTTATCATATCTAGTGGGCCATACATAAAACGGGCGATAAATGTTTGAGGACATCCTTCTTTAACGATAACATCGTTAGCTCTATGATTTGCAGCAACGTTCTTCAACTTAACCGATGTTCGTTTTCTCATCCACTTTTCTCTCTCTTGGCCGGGTTTAAACATTGGGCACTCCTTGTCTTCAGAGTGTCCATAAAGAGCCAAGTCAAAATGACCCACTTGTCTTAATATGAAAGCTATAACATCAGAACTTTCCCAATAGCTAGCATGGAATAAATGAGGTAAAGCGTTGGTGGGAAAATTTGTTAATCCTTCCGGGCAGTACAAAGCGTAATCAAGCCGCTTAGATCCCCACCATTTCTGTTGTAAAGCGTTCATAGTTATTAAAGGAATGTTATCTACTAGCCCACTAACTGTACTTTGTACTGATGCTTCAGAAAGTCTTCTTAGAATTGGAGTCGGCGGCATTTGCAAATGATCTCCAAATAATTGTGGATGACTCTGAATTAGCTCCATCAAATGATAAGGCTGTCCATTACCTAACGGATATTTAGTATATCTAGCAACATTAATAGGTGGTAAATTTGTGAATCTGGCTGATAACAGTGGTTCTAATCTAGAGCCAACAGGATCTGTCGGATGGAACAAGTTAAATACTTGTTGTACGGGAGGTTTTACAATGTCCCGAGACTTATCATCAGATATTTTTCTCGATGCTAGTATAAGTGACAATGGACTACCAAAGGTGAAGAAATCGGTTACCTCGAACTCAAGTTTAATATGGTTGTCACTTGTAGACGATGAACGCCTCCTGGGAGAGGGAGCTTGTAAATGGGACTTGTTGAGGTAATGTGGTTCTAGTGGATCATTCGGAATAGTAATTTCAGTGTCCAAGATACTACTTTCACTGTCATGTCTAGATTGGTATTGCATTGTTCGGACAAGAGCATCATATGCGAGCACAGAACCCATACTATCACCAACAATGCAAACCTGGCCATTGAAACCTTTTCCATCTTCTGATTTAATGAACTCATTGTAAACGGCATTTGCGGAACTGATTGTTTTTGTAACAGACTCTGGGTAATCTGGAGATGATGTAGCGATTAATGGAATAGCGCCAATAGGTATAAGATCATTAGTAAGCGAAGGAGATTCTATAGTTGATGGTGAACAATCAAAGCTGTAAGGACTCAGTGTTGATAAGACCCCAAGGGCATCAGTGCATATAGATGGGCATGATACAAGTTTGATTGCTATGTGTCCTATTAGAGTAGGATAGTGCTGGCGCATCACGGATTCAAAAGCGCCCTTGAAAGTGGTAACATCAGATTTCTTTGCAGTCATATCTACATTCGCATCTAAAACACTTCCAGCATGAAATACTAATATTAAAACAGTGGTTGGACACGAGCTATGAACAGGTGTTTCAGGGCAGCCATCAATGCTTTGATGACTTTGTAAAGTTACCATTCTCCGTGAGCCTCTCTCAGATGTAACTCTTTTCAGGAAGCTTGGATTAAATATGCTGTCCTCCTGACTTTGATCACCTTGTGTAGGTGATATATCTATGTCACCTTCATCAAGTGAACACATGGAAGACCATTTATTAAATGAAGATTCACAATCATAGAATTCATCCTCTGATCCTGTTTCGGTTTCAGATTCTCTGACAAGGGTTTCCATTCTCCAGTTAGCAGCTTGTGCTTGCAAACTTTTAATAGAACCTGAAGATGAAGATCTTAGATTTGTTTTGGAAGAAGCTTTGTGTTCTGATGGTGGAGTACCTTCTGGAGTCAAATGCTTTTGCATTCTTTTTTCAGCATTATTTTTCTTTGTAACTAATGGTGTTGGCACATCTTCATTCTTTTCTAAGCTGCTCATTGTAGCTGCTAATGACTTTGAATTCTCTTCAGATACATCTTGATCATCACTTGTTTCACCTGCCATCTTCTTCTGCAATGCTAGTTGAGTCTGCCTCTCTATCTCCCTTATATCATCCATTGTAAGGCCATGCCATTCATCCTGCCATGCCCAGGCTTGTCGGTGAGCCCTCAGCATAGTTTTTCTTAATGCAACATCATGAATAAATTTTTCTAGTTTTGTTTGCATGCCCCAATAACGGAATTCTACTTTACAGAGTTTATAGGCACACATAAGTGATTTTCCATTTGGCAGTGGCTGCGTCTTCCCCTGAACTTCCTGCCAATACTCCTCAAGCCAGTTATCAGTGAGAGGACCCCTGTTACATTTTTGTGACACAAATAGTAAAGGGTCTTCCTCTTTAACATAGTCAGCACCAAATAGTTGATCTTTACATACATCAATAACATCAACTAGTCTATTTTTCAAATCACTTCCAGTTAGTTTGAAGACATTTTCTTGGTGGCCATTATCAGCATAATAATAAGTTTCTATCTCTAATGAAAATTTTTCAACAAATGGACAAGTGTATCTCGTTTTTGTGTAAGGATAAGCATTCCAGGCTTCTTCAGACACTGTTAAGGCAGATTTTGGAAGCAAGCTTTTAAACCATCCAGGTAAGTGGCTACCAACGTGATAGATCTTTTGAGTGTACTGACCTTTTCCTCCAGGGCCATCTTCATATGGTTCATTAACAAGGATCTCCACTCCACTGCCTTCACCAGAACTCTCTTCTCTGCTCTTCTTTGCTATCATATAAAGCTGAGCAATCCTATACTCCTCTACCGTGAGGGGCAATGGTATACGATACTCCTTTATAAGCATTTTAGTGATCTACTCCTAGCTTTCAATGTAATGAAACATATCTGAAACAAACAAAATGTTTTGGTATAAGTTGTTGTTTGTAATTAATTATGGTAGAATATTTGGAACAATGCCATAGAGTACCTCAATCAAATCATAAAAATTCATAGCTTTGTTTAGTTATTTAATTTGTTTTTCGTATACTCTGTCACTTTCAGGACTAATTTTAGAATTCTTGAACAGTAACTAGTAACATAAATGATGAAATCAAAACGAAAATATTTCTTAGTACATCCTGAAGACATAACTAAAATGAAAACATAATTTCTTCATAAAGTGTTATGTTAAGATACGAGCCAGGCGAAAGAGAAATAATATTTTTTTAAATCATTTATTTCTTGTTTACTCATGTACAAGTTAAAACATAAAGCTGTTTCATTATATCATGAAATTTATCAGCTAAACTTGATAAATAGACAGGAGTATTAAAGGCATCATGAATTTAATCCTGCATGTAATCCCAAGTAGATAAAACACGATAACAAAGTGACAACACTCGCCCTTTCGATTTACACCTTATTAAGTAGTAACAACAAATGTGTCTCACACAGCACAGTATTAGCAATACAGAGTATATTCACCTTAACATGTCGATTTCAAATGAATCTCACTTGACGTTACACACAACACAGCATTTTTCATTCAATATTTTCTGCTTTTCACTAAACACATCCCTTATCTCAAGCACCGAATCACGGATCTACGGAATCTTCGGATGAACTTTGACATTTACGCGATCGTAATATTCGTAATGTCAATAAAGCTTAAGTGCCATTCCTTTTCATGTTGTACATGCGACCATCAGCATTTCACAATAGAAACAAAGGTGAAGCTAAACTAACCGCTGAACAAAATACAAGAATAATTTTTATTTTACTTAATACGATGACTAGTCTATCACATCCAACGCGAAACTATTTAACAAACAAAATGCAATACGAGGTCCAGTGTTCTACGAGGAAAGTAAATAAATATACTTTGTATATACTACTAGCAAAGTTTGTGTACGTATATGCGCGATCGTAGATTGGAACGCTGTTGATTCTGCGTAGGTACGATGAGGTCGTATTCATAGTCCTTTTCTTTTTGCAATGAGTAGGTACGGACCTCAGTAGGTACTTTTAGTGTAAAACCCGTGTTACCGAGTTTAGTAATCAGTGTTTTACAAGTAGGTACACCTAGTTAGGTGTTGGTTTATAAAATATGATGCGGTTGAATTTGTTAATTGCTAGAAAATATATTAATTATTGTTTTTTATTTTAATGTGAAATTTTTAATTATCCTCGTACTGACTTTGCAATTTTATATTTATTTTACTCTAAACTTAAGATAATATATTTTACCTTTTGGATGCTTGGTATGATTTACGGAAAAAATAAATATCTGTCTGTCCAATGGATACCTACTTAGTAATCACTTCTTATTACTTCAATATGGCTATCCTATACCTCCACGAAAACTCTAAGGTTAACGGAACATTATAAACAAATCATTTTTAAGACAGCTTGTCTACTCCACTATGAATATTTCCCTCTTTACTAGATGGACACGAGAAAATCGATAGCAGTCGTCGCAGAATTAAAGCGCCACCGTTGTATTTATAGATACCTACCTAACACCTTATATAATACTTTTAAGCTTCTAATTTATGAAATAAGTCATATTTGAGGATTAAATCACAAGTGAAATGTTTTTTTCACGGTACCAAATTCAGAACAAGCGATACTCGCTCATACGTAGCCGCGTCGTAGCACATTACCCGCTTCATTAAACTTAGTTGTAGTAAACACTCGTAGTATTTCATTGGGTCATTTAATTTACTACTCAAGCGAGTTACAGTTATTAGAACCATAAATATTGAATTACTCGGGTACCTACCTGCCCATTTTTCAAATAGGAACCTTCGTTCTTACTTGTCTAGGTACGTAAATATTTTAATAGGTACCTAGGTTAGGATTCAGCAATTTGAAGATCTAGTCCAAGTTTGCCATATTCGCTATTTATCTATTAGGTACTTATACGGACATTAGTATAATTGGTTGCCAGTTCTTTTGTGATGAAGTGTTGTGTAGTTTATTATGCGAAACGTATCCACTACTTCCGCGAAGTTAGTTCTCAGACATAAAAGATCAAAGAACGTTGAAACAACTTACACTTACTCCAAACTTACCTACCTATCTAATAGCTACCTACTTGCAGACTTACAGAGTATTTAATGTCCCGAATTTGGTAAGAAATAGATTAAGTAAAAATATTTGATGCGAACTAGTCTTGGATCACCAATTTTCGGATTATGATTTGAAGTCCGAGCTGATAAATGGGAAAGTATGTACGGTAAGGCGCTGAACTGATTTTGATGATACTTGGGATGGGGTAAGTTTGGATCTTTGAAAGAACATTGGTTAAGATAACCATGCGGGCGATACATCGGCCAGCTTTTAGCTATTTTCGCATAAGTAGGTAATTAATTAGATCTTAAGAAAAATGAAACTATTATGAAAATTATAACAGTTTATTGTATATCTGTATAAAATTTCTAGTTCTTATGCTTTACTAAGCTCATAATATATTCATGTGAAGAAAAATGCATAGAAAACAAAAATTGTGCATTTTATATAGTATTATGCGCCTGCTGTAATAAGATTACTGTCAGAAGCCATTCTACAAGCGAAATCCTTGTTCGAAACCCGTTAACACATGTTAGTCTTAACTAGTAAGGTCGTACCATTTAACATTAGTTCATATAAAAACATCATAAATACATATCTTGAATAAACACTTTGATTATTATATTTTATAAAACATACAATAATTGGTCTTATAAGGTATAACTATAAAGGTGCTACAGTAAAGCGTGGTCATGATCGTTAAGGAAACCTTACACTATAGTATACTTTCCTAGTTAATATGAATCTTTCTTAGCCAAAGAAACTTCATTTAGACAGAATAGTTTTTCAAATATGACCATGTATTTTCGTAAGCACCCTGTATAACTTCCTTATGTAGTAGTTTAGATTTTGTAAATTGTTAGGCTTATAGATATTTTGTAAATAGATTCTCTTGTATAATAAAGGCACTGCATACAACATCATTATTATGATATTCCTGTATTCGTTGAAACTGTTAGCAATAAATACTTGTATCAAGAATATTTTTATGTAATTTCATAACATTGAAAATATATTTTATTTAGGTATATAATATAATTTATCTAAGACACTCATCAGAACTAGCAAATCTGTTGTAGTATATGAGTAATAACAATAGCTTTTTTCGAGTTAACAAACCAATTAAAAATATACTTACATTTAGGACAGTTCTTTTTTTGTTTAAGATAATGGACATTTTCCTTATGACATAAATATTATACTTATCTAAATCATCGTTTTCTATATAAAACCTGTATAAAAATGTAACAAAAATGCGTAATAAATGTAATTATTTTTATATCTACCCGGATAATATCTTAGTTATGTCTATGAATGATTTGTGGAGGGCTTCGACGTATTGCGTGCTGTCGTTGTGAGCTTTGTAACTTGCCACTGCTGCTCCAAGTTTGTCGGGGAATGCGGAGTATCTGCAATTTAAAATGTTATGATTAATTCCTACTGTAAGGCTTTTCCAAGCGTGATTTGACGGCTTTTTTTAAAGGCTCTTGGCAAATAACAGTGTTTTTTATAAAACCATTAATAAAACCAGATATAAATAAATACTACGGTTGTTCCTCGCCTACCTGTCATCTATAACAGGAAAATGGACCGTTTACTATTACATGATCAGGATAAATTAGAACATAAACCACCTACTTGTCTTATTTTAAAAGTGTTCAATAAAGTAGGTTGGCCGGCTTGATAACTTTGACTAGTTAAAAAATTATTATATTTAAACTATATTCTTTACAAATAAGTAGATCTTTTTTTTCACTTACGCGATCCCAAATCCTTCATTGAGAACGGGTCCAAAACCACCCGCCATTACACTCGGAGACGACAACGTACTTGTACTCAAAATGGATTTATTCAAAAACTTATATTCGTATGAATCGAATAACTCTGGCCTCGGCATATTGTTGTCTTGTGCTATCTTCATGAGGGCGAACAAGTGACGATCGAACCCTTGGCCCATGGCGGCTTCCTTCACGAGTTGTGAATGGAATGTAGAGCATTCTTGCATCAGTCCGCGTAACTCCTCAGCTGAAAGCTTGTTTGAATGGAGAGCTTCACAAAATGCCTGTAATAAGAAACATTTTGGTATTATAATCTTAAAAAATTAAATATTAGTTGTATATTACAAAGTTTCAGGCCTGAAGTTTTGTAGTACGGTGATACGGTTTAAAAACTAATCAGGATTAGCAGTGAAATTTACAAATGAATTAATTATGATTATATGATAAATACGTGGAATTATGAACAAGTTTTATATACACAATTCAATTCAAACAACGCTTTAATTTAGTGCCCGTCGATACAGAAAATATATGTCTAGCCGATCCGTTCCGATCAAAGATTATTAATGATTAAATAGATATACCAGTTTATGGGTCAATCATAAATCGTTCGTGATTTACCGAAAGGCCTAAGATAAAATGTATGATAATAATGTCGTATTAAAAAGTTGTTGCACTCTACCGTTATCTTATATGAACAAAATTGATTGATAGCATATTATAGGTAGCTTGATATAGCCTGGCTCGTTTGCTTAGTGGTGCTAAGTGCGACTGCTACGCTGGAGGTCTTGGGTTCGATTCCCGACTCGACCAAGGTGTTATTGGGTTTTTCTATGAAATTCTCAGTTAGCAGGTCGGAGTTTAGATTACCCGGTAAGTGGCAATAGGCTCGCCCCCTATTACATGGGACCTAAACATGTCGATATCGTCAAAGTGGCGGGCACCCGGTGGATGCAATTGGCGAGTTGTCGTTCATTGTGGCGTTCTAGGGGGGAGGCCTTTGTTCAGCAGTGGACGTCTTCCGGCTGATGATGATGATGATGAAACATGTCGGCGAACTGTGGGTGTACATTGGTACACCTCTGACTACCCCTTCGGGGATACAGGCGTGATGATATGTTATGTTAGATATATTACAATATATGTTATATGTACGAACCTTCGTTTTTTCAGTGCACGGCCGCATTGTTTCAGTTCGGCCATGTTTAAAGGCAGATGTGCTGCAGGATTCGTAAGTGCCGACGAAATTACCTTTCACTAGATGATGCGCTAACTGAAATACATAGAAAACGACGCTGGATTATATGTTTTAAACACAGCACAAATCATTTGCTTGTGATTTTTATTATTGTATTTATATTATCGTCTAAAATTTTCTTTAATTAATTAATTTCTAGACAATAAACTCAAGTTGCGAAAAATAAATGTAACACTTTATTTACCTGGAATGCAAGTTGCATGATGCAGTCAGGGCTAACTTTGAACTTCTTGCATGCTCCTTTTGTTAGTCCTTCATAAAGTATATAATCAATACTGAGAGAGTCACACCATGCCTTGTATTGCTTCTTGGCATTGTCGATAAAATGCTTTGATTTGTCATCTAATTTGAATTCTGGAAAAGGAAACATGTTTTTAGTAAATTTATTCCTGTAACTTGTGGGATCAATCACTATGTTATTCCTTATATAAACCAACAAATACAGCAATTTGTTAACCCTTTCGTTGCAGAGACTTCAATTATGATTATTATCTAAGTGTGGAAAACGACGAACGCCGTCAATCGCATCTCAATTGGCGACTTCCGCACCAAGAGTAATTTAAAAACGGCGATCGGAGTCCATCGCATCGACTGGGTTAAACCTCTGGGATAAAAAAGATTAAGCTATAAATATTGTAGTTTCTTATGTACCTAATTTCTGTACACTAATATTGCTATCCACAGGTTTTGAGTCGGGGTGGACGAAAGGTTTCTTCGTAGTTTCAGCGTATATGTCCTGGAAGAACCTGAGAACAGCGACGCCATCTCCCCAGGAGTGTTCAAAGTTGACTCCCGACACTCCATCTTTGGTAACGATAAGGCTGAATGATTTGTCGAACCATCTGTAGAAAACAAGTAAACAGTCCTGTTATATTCTGTCCTAACTGTCTCACCTCCCATATACTTTGCACCTTCTAACCATTAGAAGATGCAAGAGATAGAAGGGAATCTTTACGAACAACAAGGATGGTCTACAATGAAACAAAGGAATCTAGACGTCAGTGCACACATTTTTATTTAATGTATGTATATGGCACTTGACGAGACCTTTTAATATAATATAGATGCAGACTCGTATTTGAGACACACGTCACTACAAGGCAGGCAACTGGTGGCCGATCCAGATGGGTAACAGGAAGTTGGAAACATGTAGACTTAGAAGAATATCGTACCTTATGTCCTTATTGAGCTATAAATACTTCTTACTGAACTGTTCATGTAACTAATTTATATCGTTTTTCGAGCAAATAATTGAGGAAGGTAAGGTTATTTAAGTATTCGCGCTCAATTAGTAGCAACCTCTTTACGACCTACCTAATAGGATTAGGTAAGTATTATGTTATTCAAATAACACTAATTAGTTAATTATTACAATGAGGACTCTGCAACTATTAGTAGACAATGACGACATGAGCCAACAAAAACTTAGAATGGCTACATACATGATTAATATCATTTTCACGAGTTCAATGGTGCCAGGATTAACTGAGGTTTCTGTAGAAAGAAAATTATTTGTTCTGATTCAGATTTTCTTGTTTTTTTTTTTTTCAGTATTTTTAGATAGATTAGATATTTTATTATTTAAATATCCGTGTAACAATAAGCCGGTCACATACGTGGCGACGATACCCGTCGATATAAGTCATCAAACAAACTAAAAAAATATTGTTTACATCCACCCGACATTGAGGAGTCTCTAATGGAGGCTAAAGTCATTCAGTAGCGAAAAACTGTATTGCTAAACTACTCGTTTTTTTTTCATCATATGGCTATTCCATCATTACATACCTGTTTGTGCCATCACTGTGCAGGTATTTCTTCAATATAATTCTCTTATCATCATTTATTATATCATCATCAAATACCAAATTAAATATTGCGGAATCAATCTTATTGAGAACTTCACTGTTGCCGGTACCCTCTAGGTAATCACGTTGTTGGGCCCATTCATCTCTGTTCTGTGTAGTTAGTACTCCTAAAGGATATTCAGCGGCTTCTCCATTGTCATTCAGAATTTTGCTTATGTTGCCAAGCATTTCCAACGGTGACAAAAGGTTACCTGAAAGGATAAAATTTAATTAAAATATGGTAAGTTGAAGTAAATATTAGCATATCAATTTATTTAGTTATTCATGATGAGAAAACTGTTGGCTAAGCTATAAAGTATTTATTTAAATTATTGAGGAACAAAAATGTTCTTTTAAAGACTTTAACAAGTTGATCAAAACTATAGATTTAATTTAGTCAATAAAAGGCCATAAAAAGATATTATAATTTCATTTTTTTTCTGTCTCATGCCAGGATATGTTAATTTATTCACAACAATACTACAATTCAAATAATGCATTTATATACACGGAAAACAATAAAATATTAAATTACCATCTGCATCCAAAACATCAAAAACATAGAGGTTTCCTTTTCTCTGTACAACAACATGCTTGCTTTTCGGGTCCCTGAAGATTTCATCCTTGCTGTGCCGCGGCAGACGAGTGGCTCCAAACAAACCAGTGAACTGACTCATGTCTAGAGGAAATGCTTTGAACAGATAGGCTCCATACCTGTTAATATTATGGAATGTTGTAATAAAGAGGAGTAAACAAATAAGTTTGGTTTATGTAGGATTTTTTATATTTTATTTTGAAGGGTAGTTAAATACATAGAAAAAAACATGCATTTTTTTATACTCAATATAATGGGTCATGATGTAAAAATTTATTAGGATCTTTTTTCAATGTTAAAAAATATTAAAAAAATAAGTTTTTATTCATTTATCTTTAATTCTTGTTACTAGATTAAAAACTTGTATAATTTATAAAATCTACATTCTTAACAAAGATTACCATAATAACATTTTGGGCATGGACCATAGACTTTGAACTGTTACCTCTACATACAGGTTCACTGTACTATTCATGATACATACCACGAGACAGCTTCAGGCAGCATTCCTGTGACAGTCCTAAACAATGGTGTGTCACTCTTCTTGGGATTCATATGGTACACTTCAGGCTCCAGAATGTGCTCCCTTAATGACAACATAAATCTAACAGCACTTATCATTATATTAGTGGACCTTATAAGTTGATTATTGTATTCTGGTCTCACATCATTTTGAAACACTATCATGGGGTTGTAGTTTATAGGAAGAGGCGCTCTGTCACGCAAGTAGAGATCGAACCAGTACTCCGATATATAACTAGTATGCTTGTTTGTTTTATCCTTAGAAACCAATAATTCTTGAAGCACTTTACCTTCTTTAGCAATAAAATTATTTGTAGTCTGTTGGGCTTTTCCAAATTGATCATCGTTCAACAAAGGCCTTAAAGCTTTTAAATACCGTTCTCCAGACTTCGATAAATCAGGAATTGGTAAACGCGGCAGCGATTTTTGAAAATGCATCGTCGGTACCTTACTTCTTTGTAAATATTGGTAAGTCACATCTTTAATATTCTTATTGGTCATGTATCTCTGATGAACCATCTTTTGGCAAACAATATTATTTTTACAAATTAACTTATTAGCTCCAATCATTTTATCAACAATAAGTTTCCTTTTCCAAACAACTGATGATTTCTATTAATTTATCACTGAATTATGACACAGCTATAATATATTGAATATATTTTACTTAATTGAGTTATTTGAACTATCTAACAACGAATAATTATCTAAATTATTAGAAAAATAAACTTATAAACATTTGACCCGTTTACAGACCCTTCCTTTACATTCTGTGAACTGTCACAGAAGTCACCAATGTCACTTCTGTCTGGCAGTGCTGCCATTTGTCCCCACTTAAATTTCCCTTGTTTTTTTTTGTCTTAAGATAAATAGTCCTGATTAATCTGAATTCTGATGAAAAGGGTGCCCAAGTCATTCAGTACTCACCAAAGCAGCTTGGATTTTATTCCCTTGATTATGTTCGCTATCTCGGATCAGAATAAGAGTTCTCGTATCAGGGTTAACAAGCAGAAAATAGTTCAAGACACCTAAAACTCCGAAAAAATAACATGAATCTCAGGTTAATTTCAGACTTCACGACCAAATTTATCGAAGTAACTCATCCGAAGCGTCGTGAACATCATCTATATACCACTTTTCACCCGTAAATTTAGGGAAATAGCCCCAAGGCTAGCAACAACTTAATTGTCAAACAACGTCAACGTATTCTGTCATGCTGTTTTTTAAGCAATCGTGATGGCAATTATGTATTCTGCCAAAAAGTCTTAAATACTTTGCCTTTACTTACTTGAAAATAATTATTTTATTGGTTCTATTATTATGTATTTATTCTTTCTCGCAATAATATTTTTGATGAGCGATATATTTAATATATTTCGGTCATCATACCGTCATCCATCTGCTCTTCTGTCAAAAAATATGTCAAACAAACTGAAATTGAAAGACCTTCAGTCAGTGAATCTCAGACGAGTTTTCTGATATACATAAATATGGTATATTATTTATAGCCATTGAAATTATAATTATTTTGAGGTTTGTTAAGCCTTACATAGATTGTAGCCAAAGGAAAGGAAGTTCTCGGCTAACTAAGCTGTAAGTCTACCACTTGAGTATCAATAAATAAATTCCATTGAATTACGTCTGCAAACATGAATGAGTCGCCTGAGGATAGCAACAACTCTGGTGGGAATGATTTAGACACATTGGATTATTTACGTGGGGTTAAATCATCAACGTGCTTGTTACTGCCGACGACACCAAGTCCCACACCGCTCGATTTTAAACATCCTCTTTCAGAAGAAATGAGTGACCGTCCGTTTTTAACATTAAATGATGACCCTAATATGGTCAACATACAAACAGGTAAGACAGTTTCAATTCATTGTTCATATAATATAATATAACACCTTGTCAAGAAAAATATGCTTACACACAAAATAAATTGATGCATGAAATACAATTTAAAAAGTACCTAGGCTATCATTTTTATGTTTTATTCATTTTATAACTAACCAATGTAGGTACTGAAAGTAATATCATTTAAATATGAAATAGGTACTAATTCATGTTTTTTTTTATAGAATATTTAATATACCTATTACTTTTATATGTTCGACAGTGTTATTTAGTTTAAGGTTTACTTAGTAGTATAATTGTGAACTTGTCTGTGTATCCTGTTTTGATTAAAACATATATATCAGATTATTAAATACTTAATTATTAATTTATAATCAACCTTTAGTAAACAGAAGTATCTTTTGTATGAATAGTATAAGATGTTTTCCCTCTTTGGTGTCAGCAGTAATTTTTAAATATAAAAATTTTGAAATAAATAAATTGTACTAACAATATTTTCAGGTGCCAATATTTCCGATGCATCTGCTGGTGATTCCAGTTCATCAGGCGATTCTAATTCTGTAGTACAAGATCCGGTCAGTGCTCAGCTCATCAACAACATAAGTATGCTGGACTATCAAACTCTTAGCAAGAATGGTGATCTTATTATGGGACCGGTAAGTGAATTCTTCTATTTCCCAGCATATCTACACAGTTAATTGGGTTGCAGTTCACACATATTATATTTCATTCCAACATTTTTGCAACTTTACTTTGCTGATTGTGTGCCTCTCTTGCTTTCTAAAATACTTTTTGGATTGGTGATCCTGGTTTAGATTAGTAAGTAACAAAATTTACAAAAAAGGATTCACTTATGCTGATAATCCATAATATAAGTGATTAAATTGTTTACTAAATATATATTATCAGTTATTTTTAACCGACGAAAACAGAGGAGGTTCTCAATTCGACGCGTATATATTTTTTTTTTTTATGTATGATCACGCATAACTTTTTACTGAGTAGTCCGATTTTGATAATTCTTTTTTTATTGGAAAGGGTATACTCCAAAGTTGGTCCCATATAAATTTGAAAAAAGAATTCCCACCCTAAGGGTGGAAAACAGGGGTTAATTGATTGTTCACGCACTAATCGTAATGTATTACCACGCGTAACTTTTTACAGAATAGTTCTATTTTGATAATTCTTTTTTTATTGAGTAGGCTATACCTAGAAGTTGGTCCCATATAAATTTGGAAAAAATATTCCAATCCTAAGGGTAGAAAAACAGGGATGATTGATTGTTCACTAACTGATTTTAATATATGACCACGCGTAACTTATTACAGAACAGTCTGATTTTGATAAATCTTTTTTTATTAGATAGGGGGTTATACCTTGAAGCTGGTCCCATATAATTTTACTGTAAGGTTGGGAAAATAGGGGTGATTTATTGTTCACTCACAGATTTGAATACTAAAATTAGGTAGTTAGCTATTTTAAAAATAATAAATAATTAAGCATGTAGCAATTACTATATAATAGCCACAAAAAAGTATAAAATAAAAACTTTTTAACAAAAAAATTAAACCGCCGAAAACACTGAAAAGCAAAAAATAAGAAACCTTTTTTTATTTAATCTTAATAACTAAGTTCTTAAACGAATGTGAGTATACCTAAATAATTTTGAGGCGGCGCCAAACTATCAATTAACAAAGATCACAAAAAATAAAGTTAAACCAAATCAAAAACGCTATATACTATAATTATATTCTTTACTTACCACCTACTAAGTCCATTGTGGAAAGCAAATAAAAGTTTTGCGTTCGAGTTTGAATCAACTTAACAATGCAATGAAATCTCCAGCGATAAACATTAAAATTTATAAAAAATTAAGTACTTATATATCATAATTAATTAATTTGCCTGTTTGGCGCCGACTCGAAATTACTTAGGTATACTCACATTCGTTTAAGAACTTAGTTATTAAGATTAAATAAAAAAAGGTTTCTTATTTTTTGCTTTTCAGTGTTTTCGGCGGTTTAATTTTTTTGTTAAAAAGTTTTTATTCAAGAAGTTAATTCTTTAATACTATTTTGAGTCCTAATGGCCCCACGAAACCTCCCTGAGGCATTCCTGTCTGGTCTAATATTTAAATGTTGCTAAATCTTTCTCAGTGTCTAGGTTCTACCACTATATTTGGTGTTGTCCATATCCATTATAATGAAATGTGTAATTTACTAAGATTCAGGTTCCATAAATAAATCTTTGTCCATAATTAAAAACTACCTATTTGATAAATATTTTACAGGCTGAAGATTGCAAACTCAATGGGAACATCAATGTCAGCAACCGAAAATTGCCGAACTTCGTCAATTGGAACTGGAGCATCATCAGGAAAGTACTCCTTTGGATTGTCTTGTCTGGTCTTGTTGCCTGTTTAGGAGCTATTATAGGCATGGTTATAACTATACCCAAAGAATGTAATCCAGATTTACCATGGTATCAAGGCAAAATCTTCTATGAAGTATTCCCAGCTAGTTTTAAGGACTCAAATAATGATGGCAAAGGTGACTTAAAAGGTATTCTCAAAAAACTAGACTATATTCAAGATTTAGGTGCATCTGCTATTCGTCTCAATTATATTTATCAAGCTCATAACTATCCTGAAAATTATGATAATATTACTACCTTGATCCAAATAGATCCAAGTGTTGGTGATCTTAAGGATTTTAGAGATTTAATAATTGAAGTACATCAAAGGAACATGTCTTTGATCCTTGATATTCCTGTTGTTTCCTTGTCTAAATCAGATTCCCCATCAAACTTTACTAACACTGTGTTGATATCTAATGAGACAGTAACAAGTCATGTTGATATCACTTCTGCAGCAATAGCGTTTTGGTCTAGTGAAAAGGTAGACGGCTTCTACTTAAAAGAATTAGAAAATTTTGTTGACGAAACTAGTTTTGGTAGGACATTGCAGCTCTGGAAAAAGATGATAGGAAATAATAAAATTTTGATGGCAAGTGAAAGCGCATATGAGAAGGCTAAGGGTGATGCATTAAACATCCTCCTATCTAGAATTGATCTTATTGATATTCACATAGACTTACATGAAGGTATAAATGGTCTTAAAGATCGTATTAATAAAGTAATTGCTGGGACTCTGTGGACAAAACCACACTATCCATGGGTGCATTGGAATATTGGGAACATTCATAGTGAAAGGATTTCCACCAAACATGTCAATAACACATTAGTGTTAACAGCTCTCGAATTTGTTTTGCCAGGAACAGTTAGTATATTTTATGGAGATGAAATAGGACTCGGTAATGTTGAAAGCGATTTGCACCAACATAAATATAACAAAGTGCCAATGACATTTTCTGATGAAAATAATAATTCTGTTATTGATTTGTCTTTTAATGCTAATGTTGATCCGAAATATCACTTCATTGATGTTATTAAAAGTTTAAGCAAAGTGAGATTAAATACGCCAACAATTTACTTAAGAAATATTTATAAGGATGGGAATGTATTAAAGAATATGGAAATTCGTAAAACTGAAGAGAATCTGGTGGTAATTGAACGTTGGTATCCTCGAAGGAATACTTGTGTGTTTGTCGGTAATTTAGGAAGTGTATCAATAACTACTGACTTGTCTACCATGTTTTATGGCGGCACTGTAATTTCTGGAACAAATGTCTCTCTAATCGGTGAAGTTATCTATTTAGATAAAGTCACTTTTCCTCCAAATTCTGCTATTATTTTAAAATTAGAGAAATAACTTGTAGGTCCCAAATGTTTTTTAATATATTATTAGTGTTTGTTTAATTAGTGTATTGGATTTAAAAAAGATCTGACAGTAATCGAAATGTTTAGTATTGTTTTAATTTTAACAGTATTAATCAAATCTATATACCATTATGAATATTTTTTGCTATTTACTATTGTTTTACCTTTGTTTATTATGGTACTTACTAACAGTAATTATTTTATAAGATTAAGAGTTAATTTGCATAGGTTGTATAGGATGTAAAATTATATTAGATCTGATTACCCTGTGAAATAGATTCAAATTATAGTTCCTGATTTACCAAAGAAATTGTGTGTGTGATATTTAATATTTTGTATGTAAACTTATAACAAGGCATGTATATGTACTTATAAAAAAAAAAAAACAATCTCAGAGTTACAAAAGTTTAATATACATTTGTACATATTGAAAACAAATATTATGTACTTAGTATATTTATTATTATTATGTACACATTATGATTTTAAAGTAAATAAATAGTTGTTGAAATTATTACACTTTCATTTACTATGATTACAACAAGCAATGATTTCTGATACACATATCTTTAATAACAGGTAATATATCAAACAGCGAGTATTTTATTACACAAGTAATATTTTCTTAAAATAATTCACTATTTTATAGCGAATTCGAGTTGTGAATTAAGTATATTTTTACACAAACATACAAGAATGAAATTATGCAATTTATTCACATTAGGTTAAGGGATTCATGCGTGTTTACTGTTTCTTTTAAATTCTGCTGTTAATTTTACATTAATTATACAGTCGGAAAGGCACATTTCGTATCACATATTTGTTGACATATAAATTATTGTGTTTCTTAGACTTCCAACATCCATAATATCATAGTGGAATTATTACAAACAAAAAAAACTGAACCTGTACCATGAACTTTCAAAACAGTATTGTGGAAGCGAGACGGCGAATTACTCTGCCCGTAGCACTGTCTCACTTACACGAGGAAGTAAGTCCTGCTTTAAGAGTTCATAGTAAGCGCCAGTAACGTTGTACAATATTATGTGGATATTTGGCAATAAGTATTCCTATTTGTAATTCGCCAAATTACTTTGGTATAATAACATGACGTTTTCTATAATGTCTAAAAATAATTTTAGGAATTATTTCTATTATGTTAAACTATTGAGCAATACAAATTAGAAAATTAATGTCAATATGATTCAAATGACCACAATGTTCTTTATGGCTCTGACATTATAAAATACCTACCTACTAGACATGTATCATAAGCTCAAAATGTTGAAAATGGGTTCAATAGTATTTTGCAAAATGTATAGAAAATTGAACATTTTAAAATAATCCGGTAAACCACACTCCTTGTCTCTGTTGATAAATATTTAATAACAGATGTTACATTTATACATAACAAGACAAGAATGTGTTAATCCAATATTGAATGTTCCGTAATTTATTTAAGAAATTATAATTCTTTACATTCTTGGTAATCATGGAAATAGAGTGTAATAGGTATCTATAAATATTAACATATTTAATTGTATTTAAAATAATAGTCTTAATTAGGATCCACATGTGTATCTCTGTTTGTTGATATAGGTATCTTGTAACATTTAAGTATACTTCGAAGTTTTTAAATTATGTTTGTTTAAATATTTTTAAATAAATTTAAATGCAATAGAACATTGATGCAAATGTGGCTCCAATCTTAAGTTCTGGGGGCACTAAGCTCAGTCTTTAAATCGGTGGATGAAAGATCATAGCACTGGAAGGATCCACAAGTAGTAGGTTTATTTATCATAATGTCATGAGCTCGGTTGAGATTTTTTGATTTTAGCTACTGTTGGATGCATGACATACGTATTAGACATTGCTCGCGGCGTATGACTTTCAGTAACCGGCAATGCTGGAAGTTTATCTGTGGGGTTTCGTATCATAATTTTTTTCTGAGACCCTGTCATTACCCTCTTAGCATTACATTCTTGTTTATTCTTATGATCTATGTTATCGGTGGTGTTTGGAACAGACTTTAAACACTTCCGTTCACTTTCACAGTCACTACCTGATTGTCTAGTTAACTTTGGAGCACCAAAAGCTTTTGTTTGTTTTAATAACGATCGGTCGTTACACAAGGCTGCTATGAGAGGCAGATCAAGATTTTTACTTTTCTCGCGAAGAGTTTTTATGTCTAAATCACAATTAGAGTCTTTCACTTTATTCACACACACATCACTGTTAGCGTTCGACGTAGTTGGCGGAGGTTTTACTTCCCTTGAGTAATTAACAAGTTTCTTTTTGTATTCATAAGGCGGCGGGGGAGGCGGAGGCATTCGTCTCATTTTAACGGGCGGCGGATCCTTGGCATTCAACACATTCTCGTTTGATTTCGTCCGCACGAAATGCGAAACGTCCGGTACTCGCGCAGATAGTTGTGGCCGTTCAAGATTTATGGAATGGTTGCTCAGCGACGTTCTGCTCGTTAACGAGTACCAACTCGTTCGCGTTCCAGGTAACTGGACGTAAGAATCCGAGAGATTTTGGATCGATCCATACATGGACGATGCAGACATGGAAGTAGATAGGTACGGTGTACTTCTATACTGTAGGCCATTTTTGTGCATATTTGATACGCGAACTTCGGTCAGTTTATGATCTAAGTAGTTTTGTTGCGAGACGGCTGGATCTTGCATGGGGTAGTAAACGTAGTCGACGTCGCTGTAGAGTTGTTGCTGGAACATGGGATTGTGCGGTGGAGGCGGGGGTGGCAGCCGCGCAGCTGGCGGCGGTGGCGGCAGACGGGCGCGTCGCGCTGGTGGCGGAGGAGGAGCCAACTTCATCATGGCTACCAGCACATTAGAATCTACTCCATGAGACATTTCTCTCGATGGTGACAGATTGTTGTTAATCCCCTGCGCTAATTTGGACCTCTCAGCCCGGCGACTGGATGCTTGGTGTCGCTTAAACTTTTGGAACTTGTGTTCTAAGACCATGGGGCTCGCAAATGTTCTTTCACTAGACGCGTTCACTTCGCCTGCTTCAGCTTTAAGAATTGTTATCATAGGTTTTGACGTAACCACTCGGGCTGCTACTTCTTCCTTATCACCCAGTTGCTTTATAGATCTGACCGATGCTGTTGAGCCAGGATATGCAGGAGGAGCTTTCAAAGGCGCCGAAGCAACAGGGGCAACAGTTTGATGGTTATACTCGTAAGGCGGTGGTGGTTTATCAGGAAAAGGAGGTCTTATAGGCGTGTCACCATTTATATCAAAAATATTTGGAAGAGATAAGTTCAAAAGTTTACGACTGTCAATTCGGGTTGGAGGCGTTGGAGGCCGATCAAAAAAGGAGTTATTTGGGTAGTGATCATCTGAAGGAGCAGTATCTTCATGACCCTGAAGGTAACTGTCACCAGAAAAAGGAATCGGCAACCTCACATAGTCCGAAACTGAATCGAGAGTGTCGCTTACAGATTGACTCTTCGGATATACACCTCTTCCAACTATCAGATCACTTAGTTCACTCGCCGTCAGTAGATTATGTTTCTTATCGGTTGGATCGCTGCCGTCCCCGTGAAATGAGATTGCACTAACATTTGAATTTGTTCGTTCTCTAAATATATTTTCTTTATTGTGTTGCTCTGCTTTTGGGAACTTTGCAGCTCCGTCGACGCAGTCTGAACTAGGTTGAGATGACTTTAATCTTAATGTACCGGTTGTGTGACTAGTTCTTTCTGACTTGTTTTTCAGTATTGAGGAAACGCTATCAAAATCGGCCAGATCATTTTCTTTTGATGGTTGGTAGCTGTCATAATGTGACCCATCATAATCAGTTCTACTGCTTTCAGATAAAGTGCCCATTTTTGAACGCGCTGTAAGTTCAGAACTACTCATGGTATAGACTCCGCTGGTTTCACTTGACGCGGCTACGGTTACTGGTTGACCCAAACCGTCGTATAAAGCGGACGCCGTATCTTGCGAATACTCTATATCAATACCAACTGTGCTGTTGTCACTAATCATTGAATTTTGAGCGGTGTGACTGTATCCAAGTTCTAAACTACTTGCGTTTGAAGTTCTGCTCAGTGTACTTAAACCCGCTCTCGCCATTATCACCGTACTACACGATGATGAACATTGTGATCCTGTGCATTTTAGTTTATTAGATCTTGGACTATCGGTCAGGGTTTCACTAATACTTTGATCAGGTAAAGAAGTCGTTTCTTCTAATTGGTTTATGGAATGTTGTTCTGGTAATGTCATTTCATTTCTACTAACATTCTCACTATCGTCTTTAGTCTTCTTTACACGGATTTTAGACTTCTGAAGTTGCAATGAGGATGTTTTACTTAGGGGTTGGTTATCTTGAGGTATATTTCGGATAAAGTAAGAATTTGAACTGTCCAGCAAATGAGCAAAAGCTAGACTTTCAGTCGAGGGTGCTGGGGGAGAGTCAATCATTATTTCTAATTCATCTTCAGATTGTACTCTGTCACTCACAATCCCTGAAGTTGTGTTTGAACTTGTAGAAGAAATGACTGATATTCTTTGTTCACTTTTGTTTTGATTCGACTGAACATTCAACGACTTCGAGTAACCAAAACAAATTTTGCGTTCTTCCTCCTCCTTTCTCAATATTTCATTAAATTTTGGAGCGATCTTCATAGAGAACTGATGAGTCTCTTTACAGAGAGCAAAAAGATATTTACACTTTTCCTCACTAGAAGAGAACAATGTCAGTTTCCCCTCCTCAGTTCTGATCTCAAATTTCTTTCGATCGAAACTTAATTTACCGATCGCACTCCATATGAAATTCGACAGTTGTCCGTTATCAGGCAATATCTTGATACCCTTTGCTGTGACAAGAAGCCAAACCGTACCTGGCTCAGGTTCCGATTTAGATTGTTTTAGGCGATATCTATGCGAGTTTATTGTGTCAGGAAGAAGACAAACTTCTCTTATGAATCTGGTTTCTGCGTCAGGTTTAGTGAGGCCTCGGTGTTCCCGATGGCAGGCGCGCATCGCGGCCGCTACCCAATCGCCAGTAAGAGATGCAGGGGCATAATCTTCTACCTTGAAGTAATCTCTGTCTTCAAATGTGTCTGCGTCACCGTATTCTGCTTGTAAAGCCAGGCCGGTGAGGAGTAAGAGAACTTCAGCTGGTAAGGCGTCCCGTGTTCGCACATTTTGCCGCAGTTGTAAGAAGTATAGGTGGCGGCCGATTTCATCGTGCAGAAGCAGTGGACTCTCCACATGAAACTGCACGACCAGGTGCAATTCAAGTAGTGGCTTCCCGTTCGCGTCCAAACCCTTTAACAATAAAAATAAACTTAACACTTTATTCAAAGGCACGGATTTAGATACTTGTAATTATATAATCTGGGATCAAGGAAACGAGATATTATAACATAAGATTATGTAATTGTATATGACCGTGTTTACATGAGAAGGCATAAAATACTACGAAAATGCATACTCACATGGGTGTGGGATGATCTCCAACTCTTTGGCGCATATTTTGATAGTTTGCTTTCTAAGTCAACAAACAAGTATTCTCCATCTGAAAAGATTATTTAAGTTTTAGTTAAATTTAACCAAAACTATTGATTATGTATGGCTTAAAGGATTTAAAACCATATTCTGAAGTCACTAGGTATTTACGTACTATGCAATTAATTCGATTCTGTATGCTTTAAATTCATAATGGCCAGTCTAAAAACGCTATGTTTAGGTACATGGGGAGTTTATAAACCTATATAGAAAATAAGTTTGTACCGTTTCACAATACTGTACTATTTAGGAGTGCCTCGTATAGACTATTTTGAGTATGTATACGTTGGGTATACCTCTAGGTATACAATAAAGGCACAATACTATGTCGATAATGTGACATTGTGACGCTGCTACATACCTACCTATATAGAACATTGATTACCCAACAGCGTTTGTTTGCATAGTTAGACAGAATGCTTACGAAGTGGAATGCGTGACGCCATGAATACATAATGATATTGTTTTGTGAAATCACTTTGCGATCGCTTAGAACTTTAGTCAGGTGCGGCAATATGTGTAAGGTTTAAAGCGAAAATTATCACTTGATTATACTCACTTTGCAAGATTGCTAAACCAAATAGTTCCGTGTCGGTCATGCCTTGTAGTTGTGCGTGGGCATTGGCCAAAGACTTTAGTTCTTTGACTCTTGCTTTGGCTTCTACAACGAAGTGGAGAGGTTGGGGCTGGCCGGGCATGCGCAGGGACAGAAACCGCGCGCCCGCGCCGAGCGCGCGCGTGTCTCCGCCCAACGGCCCGCGAACCGAACACAGAGCACGCATGTCGCATCTCGAGACCACTGTTACTCGCACTGGAACAAATAACATTCAACTTTAACATCATATAAATCTCATGTCTAAAAAATCTCAGTTTTACGATATCGTTCGAAGGCAAGATAGAATTTAAAAAAAAAAAAAAATTATGTCTTTAACATTTCTATATGCTATCATGCCTTCCTACTTCTTTTAGAACTTGATGCGTTGTTATATAATAATTTCCATTATAATCGATGTCTCTTCCATTATTTTTTGGTAGCCTTAATAGGAAAACATGATTTTCATATTTTGCTGTGTGGTTTCTATTATTAAACAAATGTAAAAGTTTTAACAGGCTGTATCTGTAGAAGTAGAATTATTTAATCGGATTTGCATTAGATTAGGCTAAGGATTATGATCTAGAAGAGAGAGATATAAAGATATTCTATATTTGGTAAATAAAGGATCCTATTCACTGCAGCCTAAACGGCAAAGGAATGTCGGATCTGCGCCAGCTGTGCATTCCATTATTTTTTTTCGTCCGCGTTCACCATTTTGCCAGGGCGGTAGTTACCTGACGTTTTTATGATGCCCATTGTTCAACTCACTTGTAAATATAGAGTTATCATAGTTTTAAAATTTTGACGCAGTAGCATATTTTATTCTTACATGCAATGAACATTATGTAGGTCGGTACTATATCAGATCTCAGTACTATACTACTACGCTTTTCCGAGAATGGGCCTTTCGCTGGCTGGCATTTCGTACAATGTAATTTGATGCTAAACAAAATAAATGATAAAGGTGCAGAGGTCAAATATGCTATTGAATATCACAAGACAATACAGACAAGAAGACACTAGGAGGCCTTTGTATGTAACGTACGAGATGAAGTTTTGTGTTCTTAATTATAGCGGTCAGAATTTAGACGGCAGAATCGTTCTAACACTATATACTCCACTGTATGGATGATCTATATCAGTGTATGTGGATAAATAATACTTTTATCAGAGTTCATCCAAGCGGCTTTACTCTTGACTTAGCATTTAATTGAAATGAACGGTTCTTTAGCGCGGTCAAGGGTCTTATGTCGTAATTTGTTCAGACGATTCGAGACCTAGGTCCATGAGTCATTAATTGTTTACTTTTACTTCCGCGCATCAAGTTGTCCATGACATTGTGAACGTAACAATAGCTATTCGGTATTTTCAATGTCTTAAATGTTTAGACAACATAGTTGGTTATCATCACATGTGTCAATGAAATTATACAAGCACAGTTTTACACGGGATACAAGTACCTAACTCCTAAGAAGGATAGGGGATCCACAGAGGGAAATACATTTACCAAAAACGATAGGCCTTGACGTTAGGAAAATGAGTTATAGTTTATCCTTTTGCTGTTTTTGATAACTTTGCAAAGAAATCTAATGCACTGCACGCCCTCAAAAGTATATACTAAATTCGTATACTACATATTATTTACATGTTTGTATTGGAATTTCAGTAATTTTACAGGCATACATAGAACCTATGCAACTTTAGTATTAACTTCACAGTTTTTATGGATTGAAACATAAATCGCTAATTTTATTGTATTTTTACAGTGTGTTTTAAAGTTCCTTATTTCTTGTACGGACTAAGCATACTGAACCCAGTTAAGATTATTGTAGAACGACTCTTTAAACTTTTATTTATGTGGGCCAAGAGTATAGTGACTCCGGTTTAATGTAATCGAATCAACGCTGCAGTGCGAACTTGCTACAAAACGATAACTACAAAATAAATTGTGGTGTAAGACCGCGTAAACACGACTATCTGATGGTAAATGTTATTGTTATTTTACTATTGGGTACATGTGCTTCTGTACTAACTATTCTGTTTTAGTAAGTGGAACGTTTCGTTGCTCGAGAAATTATTAACAAAATATTTCCACGTGCTGTTTGAACACCTAGGTAAGTAAGTATTTAGACCTTAATGTAGATTGTACCATTATGTATTCAGCGCTATAGCAGATAGCTGGTACCTTTCCGTAGGTAGGTACATAATTTTAAAACGTTTATTGGAATGTAGAACCACCAGATCACGTAAAAAAACTAGACGCGAATAAATTTCATCCCATCCGGTACCTCTGCGGCTCTTCAGCTCTTGATAGCCATAAGAACATGTTTTTTGTTTTAGTAAATGCGCGATAGTTTGTGATGGCGGTCAGGCGCAGCGGGGCGGGGGCAGACCGGTCGGCGCAGGCGGCTGCGGGCGGCGCGGCGCGGGGCGGGGGCGCTACGTAAGCGCGGTAGCAGCGGACGGCGACGCGAGGAATGCGGACGACCTTCAGATGCCGAGCGCCCCTCCCCTTACGCCAGCCGCATCTTGCGTCCTCGCATACCTAAGGCCGTCGTTGCCTCCACTTTTCGACATCTCGCTACCAATTTTGACACTCACAAAATAAGGACAATAATGAACGAATGGTCTCCTAAACAGGGTCATCTATTTGTTATCTCTTAATCGTTACGATCGCGGCCAATGAATGGAGTAGGTATTTAAAATAGCGTGGCCAGTTTTTTACTTAATTTATGGTAATTCCTTTACCTTGAAAATAATTGTAGTAGACAGCTAGTCGAATATTTTTATAATACGACAATTCAAATTCTAAAACATCCTTCTAATAACTACAAGACTATAAAAGAGACATAAGTTATTTCAATACAACACAAAATATATTTTTTAAATCTACCCATATTAGGTAGGCAGGTACTACATACGTACATCAAAGCACTTAATATGCTGTACATAGGTAACAAGTAAAAGATATCTCTTTCAATTAGGATAAATCAAATACTCCTGCAATATGTATGAGAGTAGTCCATTTTCAATTCTACTATTTTATAGCTCTTTTTATGGTTTCTTATTAGTCGGTTCCACACACATTTCCCATACAATCATGCGTATATGGTAAAAAGGAGAGTCCCAATCATTAACCAGTCTCATAAATAAACTTAGTTTTCCCATTTAGACATCCAGGAAACGAAATTGAAAAGGTCCTACTTTATCTAATGATGAAGTACTAACCAAAGTTATAACTTGGAAAGACTAAAGATAGAGCAGGTTATTTATCCCATTAGGAATGACGTCAAGTTTGGACGTCAATAACCAATTATATCTACACGACAAGTAAAAATATGAAGAATTTATTTTTATTACGCTTTAGTATAGTTTGATGTTTTAACTTAGACCTAAGTTATGTATCTTCACACATTTTGTTTAAGTAGGTATTTAAGAATGTTCTATGCTGTTCAACGAGCCAAATGTTAATAACGTTTTGATCTGCATTTCTATGTTGTTTGGTTCTTTAGAATTAGGAGTTTTGGCAGTTTGTTTAGCTGAGTTTAGAGCTTTTTAGAGCTTATGTCACAATTCTATCTAAGATAGGCAACGAAAACTATCTATGGATATGTTATTAATCCTACCTTCATAGAAGTAGATAAATTTCTACTCAATAATCACAAGACAAGGCTACTTAGATATAACCAGATAACTAGACAGATGACGATCTAGGTTTTCTCACAAATGTACAAAGCCTCTAAAGTGTATTATGTTATGTCTATCTACCATAAACTGTCGTCACATTGTCTTGAAATTCCTGACGTTGTTACTGGCTCTTTGCCACTGGAAATGTGACAACCGTTGTTGTCATACAACTAAGTGAATAGGTGCGTACCTATTGGACGAAAGGATCAGGAAAATAGAGAGTTGTTTTATTTAAGATTCCAGTTAGCGGGGGGATATGCCTATGTGAAATCAAGGAAATATTTATGACGGATTGTAGATTGATTATTAGGACATAGTTTTAATAAATATCATGATAGCCAGTAGGTTGTGTCAAAGTTTTTAGATTCGTATTTCGAAGACTTAGCCCAGACTCCGTACCTGTTTTGGTATGCCTATGTAGTTAACATGGGAAGCGAGAGGAGTGTAAATAGGCACGTATTAGTAGTTTTAGAGCCAAGTTTGATATATTATATTGATACGTCGTGACATTCTCATGTGGTCTCATGTGGACAGTCTTATTGCCAGCCTGTTTTCAGCGCTCCAGCGCCTAAGTTCAGACTTTTGTAGGCTGGGGAAGGACTTCAAAAGCAAGGATGTTTATTTTAATATTAAGATGGCTGACTAGAGAGTTAGGTGTTGAAAACTGGTGTCTGTAAAATGCAAGGACATCGAAGATGATCCTCAAGATATAATATCTTGCTTAAACCTGCATTACTACTTAAGTAGTCAAAGTAGTATTAAAGTAAAAACTATAAGTAGTGTGTAATGTGATATTCATTACATCTTGCATTTGTATTAGAGTCACGGTCAATAAAGTGCCGGCTATCACAACATCTGACTTAATACGTAATAATGCAAGCGTTCCAATGCTAATTGTATTGTCAAACAAATGGGCACAATAGGTGTTTAACAGTATGTAGATACCTACGTAGGTACTGAGTTGCGTGACTTCTACAAAGTGCTTTGCAGTTGCATAGGATTAAGACCAAAAGGAAATTACATTGTACTAGTTTAGCGTGAGATAATGTAGTTATTAAGTTGTATATCCGTATACCTTAGGTGTAACGCTTGCCTACTTGACGTGATTAATCATTCATCCATTGCTAGATTATACATAATAATATGATATAGGTTCTAGAAATAGGCAGTTGACATAAGTTGTAGTCACTTACGTCTAAATTATATCTTCAGTCATTCACAGCTATATTGCTTATTCTAGGTCTAAGACAGTGTGAGGGGTTTGTGCCTCGCGAGCCCTAACTGCACTCGCTGCGGTAGTTCGTGGATGGGTGACCATTTTGTAAAGGAACCGATAACCCTCCATCCCTCAGAAAGCCTGTTAAGCCATTGATCGCGACTGTCATGCGTTCATGCACATTCGACATTCGTTGATGCATTACAACTCTGATAACTGTCAACCAGACTTACCGAGAGATATTCTTATGTAAGCCTAGTAGTCAGATATTCCGTAACTCCGTGTTAAATATTCGATAGTTGAATACGGCAAGATAAAAAGCCGATCCCATAATATCTTAGAAAAGGTTTGGCAAAGGAAGTAAGTCAGTGTTATAAATTTATTTCATTGGGTTCAAATATTGTATCAAATCGGTTTAATCTATATTTATAATCGTCAGAAATAGTTACTGCCTACTAGGGTTATAAATTTAAGAGTTTTTAAGCTTCTTAGGTACCAAGTAAGAAAATGAAATAAAGTTTATACACGAGCCAGCTATAATTTTTCAGGTGCCAGCTGAATTTAAATACTAATGCGATGTGATTTAATAATTGTAAGTTAAGTACCTTACTAGTTATTATCTATTTTCACCCTTTAACTGCCACCTTAAGTTGCTAAATGACGAATTTTATGGGTCATCCTCAGTAAATAACCATTTTCCATCCAATACATAATGCCTGCATCATTATTTCTTCATATATTCTAACAATAAATAATTTTCGAATACCTACGTGTTCGCGTTTAAGAGCCGACAAAAAATGCCATAAAATTTTAAGTACGCTTTGTCATTGGTTAAATTTACTTTTATTTACCTATTCGTTCTGCTATCAGAGGAATGCGGTCGCAGTGTTAGTCGTTTATTACGAGCTAATGAATCATCAAGTTTATCAATCACTGCAGTAATGTAGTAATGAGTTAGACCACCAAGTAATTAAGCTTCAACATTTTATACTTGCATAGTTTTTAACATGACGTGTAAAGTACAGTTAGGTATGTAGAAACTACGTACATTCTTTGTCATTCAGATAAATGTTACTTTTCTTAGCCATTTTTGCAATATGAGATTAAGATATTGGAAAGGTATACCTTCGAACATGTTATGGCGTTAACTTGTAAATTGATGATGCTAGAACTTTAGTTCGTCCTACCGTCCTACTTACAACTTTAGATCTAAGCTTGGCGTTGTTATAAAGTTCTGCTTTTGAACTTATCCGATCTATCTATAAATTGATCGATCGACCGATCTGCGTCCTTGGTATAAGTGTAAATATTCTCAATTTTGCTTATATACAACATTCTACAATATTAAAGTCAAAATGGATTGGTGCCTACCGACAAAATTCATACAATAATTTTCACTGCCTATTGGGGATATAAATTAACTATCATCTGTCAGAATTCTATCTCGGATAGGAAAGGAGACAACAAGTTAGTGTTAGCTATTTATTTCTAGAGCAGCTCCATAGGTAACTTTAATAAACGACTATTTCTTTGATGTTCTTCGAGTTCCATTAGGCACTTGATTATTATAATATTTTTATCGTGTCATGTCTTTTAGATACTGAAATTTTGAATCTCAAATTAATTTTAAATGTTTATTACTTGTTTCTGTTTTCTATGGTGATAAGTAGCTACCTACATCTGGATAGATATACCTATGATTTTCAATTGGGAGTATTTTCACATTCTTTTGGGAATAAAAGTTTACGAGGATAAAAAATGGAGTCTAAAATTGGTTTCGGATATCCATTAAATGTTATCAATTAATTATAAGAAGCACGCATCCGCCTACCTATTCGGTAATGATGAAGTGGTTCTAAACAACTGACCTTTAAAATTTATCAGAATTAATTTCAAAACATTCTTTCTGCGTGGACGTCATTAAAGAAATATTAAAACTGATCCTTGTGAGTCATGCAGGATGTTTGTTCATATTACAAGTAGACCGTGACGCGATGAACTATACATAATCCCGTTTGTTTTTTCGGACTAGTTTTGCAGGTAGCACTTACGACATCGACATTTTAATATCAACACTTCATGAATACTAGCCAGATAGGTGGTACAATAACTACTTGCCCATTGCTCAACAGTATTCGTTTACTGCCATGGTTTAGTAAGTATTATTAAGTAAAAATATAAGTATTCACTGCGTATAACTGGAGGTAATGTTATGAGGTTCACGTATTTCAAAATCTCTATCTTCGATAACCTATGTAAATTATGCAAGTGGTATGCGAATGCTTGGCCGCAATAAGTATACCTTCGAGATGCCAATGATATTACGTGCACGAATTGAATGTGTACCGTGCGTTTGGAATATCTATTCACTGAGTTACACTTGATTGTTGTTTCCGGCAAAAAATACAACCGGGATTGGTTCTTGTGAATGTTGCAGATCATGAATATTAGTTATGTCGATGTAGCTATGTACTTCTATGATCTTTTTCAAACCTTTTTAGTTGTATTATAATTGCGTATTGTCCTAATAAACTGTTTACCTAACTACAAAGTAGGTAGTAGTAAAAATAATGTGGCTCCTTATTATGTCATAACTTCCATGAAAGATTCCTTCATTGAATGATACTACATCTAAGAGGTATTGTTAAAGTGCACACACCAACCTAGCAAGCTACGTCTATATTTTACAACATTTAGATTGGTTTAATAGCCGACTTCCTACATGAGTAGCATGCAACCTACAATGTTCTGACGTTTGTTTGCCTGTAATAACATATGATAAACGCTATCCGGCTACATTGACCACTTGCCACAGTGAGCATGGCTGGTATTGCTGCGGTGGTGGTGTCGAGGAAGGGCGCGTGAGCGCAGGGTCAGCGGCCGCGGCGCGGTCGGCGCGGGCGCGCGGAATTCGAGCTATGCGTATGAAATGAAAGTGGCCGCATCGTGAAAGCGCGCGCATCCACTGCGGCTGTCCGTGGCGCCGTCTGGGTTCACCTCACTCACCATGAATAGACAAATCCAATGCAGCTGCACGTAAAGACACTATATTCCTTGGTTAACCGCATCCATTGGCACTTCACTGCACTATAAGTCGCGCGATCTTGTGAGCTAAAAGGCGCGACGACTAACGTCGAGGCGCACTAAGTCCATGGGCGCGCTAGTACGACTGACTGAAGCGAAGTGGGCGCGTGGGTCGGCGGCGAAGGCACAGACGAAGGCACGCGCGGGGCGCGCCGCGACTTCGGATCGGTGGAATGCGGCAAGTTAGTGGCGCGCGGGTACCGGCCGAGGCCCACTGTAGGCTGGAGCCTCCGTGTGGGTACGCTGTAGACGCGACTCGCCGGCGCGGCATCGCCGTGCGGACGGAATGCGCGCGGTCAACCTCTGCCCATTAAAATAAATAGAATTTCCAAACACTTTGAGGCCGCGGCCCCAGCGACCTGCCTATAAGCACCTCTAATCTTTTGTTTAGCTTACAGTTAAGTCGACATCTGGGGCTCTAGAGCGCCCACGCTGCTAAAATGTTTATTTTAAGAAATTATTTTATTATTTGATTGCCAAGGAAGGGTTATTGTAATGAATGGTTCACAAAAACCGTAAAGACAATTTTATATAAATTAGCTAGATATTCAAATTAATCTATTAGTTACTTTCACTTCTTAACTATTTAGTTATTTACTGTATTTTATACATTTCTACCTTCGAGATGTTTATTATGCATTATGACAAATATTTATCTAGGTACTAAGCTACCCAGATATTCATATAATATCTATGATTCAATGGGTGCAATAATTTACCATCAAACCGTCATACTGTGTTATCCAACATTATTTATGAATTTGAACGCCTGCTAAGCTAGACTTGAATATATTCTAATTTATATATTACTAAACTTGTCAAACAGGTAAAAAACCTACAGTAGAGTGATATCTAAAAACTATTATAATAGTTATCGTTGCAATTTAACTATTAAAGTCCTTATAAAAGAACGATTCCTTAACTTTTTTCGTCCTTACGTTTTTTAATTATGGTTTATGAAAAACATGATATGAAGTCCAATATAAACATCGAGGCATATCTAAGCCTCGATCAAAGTCCGGTGAAGCAGTCAAACAATCCGCTCAAGCTAACTGCGGTGGAACTCTTCTAAAAACTTAATCGATGGTTTTCTCCAAAAGACACCCATTTGATTTGTGACAGCTTAAATTGAATGTCCCTATTTCTTAAATCAATCCATTAGTTGCTTTCCTATCAGAGATGGAAATGTGACTGAAATGGTTTGACAATGGTTAGAAAGGGAAAATCCAGAAAACAATCTGCGGATATGCGTGAGTGCCTGTCACTTGGAAATAGTGAGAGCTGTAAACCACTGGGTTATTAGAAAAGAAACAGAAGTTAAAAACAAATACTTATCAAATATATTATATTTCTTGAATTAAGCAATAAATATACAATTGATAAGTTTGATTTCCAATAGAGCTGTTACTTTGAGGAATCTCTTGTTCGTTGCTATGCCTTCTGATAGTACAAATCCCGTAATGTATCTCCAACTCGCCATTATATTCACTTCATAAGGCTGGGTGGAGGATTATACCCCGTGGGACGGTTGCTGTATCAAGTTACTCGGTATTTTATGCAATATTTATTAGTAGGTAGTGGATAATTTTCCTACATATCTATTTATTTTACTACTATTTATTTAAAAAATTGAAAGTTTCTTAAAAATCATTATTTAATAGTTATTTTAGTAAAATGTGGAACTCATTTTGCTTGTCTAAATATTTTTTCAAGCTATAACAGTGTTTTCATCAGTCCACGAAAGGCAAAGGAACTTACACAGGTCATCATCTGGTTAGCCTTTTCCTAAACTTTGTTGGGGTCTACTTTTAGTATTACCGGATTCAGCTGAATACCGTATTTTACATGGAGCTACTGTTTATCTGACCTACACAATCCATTTTCTAAATCCCATAGTAAGACTGGTTACTTACCAAATCCTGAAATGTAATATAAGATGTTGATCTATATGTGTTGTCTTGTCTTGTCTGAGACTATTCCTAACACAATCCTAACATACAAAAATAGTAAATGGAACAAAAAAGTTTTTTTAATGTTGTCCATGGTCGAACCTAGAACCTTAAACTCGAGTCTTGGCTATAGACAATAAGTTATGTCATGTGATAGAGATGAGCACATGTCGAGTTTAAAATATATCGAAAATTTTTTTAACATTAACCATAACCTTATAACAATTGAACAGTTTATTGATATAATAGTAAATCAGTAATAGTAAAAAATATTCCTAAAATATGTAACGTTGTATTTTATAGGTAACTAACGAATTACTTCTGTTTCAAATTGTCATTAAATCTAGCCTAAACTCTTTACAATTCTATATATAGTGTCATTGTCATTTTTGAACTTTATTGCCATAAATTATTAACTAATAATTGTATTAACAATTAAGTTGGTACTAAAATCATTGGGCATTAATGGTAATAACTAGACACCAAAGCACAACTAAGTATCGTTACTTGCTTGTGCTGTGTTTATTTTAGGAGAATTCCCATCGATTATAACGAGACTTTACAAATCAATGTCAGTATTTCTGCGCAGAAAACTTCTTGTCCTAGCATTTAAACGGCTTTTTTTTTTGGTAGAGATCTTTGCAGTTAGCCTGAGCGCAGGCTCTGACTGTTTCACCGGACTTTTGGCAAGGACATTAAGGCCTCCAGCCAGAGCAATAGGAATAAACTAACTACGTCAGCAACGTCTACTAAGGGTACCCCCTGCGGGGTTTGGACCACGACTTAGTGCGTTGCTAACAATCTTAATAAAGCAAAACAAAAAGGGATGGCTGGATCTAAATTTTTATTATTTAGGGACATATTTTTATTGCCATTTTGGCCGGTTCGGGCCAGCTTAGCCTAGGGACGGGGGGATTACATATTTTACGTTACTATTATTTATAATACTCGACGGGCCTCTCCGGCGAGGACGTAATATACGGCGGTTGTGTTTTGTATTGCTACTGCTAGCTAAATCGAATGCTTCTTGGAGAAGCGTTGTTTTATCGTCGGGGTAGGAGAGTCATTTAAAAGGCGCTGCTATGTTTAACAACATGGGTATGGACGGCTTGTAATGAAAAATATTATTTGTCGATAAAAAGGTACACTAGGCATCACTACAACTTCTAATCAAAATTGCTGTCACTTGTGATTGCTGTCACTGTCATTTGAAACGTCAGATCGAACTTTTCTTGTTGATTGTCGCAGATAATTTTGGTGATTATTTAATAAACGTTAAATTCTTTCAAGTTTTGTGACTCAAATTAAAAGAACATTAAAGTGAGAAATGATTCTTTCCAAAAGTACTATATATGTTTTGTGTGTATTATTATTGGTGTCCATATTTATGGCAAATATATTGAATATAATTGCTACGGATCATAATTTCTACATTGAAAACGAAAATGAAGGAATAAATTATACCAAATATTTAGGTGAAAAGTATGTCAAAATCACAGATACTACTAAAAATGTAATCTGGTTTCTCCAGGTAGGCACAATTTAATTTATTATTGTTTGCTTGATAAGCTTGATCATAATGTTGTGACGCAGTTTTTGAGACAAAGGCGACAGAGAATGGACTATTATTGTTATCATGAATAACGCCGGCCCTTTGTGTACCACTGTATTATTAGATAATTTGAGTTATATATTTATAAACATTGCAAAATTTAGATTTCAGATATACATATCAGTATATTTCGTGATCCTGGTCGAATATCTCAGTTTCAACAGTTTTGTGACAATACAGTAAAGAAAATAAAACCTGCCTTAGTGTTGGCCACAGGGGACCTTACTGACGCTAAGGCTAAAGATAATCTTGGTAGTTCCCAAGTGAAAACTGAATGGATATACTATCATAACATTATACAGGAGTCAGGAGTCACTGAGAATACTGTCTGGTTAGACATAAGAGGAAATCATGGTAAGTTTAATTTAATTTATTTTTGTATAATTAAAGATACTTTTATTTTGCTATTTGGGCTAAAAAATCATACAAGCATTGCTGGCTGAACTCTTGATAATAGAAGAATAAAAAAATAAGAGTTTAAAAAATATACCTGCTGAATATTATATAACATGATAATATTGCAAAATTGTAGATTGCTATTTTATGCTTTAGTAGTGGATAGAAACAGGGTTTGTAAAGAACCACAATACATGCATGATGCAATACTTTTTATAGTCGGGTAACTGTCCCACATATTACTTGTTTTCTAATTTATTCTGTGCATAAGTGACTCATTTGCTAGGTTGTATACCAAAGTGTCTTTTATTCTATGCAATGAGTCTTTATTATGATGGCCTATCACATTAAATAAACAATAAAACCTCTTTGTTGTTACATGATGCAATAGAATATCTTATATCATAATGTCTTAAAGATTGCCTTTATTGAGCGTAGATAATCTGGGGGTGTTATGTTGATAACAATAATGTATTCTTGTATAACTCCTTTAATGTTGTTAGTGAAAACCACCTCTGTCCTCTCCTTGCAGATAATTTTAACATCAGGACAATAAACGCCCAAGAGAATTACTTTAGAAACTTCTCTGTACAAGGTCAGACTCATGCTAAATCCTATGTGTACTTTGAGAACAGGAATGGTGTTAAAGTTGCATTTTTGGGTATTGATGCATGTCCAGACCCTGGACTAAGACGGCCATTTAATTTTATTGGTATCTTAGATGCAAATGAACAACAAGTTATACAAAAGCTAAAGGTGGAAGCAGAAAGCAAGGCTGATCACATTGTCTGGTTTGGACACTATCCTACCTCATGCATATTGCCTCTGAAGAAAGATGCTCATTGGATGAACTTGCGCCAGCTTATTGGCAGCAGTCATGGATCACAGGTCTATGTTTGTGGGCACTTACATTCCATGGGTGGACTGGTTCCAAGAATGTATACAAAACAGAAAAAAGGTTACTTAGAACTTGAGCTAGGAGACTGGAAAGACAACAGAATGTACAGGTTGGCTGCTATAGACCATGGACACTTTTCATTTATTGATCAGAAGCATAATGTTTGGCCTCTTGTGCTAGTCACAAACCCAAAGCACGCCAGGTACCTAATGCCTGGTAGAGAACCTTTGGATTTAATTCCTGAATCAACTCACATAAGAATACTGGCATTTAGTGATGTAAATGTTAACAGTGTGGAAATATCTTTTGATAAAATTAGTTGGATGGCATGCAGGGCTACAACACAGCCACTTTATGTTTGTCAATGGCTGCCTCACTTATTTACGAAAGGTGTACACCATTTGTTTGTGAAAGTTACTGATGATTTAGGGAGAGAGGCTAATATAGACCACCCTTTCACTTTAGACAGAAGTTTGATGAATTTCGAAATTCCACCAAGAATCTTACTTATGTTGGATGCTGGTGTAGTGGTAAGGATTACATAACATTTTTATAATATTTAAGATTATTTGGAATCTTTTATTAAAGTATGTTTTATTTGCAGTTTCAGGCAATTTTCGGAACACTTCTAATGGTTAACGTTTTACCACTAGTCATTTTAAGATTACAGAAATTTCCACCAAGATATCGAAGGAAAATTGGACGACATGTATTGAGACGAATTTGGTTGTTGAGTAAAATCGATCGAATATTTTATCCGATTGTTTTATACGCAGCATACGTACCTTTTGGTCCATGGGCCATCGGAGAACTTATAGATGGTCACATTGGAGCCATATTTGCTTGGGGTATATTGATAAAAGGTGCATTCCTGCCAGAACCATTTACTTATATGTATGGAAGTGTGCAGCTAATGTTTGTACAAATACCCTTAATATTTGTATTAGCCCATTGTTTAGATAATCGTCTATTTGGGCAAAACGTGAAAGGAATAAGGCGGCTGATAAAGAATTTGCCATTTGTGTTTTTACTGTCAATACAGTTATTATTGGCATACTTCTTTTGGCTAGAATATGGAACGATGTCGTTTATGTTCGGACCGCTAAGGACGTGGAGTATTGCTTTAAGTGTACTTTTGTGGTATAAGACCCTGAACTTGCCTCCAGAATATTGCAGGTAATATAAAATTCTTAAAATATCGTGTTCAACATTTAAAAAATAGATATGCTATGTATCCTTAAGTATCCTATATTACATATTTCCAGCCATTCAAATACAATAGCTAAAGAAACTTCTTTATTTTACATCAGAATTTAACTTAAAATATTTACAAAAATATAAAAAAATTAAGCCTACACAAGAATTAAGAGAAATTATAAACGAAATAAAACTAATAACTGTAATACGGCATCAAAAAGTCGCTGTCGACTGTAAGTGTGGATGAATTTTCTGATGCCTTATAGTTCTTAGTTTTATTAAGTTTATAGCTAAAGTAGATAGTAAATAATATTTTTTATGCACTATTGGATACTTCTTTGCAATTAATGTTTGGTATTTTTGATCTTTCCAGGAACTTGTTAAAGCTGAACGAGATGCCATCATAGTATTGTCACGCGGCTACTCCGGGGCAAATACATTTGAACAAATTGTACAGCACCTAGACATGTGATATTATTATGAGTTGACAGTAGTCGCTTTCCAAGCGCCAAGCAGACTGGGGCTTCGTGGAAGATATATACGGAACTTAATATAAATAAACCAATAATCTTATTTCATAGTCTATTATATATTTTTCAAAAGAAGTCGTTTGCACCAAAGATTATCAAAGTCAAGTAAGTTATTTAAGTATTAATATGAAGAGACAAGACATGGAATGAGGTTGCATAATGAATAGTAAATCTTGCTTTCATTACGAGACACGTTTACATCGTTTCAAGTTACACAATGGTGCCGATTCTCTTGTACACCGAACTAAACTAAACTAAAACTAAAATCTCTTATTTTTAGTTAGTTGGTTAAAGTAAGTTATTCTGAAAACAAGATTCTCTAAATTTAAATTACAGTTTTGACACAACTAAAATCGAGTTTGACATTCGTTAAGTTGAGTTGGCCATAGACCAAGATGGCACTAGACCATAGACACAAGCTGAATGAAAGTGAACGAAATGATCTGAATTGCAAAAAAAACCTGAGTAAAATCGAATAATTATTTAAAATTTGTATATTAGTAATCATTAATGAAGTTCAGGGAGCATATTGATGGCGTAAAACTTTATAACTGTTTATATTTATTTTTTAGTTTTTACTATCTGTGACCATAGTAATCCTGCTAGGGTTGTAAATCGAAAATGATTTAGAACTTTGGCGATACTTTTTCGGTTTTTAATAAGAAAATTACCTATAATTTTATTAAAATCAACGTTACTGCCGTTTAAATAGAAAAACAGGTAGCATGATTTATCCTGCTATTTATTTTAGATAATTAAAGCTAGTTAGAGCTTTATTGAGAGCGGCTCCATACCGGACTGGCGTATTCGCCAGCCAAGTAGCAGAGTGCCATCCCCGTTGTCCGTAGGACGTGTGGTGATGCTCCCCTCTTGGTAGAGGTTAACCGCCTCAGGATGTTGTTTCTTGCATGCACTTTCATTTTGGTGTTTATGCAGTTTTATTGATAAAACGTTTAATTACTCACACAATTAATTACGCACAACGTTGGCCGAGTCCTGATAATATCGAATAAGAGTGTAAAAAATCGATCTCGCAAAAACGGTTTGCGGATGTAGCAGTAATGACAGAAATTCAGGAATTAGGATTTAGGGTTGAAGAACAAGAAAATATTAACGAGAATATGAGAATATCAAATGTAATGTTTTGCAAGTTACTTTCTCATGACCTTCAACAATATTCTGGGAATAAACGTTTAATCATGATGCAAAAAATTATAAAGCTCTAAAAAATTATGAATAAAATTGTGTATTAAAAATATTATTTAAATAATTTAGTTAAGAGTATTTAAAATATATTTTTAAATTTCTCCTCTGTCATTTGGAATGGGTTGGATTGGTTTCGCAATCTTTCCAATTTAATTCTTTCTTGTATTTGTCTAAAAAATAGTTAAAAATAAATAGTTTCGTATTAGTTTATTACACAGAACCTAGAAGTAGGTTTGATTACGAGAAGTGGATTTATCCACTTCTTTTCCAATTAATGTAGAAAGGGCCTAGATGTTGAGTACAAAAATCCCTTGTAAGTTTACATGAATGCATGTATTGTATCTTAATAAAATAACACTAAATTTACCTTTCTGCCGCATCAACAACAGCTGCAATCATATAAGCTTCCATAATTAACTCAAAATCATAAAAAGAATCGAAAAATACAACAGAGAGGTGCTTTCAAAATTTTAGTTCATGACAACTAATTTTATTCCACACCTTTTTAATCGCGATTAAAAATAGTCTGATTTAGTTTGACAATCGAAATTTTAGGTGAAAAACGTCAATTTCAGAATAGCAAAATTGCCATTTTCATTAAATTGAATAACTTAGTGCTGTCAAACTATAATTTATTTAGGTAACGTCACTTTAGTTAATTTCAGAATGGGAAACGTCGTCTGACAGGAACAAACTAAATTTTAGTGATTTTTAGTCTAGTTTAGAGAAATTTGTGACAAGAGAATCGGCACCAATCTCAATGTTGAATACAATAGAGACAATAATTTAAAATGATAGTATTTACAGCGCATTTATATCTTTTTAAAAGTCTTTCTATATAGCACTAGAAATATATCATCAAACTAATTGTGTATAGTCATAATGTCTGTCTAAGTACCAAGATAGGTAAAGTCCAATTTATTATATCTTACCCTTACCATAATATACGTCATAATTGTCGTAGGTATTTTAATAAAATATGTATTTTGGTAGAGATCTTTGCAGTTAGCCTGACTGCAGGCTTTGACTGCTTCACTGGACTTTAATTAATATAGGAAGAAAATTAAAAGGCCTACTGGCTTTCTTGGCACCGCTGCGGCCACATTCATCTGCTCTTTACATGTTGATTGCAATATACCTTTTATTAGGTATAGTATTAGATCACAGAATTGCTAAATATCATGTTCTTAGCATAGTCATAGAAGTGCTTTGCTAACAGGATATAAATGCACGTTGCTACGTAAATGTACCTACCATAATGAGGATATTAATTTGTGGTATATACTAATTAAAGTAAATTGATTTATTAATTAAAACAGGTAAAATTACGACCAAAAGAATTTAAAATAAATACAATATGCGAAGACCTTACTACCTACTATTCACATTAACTTGAAATACATGTAGAAACTCAATGATATTCTAATAAACAGATATGTTATAAGCGTGCAATCGTGACGACTCGAAAACGTCCTAATTGGGACGTATTGCCTTTCAACAACTATCTATTTGTCTCTTTTTTTCTTATGGATTTTATCGCGCTATCTCTTTTGTATAATTTTGACATGTATGTCAGCTGCCGCTGCTGCGCGGAACACTTTTTTCGATTGTTTTGTATGTGTATAACATATCTGTTTATTATAATATCATTGTAGAAACTAATTTATGTTCACTTGACTGATAAAATTATTAAATAGATAAGTGAGCAAGCCGTATTGTTTAAAGACTACCTACTTTTAAAATAGCAGCTGCGCCCCTAATAAGTGTACTGATAATTAATTAATTTGTAGATATACTAAAAGACATTTTTATCCTTCGATTATTACTCTTACCGTATTATTTAGAAACTAATGATATAAAGGTGCTTAACGGTACAGGACAAAAAATACATAAAAACTTTCAGTGTAAAAAAATAAAAAGTATATTAATAATAAACACATTCACCTTATTAAAATAATATAATTATGTACAATTAATTTTATCGCTTATACCCTAGGCTGTGAATGTCAAATTTGCTGGTGTATTAAATGCATGCACTTATTTTTCGATATCTTTAACCGACAACGCAGTTTCTGCGTTTAAAAAATGTATTCTATAGACGGACACACACACTTTGTCTTCTAAAATTTTATTTGATACATTAACACATATTGTCATCACAATACCTTTTACATGTACAGTCATTATCAATAGTTTGAATAATTAGTAACTTTTAAATTAAAAACTCGTTATTAGTATTTTATCTCTTCGGTAGGTACCGAATAACTGGTCGCTGGTAGGTACCAGCTATGCATTGAAGTAAAGTTAATTTCGTTGTTGGATATTCTTAAGACAAGTAATGTTTGATCACCAATATATATTTTATTTTGAATGTTTACAGTACCCTAAGGATAAAACCTACTAATAACGAGATTTTAATTCCAATGTTCACTGTACAACTATAAAATTAAGTTGTGTTCATTTTATTGAGTATGTAATTACATTGTATTTATTACTTATATGTACATATGTGTTGTACCATTGTATAATATGCTTCATGCACTTTAGATAGTATTTAATGACATTATGTAATCATATCATTCTATTATTTCATAGTAAAGTGCGCGTTATACTGCAAGAGAGCTAAAACTTACATAGGTCGCGTCAGGTAAAAAGAACGCTGGCGGAAGGTGGGGAAGGGTACGTTTGCGCATGACTATAAAATTCGGCAAGCAAAGGTCGTCCTACGAACCAATAGCGCACCGGCAAACATGCGGCTCGTGCCCCCCGCACTTCATACCACCAAACAGACCGATAAATCGCGTTCTGCGCATCTTGAAAGCTAGCGTTCTTTTTACGTGACGCGACCTATACCATCGTCCATGAGTAAAAGAGAAATTCAATTTTGGAACGTAGAGATTGACTATAAATTATATAGTGACGCGCATTTTTGCAAACTTAATTCGATCAATGAAAAAAGGGATTTAAGATATATTTATTAAAAAAAATCTCTCATTAAAAGTATGGCTATTTATTTAAGCTTTTGTGGTTTTGCTTAAAATGGTCGTGTTAATGTTCGTGTATTAATATAGTCTTGTCTAGTCTGAATAGTATTTTTGTATTGTAACGTACTATATGTAGTTGTAATACCTATTTGTCAATATATCTTGTACTGAATGTTGTATATGTTGTCAAAAGCTTCGTAGTTCATAAGATATTATCTAAGTCAATAAACTGATATCATTGAATAGACTAAATTTTAATATTTCATTTTTGGTAATTATGTTCGGTTTATGGATTTACTTAATTATAGATACAAGCTGTAATGCTGTTGTTTTTATTTAATTCGCTTAGGATGACAGATTTCATCTTAAACATGACAAACAACCCTTTTACAAAAAAAAAAAAAACTATGTAGATACCTACTCTGAAATATTTTAAAACAATAGCATTACAGTTACTATGTATCCATAAAATGTAAATTCGGTCGGACAGTTGAAAACATTAAATAATGCTATTTGTGCTAGCGTATCGTAATTAGTATTGTTCGTCTTGTTTACATTTTGATCTTAATTGTATCACAGATGAGACAATAGTGCTTTTAATTGTAAGTATTAAGACATCTTTATTATTATATTATGATAAATGCTTATATCTTCTATAATTTTGCGCATTACTTTACAAATCTCAATAAAAATATGCTGTTGCATATTTTATTATATAATATTATATATAATTTTGATTCTTACATATAAATATACAAAATAATGTACAAAATGTATTTTTTTACTATCAAAATTTTTACAGTCCCTAAATATGAACACTTCAGAACCTGAATACTCGGAATGTGTATAATAAACTATGCTTTATAACTAATATAAAAAAAAGATAAAATTATATATCAGTTAAATATTAATAATGAATAAAATCTTTTAATTATCACAGGCACAATAACGACTAATAATGTCGTGGTTGTCTAGGACAATATGCCGTCAGTTTGTGGTAACTTTGAACCTTATTGCTTGGACATAAAGGTCAAAGTGTTACCAATAATATGCGGTCAACTTTCAATAGGTACCTAGTTTGCATTTATTTATGTTTCTATAATTATTTTATCAGATCTATCAGATTACCATTCTGTCATTCCTTGTCAATTAGAAACTTAGAGAAAGTTGAGTCTTCATTCAGATTATTTTTTTACGATCGTTTATTTTGACTGTACAAAATGCAACCTTCAAATCTTTCTTAAATTGAGATTTACATGAACACCGATTCAAAATATATAAATAAAGTCAAGTCTATCTACAAGCCTTATAAACTCTTAGTAATAAAACAAATACGAGAGCTATTTGGAGTAAAACGATCCATAATACTAAAGCGAAGAAATCCGAGCTTAGATTTCTGGAGAGCCCTAGGAATTCTAGATGTCTGCTAGGGTCCTTAAACATGCAGAATTCTTGGTGGCAAGGTAGCTTCCCTCTGCCAAGACCGTACACAGTTTCAAGGAATGCGTCGAACGCGTACCTAAAGTATGAAATGGTAGCGAACGGTCGAAGGTAGACTGGCATCTCGCGGTACGGTATGAAGAATTCTGAGAACATCAGCATTGGAATGTTGGCTGCAGGGATCACGAACAGTCCCAGCTGAAAAGAAAAAAAGCCTTCAGTTCTTTTATTGTAACTAAGCATGTCTTTTAAATCCTGGAGGTCTGATGTTGTTCCTGTTCAAGAGAGTCAAATTGATATGCGAAAAACAGATTGGAGTGTACTGTTTCGGGGAATTATTTTAGGCTGTGGCCTTAAATGTTGATGATGCAAATGTTCAAAAGGGGCCACTTTTTTGGCCACCAGATGTTATTTACTATATCCTTTAGGAAATTAAGGAACCGACGTTAATTAATTTATGAGTAATTAGGTAGAGATAATAAAGTAGAGAATGATTTAGATAATAAGTCTATAAGAATAAGAATATTTAGTCTTAGTATTAATTAGTTCTTACCTTCATCCCACACGATGCTCCAACAACAAACCCGAATGTCTGCGCCAGAATGGTGACGAGAGCACACGTGAGCCACGCGAGACCCATGCGGTTGATGTCCAGCGGTTGGGAGGTTAGATACCACGCAGGGAACAAGAAAACTGTCGCACATAGTAACTGAAATTAAAATTGACTGTTTAAATAGCAGTTTCCTGAAGCAAGCACCAATACTGGAGTACAGGGGCCCGATGCCGCTATTTTAAGTCAGTGAGTGGCAGGTTATTGAACGTTCTCGTGCACTTGCTATTATAACTAATTTTCCTATTCAGATGAGAACAGCCCCTTGCAATCCTACAATGACAACATTTGCAAGTAGGTGAACATTTGTCATTAAACTAAAATTATCTGAGTATATGTAGTTGTTGAAACCTGTGAACCCGTTCCTGCCACTCAACAGGAAATCCGATGCAGCTCTAGATATCTCTATTCGTCAAGTTATTACAGCAAAATTATGACGTCTTGGACTAATCTTCAATCGTTATTATATAGGCTAACCAAAGGTTGCCATATTTCCGGAATAAATATTTCACTAAACCCTACTAAAACAAAACATTACCTGTATGGGCAAGTCTACGATGATTTTGGAAGCACAATACGCTGGTAAGGAGTACCACTTGTTTAGGTGCTCATGAAGGACCACGTTTGCTTCTGTTGGAACTGAAAGGAAATAGTTCAGCTGTAGTTACATGTGTTTTCAGGAAATACTAGAAAAACATCCTTATTAGGGTACCTACTGTCACGAGCAAAAATATGTATGTGTCACCGGAAAATAACAAGAAAATTTATAAACTTCCTAGGAAATTTATAAACTTGCGGTTCTTGTTATCTTCCGATGACATATACACATAGCGACATTGCAACATGAAATAAGTGAGATTTTTGTGTTGAAACTCAATAAAATAAATATTTACGTGATTAAGGAACTGTTATTAATTTTTTTTTCATAACTCGTTTCATAATACCTATCTAGAATTGAAGTGAAAATCAATAAAAATTGTAGAGTCTATCTGCATATTTTTGCTCGTTACTGTACCCTCGAAATAGTTTTTTTCTAAATTATTTTAATTAAAAGACGCTAAGTGGGGGTAATCCGAAAATGTTGACGACCATATGAGGATTTTTTCAGAACAAGTTATCAACATAAGTTACTTACACGTCTGTATAGTAGGCATAGCGTTGGAGAAGAACAGGAAGAGCAGGAAGAAGAACAGACAGCCGGTGTTGGACATCATGCGGGCCGCCTCCGCGCCCGCGCCGTGGTACAGCGCGCCCAGCAGCAGCGCCACCATGAAGTGCGCTATCAGACGGATCTGGAACGTTTTAGAAATAGGAGTAAAAGTGTACAACATAACCTCATAGGTGCACATTTTTGTCTTACGGAATATAGAGCGGTCGGAAGACGTCAATAAATACCGATATCGTTATTTTTTTGGTACAGATCTTTTGTTAGCCTGCGCAGGCTTTGACTAGAATTTAATTTAATGACATTCGAAAGACTCGGCGAATGAACAGCTCGCCATTGCGCAACCTAATGCGATTTAATGCTAATAAAAATATAGAGCCGTGCAAATGTTTATTTAGTCGTGACCTCATGGGTCTTGAAGACCCATAAGGTCATGAGCATCAGCACTGAAAACAACTTAAAGATGGATACTAAGACTTATGGTTAAAATTACTTTATGTGGTGGGTACATGGGTCTAAAAAGTCACGAGTCGCATTCAACGTTAGCAAATTTTGATAAAATTCTTATTTGTATACTGAACCTATTGCATTTTAACATTTATTTGTTTATTATTGGGTTATTCATGTACCTGTGTCAAGTACACATCTCTAGCCACGCCAATGCAGCATCGCCACAGCAGAGCGTTGAGTTGTTGGCAGACGCTCGCGGCGTAGCCCTTGCAAGGCGTGGGGTTGGGGTTCAGTAGGGCTTCCGATTCTGGTGATAACTCTGTGGATTGATAACAATTAGATGAGAACTGACTTCTGAGGTACATATCGAGTGAGTTAAGAATGTCCTTAAATTCATGTGGTCAATACTTTAAAATAAATAATTTAAATAGTAAAAAAATATAGTTATATGAAAGGCAAACAAAATAAGTGGCTATGTAGGTATACCTACTCGGCTATGTTCTGAAATATGTACCTCAACATTAAATTGAAAATAAAATATCTACAAATTTCGGTCGAGTATTAATGGTTTTTTTTTCATTAGGGTCAATAGAATATTACAAAACGTTTTAGTAATTACCTTTTCCTTTACCGTTATATACATCGTTCTTAGCAATTTTACTCATTTCGTGAGCATAGCTGCTTGCTTCGTGTTCTAAGAGATTCAAGTTCCCGGAGTGTTCGTTGCTCGCTATTTCTAACACTGAAAAAATAATTGAAGGTTTAATAATAATTCTAACAAAATAACCCACTTCCCAATAAATCTTATTTTTTTTATAGATTCCACTGTCTAACCAAAATAAAATGGGGCGGGAAAAGAATCATCAAAATCGGTTCACCCAGTCAAAAGTACTGCGGTGAAAAACAAAAAACAACAGTCGAATTGAGTACCTCCTCCGTTTTTGAAGTCTGTTAGAAATGGTTGTAACTACAATTTGCTTTGAATAAAAAATCACGACATTTATCTTGGAGGGGAGTATTTATTTTAACCTTGTAATAAATGTGAACAACGTATCCATTATAGGTTTGCATTGCTCTGAACCAAAGGAGCTAATGTAGCACTGGTTATACGGTTTGCTAAATTAACCGAAAGGGAAACGATCACAGGACTTCAGAGTTCGCAAAACCATGAAAGAGCCTTGAGTGTACGCCACTCAACCACTGAGGTCATCAAATTGAACATGGTCGGTCGGTCCACAAATACATTGTTTATTTATCTGTCTGGACAAAGATGTTTAGTCGAATGAGTCAATGAACAGATAACTTATTCTATCTCAAGGGCGCAGATAGGTACTACTTTGTTCCTTATTCCATTAATAACACACAATTTGTAAGCAGTGTATCGTGTTAATTGATTTGGATTTTCTGATAAATACTCGACTGACAGCAATTTTTTTAAGCGGCTTCTATTGTTTTTAGGTATAATTATATTATCGCATATTCTTTACTTAATTATGTGGCTACTTTGTGTTTTATATTAATTTTAAATGTAAATAATATTTTAAAGGCAGAAAGATTAATTGTAGCTGCTCTGATTTGACTTAACTGATAAGCATGGGAAACTTAGTCTCTATTGTTGCATTTACATGCACAGCTAGGTACGTATATAAACAATATGTAAAAAGGTATCGTGGCAACAATTCAATCATATATTAAAATAAGAAAGCTTTCACGGCTAAACCATAAACCGATTTTGACGAAAATTCACTTACATCTCAAGCTGGACAAAGGCGAACTTTTTGGCGGGATAACCATAATTCACATAGGTAAACCCGCAGGAAAAATCAAGTACTAACTATATACAATGTACTAAATACTTACAATAATCAGCTATATTATAATACTGTGGGCATATGAACCCCGCTCGGGTGAGACTATCAGGTACATCAACTATGGCGCCGGCGTATAGAGTCCTGCCGTTAGCCAGCACTATGACGTCATCAGCCGTGTTGAACAGCTGTGAGGATGGTTGGTGAAGGACGCAGGCTATAGTGCGGCCACTTCGAGCGACCGTGTGGAGGGCACGCGCCACAGATAGTGATGATACTGCGTCTAAACCACTGAAAGGAACATTCAGTTGAAATTAAATCTGAAAGTAAAAATGTTGTGCGAGTACTTGGTGACTACAATACAAACGTAATAAATAAATATGTAGTAGATCTCAAGGTATTTTTTTTTTACAAGCATGACTTCGTGATTCGAGTAAACGATCTTGAAAATAGCGAGTCCAAGTAGTAATATTCTTTGGTTATGGATGCCTGGACTAAATTTAGCAAGGAAAGCGTTTGTAGAGTCGACCTAAAATTGTTCTCAGATTGTAGTTGATTATAAGCACAATTAAAAGACACATATGATATTAATGAAATTATATATTTTATGTAAACCATTGCTCCCTTGGCACGTTTTCAATGTGTAGGTAATTCCTATAGAGAAAATTTGGGAAGAAAATCTATGGCATTATTTAATGTTAAAGAGCTTCGTAGACGAGTCGTTGCGCTTGATAAATAGCCTACAAGGGTGCAAACATAAATGTAGGTCTTAAAAGGAAATCATAAAGGATATAGATAACAGCAGTTTTCGTCCTACATTCCGAAGTTCAAGAATTCTTAGATCTTAGATATCGATGTTTGTTGTGTTAATCCTCTAATCTAATCTTGTATCGAATGTCTTAATCATTTGAATACATATGTTTCTATGTGCTAATTAGTAAGTCCGTACTTCATTTGTTTGATAAGTATCCCAATTATAGGTACTTAAGTACACCTAAGTTATTCATTAAAATTTAGTTTCACATAGTAAATGAGCTTAATGCAGATTTTCAAAAAATAATGTTTGCTATCCATGAAATCAACTGTGCGGTTAAATTATCAATGCAAAATAAAAAAAAAATATGTAAAAAGGCTGTTTGCACCGCTGAAAAATCCTATAAGCAAAAAAAAATTTTAATTAGTACATTTTGTTTACCTGGTAGGCTCATCCAGTAACATAATAGTAGGATCTGTGAGCAGTTCGCAAGCGATAGTCAGTCGTTTTCTCTCGCCGCCCGATAGCCGGCCGGCTCGGGTGTTCAGGACATCATGTATACCAAGCTGCTTCGTCACTGTGCTAATCTGTAAAAACAGGGAGTAATAAGTAGAAAATATTTTTGGAGTGATAACCCCTTTAGCGGCGTTGTACACTTTTTTTTGTAATGGGTAAAAAATGTTATACTTGCGTCAGGACACGTGACCCAATAAAAAAAATGTGTTCAACCACATAAATTATAGTACTTTTTTATACTGATAATTAAAGCAATTCCTGCAAAATTATTCCCTACCCATTCCAAAATATCAAGTTTTCACTTCTACCGGCACACCCGGAGTGCAAACCGTCGATTTTTTATGATTCCTATAAGGGGACAGGCAAGGCAGCTTTAGATCTAGTTGAAAAATGTTTGTACTTTTTCTATAAGTATATTTTCTATACCTACATCAGAGTGTGCATTGGAAATGTGCTCAAAGAACATGATACCCAGCTACTCGTAATAGTGTTATTGTTTAGCCAGTTTAGCAATGTGTTAGTTGCTTTTTGATTGTTGAATTATCTGCTGGTTCAAAATACGCTTAATCTATCATATTAAGCGTATTTTGAACCAGCAGATAATTTGCAACTTTGCAAGTAATTGGGATAGTCTTGTACGTTTTTTACAACATCATAATGATAAAATGATTCATTCATTTACTTGCCTAATAAGCAAGCATGCTTGTATTAAGTAAGTAGACAATCTCGTGATATGTTTAGAGTACACAAATAGGCAGGATTCATCATCTTTAATTTAACTTGATTTAAAAATAACTAAAACTGCGGATTAATCTGCCGAATGTTTCATTTACTTATTCAACCTTTCAAGTTATTTATATATTTATAGAACAGGTTTTATGTTCACATATCTTTGTTAATGACGATTAAGTATTCAACATCAGATTAATGGATATGAAGGCTTTGATTTTAAATTGACGAATCAAAAATAAATCTGGGCAAAAAAAATAATCGTATTTTTTAAGCCAATTAGCAATGAAATAGCAACCGGGTATTTTACATACTTGATATTTTTTTATACCTACCTTATTCAAGTATTATTTTATTACAAGGTACCCTCTGTATTTAAATATTTACTCCGTGTAAAAGAGTACACCACATCTTTTTATGTGCTTATTATTACTTTTATTTTTTAACTGTTGTACTCAGAGACCCTATTATTAATATTAAATCCAGACATCTTTCAGTACTGGTGATGGCAAACTTAGAAAAAGCATAACAAATAAATTGGTGTTCAACAATGAATGTTTGATTTCTAAACAATCCCATTTTTATTTGTAAATGCTGCATGATTTTCTATTGTTTTAAATCATTGGGTTTTTAGTACTTGACCTATTGTTGGTAGGATATGGTGTGTAACCATTAAAATCGTTTGTGTTCTAAACGATTAGATAACTGCGTAATTCTTTCTTAACATACTTATACATAAGGTTTTTGCCAATTATTTAAGGTCGACAACCTATTCATAGCGGGACTGTGCTACTGTAATCTTATTTTTATATAACTGTCTGTCTTGCTTCTGTTAAGCTCGTGCAAAATCTTTTAAAGCATTGACAATATAGCTTTCCCACATTTAAATCACAAACATTTAAAAAAAAAATATTTGCGGTCAATGTACACACAGAAAACCATACAGAAACAATATTATGTAACAAATGAAAAGGGACTGTTTATTGGCAGTATAACGATAGATGAGGTCTCAGTTCGATTACATAGCCATTTAATTTCTCATAAGAGTAATAGCAACGCAAGATTTGTTGACCTTCTCACAACTGTAACTTCCAAGACTCGAGTACAATTCCATATTTGTACAACAAGTTAAACAAGCATATTTACCGCATTATTCCGTTCTCTGTACGAGATGTTGGGTAGTTTCAGACTAGCAGCAAATCTTAGGGTTTCTCCAGCAGTCAGAGTGTCAATGAGAGTCGTGTCTTGAGCCACCAGGACCGAGCTACGGCCAGCTCCGTACAATGACCCTGTCACACCAGTCTTTCTGTAAAAAATCACATTTACATAAACTTCCTACTTATATTTTATAGGTTTGATAAGAGAAGGATGTCCTCAGGTCATTGACGTCTACTTCTATTCTATTATTAGGACTAAAGATTTTGAAATAAAACTACTTTTTACGGATTCTTTCGCGGTTTGTATTTAGGTTTTAGGTCCCGACGTTTCGACACCTTTGCAGGTATCATGGTCACGGGCAGACGGTTATTTCAATGTCTAACATTCGCGTAAACCTAAGAAACTAAAGATTTTGTTTACAAGAGTAGCAAAATAATACGCAAATAATTAATATTGACACTGCGGTCATTCAAATTTTGCTTCTCCGCCTGAGCCAAAACTGGTTTTAAACAAAACAAAAAAAGATACGTGAGTTTTCAAAAATCTTGATGCTACGTGATCAAAATAAGTGCATTTTACCTCAGCTTAATAAAATATGCACCAGCAAAATTTTGAATAAAAATTATGGAAAATATTTATCAAGTAAATTATTCAAACAGAAAAGCTAATTTGGATGTGTCAATTTAGTAACCGATAGAATTGCGAGTATTCGAACGTTTGAGACCCCATAGTGTTGAGTAAATATAAACTGCCCCTACAATTTTTATCTTATAGCAGACATTCTTTACATAAAATAGTACAAACAACTTTGTAAATCAGAAAATGCATTATTTACATACATTGTATATTTTATTTTGTATTTAGTGATAAATGCGCAATATAATTGCTATCAAGAGTATCTACCATTTGTCTGAATAAATCAGAATAAATCATTTATTAGTCAGTCGTTATTGACTAGTAGTTACATTTGCATTTGAATTACAAATACAATGATACTGCATGCCTTGTAGAATAATAGGAAAAACAAATGAGTGGGACTTAGATTTGCAAAAATTTGAAGAACTCGCTTTTCTTTTGATTTCCTTGTTCCTAGTAAGAAAGAGAATAATGTCGTGTCGAAACTTACCAGAAGATTAAGGCAAAACGGATATGTAACTTCTTAAAATGATGCTCGAAAGATAGGAGTAGATTCCAACTAAACAGAAGATAACAAATTCTTTCCCCTGCCCTTTTATCCCTTTTATTTGGGATCACAGTAAAGTTTCTCCTAAGGAATAAAGATTAAAGACACATTGGGTATGTTAAGGAGCACAGTATTTATAGTTGTAGATTAGATTAAGATGACAAAATGTAGTCATATGTTAATGTCAGCGATTGCGCAACGCAGCCATACTTTTGTACGGGCGTTGAGACTGATTAACGAAGGCGAGTGTGTGGGAGTAGCGGGGTGGCCCACCCGCGTACTCCGCCTGCGACCGTGTTTGGCCGCAGGTAGTAAGTGCAAGTAGCGGGGTAGCCCACCCGCGTACTCCGCCTGCGACCGGATTTGGCCGCAGGTGGGCAGTGAGAGTAGCGGGGTGGCCCACCCGCGTACTCCGCCTACGACCGCTCGTATAAGAGTAGGTGTGTTGCGCATTAGCTTGGTAGTTCAGCTTGGTAGTTCAGCTTGGTAGTTCAGCAGTAGTTCAGCAGTAGTTCAGTAGTTGCAATCAGTATTGTCGGTCGTAATGCCCAATTGTGTGCATACTCTCAATATTGTTAAATCCTTGCTGTGATTACCCGCCGTAATTGTGAAATTGTGAATCTGTGAAAGAAACTCCTGTGATTTGTGTGTTTGTAATAAAAGTGCCTTCAAGCAGCCTCAACCGTGTTTTAGTGTGTCAGTATTCCCTGATTCAACAAACCCCCGCGCCTGAATAGAGTCGCATCCTCCTACACATTTTGGTCCTTCGAGCCGGATCAGGGAATCAGACTACGGATATATCGTCGACACGCACGATGAGTGAGAAGAGCGCTGTTACAACCAGGAGCAAGTTGCGGCGTATTGAAGCCCTGAGAAGACGGGCTATGGAAGCGGACTCCGGCGTGCCATCAGATAGGGCTCCGGGTTCGCCGTCTATCGCACCAACTCTGCATCAAGACCAGACGCAAGTCATCCCACTGACGGGCCCGGGACGTATTGTCGACCACCGGGACATGTCGACGCCAGTGCGGTCGGTGACAGCGAGAAGATCTGGGGCCAGTGTAGCGTCATCGAGGAGCGGCCCAAAGAGTGCCGACTATCTACGACGCAGGGCCGAATATGAAGCAGAGAAGGAGTTAGTGCGCATGAAGGAGAAGCTAGTGCAGAAGAAGCTGGAAGCGGACCTAGCAGAGATCGACGCCGCCGCCGACGAGGAGATTTACTCCGAAGCGGATGATACAGTGTGTCGAGTAGAGGAGTGGGTGACACATACCACGCCTGTTGCAACCAGTCAAGAGCAAGTTCGGACAAGTCGAGACATGCCGCCGCCCGGACCGCAAACTCAGGTACCTACCTCAGAAATACTAAGTGAAGTGATAAGACGTCCGTACGCTAATATGGACGCGAGTGTGTCCGCGACCGCGCCGCCGCCCGAGCGAGCGCCCGCGCCTATCGTATGTGCGCCCGCGACCGTTCCGCTTCGTGACACCGCGCGTCCGGCGCCCACGGCTGTACACGCTAGTACCGCGCACGCACCGTTTCATAACCCAACTGAGTGGGACACGGGCGTGGAAGAGGCGGACAGGACCAAGACGACGCGAGACCGAAAAATTGATCAGCTGGCCGAAGCGATCGCGAGCATTGCGCGTCCACGGCCTATACCCAGACAGGCGTATGAGTTGCCGCAATTTAAAGGTGACCCGGCAGAGTGGCTGTGTTATAAGAATATGTATTTTGACACGACTACACTCTACGACTTTAAACCGCATGAAAACCTCGCTCGGCTCAAGACGTCGCTACAAGGAGAAGCGAGAGTAGCAGTCGAAGACCTATTACGGGCATCGGCCAGCCCGTCGGAGATTATTAAGACTTTAGACGAAGAATACGGGCACCCGAACTTGATCCTCGAGTGTGCACTCAAGAAGGTTCGCGAGCTGCCGAGAGTTACGGAGAGCGGCCGCGAGTTAAGAAGATTTTCGACAACCGTGAGAAATTGTGTCTCGTTACTAAAGAGCGTGCGGGCCAACGGGTACCTAAACAACCCACAGCTAGTGAGTGAACTATTGTGCAAGCTCACACCCGTACAACGAGCACAATACGGCGACTTCGCGATGGGAATGGCAACCGGTCAAGGCTTAGATATGAGAGTGTCGCCGAGCTTAGAGATGTTGTCTGAGTTTCTGAGTCATCTCGCGCGCGCCTCATCATTCTACATCCAAATGGACATGAATCAACCGGCGGTATTGACAAGCCGACCTCGGGTCAGCGTGCCGCCAACGAAGACGACGAAGTATCCTCAGCGCCTGCATGTGCAAGTGAGTGCAGATAACAGCACCCGGTCACAACCCGCTGAGGAACCGTGCATTGTGTGCCAGGAGAAGCACGCGATCGAGGCCTGCAAGAAGTTTGGAGCTTTGGAAATGAACGATCGGTGGGCAGTCGTCAAAGAAAAACGGCTGTGTTTTAACTGCCTGAGCGCGAGGCACTCAAAGAGAAACTGTCGTCGGATGAAGTGCTCCAAATGCAATTACGCACACCATGTGCTACTGCATCAAGAGCGGAAGCCAGAGAGCGTCACTAACGTAAGTGATTATATTGGGAAGGCGCTACTGAAGATACTCCCAGTTAATATCGTCGTCGAAGGAAGAGAGCAGCCCTGCTACGCGCTGCTGGACGACGGCGCCACTGTGTCACTCATCGATAGCTCTCTGGCCGGGGACGCGAAAGGCAAGCGAGTGCCATTGACAGTTCGAAGTGCGCGCGGACATCAAATAACAGACAGTGAGTCGCGAGTGTTAAGTGTTGAAGTGCGCGGTCCCAACGGACATCTTCATAACATCAAGTGTCGTACGTTGAAAAATATGGACCTGCCCTCTCAGTCTGTGCCCGCCGCCGTCATGTCGGAGCACGCCCACCTCCGCGACTTGGGCTGCGAAGCGATGGAGGGAGCTAAGCCGCTGTTGTTGCTGGGCCAGGACAATTGGGAGCTGCTGATCGGCAGGGAGACCCGCCGAGGGAAGTCAGGTAAGCCAGTAGCCTCTTTGACCTCGTTAGGCTGGGTTGTGCACGGGCCCCTAGGTTTAGGTAGACGCACTAAGCATTCGATAAACTGTGCTGTAGAGTCGAACGAAGATTTACATAACTTAGTTAAGCGACAGTTCGAGTTAGAAGCAATAGGCATATCGGAGACGCCACGCAAGCACGAGGACGTGGAACGCGCCACGCGCATCCTTGACACCACCAGCCGTCAATCAGTGGACGGAGCGTGGGAGGTGGGTCTGTTGTGGCGGAGGGACAACCCTCTGTTACCAGACAACTTTGAAAGCGCACGCCATCGATTGGCGGGCATAATGCGTCGGTTTAGTAAAGATAGGGCCTACGCAGAAGCATACGAAGCTCAAATAAATAGATTGATCGCAGAGGGATACGCGAGTAGAGTAGAAGGAGGTGCCGGCACCGAACCAGTGTGGTACTTGCCCCACTTCGGGGTCACTAATCCCAACAAGCCCGGCAAACTACGCTTAGTTTTTGACGCCGCCGCTAAATATAACGGGACGTCATTAAACGACCAACTCCTCACAGGACCTGACCTATTGAACCCGCTGTTAGGGGTATTGCTTAGGTTTAGGTTAGGACCCGTCGCCTTTACAGCAGATATAGCCGACATGTTCCTGCGGGTTAAAATACGAGAGCAGGACCGCGGCGCTCAGCGGTTTCTGTGGACACCGAAGGGTGACGGGCAGCCGAGTATATATCAAATGAACTCCATGATATTCGGAGCAGTGTCATCGCCGACCTCAGCGATCTATGTACTTAATAAGAACGCTGACAAGTACATAGACACGCATCCAGGTGCAGTCGCGGCGATACACAATAACCATTATATGGATGACTATCTGGACAGCACATGGTCAGTCGCACAAGCCGGTCAGCTGATCGAGGAGGTGACCCACATCCACGCCGAGGGCGGTTTCGTCATACGGGGGTGGGTCACGAACTCTCAGGAGCTGCGCGACAGACTGTGCTCCGAGATCCCAGACAAGGTGTCATTAGACAAAGGCGAGAACGGCGTAGAGAGGACGCTTGGACTAACATGGTCGCCCGCCGCTGACAAATTGGCCTTCGACCTCTCTTTCAAACGTTTACCGAAGGAGATAACCGAGGGGCGGGTGGTACCCACGAAACGTGAATTCTTAAGATTTATTATGTCGATTTTCGATCCATTAGGCTTTTTGTACCCTTGCGTGATTCAGTCTCGTGTGCTAATGAAAAAGATATGGCAGACTAACATAGGATGGGACGAGCCCCTAAAGGAAACAGAGGCACGCTGTTGGTTCCAATGGTTGAGCAACCTACAGTCCCTTGCCGACGTCTCCGTTCCCAGGTGGTACGGGTTGAGTACAGGCCACCTGGAGATGCACGCTTTCGGAGACGCGAGTGAGTCCGCGTATGCGGCCGTAGTATACATTGTAGGTACAAACGTTTCTGGAAGCCGAGACGTCTCGATAGTCATAGGAAAGGCTAGAGTAGCGCCACAGAAATTAGTCTCCATCCCGCGGTTAGAACTGCAGGCAGCTGTGTTAGCTTGCAGGTTAGCCGACACTGTAGAGAGAGAGTTAGGCACTGTCATACATAGGAAAAATTTATGGACTGATAGTAAAACAGTACTTAAATGGATAAACTCGGAAGCAACCGAATTCCAACGATTTGTGTCACATCGATTAGCCGAGATAGATAGGAGGTCAAAGAGGTCACACTGGCGCTGGGTCCCTTCGGCGATGAACCCAGCCGACAAGGCAACCAGATTTGACTGGCCCGGCGACTGTAGCCAATGGCTGCAGGGCCCGTCGTTCCTTCGCTGTCCGCAGGAGCAGTGGCCGGTGTGTGACGACTCTGGCGGAGTGGCGGAAGCAGATCTCGAGCGGGTTCAGCAGGTGCACGCAACGAGCAGCCCCTCAGAGCCGGTATTGACATACGCCCGGCTGCCAACATGGACGCGGGCTCGGTACGTGGTGGCCAGAATATTGATATTCACCGAGCGCTGCCGTAAGCGTCGGCGGTCCCCTGTTGTGGCCGCCGACGACCTCGACGAGGCGAGACTTCGACTGCTGCGCCAAGCGCAAGCGGAGAGCTACGCGACAGACATCGCAGCGTTGCAGGGCGCCCGCCCGCTGCCTGCCAGCAGCAGGCTGCACGCGCTAGGCCCAATCCTGGATGAAGTCGGACTGCTGCGAGTGCGCGTCCGGATGAAAGCTTGCAGCGAACTCAGTCAGCGCTGCAAGGTAGAGAGGGCGAAGAACAGCACGCCCAGGATGGGCGATCTACCTAGCCGGCCCCTCGCCTACGTGAGTGGCGATCTGGACTGGCCAGTGGTTCTGACACCCAACCATCTCCTGCTGGGCACAGCCGCGGGAGATGCACCGTCTATGAGAAGCGTGTGGCGCCGGGCGAGCGTGCTGGCCGACGCCTTCTGGAGGCGGGGGCTGCGCCAGTGCCTGCCGACGCTGCGGCGCCGCAATGGGTGGACGGCGAACGGTCCGAACGTTGGAGTGAGTGAAGTGGTGCTGTGCTGTGTGCGGTGGCGTCCTCCAAAGTGTTTACTCTGGTGCGGACGCTATCATAAGAGTGGTAGGTGCAAAGACTAATCACGGTGTCCTGCGCAGACCCGTCGTTAAGTTAGTAGTGCTCCCAACCGATGGATGTATGGTCGGTTGAACCCTCATACGGGGGGTGGAGATGTTAAGGAGCACAGTATTTATAGTTGTAGATTAGATTAAGATGACAAAATGTAGTCATATGTTAATGTCAGCGATTGCGCAACGCAGCCATACTTTTGTACGGGCGTTGAGACTGATTAACGAAGGCGAGTGTGTGGGAGTAGCGGGGTGGCCCACCCGCGTACTCCGCCTGCGACCGTGTTTGGCCGCAGGTAGTAAGTGCAAGTAGCGGGGTAGCCCACCCGCGTACTCCGCCTGCGACCGGATTTGGCCGCAGGTGGGCAGTGAGAGTAGCGGGGTGGCCCACCCGCGTACTCCGCCTACGACCGCTCGTATAAGAGTAGGTGTGTTGCGCATTAGCTTGGTAGTTCAGCTTGGTAGTTCAGCTTGGTAGTTCAGCAGTAGTTCAGCAGTAGTTCAGTAGTTGCAATCAGTATTGTCGGTCGTAATGCCCAATTGTGTGCATACTCTCAATATTGTTAAATCCTTGCTGTGATTACCCGCCGTAATTGTGAAATTGTGAATCTGTGAAAGAAACTCCTGTGATTTGTGTGTTTGTAATAAAAGTGCCTTCAAGCAGCCTCAACCGTGTTTTAGTGTGTCAGTATTCCCTGATTCAACAAACCCCCGCGCCTGAATAGAGTCGCATCCTCCTACACAGGGTATATACGTTATTATTTTACTACGGAGGTCTGAATTGTACATTCAATATTTAACTAGTAGGCGATGTGCATTTAACATGACGGAAATGGTTCGTCATCGCGATTTATTTTATAATAATTATGTAAGCATTGCAGGATCTACTACTTCCTTATAAGTTTCATTAAATAGACGACTAGTGCATCAAGTCTATTAGATGCAAGGGTTTTTCTATAGGTTATATAAAAAAAAATGTATTGTATATTATTAGAATACTAGCAAAAAATCTATCTTATAACTAAAGTGTATGACCATTAGAAGTTTATAAAAATGTTAAGTTTTAGAAAATATATAATAATAATAATATAATATTCCGGGACAACTCACACACGGTTATCTGGTCCCAAGCTAAGCAGAGCTTGTGTTATGGTAACCAGACAACTGATAAAAATACTTATATATTTCTAAATACATACATATTATAGATAAATGACACCCAGACCAGAACAAATGATCGTGCTCATCACACAAACATTTGTCCTCAGTGGGGATCGAACCCACGACCTCCGATATAGCAGTCAGGGTCACTAACCACTAGACCGACAGGCCCGTCAAATATAAAATATAAGCTTACTTTCTTCCAGCTAATATTTTGAGTAGGGTTGTCTTGCCAGCGCCTGATGGTCCAAGGATGAAGGTCATCCGCCCGGGTCTGAGCGCGCCTGATGCACCACGGAGAATGGCATTTGGGCTGTCCACTTGTTCTTCTCTCTTGTACCAGTTTTTCCCTAATGAGATAAAAATATTGAGAAACATTAATTTAACATTGTGTCAATGTCCAATGTTAACTGTTTCCTACAAAATTATTATAAAAAATGTAGTACGGGAACGAGCGCGTATATGAATAAATATTATAAAAATACTCCACAGGTCAAATAGGTAGATGTAGGTTTTGCTAAAGTCAAAAGAGAAAAAAAGTTTTTATTTAATTCAGAATTAGCATCAATGTTGTTTTTTATTTTTAAATGGCTTGCTTATTTAGCTGTCAAATTAGCTACTAACTCTTTTTTATAAAACTAACCAAGATTTAAGAAAAAGGTTGCATGACCTATTGTTTTATCATTGTGCCAGTATTTTTTCTGTTTAGTCACTTAAATTATCATTACAAAAAGACAATTAACTTTCACTGTTCGTAATGATTATGTTGTTGTTTGTCAGCATTTGTTTACGAATAAGAATAAAATCATAATTTGGTATCTGGTTTTTGCTCATTAGTTTGTTTGTTTATACATTTTTTTTATTATTTTTTGTTATTGTACCTTAATTATAATGGATTCTTTTTTGGTTACTTAAATGTACTTAGGTACATAAATCATTTTAACGCTGAGCATTCAATGAGTTGAGCAACGAGCGAGCTTACCGCGGGTTTTTGTCTTGCCGGTAAAGCTTGCTCGCCGATAATCTCAAAACCGCGATTTTTTTATTGACGAGCTTGACGAACCTTCAAGAATTCACCATATTTTTTTATAACTGTACTTTTCATATTCATGTAAAAGGATAAGGATCACTTATTTAAAGTGTGTGAAAGTGTCGATATCTTGTGAACATAATTATCGATGATAATAATTCTAATCACTTATGATATTTTTTAATTATAATACGAATTAAGATTAGTTTTACATAGATTCGTTAATCTTATGCAAAGTTTGACTTGTCATTTAATTTAGGTATCCTTAAATTTATTAAATTAATTTAATAAAATTCGAAATGCTTAGTCAAAACAATTAGTCTGTTTGACAGATTTTTAATAAAATACCTAAGAAATGTCTAAACGCAAAAAGATGCTGTTAAGATTTTAAATACCAGTACGTGCGCACGTAGTAAGTAATAACATTTAAAATATAAAACAGGTTCATGTAAAGAAAAATCTCATGACTATTTTTTTTGTTGCCATTAATTTTTGGTTGGTACTGGCTACTATTAATTGTTTTTGGCATCAGAATTAACAGTGTTAATTAAATTGTTCCTTGTGTGTTGACGAATTTAATTTCCTATGTCACAAACGTACGAGCCCGGTATATCAACACACTTTTTTTTTAACGGAGAACTTTATCGATAATTATGAATTAACTTATTGAAAGTATAAAGTTTTACCTACGTTATACTTTCAGTGGGTTACGTTCAGTTCAGTGCGTTGGGAGTAGCCGAAATACAGTCGGAAAATAACATCTTTTACCTATCAAAAAATACTTGGCAAACTACAAGCACGATGTCGACATTCTGAAACAGAATGAAACCTTATGTTGACATTCCTACTCGTCTATTAAAAGGCCTGTAACTTACACATTAAACAAAGTCACGTACAGTCGTTCAAGTTATATAATTTTGTAGGTAATAGTATCTTGTCGCCTTACAAGCTGAATTATTTATTTATCATGAAGGAAAATAATTAAAATGTATGAAGCTATAACCTTGAAAAACACTTAAAGATTAATTGTCCTCGTTTCTCAAAAATATATAATTATATACGACAATTAAATATTACTACATTAATTCTTGGCTTTAAAGAAAAATATAAATTGAAGTTGTTTTTTTTTTGCTAATTGCGTTAAAAAAATATTTTTATTATTATTGTGTGCTGGTATTTTTCTCATAAAATATTAAAAAGGGACCCAAGCTTTTGAAAATAGGCACAACTTTGATGGTTCTGTGTGAACAAAACTTATTGGTACTATGTTTAACTAAACAATCCCTTCCTTAGTTTTTTTTTTAATAAGAACGATTTTCTTATAGGCTGGGAATTACTGGCCAGTTATAAAAATATTTATTGTTACCCAAGGAATTTCGATATTAATCAAGGATCAATTTTGTAGTCCTTGTGTTTAAGGTAGAAGGCCAGCTATTTATAAATAAGTTATAAAAACATAATAATGTAAATTTGGTTCGTAATTACTAATTTACATGGCTTTATTGCACATTTTACAACCTTTCAGACAAAGGACTTTAAAGTTCACACATCAAGGTAAAATAAAAGAGGTATGTTTTACAGACGTCATTGAAAAAACTGTTCACTTAATAATATTTTACCTCTTCATAAATCATTGGTATGCAGGAGCTGCACAGATGGTTATCCAAACATTCCCTACTTGGCTAGCATTATCATAATTCTGATAGGTACTTATATTGCTAAACACTGGCCATATATGATCGTACTATGCACAATTAAAGAGACAAAAGCGATGGTGTAAAAGAAAGACAACATAAATAAGGGCCTTTAGTACTATGTTGAGCGAAAAACATGTTTCTATTTTAGTTTAAGAAATTATTTACTGAAAAAGGTTATAAAAGTAGTAAATTCGGTGTTAAAATTTTTCGTTCAAGAATTTCGGAATGAGTCAGCAAACGTCCTTCGGTTAGCTGCATTAACTATTTTTAACAGACATCTTCTGAGAAAGCTTTTTTTATTATAGCTCGTTGTGACAAAAAGTTTTAATATCATTTTTGATTTCTGAAGAGCCTGATCCACTAGTGCCAGTAACATTCGAATACCTGTCTCCTAAAGACAGCAGAAGAAATAGTAGATGTCTGTATTGCTTTCCATTGTCAAAAAATACAGACCAGAGATCAATACTACATGTTTGTAAGTTCCGCATAAGAATAAGATTGAGTTAACCAATCTCTTGACTTCCAAAACTCGTTTGACACCCTTTGGGTCATTTAACTGCATAATTGCAGATCGTGCTAAAATAAGTCTTAAGCATTTTCCTGACAGCGTTGCTTATAAGGTAGATACGATTATAAAGCTAAAGGTAACTGCTATTTATGTGGGTTGTACATAAAAAATAAGTTAAGGTTATTACTCTTAGACAAATAAGATTAACAACCTCATTTGTTAAAAAATATTTTAAATAGGTATGTAATGGTTCAGGTTTTGGCAATTAATTACCACTCAATTAAAAACAGTTATGGTAAAGTACCAAACATTAATTAGGAGTGTTATAAATACGCTTCTTATAACGGTAAAGAATATATCAGTGTAGTTTTATATTCAAATCTTCATTGTTCATACATAATCGGTTTGGGTGGACAACTCAAGTAAGATCAACCATTTGCCCAAAAGTGTACATTTTTACAAGTGTTATGCGCAATCACAGAACAATTACATTGTTCTGTTTCTACACTCTCATAGAGTCAGTAAATTTAACGATTTAAAAGAGCTGAAAAAGGCTTACCTCCTTTAAGTAAAAATATTTTGATTTTGATAGTTCAATAGGACGACAGACTGCCTAGACCGGTGAGAGAGGAGGATACACGGGGTTATAAACTCCACGAAATTTCCACACTTTCCTCTGCTACGTATTTTTTAGCGAAAAACCTAATAACAAGTTTTGACGCGACCGGATTTTAACCGGAGACCTTTTGCAACTACTACCTATACCAACGAGACTGCTAAAGTTTATTGGGTGTCAAGCAATCTCATTTGCCTAAAATAGCACTTTGTAACCCATATGTGTATATATCCAGTACCAGTGTTTTATATTTCCCTATCTGAATAGTTTTATCTTAAAATAACAAATTATGTTTTTGTTAAGTACATTATATTCTCTGTCCAAAGTGAGTCGTTAACTGGAACAATTGATAACTTGTGGTTGGTTGATGTTGCTATATATTATCTTTTCTGGAGATAATGGCCATTTGACCTACGCAGGAAGGCCGGCTAAAAATGTGTGACGTAGTTGTTATGATGACACGTGGTTTAAATGTTGGAGAAAACTGAGGTAGTAAAGCTGTGTTATACATCCAATCACATCCAATGAACTACGTTTAAGCTCCGATCCTTTTCTTCAGCAACTCTACTATTTGATTCTGTAGACTTATAATAATAAAAATAATACTCTTGCTTTATCTGAGATAAAGAAATGTTATTTTTAAATGCTTTATATTTTAACATTCTCTCATTCAATTATTATTTTCCCTTAAATAATAGTGAAGTTGACTCTACATTTCGAATTCTTGAAAAGTTCAGTCATTAAGTTTGTTTTTAAATCCTCCTCAGATAGGTAATATGCCTATGAATATTTTTGGTTATATGCCTATGTAACAGAAAATAACTCAATAATCATCCGCACGTATTGCAGATACAGGTAAAAGAATGAGTGTCTTTAGATTATTTTTGGTTGTAGGTAGCATGTAATAAGATTTATTAAAATGCATTCATGTAACGTTAATTAATTCATATAATATAATTATATCTAATCAATTACCTAACGCACCGAGTTTATTATAATCAGTACGTTAAGTAACGGATTAAACAATTATTTGAATAATGATAATTATTGTGGATTTAAACGATAGTTAATCACGCATGAAATCGCTGGCAAATAAAATATTCATGCATTTATTTTCTTTGCTATGTGCTCAAAATTATTGAAAATTGTAATGTACTAGGGCTTGAAAGTTGTAAATATTTATTCTTGTGATAAATATTTTAACTTTAAATATTTTTATGTAAACTGCAACTAGCGTTAGAAAAACTAATGTTTTAAAAGAGCTTGGAAAGGCCTATTTTAAAATAAAATATTTAGATTTTAGTTTTGTATAATAGACATGGTTTTATCGAAGTATCCATGGTAAAAATACCTTATATCATTCATAAAATTATCAATAAATCGCTTAAGCCGTTGCAACGAACTTAGTAGAATGCCGCCAAAAGCAAACTTTCTCTTAAAATAAGACCATACCATTTGGGAGTTTAAAGTGTATATCCAAAAACACAGACACATCACATTTCAGTTTATTATCACCACTTCCTATTTCGACATCCATTTTTATTAAAAACAAATGTTTTATTATTTATCGCGACATTGATTTGTTTGCGCGTGTATTGCTTGCGCAGGCGGCTGTGGCACTGACAGAAGTGACGGGCACTGTATCAATGTGTAGTTGCGTAGTGGGTCATAATACACTCTCTCCGAGTTCCTAGTCAAATTATCTCGTTAAACCGTGGTATGAAATGATCAAAACATATTTAATTTAGTTATGTAATAGTATGGAAAGGAGTCCTTACAAATCAGAAGACATAAATTTTAAACAATTTGAGAGAATACGAACAAAGTCTGATGTCAGAGTTAAATCCTTCTCCGCTGCGAAGAGATTTAAATCCATATAACTTTTGAAGATTCAGAGACAAAGCATTATTAAATTATATACATAGTGCTCTCTTGAATTTATCTATTCATTGGTGGAAATCATATAAAAATATTTTTGTAATTATCGCGTTCAGACTGGCTGATACAGGGATTTTATTTTATAATATATATAGATATTAGAATGAAATTTAATGTTTTATCCACTCTACCTGTCCACGCAATAGGTATTCCATATATACCCTATTTCATTTACATCCTAGCACAGGACAGAAGTTCCTTGATGAGGGAGGCGTTTACTCTACGATGGGACAAGACAAGACAAGATATTAGATAAAATGAGATAGAAAATTAAAACAGGATGCTAAAAAAACATTCAGAGACCCTTTCAATTATTTAACGCATAAATTATTCCAAGGCTGTATAAAAAAAATAATAAAATATAGGTAAGTCTTATAGCGAGATTTTATGACAGTTAAATGTAAATCTGTGGTTAAATAAACTCATTTATATGCCCAAATTACTAACATGCTAATATTAGATTTTATGATGAATATTTTTGTCAGAAATAAATAAATGATCTTGAACAAAACTATTTTTGCTTGGATTCGCGATTTTATTATTTTGATCACTCATAGACCGATCAACTACTCGTGGCCATGACACCTGCAAAGGCGCGGAAACGTCGGGAATAAATCAAAACAACAATTGCGCGATAGAATTAGTTCAAAATAGTTTTATTTCGAAATAATTAATTAATTTATTTTTGTTTGTATAAACGCGTATTGCAAAAATTACATGGGAATGTAAAAAAATACCTATTTTTTGTAAAGATAAAATTGGGTCAGCTAAATTTATTAGTTAAACATAATTATAAATGTTGTCATAACTTTTATTACATTTGTCGGAGTTGATTTCCTGAGTCTAATGAGGTAAAAATAGCCATGGAGTGAACAGAATATAGTATCATCTTCAAGGATTCCAATAAGGATATGACTTGAATTAATATATCTTAGTCAATAAATAAACAATTACAAATACAGGTAAGATTACCACATAGTTGTGTGGATATGGTTAATTAAGAACATGATCGTACTCATTAACAGATGGGGGTTAAGAGTTCGTCTGATCACTAAGAGATAAACTCAAAGGTCTAATTATTACCTTACCGTTCAGATAAAAACAAAATACCTTAGAAGCATTTACGGGAATCCCTAAGGAGCAAAGGTCTACTGAACTTAAATTAAAACAGGATAGATATCTCTTTCATCCAATACATTTAGTGTTGTCTCGTTACGTCAAATTTATCAAACCATCTGTATCATAATTCATAATTGCATATGATAACAAGTAATAAAGTGTACTAAGAATGTAACATGTCACGTAATATTAAGAAATCACAAACACACAAAGAAATATTTTTCGCTTACAACAATTCAACCGTGCAGGAACACGATTGCCTTCACACACTTTGCGTCTCCTCGAGAATGCAATTGGAAATATGCGTAATTATTTATTTCTATAGAATCAACAGTATTTTTAAAGGTTTATCAAGAATTTGTAATTAACTCTTACTCACTTGTGCGTTTAACTGTGCAGAACAGATCCGTGTACACAATCAAACTCCCATCTTCGAAACTAATATCGTCTCTCGCAGCCTCCACATCCATCTTTGAACTCACGACTTCAATTTCTATATTTTAGAATATCAACAACAACAACGGATGGCAATGATTATCAAGTTTAAGCACAATTGGAAAATTGGAGTGTCGCAGGCGCGCGGCGGTCGGCGCAAGAAAACGAAAGGAAGTATACTCATTCACGCACAAGATGCAACTAGCACAGTACATAGGGTCGATCTACTTGATATCTTCGTATTTATCATTTATAATAATGACCTGTGTTTACTTATCGTCACTAATTACATTTCGGACTCTAGATAATGGAGATATACAGCTTAGACCATTCATCAGTGCAAGGACGACAGTATGTGTCACCTGCATCACATAATACCATCATTTCTGGCTTTATTATTTCCTGCTTTAGGGGTACTTTAAACAAGTAAATTACCCGTTTATTACTTAACTCTACTCAGGTTTGTGGATACCTAGATATGTCGATAACCTCATTTTAGACTATGATGAATACTTACGTAATTTTCTTACAGATGTTAACCTGGAACTAGGAAATCGTGTGCTTGTAAGGAGTCAACGGTTTAATATGAACAAAAATCATCAACATTTTTGACTAGGTGTTCATTAATATTAACTTATCCGCATAATGATTTCGCTTACTAGAACAACTGACTTAAATCATTGAGCAGTCCAAAAGCTTTGATCTTATTCCTATCTTTACCAAAGCTGTGTTTAGGTCGAGTAAAAGTCTCACCTGATTCAGAATTCAGCTGAATGCCGCATTCCAAATGTAGCGACTACCTATGGCATCGATGCCGTTCCTTAAAGTGTTGCTTTATGTATGGACTTCACTACCATCAATATTCTTGAGTAGTCTGGGGTCATATAAATATATATTTATGGTTCGGATTTTCGGAATCATGCTCTTCAAGTCATGGCCTGGGGTCTTATTATTTTGAAGCCCATCCAATGCCAACGTCAAATTGGAGTTAAAAGAAAGGAAAATCACTTTTACATAATATTTAGCTTTAGGACACTGCGCTGGGATGAAACTGGTTACAAAGAATAATTATGTAAACTTCAAGGATAATTAAATTTTTGGCATGAAACTGAAATGAATTATAAAACAATATTTTTTACGAAAACAAAAAATAAATTCTCATTTTATAAAATTTTCCAATATAAATTGTTTAATTATTTCACATGGTAAATTGTTTTAACATTCGTAACGATTGGCACTAACAAACAGACTTACACTCACTATAATATACTTACATGCACAAGTTCATACATTTTATTTGAGCGTGTAAATACATGGTATGTTTTGTACAAAATACATTTATTTAATCCTTAAAAAATATTTTTGGTGATACGTATTTATTTAATAATAGATGTTATTTAAAAATTGAATACATAATCTTTCAATATTCACTATTTACAATGGAATGTCTAAAAATACATTTTCTTATAAAAGTACGACCTACTCTACCATTTTACTGATACATTTTCTTGACATTGTAGTTATGTAATTCGTCATTTTAAAATCTATTTATTTTGACAAAATACTAGGCTATCTAAAAATGAGTATAAAGTTTCACCTGTATGTATTGTTAAAAAATAATCGAAAAGACGACGAAATGTTTGTGCTTTTGACCAACGTTTGTCCCATTAATAGCGACTTTGTTCATATCAAAATACTTCACTAGCAATATGAAAATTAATTAAGCATAGAATCAAACGACTTTTTACATTCAACAGATTTTTGCCATGTATTCTGATGGCACTTTTGAAATTCCTCTACGTTGTCTTTAATTAGGTACACAGTAACATTCTGTTTATCTCAAACAAGGTGTGATTAAAGATACTGACTAGCTCTCACTGGCACTATCAGTAAAAATCCCTACCTTAGCCGATAATATCTAAGTTGATAAAGCTATAGTACATTAATTACCCTTGTCTCCTTATACAAAATACAATAAATGCTGTACTTTAAACATAAACTTTTAAAGTTTTAGTCTGCTTGCGACCACGGCCGGTGTAACCTGGTCGAAACGTCAAGCCCTAAAGGTATTTATGCATGTTCGCGCTAATCCCCGTTCTATAATATTAATATAAACTTTTAAAACTTTAAACAATATGCAAACAGAATCTCCATTTAATACTAACAAACCAGTGAGATCTATTTATTGTGACTCGTCAAAACTTGTGAACAGAATTCTGAAATTCGTCTTTAAAATACCAATGTTATTTTTAAAATAGGTACTATTTTAATTCTACTATGTACATTATGTGTGATTTAAATGTCTGAAATACCTTAAACCATAATTATTATCAAATATCTATTAAACCATAGTTAGACGTATAAATAATGCGCTAGCAAAGAAAACACTAGTTACATGATTTCTAACAATACTAGCTTTTCATAGCTGATTGTAATTTCCACGTCCTCAAAATCAATATTGACACAATACATTGTTCTACACCACAAAGTATATGACATCACCACTTGCTCTTTAACCGGACCTTCAGTATTAGAAAAGCTAAAATGGAAACAATGAGACCTATACCTATCAAAACGACAATAGCTAAAGAAAACGTTTCTCCCACCATGCCGTTGTCTTGAAGGAATTGAGTGGGGTATGTGTAGTGGCAATAGAGGTCTGAACACACGAGGTTGGGTCTGTTCATGCCGAAGATGGAGAGCACCAGGCCGACTAGCCCGTGCTTCAGGAAGGAGGCGTGGAACAGCCAGCTGATGAAGAAGGGAGCGTCGCAGTAGCGGAGGAAGAACCCGGAGAATATGGTGAACGGCATTATGAAGAAAGGGCCGAATATTACGCCATTCTAAAACAGAAATGCATAAAAATAATTATCAAATAATAGATATTATACATTTGTTTTGAGTTGATTGATATCAGAACCAGCCTTGAATTAAAACGGTAGTTTTCAGTTCGTAAGGATCATTAAAGTTACAAGTACTTTTCAAAAAATATTTATTCGATAATCTGATTTCCTGAGAGGCGGTCCCATTCTTAATTTTTATAATGGGTAATGTAGTTTTTTCTTGTTTTATGTAGTTCAGTTTGTCTTACATTTACTAGCATCAATTATGCATGAAACGTGAACTCACCTTAACATTAAAAAGCGATCCAATGAGCAACCCTTTACACAGCGCCACGTAAGACACGAGCAGTAGAATCAGACAGAAGCTCGCAAACCGCTTCATCTCTCCCGGCTGTCCGGTAAGCCAGTAAGCGATGAAGGCGTAAGACAACGTACACACAGTCTGCTTAGGTAAGGCGGAGACCACTGTAGAGGTGTAGTAAGCGCTCGCAGTGTACCACCTGTTGAAATGCTCGCGCCGAATCACGGGGATTTCTTCGGGGACTGGAAATTGGAATAAAGATTTACTATGAGACCTTTTTGAATATTAATTTATTAAGTTACATTTTTTTGTCACCCACAGTTCGCCGATATGTTTAGGTCCCATGTAATAGGGGGCGAGCCTATTGCCACTAACCGGGCACAAATCCAAACTCCGACCTGCTACTGAGAATTTCATAGAAAAACCCAATAACACCTTGGTCGACTCGGGAATCGAACCCAAGACCTCTAGCGTAGCAGTCGCGCTTAGCACCACTAGGCCAACGAGGCAGTCTTAGTAGTTATGTATCATACTATTTTAAACAAGCTTTCCCTTAGACATACGCATGAGTAATAAGTTTATGTATTTTATTAAAATTGTAAAGGACGTGTTAACTTATTCTTGCTTAATATTTACATTTACCATTACTAATCGTCATATTTGCAATGTTGTTCCTGTCGTGATTGTTACGGCACATGGCAGTCATATGAATATTACTTTAAGTTTGTTCTTTTTTACACATTTTTTTTTTATTTAATGATATACTTACAATTAATAGAAACGGAGCTGAAGGCGGTAAACATGAGGAACATGAGGCTGAAGTAGAGGAAGTTGTAGTTGTCCCGCACGTACTTCGCGTCGCTGCCGATGTTATAGAACAGGGTGCCGATAAACAGGGCCATGGCGCAGTGGATGCCTGTCGACATTATTGTGAAGGCTGGGTCCCTCCACATCGTCTGAAAAGGAATACAAAGTGGATTGTAAATAGACTTTATTAAAGAACGATTATTAACTGATCGATCGAACAGATATCAGTATATCTGCTCGATTTGTGGGTAGATTCCAGGAAAATATAGTGGGACCATTTGAAAGTCACGGGTTTATTTAGAAACCTCCCCATTTCTATTTCTAAATTAAATACATTTTGATGTGATCTTAATTTTACTTAATATCTCGATTAAACTGTTTATTAACCGTATGTTTGAGATATCTAGGCTTGTTAAAAAAAAACCATTAAACTCATGTTCGTTCCCTATAACACCGCGGCTTAACCCCACTTTACTGAACTTTTTTCAATAAGTTTGAGTTGCGATGTTTTTAAAATGGTCTCATGTCTAATACAAAATAAATGTATAATACAATTACAAGAAAATCTCTCCTTTTTTTGTTTCTTGTTGGTGGAATATTCTCGATGTGTAGATATCTTATTATATTTTTGTTTATGGACATATTATTTTTGCTGATTTTATTATGAAAAGATATCCATCACCTGTAGTCTAAGTGATTATATGATTGACCTTTAACACATCGATGATTCAATTCAGTTGTTTTATTATGCATTCATTTTATCGTTCACTTAATATTCTTCGGGATGTAAGCAATTATAACATTATTAATTAAATTAAAATTCAATGAGTTGATAGGAATTTATTTATAGATACTGTTTGATATTATTCTTAGATTAAATCTTGGAAACTTCTAGGTTTGCTAAATCAACGTAGGTTTATTTGTTAACAAGCATGTTAGTTAAATGAAGCATTTTTCTGTTTGAATTTTAGAATGATTTTTATTTTTATAAATAATCGTGTATTTTACTTTTCAATACTAAAGTAGCTCTAGTGAGAGTGTAAATAGCACACGGAATGTTTGTAGACGCTTTCACATAACTAGTTCGTCGAACTAATAATATAATTATAGGTAGTTTGCTTCTCGAACAACTTTAATACAAGTAATTTGTTGCTTTGCTGCAGTAACTATCTTATTTCTTTTATTTATTAAATACCAGCTGCTGTAACTGGGTAAAGATCCCGTTGAAAAAGTCTTCTCGGGTCTCATAATTTGATTTGTAATTACTTACATTTGTAAGAAGAGTATGTATAAAAATTTGCGCTGTTTTAAAAAAACATGGTCTATTCTTTGACCTTTCAGGTTTTTTCTACTAGTTCTATATTACGATACGAAAAATATACGCTTATGCTGATTGCATTTCAAGTCATAATTTTTCTGAACAATTGCGAAGTTCTTACCTAAATGGTAAAATAATATAGCCGTTTTTATATGTGTTAAAAATGGTTATATCCGTTTCATTATTCTTGCAGAAGTGTAAAGTAGAGTATAGCCTAATAAGCTATCTTATTTATAGTTTAACTTGAAGTCTTGCGAAACAGAAGAAAATATAAGGAGAAATATTAATAAATATTTACCAAGAGCGATCTTCTAGTTAGCGTAGTGAATTGTTTACAGAATGATGTTGAGTATGTACTCTTTAGTGCTAATAAGATTTTGCTCGTCGGGTCCTCCTTAGGCGCCGGTAGTGACGTCAAACAAACTTCTTCAAAGTTACTTAGATTAGATTTTTCTGGAATAGAAACATTATTGGTATGATTAGAACAAATTATCTGGGGTATGGATCCTAAGTTCTAAAAGTAAGTGTAGCAAACATTTTAAGTAGAGCCAATTATCCAATCCAAAAAAAATATTTTTAATAGGTAGGTATTTAAAACAATATTGACGGAGTGTAATATATTTTTTTTCATGTTGCATTTTTCATCATACATTTTCATCTTAAGGAATTATAACGAAAAAATAAACACCTAATTTTTTTCGTCTGTCGGTCTCATTATGAAATGTAGTTAAATAAACATAAAGTATACATACCTATTATATTACTATCAGTCTCATGAGATATATTTGTACACCAATTATTATTTCTTCCATTATCTGAGCTCTCCACCAACCCACTTGCATTTTCAACGCAGATTTCGATTACTGAAACAAAAATATTTTTAGAATACAATTTTTAATATCCTTCCAGACCGATGAAACGGCTCTTGGCTGGTTTCTGGTACTTTATAAGTGTTAATAACGAGAACCGGTCAAATAAGTGACAAACATGTAGTGGTTTTAATAAGACCTGTTTGTGCCATCAAACTTAAAGAATAAAGGTCTCATAAGCAATACATATGAATACCTGGACCTCGTACAGATTAACATGAATAAATCCAATCTATCCATATACTAATAATAATATTTAAACGCTAAGTAGAGAAATAAGAATGAAGCGCCAATTTCTAATTACTATTGTGCTAATTGTTCGTTAATTTTCCAACTGAACACAGTGAAGTCTGCTATTCTTATTAGTTAGTTGTGATTCCTTTTTAGTTAGCCAAAAGCTATAGAATAGATACATTTTCTAGAAAGTGTAAAGAGTATCCGAATGTTTATAACTATCGGTAGCTTACACAAATAGTAACAACTTGTTTCGAAGTAATTCGAAGACCGGACCGGTTCCTAAACTAGGCTGGCTTCCATTATGAATAAATTATAGCATTTGTTGTGATTCTACTGAGCCGTTCTATAGTTTATCAGAAAATATAATTCATATAAAAATAGTTTGTATAAATAAATATTAGTTATGATAAAAACTGTATGTAAGTATCATTCGTTGAGCTATGTTTTTATTAACGTCTTCAATAGCATATAAATTGTAGAGGTAGAATTGTAGTCTGTAGCAATAATTATTAATATTATTTATTCCTAGTTTATAATTCAAATAATGTAAACTATAAAATACTCAACAAAGTAGTCAATCAGAATATGGTACAAGATACAAGCTCCACAATTTTCGCTGTTCTTTGTTTGTTATATTTATAAAAAAATCTTACTTCAAACGGAGATTCGATATCAAATTGTCATCAAGTAGAAACATTACGACAATTTACCAACATCCTTAAGTTTGAGTAAAAACAGGACTATACTCACAGAAATCAACAGGATTATGGTACGGCGGGCACATCAGATTCATTCGCTCTAGATACGGCAGGAGTTGCGTCACGGAACCGACGTATGCACACCTCCCCGCGGCCACGGCGTATATCCGGTCCACCATGTACAAGAGGCCGGCGGACGGCTGGTGCATCGTCACCACCACCGTCCGCCCTTGCCGGGCTAAAAGGTGAAGTAAATATACTATTTGCTTCGATATTGAACTATCCAGCCCACTGGAAAGAAGATACAATCAATGTACTGTTTTTGTTTGATTCACATTTTTTGAATTTATTTATACTCAGTATATAAGTTTTCGACGCTATCATTGTAGGGAAAATTCTATCAAAATTTTCATTCACACTACAGTTTTTTTTTATACCGTAAAAAATATCTTTATCTACCCTATCTTTTAAAAGGAAGTTGCCTAAATAATATCTAACTAATTTATCACAAATCAATCATGACAGGAAGCTAAGATTGTATCTATCCTAAAAAATATACATAACTAGAAATGCATGTGTTCCTTTCATGTGGATACACATTGACCACATAGTGTATGTATGCGCTCTCAGAATCAGTAGAAAAGGTTTATAAAATGAAAGGCGATTACAAATTCCCAAAGTTATCAATCTGAGGGCATTCCGTCATTGAAAAATGCACTCTAGGTAGACAAAAAAGTGATCGAACGATTGAAGAATTTGATCGAACCATACACTATTACATTGTAACAATCTCTTTATGAGTAGATAAAATTCAAATAGTGGATTAAATACAATGTTTTAGTCGCCTCATCTAGATTATTTTATCAAACTTTTTAAATATCTGTAGATAAGCACTTTGAAATACTGACTTTACATTATATAACGAGATTGGATTCATAAATCGCGATCTTTAAGTTTTTACTTTCTCTTCATAATCCTTAAAAAGATAACAAAATTATTTACTGTTGCTAAGACTTTAAATCCCTACGTTAAATTGCTTTATTTAGGTTTCTGATTAACGTCATAAAAATAAACATTGATAAAAATTCCACTGGTTAATTGTTTTAATATTGTAGCTAAATGATTGATTAATATAAAAAAACACAAAGAAATTATTTTATATAATAATTAATAAAAACAAATTTCAAACCGTTTGTTGCTAATATTATTAAAAAAGCTGAATCATTTAATGCTTTAATATGAAATGCATCAGAACGTTAGCTTCTTTTAATTTATAAATTAACAATTTAATTACACTTAGTATCTAAATAATGTGTCGTTATCATGATTAATCCTTCTGATTTGAAGATAGCGAATTGTAGTAGTCTGTAAGTGGTACTTTCAGAATTTCATGCAAATATCACGTGTAGGAGAAACAAAGTAACTACAAGACATATTATTATTGATTAATTTGTCTCGAATAAAATAATTAATAAAGATTTTCGAGTGGTCAGAATCTAAGGTCCTTCTTGTTTTTTTTTCGAGTAAATATTAAAAGCTTAATTTTCTTGTAGATTGTTATTTTTTGTCCTTTAATTTCTAGATCATTTAGACATTATACGGCAAGAATAGCCTTCATTGAATCGGAATCAGAATCAATACCCACGGAAATGGATAAAGCTAGTTAATACAAAATCTAGTTAATCTATTTGTCTAGATATTCGCACTAAAGTCTGTTGCAAGAGGCAACGCATATTTAAATATCATATTAATATTTTTATTATAATATATATAAAATAAAAATGTTATTAATTTATTTACCTGGTAGGTTCATCAAGGAACATGACTGGGGGATCACTGATTAATTCTAGACCTATTGCTAGCCTTTTCTTCTGTCCGCCAGACAAATTGCCAGCTCTCGTTCTTCGTGCTCGGTTTAAACCAAGACTTGTAATTATTTCTTCTACCTGAAAAAACAACAAATTCCTCAAAATCAGGTACATAAAAAAATGATCTGGGAACTGATGTAGCTATATAACTTTGTTGAGGGTTATTTTCTGCAGATAATAAAACTGTACCCAACGATTCCAAAAAGAAAATATAATTTTCAATTTGAACAGTGCAAAAATAGTCTTCTGAAGTACTTAGGTTCATACGTAAAATTGTGTCCTGGCAGGCCATTCAGATATCAATCAAGTTTGCCATTAGGAGTATACATTTCAATATTTAATATAAAATAATGTTAGTAAACTATTTACAGATAGATGGAACAGGATCGATAAATTGTAAGCCTAGTTGAGGTAATTTTAGCTCCAACTCAACTAAGAGGTAAGCGAGGCAAGTGATTTAGCGATATGATTATATTTTAGGTGACGACGGAATAATTATAATATTCAATCGCCTTTAAAAGATTAGAAACTTTAGGCTATCAGCGGTATTATAGTAATCCGCAAAATTAGTTCCTTCTGCGTCACACACTTAAGAATACAGGTTTTTTGTTTATTAATTACTTTTATTTGGAAGAGTCCTTTATCTAGCAGTGGACCAGTGCACTCGATTGGATGTTTCCTCCTATGACTTGTTGCAAATAAATTGAAAAACAAAAGAACAAAAGGCAGATCTGTCATCGGAAGGTATTCATTATCGTAGATGGCAAGGAATGCTAAAGATTACTTACTCTTTGTTTTTTCTGCTGTCCGCTAATATGGTTACCAAGTTTGAGATCTGCGGCTATGTGTAGTGATTCCTGTATTGTTAACATATTTTGTACTTGATCGTCTTGCAGTATGTAGCATGACCTTCGCCTGAACATTTTTTCATTGCGAACTCGTCCGTTGACGCAAATACTTCCGCTTGTAGGCTTTCTGTAACAAAATGGTTTTCTTATAAATATGTGTACAGTAGAACGCAAATATTTTGAGACTGTATTTACAAGTATAAAGTTATTGGGCCCCGACGAAGACAGATGAATTTGAATGTGGGTAGGTGGAGAGGATGAAGAAGGCCGAAAATGGAGGATGGCTTTGTTTGATCTGATAATATAAAAAAATGGTGAATGGTTGAATGAAAGGAGTAAACATAGTACGCCGACCCCAAATAAATTGGAAACGCACAATACTGCTACCTAACAGAAGACACAGTTAAGTATAATATAAAAAGCACTTTAATTCTAAAGCAGTAAGGTTGATATTCGCACATCTGTGTTAACACTACCATGCAATTGATCGTGCCCATCTGTAGAGTGAGCCATGTTGGATAGGTCCCCTACTGAGTTGACGTGAGGCATCCTCGTTTAGGTAGCTACACTCAGTTGTTACATTATTTATGAGGCACAACTTGTACTGATATGCATCAATGCTTCAATTTAGGATTATAGCTTTATTATTGATGGTTATTGAAGGATGACAAGGGTTTAGCCAGTTTAGTATCCTACCAGTTGAAGCCAAATGCCAACAAAAAGCCCGATTTGTTTTATTTCAGAATGTATTAATACAGTACGTATACATGGAACGATTAAACTGAAAAAGATTAGAATCAATTTCGGCACCAAGGTTATTTTATTTTCACTGTTTTGTTTAAGAAGAATTCCCTTTTCTGTTAATATTCTAGATTAGTAGCTAATTATGTTGCAAATACGATCAAAACTTTATGGTTAGATGACTCATTCGATCAAATCTTTGATCGCGACACAAAGTTAAGATCAATACAATCAATAAATGACTCATAGTTTACATTGTACATCCTATCTAATCTTATCTGTTAGTGTTAATCCTAATGGTTTAAACGATTTCCCATCGACTGCAGTCAGATGTAACTGCATCAGGTTGTGACGATTATTGATTTGCGTAGCGATTGCTAAGTCTTGTTTTATCGTACGCTAGACTTGATATAATTTATCTTTTATGACGAAAAATCTATATAGATTTTGGTTACACTTTATCGAGCAGGTGTGCGCAAATTACTCTTTATATGATAACTTCTTTAAGAGTGAAATTGTATCAATAAATTTTGGATGTCTTTCTCGCAGACACCCTCAATGAACTATCTAAAATACGGAACCAATTAAGTATAGTGTATTTTAAGTCGTAAAACTTTTGGTCAGCAACGTAGTCCTTAAATTGTGTATTATTATCTAGACAGTTATTTTTAGTACTGTGTTGTGCTGTTATTATATTACTACTTATAGCATCCGACAGAACTGTCATTTTTAAATTGCTCATGACTCAGGAGTCCTACAATATAAAAGCCATTTGTTCTTTAATGGATACAGTAAGGTTTTGATCACCGGCGGCGGCGTGTTAGCCTACGCTTTGACTCACCGCCACTAATGCCAGAATTCGGGGCACAAGGAAGTATTTATTAGTGTCCTGTCTTGTTTCCTCTGTGTAGGTATAAGTGGAGTGCCTTGTTTCTTATAAGTACGTACCATTAGACCTTGGATTCCAATTGAATATTTTTCTTACTACCTATTTAACGAGCGCTGGGAGATTTCGAATTGGCAATACTATCGTAGTTTTGATGTAGATAAATTTGCACCTGTGTCTACATTGATAACGATTAAAATTATCTGGATTTTTGTAAGGTCTTATATTGTGTCTCATAAATTGTATATTTTGATCTGTATACTTTGTTGCTACATGAGTTTACCCCATGCGGATTTTGAATCGACAAGAAGGTAAATTCTTAGTGGTTGGTCACATATTCCTGATGTATTCAAAAATTTTGGGTATGGGTGCCGGTGTAGGTATATTTTTTAGTAGGGATTATTTCCCACCCACTGGAATATGATAATAACTTGATAAATTGAATTTTGTACCTAGTATTATTTTAGGGATTCCTCTTTAAACTAAAACTCTTACATTTTTTGACAGGAATTTTACTATCTATTAGCTATCTGTCACAATAAAAATGAGTCATGATCGTTTATCATTTACATTTATTGTAAATTCAAATTTCAACTTCAATAAATAAAACCGTATTGTTTTTATTATGGTTGTTTAATCAGTAAAACAGAAACGGAATTCTGCATATCTATTATGATTCATGACAAATGGCTTTCCCGGTTTCCTTTGAAAATGTCAACGCCATTTTTATTTATTCTAATTTTGTTAGTAGGTTGCCATATACCTTTTAGATATTTTCTCAAAGTCTCGTCTTAAGAGGTCTTATATCGTTTTGGTTTCTTGTAAAGTTTTATATGTTAATAAAAGTAACATTAATAACATTAAGGAATAAGAGAACAGTAATGACTGACCAAGTAGGTATTTAACATGAAATATATTTGTAAGTAAGACCGGGTCAATGACACAAACCAAACTAAAATATCTCAAAAGCTTATGACATAATTTACATAAAGATATCTAAGGCTTACGTCATAAAAACATCTGCCTATCAACAACACATTTATTGCTGGTATTCGTAATTACTGAATTCCTTTCATGAGGTTTGAAAAACATGAATCAATTGGTGAAGACAAGTAGAAATAGGTAGCAGTTTGCTTCATAGAATGTCTTTAAAATAAAAATATATTTTTATTCTGACTAGGTATTGTAAACCACAAGTTACTACAGGTACTGTTACGTTTAGAAAAAAGCAAAGCCTAATTTTAACGTAAATTTTGCTCTATGATTATCAATAATAACATAACCATGGGATTTATATATTGACAGAAGTTATCACTCAAACAAGTTGAGTATACTTATGGCACTATTAAACAGCGGTCTGCTCTTTGTTCTTGCCTTTCTATTAAATGTTTAAAAAAGTGTCATTCATAAAATATCATAATAATTTATATATTACATTTATAGATTATTTTCTTAGATATAAATAGTAAAATTATAAATAATTTAGCGCACGAAACATAACTGTTAATTAGTTACTTAAAAGCAACAATGACGCTTCCTAAACATAATTATATAGCGTGTCATATATTCATTTAGTTGCTTTCATTTAACACACAGTGCGTAGGTCAATATGTTTCGTAATTGTCGTCGCGTATCCTGTATGTTAATAACCTTTTGGACAAACTATTTTAAACAGCGTGGAACCCATTTGATCACATTCATATGCATAAATTAACAAATTTTCAATTTCATTCAAGTTACACACCCTACAAGTTGATATTTAGATAGAAAAGGAGAATTAATAAATTTTCTTCTTTTTAATGAAAACATTTGCATAGAAAAAGTTAACTAAAATACGTTATTTAGCTGCTGAACGAACACTAATCATAATGCATGGCCTTCCTTGAGAAATTAAGAATATCACATTATCAATGAGGTTCGGTTGACGCGAAAGATAAGGCGACATCTACATATTAAATGATAGCGACGATTATAATTTGGGTAATTAACACTGTTGCTAAGTCTGGCGTGAATGTCCGATTACGTCGCCATTTCAGGCGCGACCGGTCTGAATTGATTGAGTTATTGTTCAGCTGTTTAATGCTAATATATCGACTATTAACACGAGTTTCGAAACTATACAATCTTTATCATGTGTATGTTTCTTTTGTCTTTTTGTGCGCTTTATAAAATAAAGGTATATGAAGTATAACCAAACTAAAAACATTAATAAATAAATTTATTTAAATAATTCGGTCTTATTTAGGATTTAATCTAATTATTATTTCAACATATTTATAGAATAAATAAAAAAAACAAAACACAATTTTTTTTTTTAGCACCCAAAAACATAGCTTTTTGTATGTTTGAAAGTAATTTATTACATTTACCTCACAGATGTTTCGCTGAGTAAGAATCAAACTCTAACACGGATTACAAAACAAATCCTTACTAATTTGAAATACAGGATCAAAGATCGTTTTTGTAACCCATGTTGTGCCGTCGACTCTATGTTTAGACTCTTCTCGTTGGGCTCCATTATTACCCAATAATAACAAATCCGATGGTTTTCACTCCTAAATATAGAGTTCTGACTTAAGCGTTCTAAAAAATTCGTCAACTTTCTATATCTAGAAAGCAAAACTATTTAAGGAATCTTCCTTAATAGAATACATCTCGCTTTAAATACTGTAAGATATCAGAAAAAGGCAGTAGCAAGAAATCATCATAGTTGCTTCATTCTTCATTTGTTTGAGCAACTGTACATCATACAACCAAATTCTATTTAAATGTCAAACCGTTGCCTAGCAACCTATAAAAGGTCGTAAGTCAGAACTCTAATTTTGGACAGCCATTTATACATTTTCACGACTCAATGTTAATTCAAACTGGTTTTCGTTAACTTCATTCAAAGTTACGTTTTCCTTTGGATTTCTATAGATTCTAAGATTTCATTTAGAGATTAAGTAATGTATCTATGTATATAATAATCTATTTTAATTGATTTACTGTAAGTAAGAACTTTAGAAAGTTGGAAAACGCTACTTACAACTGTGTTTATGGCAACCGGTTACAAGTCAACATAAGTAAGATGAAATGATATTTTAATACAAAAATATTTAAAAGAACATTTGATTAGATCGTTTTAACTTCTACAAAATACCAACTGGTAATTATATAGATTATTAATAGACATCGTGTGTTTCTGTTCAACATTGTTTACTGTACCAAAAACTGATGAGTTTTATTTGTAGGTTAAGTGTTAACAAAATATATCCGGAATTTTAGTTTTTGAGATAAAAAAAACGTTGCATATATGCGTGTTGGTTGTAATGAGATGAATGAAACGTTAAAGACGTTTCATTCATTATCAATATATGAGTCAGCTGTATCAAGTTTACAAAAGTTCAGACATATATATATTAATTTTATTTATAACTATTTATCTACTCCAGTGAGGAACAATACATGAGTTTATCAGAAATTAGTTTAGAAATTAAAAGTATGTATTTAGAGCAGCGGGTCAATAAACCACTACATTCGGACCAATAGGGCCATCGACACATAACTTCTGTAAACTTACTTAACAGTACTAAGTTCACTTGTCAATATTTTCATACAGACAATCCCATCCCTTACATTTTGAACCTTTTTGTTTATAAGTTAAGGTCGAGATTTGGGAATCACAGCTACAGTTTTGTTATCAGAAGTGATAATGAACTAAATACAGTCATTAGGTTTGTTGGCGCTACTGTACTTTTGTTAGGAACTGGTAATAATGGGGTCAGAACAATTCGTGTACCTTGAGGTCACATCAAGTAGGAAAAGACAGACAAATGATTTTCTATAAAAAAAAAAAACTGATTTGAAGCAATGTATAATTGAACTAGAAATACCTACATATATTAAGGAATACTACTGCATACAACAGCTTTACAAGTTAAACAAAGATTATTAAATGTTTCGGTACATTTCTTTTTTGATAATTCTTCACACTATACGATACCTAACCACATATTTATATAATAAATATATTCGTAGGGAATTACTTACTACCTACAGAATATATTTTGAAGACTTAAGTTATTCTAGACTAGACTGTTCGAAAAACAGATTAAAATCTCGCAAAAATAATGATGTGGGTCGTAAAGTTAATTGTTACGTATTTGCACAAAATTATCACCTAATTAATTCATTAAAATCACGGTCACAATATAAATTTTAATAATATAATGTTTATTTATTATTTAAATAAGTTTATGAATAGGCAATAATACTTTATGGGGGTGGGAAATATTAGGAGGGTCTCCCTAAGAATTAATCCTAGGCACGTGTCGGAAAAAAAAATGTACCTATTGTTTTGTATGAATTCGGTATTGTGGTATAAATAAAAGGTATACCCACTACATTTTGTAGTTGTTAAGCGCTTATTACACTACGCGATATGCAGGGCCTCGATTGAGCTATTTTAAATGTATGTCAGTGGTCGGCCAGTGTACTTGTCTATGTGCCTAATTTTCGTATCCGATAAACCTACAATAAAATCTCATTGAACTCTCGAAGAGAATAATCGTAATGACGAATTAATGATCGTAATGACAGTTAGCACAATGCCAATTATCGTAGAAATTACCAAATGAAGCAGGTCATCCAGCCAATTCTTGAATAGCTGAGTCGAGGCCTTGTATGTCTTAGGAAGAAAACGCGTATTGTAAGAGTAAGCCAGATCAAACTATAAGGCAAAAAGGCGTTCGGTGACTTACCATATGCTTACCGCGAGGAGTAATAGCAGAAAGAGCGTTCCCTTCGTTAGGTCAGTGTTCAGTCAGGGCGAATAATTAAGCATGCTATAGTGACCCATTTTTCCTGTTCTCCTAGGAACTTCTCCTGATTAATTTCGTTACAGGTTCCAGGACGACAAATTATGATTTATTGGTTATCCTCGTAAATCCTGGTCTACAGAATTTGCTACGATCCAAATTTAATGGCATGCAGCTTCTATTTAGTCAATAACCAAGTCTACTTGATCGGGACTGATTACCGCGTAGTCTAATAGGTGCTTAATAAAATCTAAGTGCCGTGACCTTGAGCTATTAGCTTACATACAATATCTTAATGCAAATTAGTTGGCTACTATGTTTTGACCGACTGCACGTTGAGGTCAATGTTGCTTTAGACTATTAACAAAAACACAAGGTTTTTAGTTATAACATTAATTAATTTATACTGAAAAATAATTACACTGTAAAATTATTTAATAAATATTTGTTTCAGTGGCAAGAGTTTTATTAACTGTATAAGTACTCATATTGTTTGTTTATATATTCTGTTATTAAATGTAAGGTCGAGGTCCTTTGTAAATATTATGCAATACCTACTTACTCTATCAATCATACATTTTAGATTAGTAAGCAGTTGTCAAAAGGAAAAAACGAGTTTCGAAAAGACATTACGAAATGACTTAACAACTTGAGATAGTTCATTGACCCCGTTAAGCGAATCAACAAAGTCTAATTTACAAAAGAAATAGTTCCTCCGAAAGCTCGTAAATCGAACAGTATCGTTTTAAAATGGATAGTAGCATTATGCTAGCAATTCATATTTATATGGAATGATAAAAATAGATTTTTTAGTCTATTCTAAAAAAGTATCCAATATTTTTCTACTTTTATAAATCTGGCGTGATTTACCGACCAATTTTTTATACTATACACACCCATAGGTACATAGGAATGTGTGTTTAGTGTTTATAAATACATAACCTAAGTTCTTATATAGCCTTACTAATATTAGTTCATGAATAAGGTACAAAGAAAACTAACAAAAGTCAAAGTTCATTTCCCAACGAATTTGAAACGTTCATTTATATTTAAACGTGTTCATTTGTGTTACTTAGTCATTGTTTGGTACGTGCCTCTATAATGTAAATTATTTAGATTGTGCGCATAAACTGTGTACACATGTAAAGTGTTTATGCGTCATCTTATATCCCTTAAATAGTAGCATGTTGTGATTAAAGTACTCGCTAGTAATGTAGATTACTTTTTATCTGCATTTTAAAACACAAAGAAAACATAGACCTTTATGTGACATAACAATATTGAACCCTTTCCCTGTCCCGTGAGTCACATATGAACATTTGCATTGTTTAACTATTGTATCAACTGGCGGGACCCAATAGTTACTCGTAAGTACTGCTAACAAATATTTTAGTTAAATATTATTGTTGTCTTTTTGCGCATATTTGGGTCGACTTAACTATTGTGTATTGTAGATAATAACAAAAAATCTAACACAGATGTATGGTCAAAACAATATTGATTATTGTCAATCAGAGCCTATTTGATGGTAAAAAAAAATGTTTACGGAAATTGATAGCAGAATTAAAACTATACAAGTATCTACAGCTTCTGAATACATTGTTATGAATTATAAGTTAAGGAAATATGTGTTTTATTTTCAACAGTTTACGGTTTAATTTACACTGTATCCTTTAACTTACCACTCATTTTTTACATAATTGTTTTGGTATCCTTAGTTGAGGTCAGTATAAAAAAGTTCTTATTGGGACATAACAAATATTCAATTGTTAGTTATTGTGAAGTAACTGACACAAAGTCGATATTGATTAGTTAACACGACTATTGATTTTAACGGAAACAGTGACCTTTGGAGCAGAAACAAAACTCGCTTTGTTGGTTCTCAGTAGCGCCACAGAGTAACGAAATGTTTTGTTTGTGGACTTAATAATGTCAGTATGACAACCACAATGTAAGATAAGGCATTGTTTGTTTTGATGCATAGTACTATGTATTGAGATAGTTTTCTGAACCTTTGTTTAAGTTATCTTTACAGCTGTGAGCTCTGCTCTAATGGATGTCTAATACATTAATTGATGTTTTAGAAGTATGTTAATGATATATATTTCTTTCTTCCTATAAGAAAAAGGAATACAGCTACAGAGTTTTAAGAATGGGTTCTACAATTTTACGGAAAATTTCTTATATTTACGTTAAGACAGCTACTGGTTTTTCAGTTTCCTTAAATACAGTAAAGACTATTATTAGTATGAAGGTTAAGAATTATCTTTATCAGAATGAAATTATTTCAAAATAAGTGTAAGTGCCAAGTCTAAGTGCCTTGCATTATCAGAGTTATGTAATATAATGTGTACATCCGTATTGCACGTAATTGCGGAATATTTGACATTTTGCCGCAGACTACATGTTAACAGTGCAATAAGATTATCTACGACAAAAAATATTCAAAGTAACTATTTCGTACAAAAAATATCTTAAGGTACTCTACAACTTTCTTCAAACTGTTAAGCTAATTGTGATTTTAGCCTGTAGAAAAACACTAAATACAGGGTGTCAAGAAACCCCTGTCTGATCCATTAAGGGGTTGTCAGGTATAGATATCTGATTACAAAAATGTAAAAAATCAAAAACAAATGATGACCTAATGTTTTTTTTTGTCTATATGGTCAGTGAGAATGACGGCATCGTCACAGTTTCTGCCAAATGATCATATAATAGACCACCATTAACACCGATGAAAATGGTGGTGTAGTTTTTATATATCTTCAAATTTAGGATATTAAGATAGGATTTAGGCGGCTATTTCAAAGGTCATTATTATTGTTTCATTATCATGATTTTTCCAAATATCATATATTTTATTTGGGCATGTGATTGTGAACCCGACCTTTCGGGTAGGACAGGGGTTTTTAACACCCTGTATAACCAAAAGTTAATTCTACATTTACTTCACTACGAAACCGTGTAATTACCTTTAACTAACATACGATTATCCTATTATGTAAGCATGTGATAACGTATTATCATCGAGGTAAAACTGAATTACACAATATATTACGGTCTGTATACTTTATTGTTTATTAAATACATCATTGTGAACCGTGTTAATCTATCGTTTTTATCGTTTTATTATTATTATTGCTAGGAGGTTAAGCTGTTATAGATATGTGATATACCGATTAGAGACAAAATGGATTATTCTTAACTAAAACAGAGGGTTAAAAAAATTATCAAAAGCATTGATTTTGAAAAGGTTTCTTCGATCATTCGTTGTGTCTTTCTTTTAAAAATACTATTAATAATATAATAATAATATTCCAGGACATCTCACACACGGTTGTCTCATCCCAAGCTAAGCAGAGCTTGTGTTATGGTAACCAGACAACTGATATAAATACTTATATATTTCTAAATACATACATATTATAGAAAAATTACACCCATATTAGTCAAACAGTCCATTTCTTGTACAAAGTTGTACGAAATATCTTACTGTTTTGGCAGTCTTATCCTCAAACTCAAACAAATTTACAAGTAGCTGATATACCGACTAAACAAACAGGCAGTCGAATAAATGAGTAGGTATCCAACTAAACTGAACATGCATGGAATGATAACTATGGGCTATTCGAACACAACCGTAATGTTACGTTGATATTCACTGCGCTTAACATTAGATAATCCTTTGGGTATGTTCACAGAAGAGTTGAAGATAATGAATCTTTATGGCGTTTAAAAAAGGATCTTCGGCCATTGAAATAAGGTTGATTTTTACTTTTCACATAGTACGTCTTAGGTCTGCTCTAAAGTATTTGATGAAATGTAAAATTCAACCATATTGTAATGATCTAAAACTCTTTTTTGAACGGGACAGAAATTGACTCCTGGTTTCAATAAATTCTATGTGAATGGATCCTTATTCGTATACTCATTTCTATTTCAAATGTGATGTCTTTAAGACATAATTCATATACTAACTATGTAACAAAGACCGTTAGTTAAGTATTGTTTGCATATTACTTAGATGTTTTTTTATTTGATTCAGTGATGTAGGTATATGAGTTGACTTGAGAACAATAAGCTAGAAATGAATATCGACAAAATTATTATCACCATGAACACGGGTAAGTTATATTTACGTAGGTGTTTATGGCTTTCCGTATTGTTTATAAAGTTAAGATGGGCAGAACCACAGAATGCCTAGTAACTTTTTGAGAGATTATAAATATAAAGAGTCGACTAAAGAAAAGGACTTTGCCTTAAATTTACATCTAACAGTTATAATAAAAAAAACCATTGAAAGAACAACGAATGTTCTTAATGCAAAAACACACTACACGGGCTCGTTGACAAGACCAATGAATGTAGTGATATAAAAATAATAATATACCAATTGGTAAATGTTTGGTATGTGTTATCTCAGCTAGGCTGGAAATATGACGACCTTCGTAGCTTCGGCGATAATTTGAGTAATTTGTTCGATACGTAAGCATCACGCTCAAGGACCAACGCCAATACGGCCAATGTCCAATGTTAAACAAATATTGGCTTTGATAATCTTACCTTTCTCTTTAGAGTTTGTTCTTATATTAGATTTAATTGTGTATTAATAAACTTTACCATTTCTCTTAATCATTTATCGTTTTAGTTTGATAAATGTTGGTTTACATAATGTAATTATTTTAATAAAGACCCTTAAAGACAGTGTACGAGTATTAAAATACTTTAACTGTAGTTTTTAATATTTATCAGATGTGTTTATTTTCTTACATAAACAGTCACTTCGTTCTTAATGAAGTCATCATGTGTCAATCTGCTAAACCCTTAAAATATTATACTTATATTCAAAAGTCTATTTATTTGTCGCTTTCACGGCCAAACAATTTAACCAATTTTAATTAAACTTGGTATAGGATAATCTTACAAAAGAAAGGTTAACGGCAAGTTTTTGTGTTAGTTCATGAACTAAAGTATAGGATTTCCTTTTACAATGTTAATACTTAGGGCTGAAATATCTTGCATATTTTCTTCATAGATAAGAAACTGAAGTGTTTCCTAACTTGTACAAAGTCTATCGATATCTATTTGTTGTTCATTGAACAATTATTGGTACACAATGGTTTAGATTGCGCGATTATCTTTGCTTGACAGTAACTGATTCATTACAAATTAAGCAATGAGAGCAAGCAAAAGTAGAGCTAATTGACCGAGCTCTGAAAAATAAATATCTTCCGTTTTATTTTTATTTTCTTTTCGGTTTTTAACTAATAAACCATAATAGGGAAACTGTTACCGTATTTTTTCATATACGAGTTATATTTTTAGGTCCTCTGTCACTTTAGTTTGCTTAGCTTACAAAACCTTTTTGTAACTGTAATCATAGGAAACGTTTAGATGTTTCTGGGACTATACCTATATCTGCAAACCTAATATACGCATGCACGCATGATAAATAACACGTGTTGTTAATGTTATCTTTGAGCACCTGTATTCTAAATACATTTAATTAAACGTGCGATCTGTGTGCGGTGATTATCAAGCGATTAGCATGCCAGCTGATATACTGGGTCAATACCACTACTCCGATATGTGATTGACCGTGGACGAACAAAAAGGTAGAGTATATGTAGGAAGATTTTAATAAGGTACCATGTTACATTATCTGCTGAAATTTATAGTTATAGATTTTATTAAAACACCTTTTGCTTAAATGTTTCTTAACTTTCTCTAGATTTACAGGAATTTTTCATGATAACTGGTAACAGTTTTTGTAGAAATTTAGGCATGGTAACTTAAATTCAAGCGGTGGTGAAACCGTACATTTATTTTATTTAATATATTTAACCGAACTTTTTCTTTTACACGAGACTACTCTTGGAAAAGTATTTGAATTTAATGCGAATAATGAATAGAAAATAGACTGCAATATAGTTTATTAGTGAGTCTTTAAACCCATTAAATCGCACACAAGCTTACCTTCGATACCATAACAACAACATAACAATTAAACAGCTGACAGCTGGGTAGCAACAGACGTCTAAATCAAATATGAGCTCATCGAACAGTGACCTATCAGAATTAATATTCAAGTAGTGTTTCATATAGCCCAGACTATCCCATTTCAGAATAGTTTTGGTTAAGTCCTCATATTTAATTAGCATAATACATAGAAAATAAATTAGAATAAAAACAGTGAACTGCCAGAAAGCCCTTACAAACATAATGATAAAACAGTTGCCTAGCAACCAACATCAACAATTTTACATGAATCATAAATAGATACAGAACAGATCTATCAAAAAAATATAGCAACAAGATTTTGTTTGTATTACTTAAAAGTTCCGTACAAAGTACGTAAACGACCCGTTTTTGTTTGTAACAATAAAATGCATTACTATATTCTTTGGCCTTTACCAAGCAGTGGGACAACGTAGGCTATTAAAAAATATAATTACGAACCTAGATAAATAAATGAATAATTAATTTTTACTCACGTATATCCCGCTAGGATGTCCATGAGCGTACTCTTGCCGGCCCCGGACTGTCCCATGATGACGGTCAGCTCGCCGGCGTTGAACGTGCCGCACACGTCGTTGAGGATCGTCTTGCGACCTGCGATGTACAGGAAAATGAGATTCTTCACTAGAATTTATAATTAGGAACATTTTAGTGTAGGTTATCAATGTTATATGTAGAGTCAAGATTTCTACACCCCTTTTGGATGGATATACCCTTTCGGTAGCACTCTGTATGTAGATAAGAAGGTGTTCTGTGATGTACAGGAAAATGAGATAAATCACGAAAATTAATAAAAAGGCAGATTTTAGTTTAGGTTATAAATGTAACGCATAAGGTAGAGTCAAGATTTCTACACCCCTTTTGGATAGAAACACCCTTTCGGTAACATCCTGTATGTAGGTAGGAGTCCGATTTTCAGAAAAATATGTAAGTGTGTTGCCAGTAGTTTAATAAAACCTGCATGTACCTAGTACTGCATGTTCCCTATAAGAATGCCAATAAAGTCTACGAACTTTGCTCTTTATCTGTTTTATTTATGTAACAGGTTCAATTGCTACGTGGGTTCAATTTTGTTGAGATTTTAATTATTAAAGTATTAAATATGGGCAAAAAATATAGTAGCTCTTTGTTTATAAAATATACTTTAAGCTATTTCACAATACAAAATGCTTTGTTTTACATAAGATCTGCGTGTTGTACCTACAGTCTGTTTTATTATCGTTAATTAACACCTAAAATAACCAACCCACGATAACCATTAAAATGAAAAGAAATAAAAAGTTCATTTTGTAGAGCGTTGTCTCTGTCTTTCGAAATAATAACAGACCGGTATCTACGTAATCTATTTATGTCTACAAGCCAACGACAATGCGAATGACAGGGGCGATGCTCTTCTGTCGAAGTTAGCCGGTTATAGCCGATTTTAGCCGAATCTCTTACAAAATGTTTAGCTGAATGGATAATCAAGTTTCTGATATTAGTTAATCATTGAATTAAAAATAATATAAATGTGGGAATACAAAGTAAGTAGATAAAGTTTATGTCAGAAATCAGATGCAAGAAATCTGTTAAATCTCAAGAGCTGTTATTATTAGGCTGAACAAATAACATAATATCTAAGAATAGAAATTACTTTGGTTAAGATAAGTGCCAGAGTCTTAATTAAGTTAGGATTAAACATATTCAGAAAAATATAATCTTGCTTATAAAGTTTCATAATTATCACGCTGCAAAATAAACTATTCAGCTCCTTGAAACTAACCAAAACTAAATGGTTATTTTTTTATAATATGCCATTCGACGTTTAAAATTATCATACACAATAAAATTATAATTGCTGGTTTGTCTACGTAAAACAACAATAAATTAGAAACTCACTATTTTTGTATTTCTTTTTATAAAAATGTTTTTGTTGTATCAGAAATTTTGATTTTCTACTCTATTGATGATTCTGAATTTCTATGATTTGACATAACATTACTTAAGATAGAATTCGCTCATTGGTAAGCAATTGCTGGAGGGTTGGTAACAATAGCCTTTTTTATCACTTTATTTACCAGTATTTCAGTATATAGTGACACTGTGGCCTTGACAGTGTCTTTTATTTATTTTAAAGCAGTATAGTTGAATTTCTTGTTTTTAGAAGTCCATGATTAAAAGGGTTTTGTTTTATTTGGTTGAAACTAAAATTATGACTGCTTAATTAAGTCTTTTTAGATTTAATACAATACTCAATTATCGCTAATTGCTAGGATCTAACAATTAAGATTGTTGTTATTTTTTTAGTCATTACAGTAGTTAGTGTTTAATTACTAGACTCAAAGGATTTTAAATTTAAATAATTATTTTCAAAACGTAATTTAGGCTAAAAATATACTGAATAGATAACACTAATTAATATACATACCTAATAATAATAATATTCCCGGACATCTTCACACACGGTTGTCTGATCCCAAGCTAAGCAGAGCTTGTTTTATGGTAACCAGACAACTGATAAACATACTTATATATTTCTAAATAAATACATATTATAGATAAATTACACCCAGACACCGAACAAATGATCGTGCTCATCACACAAACATTTGTGCCGGGTGGGAATCGAACCCACGACCTCCGGTATAGCAGTCAGGGTCTCTAACCACTAGACCAACAGGCCCGTCACCTAATATACCTATCTACTGTGTTCTCTACATGGACATTGTTTTAAAACTAATATAAAAAAAAAAACGCAGTTTACTTATGCATGTTTACTTCAGGAAATGCTGGTACTTTATGAGTCATTCGAAATGTAGATTTTTTTAGTAAGTAAGGAAACTTGGAATACTTGCTTATAAAGTATTACGGATGCGGAACTACGAGTAACACTAGACTCTGCGGAAGCCGCCCTACCTGTTTTGACTAACGCTTAACTATTCTTTACTTGGATATACTCATTTATACAGATAAATAAAAAAGTATTAAATTTCTAAGACCGTGAATTATCCCCTTTTTGCATCGCGCAGTAGGTAAAAAATAGGAATAATACATAAAGTGATATTTTAATTTATGAATAGATTAGTAAAAAAAAAACATGTACATGTTCCCTACATATACCATATTAAATTTCCAAGTTACATTTACCTAACACAAAAAACTAAACATTAAAGTACTACTGCGTTTTTATTATTTAAATTATTACCCTTTAACAACATGACTATAAGTTTTTCATTACCAATTAAATTAATTACATTAACAAAATCATAAACGAAAAATAAGGTAAGCATAAACTAGCTAAATATTTGATGTTTGTTTAATTATCATTTGAATAAGAATAAGGTATTTAGTGATCTAAAATAAAACAATGTAGCCGTCACGCTGGGAACGACGCCAGATGGACACGTGTTGAATATACTTCAAGTAAGCGTCAATTGCTGCCACGTGTATTCTTCTAGAGTATTACTACTGTTTAGCAGATTTGTCTCGCTGTAATACTTGTATGCATCCACAATGGCGCATTTGCAAAACTTATGTATATTCTGCGGTAATAATTGGAATATAAATGTAATAAAAATGAATGACAATTTTTATTTTATTTTTGGTAGCTTTATTCATATTTAAAATTTAATTTAAATTGGTTTGGTTTCTTTATAAATGTTTTTTTTTATTTTGTCGTATATTATACTGTGTATTTTGTGCGTAAATAATTAAGCTTTATTTGAAATTTATCTTTATTTTTAAAATCTATCTTTATACGGAAACTATTCACTAACCTTTGGAACTAACCTTGAGAAATATAAAAAAAATAAACAAAAATATATTTGACATCTGTTACTACGTAGCCAATATGTTTAAAAAGTAACTTCGGTTATCTAAAAACAATAAATAACATTTTGTAAGTGTTCTGCATTTGGGATGTTGCCCTACAAAAAGTAACCGCAGTGTGGATGCAATATTACGAAACAAGCGCATCTGGGTAAACAATCCTCGCGGTGGATAAACAAATCGAATGCGCACAAACTAAGTAGGAACTATTTGCTACGAAGTATATGGCCCTTCATCTCAAAAGACAACTAATAAATAAATTAACTATTTTAGGGTCCCATACCCAAAAGGGAAAAAATAATCCCTTTCTTTTGTAATGCTGTTTAGATACTTTTTTTTCAGTATTGGTTTGATTGTATGCGTTAAATATGTGTCTACTGCGTAATAATTGCAGATTCCAGAGTCAATGACCTAAAAACCAATTAAAAAAAATACATTTTACAAGACAAATATAAAGCGAAATGTTCAGCTGTTTATACTGTGAGAGCTGTGCTATAAATGTATAAATGTGAGGTAATATAATTTATCTTATCGATGTCTATAATGCAGGGCTTGTATGCAGGCCATTACAGGCGTATCATATAGGTCATTATGTTTAACGCCTGAATTTTTTTTCTATAAATAACATTTCTGTCGATTTTTGTCCATTAACTAATTAAAAGTTTAACGAGGGAGCGGATGTTTTAATTTTTGTCGTTTTTTGTGTCAATCAGTTTTAAAAAGAAAACAAATAAGATCAGATATAAAGAAAAATTTTAAACTGAGTAATTTAGCGATATAAAAAAGAGTATTAGGAATGAATTATATGAATATAATAATATATGAATTATTATGTATTGATTATATGAATTTCTTGTAAGCCTTGCGGACTAATTTAATATAATGTTCTTGATCAAACAAATTGTGTCCCACATCAGGTAGTGGGTCCAGGGAAAACTAATCTCAGGGTGAGTTGACATTAATAAATCTGCTGGCCAAGTATTGAATTAGTTTAGTGACTCATTCTGTTATCACGAGTCATGTATCGACCTTTATCTGGTATGTAAGTCTAGATTAGTGTATTTAATTATTTATTTTTATTGGTTTTCCAATATAACTTTACAAAGTTATATGTACTTTCTTAATTATTCTAAGACACTTCTGACAAACGGTGAGGAAACCTGGACTCCAAAATTTGAAAAATTGGATTCCAAAAAAAACAAATTGGGGATCTGAAATCGCCAACCCGCAGAGAGCAAGCGTGGTGATCAATGCTCGCGCCTTCTCTATATGGGAAGAGGCCTGTGCCCAGCAGTGACAAGACGTTTATAGGCTGGATTATATATATATATATATAATATATATTACATTACATTTATTGGTTATCCCACTTATTGAGTAAATGCTTTAAACTGGCCTTTTTAACTCTCCTTTGTATTTACTAAGAGTCTGTGCAATATATTAGCATTAGCACATACAGACCACAGGGGAATACGGGGTCATTGTAACATTACGCAGAGCGACACAATTAATTCAAATTGCAATTGTTTTTGCTCATCGCAACTGTAATGTTATTAAGACAACTCAGACTGGGTTACAGGTTATTAACGATATGAATACTCATACATATGAGGAGGTATACGACACATCTCCGACGCTAACTTACCAAAATCTAAAGTAAGTTATCCCTACAATCGTTTAAAATAAGTCAAATCAAAAAGTTTCAAATGGTTGACTTACAAAAATATTCCCTTAATTATTAACTCGGAGTAAATAAGTTAACGGATAGTTACTATTAATTATCAAATATTTAAAGTGATAGTCATTAGAAAAAAGAAATGTGGGAGTAAAGAATATACATCGTTGAATTTGCAAAAGCGTAGACAACAGATTAGACATTTGAAAGCTATTTCAAGGCTAAATGTATTCTTAGAAAATGGTGTTATTGAACCGTACCGTTTGTTGATAATGAACGAAAATACTTTAATTTAAGATATGTAAGATTTCTAGCGTACTACAACTAAAACTGATTCAATTATATATTGTTGCGTATTAAGCAAAAAGCAATATGTGCTGTCTTATGCAAGGGCTTTATCTTCCTAGTACGTCTAAAGATTAATTTTCTCCTGGATCTCACTAAAGTACTGAGCTTAAGGTCTTTCTTTTACTCGTTAAATTAACGAAATACACATTTGTACATTTCATTTATTTGAGTTTAGTGCACTGTCCCCAATTAATAACTAATTTCACTCTATGCTTGCAAATCTTCATTTTCAAACAACCCTAATTTTTCTTCCACCATAATTATGGTGTGTGGTGTGTTAAGTTAAACTCGCCTTTGTATACTCCAAGAATGTATCTTTATTTTTATGTATCTTATGTGTGTAAAATAAAGAATTATAAGGACAAAAATCCTTGTCCTACCATTATTATTTTGGTTCACACTGGTGTTAAAAGTCCTATCATCTTATAAAAATCACTTACATACATTTAAATTGATCTATTGTCGAGTTAAAAATGGATTAAGCAATGATCACATAGCTGTAGGAATAGAAAGTTAACGGTAATCGCCCTACAGGGACCCGCGAGTCAGTTATGTAATACGTCAGCTTGTATAAACAACACCTTTCGGTTTATCATTGATGTAGATAACTTAGCCCAGTTTAGTGTATGAGATGGTTTTACTTTGATACTTTTTTGAAGTATGAAATGACAAAAAAGAGAGTTGTATGATTTTGTAAGTTTTTTATGAGATTGACCACTTTATATTAACATAAAGAATAATAATTACACATTAGTCCTACGTTCGCTTTCAATCTGTTTGGTTTGTGTAATTATTTTTTTCAACAAATTCTCGTAAGAGACTTTTCCGAGGCAATGTAAGAGTCGGCGTCCAATCATACCGGATTCAGCTTAATAGCATACTTTACCTTAATGGAACGTTTGCCTATCTGATATCAACATCTCATTTTACTGAGTAACACACTCTTGGTAAGATTTTACAAGCAAAAATGTTTGAAGGCATTCAAATTTAAAACTCAATAATCATACTGTAGTAAGATATAGAAATAAATATGTGAAGAAATAATTTAAGTAATCTACGCCACTTATCTAAGGTCATCATTGGTTAGTATAGATTAGAAATAATGGTGAATTCCAGTGAAGTAAAGTTAAGCTTTGATAATGATGATTAATAAAGGTCTCTTGTTTTGTTATTAGAATTGGTTTTATATTTTTCTTATTTTTTTTTGTGGCCATGTTAGATATATAGTACAATAATTGATTCAAAGAAGAGTGAAGCACAAAATTAGCTAGTTTCAGCTAAAGTATATTGTTACATACATTTTATAAAGGATGTACGGTGAGGATATTTTTCACCGATACCACTTTCGGGAACTTTATTTAGTATTTAGTTATTTAGTTGCTTTTGGAATTGATTGAATATATGCTATAATGCTACATTTGTGTATAAAGATCATGAAAACGAACAGAGTATAAATTCATAGAGCAAATGGTATAAATTAAGTAAAGCAAAGTAGCATAATACAAATACAAGCAAGATAGCATCGTCAAAATGCAACTCACAAACAAAATTAAGTTACTATGGAGTTCAAGAGTTCAAGGAAATCGTATCATTCAATACTTTTGTAATTCTTTCTCAAAATCATTTTTATAATACTACATTAAATCATTCATATTTTTAATCACGTAACAAGCCATACATTAAATATTTTTCAATTCAAAGCTGCGAACTTTTGACTGTGATTTGCTTCCGAAGCATTGTAAAGCGATAATTCTGAGGGGAATTTACAAATAGTCATCTCTTTTCTTTTTGGCTATTCCATACAAAAAAGATCAAAACATAAAACCCCAGATGTGGAGCACATAAAGAATTCCTTTTTAAGAAATTTCAAACAAAAGAATATCAAAAAAGAACAATAGCGACGTTTGAACTGGCCCTTGCTAACCCTTTATATCTGAACAAATCTCGTTTGTCCAAGGAGGGGTCTTATTGATATCGTCAACAGTAGTAGTATTGTAGAATATGTATAATAAATCTTCCAAACCTATATTATTATAACACTGCAGTAGTACTAATATGGCCTTAAGAAAGCCTACCAGAGAAGAATTCACTCAACCTTCTCACCTTGTAGTCACTTGTTTTTAGATCCACCTCTATGTAATGCTGTCCTTGTATTGTGCGGAGACTTTAAAATCACATGCTCTTTGTACACCCCGACTAGCAACAGGCATTGTGGATAACAAATGCTTGTACCACCCGGGGATTGAACCCGCACAGTGAGTGGTAATTGGCGTGACCTTTACCACTCGGCTATCTGTACCTACAGTCAAATCATATTAGACTGGCGATCGCCTGATCGAGGTGCTATTTCATGACGGTCAATTGTGTCGCTTCCTGTCTTGAAACGACTCTCTCTATATCTTTGGAACCTGCCATCACGATATATATATTTTAAAGACTTTTTTTTTATTAAATGTTAGGAAGATTGGCAACGTTAATTAACTCATTGTTCACATCACTAAATTAAATATAAAATGCTTTTTATGAGCAGATTTTGAATTAAAATACTATAAAAAACATTGACAGGAAAACTGTTAGTTTAATTTTAATTCTACACGCGTGTATCGTTAATTTTGTATTATTGTCCGATGTATTCTTTTAATAGTGAGGTCGCCTTTTTCTTCACCATATATCAAGTCTAAGGACGGTAAAGCTGTGTTTACACGCAAATGCAAAATTTAGGACTTTGTCTAGGTAAAGTTTGTGTGTCGCAATAAATTTTTCACACTTGGACATTTGTGTTGACACACGAACACTCTGTGTAGTATACTGAGTGTTCTAGTGTAACCGTAGCATTATACTTTAATCTACCGTCGACCCGAAATTAATAAATGGTTCGTATAAGAATTTACAAAAGTAACTTTTGGTACGGGTTCGATTCTTGTTCGGTAAATGTGTGCAGGATTTGAAGTGTAAGTGAATTATACATTTGTTGACATAAGAAAATCTTAACGGATGAAAATCTTGTTATTTGAACAAACACAGTCACAACAATCATGTGCTATTTTTCTTATCTTTGTTTAATTTTTAACACTATCAAGAGAACTAAACAAAATAATGATATTAACAAAAGGAAACAATCCATTGAGGTCGAGCAACTACTTCATATTTTTCCTCACTTTTGTACGATGTTACTTCTTTGTTAGTCCAGCGTGTGTTTGTTGATATTGAATATTCAACCAATTGTAGATATATTAATGGTACTTTATGTAATCGTGGCGTGTTTATTTATATGAGGTCGTTTACTGGTTTAACGCTTATCTCATATGAAAATGTCATTATTATGATGGAGAACTAAAAAACAACACAGATAACTAATGAGGGCGCATGAAATCTTTAAACACTATCATTAATAGATTGTATTGCAGTTAATGTATTAATTATAAACAAAGGGCAGATATCATTATCTAACTAATGTTAAGTTATTTACATAGTGCGAAGGTTCGCTTACCTCCCGCCAAAATGCCATGTCGCACAGTGTAGTTGATGTCTTCAAAAGATATATTTAGAGAGTCCTCTACGAGAGACGTAGAGTTGGTCTCCTGGGACTCTGAGTGTTCGCTGGCCATGGTTTGAACAAAACTTCACTCACACAAACAAGAATAACTATATCACATCAAAACGCACTTTATCCATCGCGGGGTGATTTGAACAAAGAGACGCGATCTAAACAAAGGAGCGCGCAAGTTGCGTGTCGCCCTCGCGCGCTGGCTGCGTGTAGCGGTGTGCGCTGCGTAGGCGGCGCGCGCTCGGCTCGCCTGCCGCGATTATCGGTCGTTCTCCCCCACTCCCCACATGGCCATCAGCTGGCGAACCACGAGCTGTATTTCGGTAGCTGCTATCTACAAGACAGATAGCCGATTCAAACAGCGGAGGCGCAACTCGCAACACTAACGCAACAACGGTCAATGGCGACCGACACACCGAGTGCCTTTGTGTCTGTAAACAATTGCGAAGCGACTTCACAGATAAAATATCATTAGATATTATTGTTTCCACAAGTACCGCCTGTGACAATTGCAGGTTATCAGTGAATTCTAAACAGAACACAAACAAACCAACATTTCCATCATTATTGCATTACTTGATGAGGACTCATTGGATATTTTCTATTTGACTTTTCATTTCGTTATAACTGTTGTAAAAATAAAATCAATATTGCAATTATAAGTTACCCGCAAAATATTTTAGCCTAACCATGTATTATCATAAAACCAAAAATTGCTATTTATAAACAAAGTTAAAATATATGACTGCACTTATTTAACAAGTTAAAAAGCACTGAGCAGTGGAGACTTTGAGTAAACCAATTTATACAAACCGCAATCTCACTATCATCATAATCTTATCAGTTCAGTTTGTTACACCCATGGTTGCTCAGTCCTCAGAATTAACAAAACCATACATAAGGGGACTTCAGGGTTATGTCGAATCGTAAGTCTTACCAAGTGGTGCAAATAAATACTTATAATTAATGCTTAATCTGAATGTTTCTTCAGGAAAATATCTTGAAGATTCGTTGGGCAAATTAAGCCCTGTTGGCTGAAGAAGGCAAGGTAAACCACATTGTCAATAGATGCATGTTTAATAAAAATATAGTAATAACATAAAATAACTTTTTAATGAGCGATTGTGTGAGCGAGTATTAAAATTAGATAACGTTCGATCAGAAAATTAAACAATGTAAATGAAAACTGATGTAATCGAAATAGTTCTTAGCTCTAATTTTTGAAGAACTCTTTAGTATTTTGAAATGTATGAACAATTTTCTAGGACTTCTAATGGTTTTCTTAAATTATCAATTTATTGTTATTTAATCTCTGATTTCTAACAACATAAATCAATGACTTAGATTCAAGACGTTGCAATATTCCAATATGTACCACGTAATAGATATTGCAGTAAATAACCCATTATTAATGTTTTGCTTAGATGCAAGATAAAGCAATGTGCGTAACTCCTGCGTCGTTCTTTGTTGTTGCTTTTCTTGCGGCTTAAGTTACAGAATTACTCATATTTGACTGGACTGCTAGACCAGTGGTTAGTGACCCTGACTTCTAAACCGGAGGTCGTGGGTTTCCCTTCAGGATTAAACCTTGTGATGAGCCTCCTGGGTCTAATTACTTTATAATATGTCCGTATTTAGTTGTTTATAAGTGTGCGTATCAGTTGGATCAGATGATTATTAAAATAAATATATTTTTATTATGATTCATAGTTAAGAAAACAGTATCTTACAATACATATCCATCCGTACATAGAGTCCAATAAATAGTAAGTAATTTATTAGTACTTTTTTTTTCGTAGAAAACAATGAACTGATATTTCACAAAATGTTTGTGTGTCGTTGTTTTCATTTAACGTAGAACATGAATAACAAAGTAATTATTCTAACGAGTATTGAGAACCTACGTAAAAGCTGCGACTCTACTTTATCAATGGAACATAAATAAAAAACATGTAAACAGTTCGTAATTATTATGACATAAGAATTTAGCACGTCATACACCCGCATAGGTACCCGACTCTTTTTATGTACAAAGATAATAAAATTAACTAAGTATATAGCTTCTACCGGCGATATTACCCGCTTATTAAAATAATGTTCAAGTCCTATATTATTGTCTACAATGTTTTTATCCATGCAAAGTCCGGTGAAGCAGTAAAAGACTGCGCTCAGGCTAACTGCAAGATCTCTACCAAATAAAAAAAAATCCGTGAAGCGTGTTGAACGATTAATACTTTACAAATAAGTATTTAAGCCTTGGTCCATTTCATGGCAACCTGGATCTCAACACGCGACCTAGCCGGTAACTAATCAAAAAATGTAAAGCAGTTTATTTATTTAACTACGCAATTTTCCTCAGATTATACATCAAAGTGTATAGATACCTAGGTAGATATGATACGTAGGACTTTAATAAAATAATTGATAAAAAAAATGTTATTTTTTATTGTTTACGTTTATGCCACGCATGACAGTTAATTGATATAACATTATTTATTGCAGACCTCAAGAATAATAACCTCATAAGACGGCGCTAATGGCCTGACATTAGTAATTATTGGTTTTAGATTTGTTTCTAATATTAATCACACTAGTAATTAAGAACATATCTTCTCAGTTAATCTTAGGATAATCATTATTTTAGTTTTTATTTCCTCTCCATCCCTAAAATCGCAAATTTTCATCCAATAATGACTCACCAATGTTCTCGTCGACAGAATCTGATAAAAGAGATAATGCTTTTTACTTACCTTGATGTTTGACTCATTGGCAGATATCACCGTTTTGTTACACTTCTAATCAAAACGTGTGTTATGTGTATCATGGGGTCGAGTGAGAGTGATGACTCATACATGTGAAGCTTTCATGACTCATCTGAGTTCATATTATATAAGTGCAGCTAAATTGTATTTTATACTAAATATCTTCGAGAGAATGAATGAAGAAAGATTTACAAAAGAAGTGTATAAGGCGAGTGTGGATGAAAAAAGGCCAGATCAAGAGTACCATAAAACGAACAGCATGTTTGTAAGGAAAAATGAAAGAGGTCAAAACGAAACAAGTGTGTTAGGATTGTAGCAAGCGGAAGTGGATTCTGCTTACCCCTACAAATGAAAGAGGTGGGATTATATGTATGTTTGTATGTATAATATCATCTTTAATCGATGGAGAAGAAACTTTTTCAAGTAGCAACATCGAACTGGTGACTGGGCATTGGTAGACCTCCGACAAGGTTGACTGACGACATTGTCAAGATCAGGGGTATCCGGTGGCCAAAAGCGGGACTTTGTCGTTTGCTGTCCTTTTCTATGACTTCCTTCAACTGTAGTCATCCGGCTGAAACTATGACAATTATAGAAAACCAAGTCGAGCATCTTTCCTTGTGATCCATAAATAGAGCAGTTATAGGCTAGCCTTAATCTCATTAATCTTCTGCCCTATACTTTTTAGAATCTATGTTTTTGACGGCATCCAGGCTCACCGAAATCTTCTAAACGTCTTTGATATAGAGCGACTATCTGACCTCCACAATCCGTTTATTGGATAATACCCTTTGGTAAGATTTACGACTGTCAGAGATGATCCTAGGATACTTGTATGATACCAACGAGAGTGACCAACGGGTTATAGCTATTTCCTAGTTATGAAGAAGTATATTAATCGACGGATACACGAACGAACCTCAAAGTGCCGTTAATCAGCCATAATACCCCAATTTGTGGCTTTACGAGTCACTTTACTGAGTAAATTTCTTAAGTTATGGGGTCTCATGGTGGTCCGGTATACAACACCGGATTAATGTCCACTTAGTAGTGGGATCGAAACTAGTACTTAAGATACTTAAAGCTTCACTTTTATAGCATTTCTACTTAGTCTTTCAATCCTGTAATACAATTAAATCGTGATTGAACGTAGGCAATCGTTAACGGCGTTTATAGGTACAGAATGGCAAAAAGGCAATATCAATCAAATGAAAAGTACATGTGACGTAGGGTCAATTGACATCAGTTAAGCAAATCAAATTACACATGGCTAAGGTACCTGGTACATGCTACGATTTAGAATATTTTTGTGAAAATAATTATTTATGTAATTATAAGCAGAAATGTAGTCAGTGACTGTATACTAAAGTATTGATATTATATGCATTTGCTTCCTGTTTAATGTGATGTGTTACATGTGAAATCCGTTCGCTCATCTTAAATATTCACAATTATTAATAATACAAGAATAGATAGATTCCAGTATCGAAAATAAAAAATGACCCATTGATGATAATTTTAAAGTTTGATTTAGGTATCGCGTGCTGCATGGAACTGTAGGTATATGGTTTTAATGCCCTGAGTTTTGGTTCTCAAGATAAAGGGTCTTGGAAGTGATTCTGAAAGGCTTCCGCTTTTTCCTTTTCAGGAACGAATGCTTAAAAAACATGAGGATGCCAAGATGCATGTTGATTCGAGCATATTACATTTATGGGAGATAAGGGACTCTACCCACAACCTACAATATGTAGATAGTAAAGTTCATTTCTGAATCATTGGTATCATGGCACTTGCAAGTACTCAGTATAGATTATGAATCATAACTTTAAAAGTCAGATAAATATGCGTTTAACTAGATAGATTAATAATAATCTATGACTCACTGAGGTAATTCGCTCTTGTTAAAAATATCGGAACCTATTTATTTGACCGTCTTTTATTTTACTCAATTTCTTATCATTATCTGAGATCGATGCCAAAATAGTTTTGACATAATCTTTAAAACTTTGAATGTTTTTTTTCTTACGTTTTTATTCAAAGACTAGCTGTCCCGGCAGACTTCGTACTGCCTCAAATAAACAAATTGTTTTTTTTTTGTTTAATTCCTCACATTTTCACATTTATTCACCTTTTAAAGCTTCCCTGGGCTACCACAAATAATTTAATACAAACATTAGTCAAATCGGCCTAGCCATTCTTGACTTACGAGCAGCAATTCATTTTTAAGTTTAGAGATAGAAATAAATAGATAGACGTATCGTCTATCTATCCATTTCTATCAAGTAGTATATTGTTGAATTGAATAAATCGTCCAAAACGCCTCAAACAAAGAGTAGAGTTTAATATTAAGAAGAAATTAATATTAATTATTGAGTGTACTACGTGAGCGCGACAAATGGATGTGCGATTAACGCTTATGCGACAAAACTGTACTGCGACTCACCGTAGTTCGAATGCACGCTAGTGCGACACACTGAAGATCGACATCTCGCTAGTGCGACAAACGATTGCGCGACAGTAGTTCGACACTACGGTAGTGCGACACTACGGTAGTGCAGTACGTTGGTGCAGTATTGCAGTAGTTTGACACCTAGCAAGGGTAGTGTAGTACGGTGATGCAGTATTACAGTAGTTTGCTGAGATACATTTTGAATTACATATATTAAATAAGTAGATATTAAATAATCAAAGGCCGTCGCTCGCTTCGCTCGCTCCATTGCAAGGTCACAATATCTAACCTAACCTAACCTATTGATCTCTGTCACAAAGTTGAACCTAACCAAGCAATGGATGTCTGGGCCTATGTCGGTTCTATATGTTTATGTTCTATTTCTTCATATCGCACTAGCGAGATGTCGATCTACAGTGTGTCGCAGTAGCGTGCATTCGAACTACGGTGAGTCGCAGTACAGTTTTGTCGCATAAGCGTTAATCGCACATCCATTTGTCGCGCTCACGTGGTACACTTTTAATTATTTGTAGGTACATACGTTTACTACGGCATTTACGTTGCTATTACGTGCACATGTTTACTGTATATCGATTTTAAACGACACTACGTCGATAGCTGACAAGTGTGATGAATCTCTGATTATTTGAGTGACGCGTGTTAATTGTAAATTATCATATGAAATAAACACTCCTCGTAAATACATGTCTTAAGACGAGTCGTGAATAAAAAGTCACGGAAGGTAAACTATACAAGGTAATTGAAATGAAATGAAATAGTTTTTCCTTGCAAGTAGAACTATATAAATGACTTTTACAATGTCTTCCTAAGCTAGATGTAGTCGATATTATATTATATTATATTATTAGATACAAGATTATGTAAGGTACAAAATAATAGCTCACTTGGCATAACACCGACTTAATAAAAAAGAGACATAAATAAGGATTAATTAATATTTCTAGAAATTATCTTCAAAGGATAATGATTATCAAAGCAGCTGAGCTGCAGACCTTTGATCAAGGATTAAATAACTAAACGTGGACAAAACTACATACATTCCTTCAAACCCAAATTACGTAAGAAGCTAAAGAACTTCTATTATTGAATTCAGAGACAATGAAGGAACAGCAAAAGCCCAGACCCGAGACAATGTAGGAAAGTGATTTCCTACATTGATCCGACCGGGAATCGAATAGGGACCTCGGAGCTGGCGACACATTTTAAACCGGTGTGTAGGCCACTCGACTAGGCGGTTGTCAAAATTAAGTTTGGTTAATTATTGCCTTGTTGTAGAAAAATAACATAGTATGAAATACTCGGGTAAAGAGGTCACTGCACCGTTTTGAATAAGACCGTCCATTGTACAAATAATGTGTAGAAACAATACATTGTGAATAATTCAATAAATTGTTCTATTCATACTAATTTATCTACTTATTGTACATCTACAATGAAGGAATAAATACTATTTTATGAGGAATGGAATGTTTACAACGGAGATACTATTTAGCTGCTTATGACGCAGAAGGTATTATATTCTTTAACAGAAAAAAATGTATTGGTATTTTAGGTTTACGCGAATGTTAGATATTGAAATAAAACTACCTTCTTCGGATATTTTCGCGGTTAATATTTAAATTTTAGGTCCCGACGTTTCGACACCTTTGCAGGAATCACGGTCACGGGCAGACTGAGATGGCGCGGCGTTCGTCTTGACAGTAGATGTTGCTCGATCTACCTTCTTATTTTAATTAATTATTTTAGTTCCGACCTACTTATGTAAGTATACAAACACTTGGTTAGTTACTGTAAGGGTCTTGTTACTGCATAACTCTTATTGTGAATAATGTTGTAGGTATAAATAACATAATAATTTGCGTGTTTTTTTTACTCACGATTATTTGATAATGTTCACCAGCAAAGTAGCCTTCGCAAAGCACTCCGCTTTAACTTATCTTTTACGTTACTTAATCATTGTTTTACGCTTTAGTATATCTTTACTTCACAACGATGAAGATTAGTAAGAAGACATGAAGTGAGTCAGTCTTATATTCTGAATCATATTTACAGCTTTTTTGTTAGTCTCAACGACTTTTTGTGTAAGCAGAGTTTTGTAACAAACCTTGCAATTAACATTTTCTAAAATAAATAGCTTTTTTAATTAACTACTACGCAATTTTTCAGGATGAAAAGCGATGCACTTGCAACACACTTGAGAAAAGTCCAAGCAAAAGGAGAAAAATAGGCATGGGTAAAGTGCTACACTTTATTTATACTAAGTAATAGACACAAGATAATTTCTCGTAGCCAAAGCCTTAGTGCGCCTGTAACCATTCGCTCAGCATCAATAGTAGCGCCTGAAGGTACTTTTTGAGCATCAATTGTTAGATTGTGGGTATGCATAGTGTCAGCGTACTGTTGTTGTATACATGCGCCTTGCTTATACCATAAAATAAAGTTTTTAATAAAACGTTAGATAGGGAAAAAAATACTTAAGAAACCGCTTTAGTAATATTGCGATGACCTTTTGCGTAATAAACATTTTAACTATCAGTTTCAACCTTAACTAAGGTAAGGTGGTAGATAGCAAACATGATGTCGCCTACCACCACACTACTAGGCGACAAGGACAAATATAAAAGTAGCATTCTGGCAAAAGGGGAAGGAAAATATCAAGAAGAAACCTGGATTCCAAAAATTGGGATCCGAAATCGCCAATCCGCAAATGAGCAAGCGTTGTGATCGATACTTGTACCTTTTGGTTATGGGAAGAGGCCTGTCCCTGGCAGAGAGATTTTATACGCTGGCATTATTATTATATGTATTATAACATAGGGTACTTTATTTTTTTGTATTAAAAAAACACATCTACTGTTCACTGGATCTATTATTTATTCAGCAAAAACCCGTCAGAATGAGTTACTCTTCAGTCAACACTTAATTATAATAACCTTCAAACATAACTGAGATTCTCACGTTTTGTGTTCCTTTAAATGTTTTTTTTTATTATTTTTAACAAAGATGTCAATTTCTGTATGGAACCAGCCATGTATTGTAAGCCAGCCGTGTCACACGAAAATGAAAATTTTTCATAGTGTTATAATTGGACTAATAGTCTAAAATTATTTTTAAGCCAAAATTATTTAAGTATAAAAACAGCTGGCCGTCATTGTCGGTCTACTAAACTTTAAATACAATTCTTTGACAAGGCACTTGTCTTACTTAATAATCCTATTCAATTAATAATACGTTACATATAAATTAACCTACGAAATTCCTTTTACACATATCACATAACAAACAATAATTTAACTATTAAATAATGGCATTACATCTTTTGGAAATATAATGACAGATATTATTTATTTATTATTGTTTTAATAATACTCGCTTAATATTTATAAGGGAAGGCAAGTGTGGCAATATACATGGATACATAAAAAATAAGGGGAATGAAAATACTTAGGAGAGAAAAGGAAAGGAATTTTTGAATAGATAAAATATTAACGGATTGAAACTCGTTTAAAACTGTTATAGATATGTTGAAAAAGATTTCTGACGTCAAGTTATTGTATTTTAAATCATAAAGATACTACGTCTATTAAGTTGTCAAGTATATACTATGTCGAAATTCGTGTTGCGAGGTTTACAAAATGTTTCAATGTCAAATTATCTCTATACCAAAGTCAAAAATACATAAAAATATAATATCGGAATGATGCGGTGATCATACTTCGTAAATTCATAATTATATCATGTATATCTAGCGACTGTCACAATTATATAATTAAACTAAGTACATTGTTACATTAAATAAATAAGAAACTAACACGCAAAGAGCGAACCAGGGGCCGTGAAATAACGAAGCATCGATAATGCTGCCACCCTAGCCAAGAAACCGATAAAATGTATGAAAATTAACTATTTCATAAGATGAGTTACAACTAATTTTAAGAAAGGTTTTGCTTTTATATAAACTCTGCCAATATTATCTTACGGTCTCTGAATTCATCCCTGTATAATTCGAAAACTGGACCGCTCTTTGGATGCAAGTACTACACTAACTACCAATTTCAATAACATATCTGTAGATCAATTTTCTTACTAGAGATTAAAATTTGACGTAAATGCCTTACAAATATGTCACATTCCAACCTCTAATCAAAAAACGATCACAGATATGTTATTGAAATTGGACGTAAATCTACGATTACGACAAAATCCCAATCCATTATCTAATTTTGGTACATTGCTGCGTCTGTTCATCTCTTGTTGAGTCTGTACCATAGAGCCGCAGCAGTGAGCACGTGCATGAGGACAGTTGTCGCGATGACGAGCGCCATGTTGCCTCCGATGTCAACGTTCTCCATGTCCATCTCTTTGAGGAATGTCTTTGGTGTGATGTAGTGGCAGTATTCTGGAATTAAAAAATAGGGGTTATTTACAATCGGGTTAATGCTGATTTGCCGAAGAATATTGCAAGAGGAGGCTGAGATTAAAATAGTGTCAAAAACTGGTAGTTGGCACTATTGTTAAATTTTACGTTGCGTTTATTGGTACGCTTGTGTATGCTTTATACAAATTTTAACACACGATGGATTATGGTGTAGGTTAGCCCTAAAGGGTTTTTGATTCAACTTCATTGACTACTTGAATGAAGCTTAAGCTTCATGATGCTAAAGTCCAGGACCCACTCAACTTAATCTAAATTAGTGAGAAATAAGAATCGCATAAAAAGGAATAAAATAATGGCTTATATAATAGTTGTCACTATTTTTAGTTCCGTCCTTCTCTATTTTCCTTAAACTCAATGCTATCTGTATTTTTTTGTCAAGTTAGTTTCCTCACCTTTGGAGCAATGCATTCTAGTTCTATTAAAGCCGTATACAGAATGCACTGCGACATGGAATCCCGCCCTGAAGTATGAGATGTGGTGCAGCCAGCGGAACTGGTAGGGCGTGTCCACCAGCGCCAGGCAGAAGCCGAACACGGAGAACAGGCAGGCCAGGACGGGGCCGATGAATACCGCGATCTGGAAGGAAGGGAATTGGCTTATTAGAATATAATAAGAAAAATAATTACATCGTAAATAATGCACAATTACTATATGAAATTCTACTTTCCAAACATATCATAGCAATAAATGATATGTTTGGAAAGTAGTATTTTCAGATGGGGCATTAAAAATGGTGGACTAAAGACGGTCAAATTAAAGCTTCGAAAATTGCAAGAAAGCATTTTTCTTTCTTGCAATTTTCTATTTTAATTTTCTCGTAACTATAATGGAGAAATAAATGTATATATTTTTTACATAAGTACTTTTTATTTATGAATGAAAATATCTAAATACAAAGCTGAAATTGGTGAGAATCACTATGACCTTATGCTTTGCTTTGTATATTTGCAACCTTGCATGTGAATCGTGTATCTAAATCTTCTACATGTTGATAATATAGCTTTGTTGCTTTTCTATTATTTTCAGTACTAACCCTAGTAGGTGTGGTAGAGCCGATGAAGTAACCCCAAGCTTGAGCACACAAGGAGGTCGCGACAATGGTTGCCAGGAATAGGGTTGCTCGCGTCGGCTCTAGAGGGTTGTCCGTCAACCAGTAGGACAGCACCACGTAGGATACGCACGATATCATCTGCAATGTAAAGAAAAACATGAAGATTTGTAACTTACCCTGCACCCATAATATATGAGTCTTAGTTTCAATAATGTCCTATAATTCATCAAATGCATTTTTCCAACAAAATGTATTTAGAATATTGGGTTATTTAAAAAAAAAAATGTCTCATTACAGAATTTAATCCTTTATTACTAGACTTGGAACAAGCATTTGTGGAGACAAATGCTTGTCCTGCGCGGGGATCGAACCCGTAGCACGTCGCGCACAAAGGATATTGGCGTGGTGCCCACCATTCGGCTTGGGGGTCTTCAGAATAAATTAATTATATGCTATCCTTAATTAAAAACATTTATATTTTTTTGTATGTACTACTTTTAATATAAGAGACAAAAGAAAGTTTGATTAGTTATTCATTCTATCGTAGTAAAAAAAGTTAAATTTAAATACGCGGAACTGCTTCCTTTATGTTATTAAAGAAACACAAGATAATCAATCGTCATCTTTAGATAAACTTATGATTTATAATGCCCATGGAATTGTCTAGGAATCATATAAAATGCATATTGCAATGTCCATTGTTTCAGCGATTATGCATGTCAAGGTAACTATCCATAATTAAATACATATTTACATTGTCTGTTATTAGCAAATTCTTTGATAATATAAAATGTTTTGATAATAATATTCATCTTTATAATAAGCTTGAAAAGTAATCTCATTAGTTTTTTAATGATATTTTTTTTTATCTATACTTTCTTTAAAATGAAAATACATAAAATACTTTGATTTAAAAACCTACCGTCTTTCCATAAGGATTCCAGATTTGGAAAGAATTTAGTTTAGACAAGACCCTGTTTTACAGGAAAATCAGAAAGTTTACAATATAACTGTTTATATTTTGAGTTTTAATGTTTATAATGTTATGTTTCTCACCTGAAATGGTAGTTCCACGGCTAGTATTGATACTATGTAAGGTCCTAAATTATACCATCGATTAAAGTACTCCCCTCTTAGTATATCCATTTCTAAAGGAACTGAAAAAAAATCACATTGCACCAATTAGTTTGTATATTCTGTATAATTCAACTACATAACCTATTTAACTGGTTAAGACGTTCGGTATATGGAGATAAGATTATAATATATTCTTCTCCTGTAGTGCATGTATGCAGAAAAAAAAAAGAAAAAGAAAGATTATAATAGTATTTTTATCAGGATGTCCGTTATATTAAACGGCCTGGGATCGAACCCGTTACCAACCGGAAGACAAATTAATACTACATTGCTAAGTTGTAAATTTTATAATATTAGATCAGTATCAGCAATTATGCGATATAAATGTTTTAAATTACTTTATGTTTTATGCAAATCATTCGATTTCAATGCGCATATCTGAATGACTTATTTGCGTAAACAAATAATCATGAGATATAAAATATATGAAACAAAAGCATTACACATACACGTGAGTTACAATAAGGCACATGTATTTAAAACGTTTAAAGACAATTAGAATTAATTTAACGGATTTAATTAACATACTTGTCATTATTCTATGGCATATAATTTTAGTGAATAGGCTCGGAAAAGGATTAACATTTTTTGATACTGTTTACTAGTCTATGATAAGATAGTATACATACCTAGAGAAGTTAGATTAATATTAATAAATTGCTAAATACATTGTATTTAAAGGTCACGCCAAAAATCTTATGCACAAAATATTACTAAAAGCATGTTTATTGCAGATTCCACTTACATGATAATGTAACAGACATTTTTCCAGTGTACACAACGAGCAGCATGGATCCATATAAGTAAACATAGTTGCCGAGCACGGAACCCGCTTCGCTGCCGACCCCCAAATATAAGTAACCGAAGATTAAAGCTATCACCACGTGAGCTGCCACTCGATACATGAATAGAGACTGAAAAGAGAAATACAATAAAATAAAACTAAATGAATAAAAAAATAAAACTAAATAAAAAAAATAAAAGATTATTTAGGTTTAGATTTAGATATTTAGGTTTTCCTTTTTTTATGGTTGAAATATTAGGTAAGTCAGCATTTTTTCAGTCCGCAAGGAAAATTTTAATCTTTGACTGTATTATTAGTGTTTTACTTTGATGTTTTACGTTAATATAGATAAGAGAGCCAGAAAATACTTGATATTTTGATACATGTTATAACGATATTTTTCTGAAGCAATATCTTAAGTTGTTAAATGAACGTATCTATACGTATGTTTTAGTAATAATCTTTATCATATGATTTCCTAAACTATTACCTTAAATGATGAAAGTTATACTTACATAGTTCCTGGTCGTCATTAAATAATTCCTGTAGAGTAGGATCCAAGTCTGTCGTAATAGTCCTGATTGTCTGTAAATGTTCTTAGCAAACTTTCGTTTTTGTTTCATTTTGGCTACCGTTTGTTTTGACTTCAAATCTGAGGATATATCTGAAAAATTAAAATTAAAGGTTTTATTTTTCTTGTTCACAGTGATAAACTTCTTGTTGTTTTTAGTTGTTTTTAGTTTTACAATTGTCTTCGGAACAGTTTTTGCCTCATATTTTTGAGATATTAAAAAAAAGGCAAAAATGATTACTTAGTCGTTTACCTACGACTTTAGTGTTTCCTTATTTTTTGTACTCATATTTTATTCATCCAATTTAACTTAACTCCTACTATTCGAGAACTCAAACCCAACATTACTTCCATAGTACATGACCCAATAAGGTTTGCGTCTAAAATAGTCTAACTACTTATTTGGTTAGAACAACTTTTGCTACTTTCGAAACTAGTTATAATAATGTTACGTTGGTACCTGTAGGGCTTGGTAGAGCAGGTATAGTAGGAATGTGACTTTCCCAGCTGCCGTTAGCGATGGCAGCCGGCTTGAACTGGGCCATAGTCTGTGCACTTTTCACTAAATCCACGCCATACTCTCCCGATGCAACCTCCATTACTGAAAAGAAAAGAAACAATTTATACCACCTTTTTTTTTTAAACATTTTCCAAACATGTAAGTTTGGAGCAAATATTGGTAGAGCACACAAACATTTGTCCCAAGCAGGGATTGAACCCGCCGCGTAGCTCGAGTATTGGGAGTTAACGTGGATAACTTGTCTCACGATTTAAGTAGTCAATTCTTTTCTATTCCTGCGTTATAAGGAAATATGAAATAGTATGTATAATTCTTATTGATTCCCTTATCAGTTAAATCAAATATGTTTATGACGTTCTGAGTAGAAATCGATGACACGATATAATTATAATGCGGATTAAATTGATAAGATTACTTATGTAGTATTAATTAAGCTATTAAACCATAGGTGTATATGTAAGAAAGCCCATTTGACAAACGTATCATGTTTTTTCCGCATAATGAAATGATTAAAAAGTGGCGTGTTAGAAAAGAATCACAAATAACTTGTTATTTCTAAAACTTAGTAACTGCAAGGAAAAGGTTTCATCGGCCTACAAGACCGGTGAATTGATAAACTTCATTCGGCGCTATAGCTTTTAGATTCATCAAGGTATTTTGACATCGTATTCTAACCTACTTATAAAAGCAGGCCCTTATGTTAATTAGAACAGTCGACCTTCGATATAGAAAGGTACACCATTTCACTAATCGTTACCCAAACAACCAGTTCCTGCTTACCTACCTATTGGTAATCTTACACAACTTGAAGTTAGATAATAGTGTAATATATTCATCTACCATGGGCTTTATTGCATAATCATAACATGTCAAGTACCAGCGTGACCCAATGCTGGTAGATGCATACATAATGTGTAAAACCCAAGAATTTTGTGGTTTAAAAGGTTCAAGAAACACTTCACCGAAACTTTATGGGGAGACGTAAAGGTTTCCATTAAAATTTCTGGCTTTGTCACCAACATGGTGTGGATAATAAAAACAGTTGGCATTTTTCTTTGGTGGAGCTGAAGACCCAGCCTATCTGGATTAACTTATATGCATTAACTTTTGCTCAATGATAAACGGCTTAAAGGATCGGAAATGATTGCAAATTTAAAGTTATTAATCATATTAACACGCATAAAAAGGCCGTAAATGATAGTCATGTGTTTATCGAGTGATGTGCACATTTATATTTGTATGTAAACAAACAAATGCATGCCGGTTGAACTCTACGCAGTATGCATTCACGAGTTTAACGGTACCTAGTATAGAGAGCAGGTGATATAAATTGTAGGTCATTGCCACGGCACGGAACGAATCCACTGCTCTGTGGTATAAATTACGTCAATTTGGTTAGAAAATAAGCGAACTTTTCATGATGTGAGCAAGAGTAATAAAAATATACTAAACTAAAGGCTGATAAGATATACAATTGTATTATATGTATGTTTGGCCCTTTAATCGTCTTCGATGCCTTAAACGACTTGACACCTTTAATGTTAGGTGTGGCTAAAACATAATATTATATTATGCTTATCAGCACAAGAATAAGCAAAATTTCGATTTAAATAAAATAAATATATAAATTCCTTTTAACGCTGGATCGCAAATCTCCTAACATTTAAATATTTCATCACATAACTAATGATTTAAACATGGAAACAACTGCACTGAGAGTTAGTGAACTTGCTTAACTTTGAAATTTATAAACCAAGTTTATTACTTTTAAATATTTATGTATTTTTTATTTAAAAAGGATGTAAATGTGAGGTTATATAGCCGGATGGACGGTTATGTATATATGTATGTAGTGGTATATAACAAGACCTTATGGGTATTATAATTTACATTCAATGCGTGTTTCGTGATGTGCAGATAGCCATACCTCGAATCAATGTGTCACTCATGTCAATGTATTTAGCTCAGTATCTTTTTATTTACCTACCAAAATAAATGCTTCAATATTCAAAAGTACAAGGTCTCAATTCAAATGTATTTTTTATATTAAATTCGTCACAAATTTCATTACAAGGGGTTCTTTTTTATGTTTATGTTTTATCAAATATATTATAATCGTTAAAAATATTTGAATTGTGACGATTCCTAAATTTAAAAACGTTATATATTGTTTTAATACATAAACATGCATATCCATAACAAAATACTTACAGAAATCAGCAGGGTTATGGTAAGGAGGGCAATTAAGTCCCGCGCTCGCTAACGCGGGTATCAGCCGAACTCTGGGTCCACTGTACAATGTCCTGCCAGCTTCTAAGCAGTACACAGCATCTATCTTCTCGAAGAGGAGAGCAGATGGCTGGTGGATTGTGGCGATCAGGGTCCGGCCGCCTCTTGCTAAGTTGTTTAGCAGAGCTATAAGGGAGGCTGATGCTGATGAATCTAAACCACTGTAAAAAAGAATAATAATTAATATTTATTTAATTTAATACATATGTAATTTTCTGTAAACTATGCAATGATAGCTGACATTTTTAACTTGTGTGTAAACATGATACTGTGCTTGTTATACTTCGGATTCGGTCTTACGAAGCTTATAAGACATAACCCTGAACCCTTCCAAACAATGAAAGATCTAATGTTTTTTTGCAAACAATTTGACGTTATACTTTGATCCCACATCGCGGTAAAGCTCTTGTTTACGCCAAGCATGACAAACAGACTGACTTCCGAGGTATCTTATTATATTTTTTTCCCTATTCCAAGTACGGGCATGGAAATATTACGGGTCGTCTCGTCCGTGACCAATTTCCATAGCAAAACAATACAGTATTGTTTGGCAAAACAAAAAGCGTATCTAATCAGGGAATCACATCGTAATGACGTCGTTTTGTCGCAGTAATCATAACGTGCTTAATAGCTAGGCTTCCGCTATGCTTAACATTTTAAATAACTCATTTGCTACAAATAACGGCCGATCAAACTATTAATTATTGAAATTTTGACAATTTGTCCAATGTCATAATTAAAATAATTAATTTATTACAGTAAATTTATAAGATATTTTAATTAAATGGTTACAACCTGAGTGTAAATCGTTTCATTTAGAAAAGGAACAAGCATTAATCATTACGTTTTCTTGCAATTTCAAATTCTAATTATACCTACAATTTGTTCTAAATAAAACTACCTTTAACTATCGCGGTTTTTTTTTATTCTAGTCCCTCCGTTTCAACGCCTTTGTAGTTGTCATGGACGTGGCCAGAATTTGACGCAGTCCGTTAAAAGTAGTCACATTTCAATGTCTAACATTCGCGTATATCTCAGAAGACTTTATAGTTTCTGTTTTATGTATTGTTTTCGGTATAAAATCTATATTTGTATACTTACGTGGTAGGCTCGTCAAGGAACATGAGTGAGGGGTCGGAGAGCAGTTCTAGGGCTACAGCCAGACGTCGTCTTTGCCCCCCGGAGAGATCGCGGCAGATTGTCTGGGCTGTGGCGCTCAAACCTAATAAGGCAAGGATTTCAAACACCTGGAAATAAAGAGTAATTTAAGTGTGATTGTTGATAAGAAGAAATCTGCTTTTGTGCTTTGGATTTTTTTGTAATGCTCTTTTTCTTTCGGTAAGAAAATAAAACCTTGCTGCTGCAGTTGGTTGGTTACAGGTCGTAAAGAGCAAGTGTTTTTTCTGACGTTCTCTAAACGCATTCAAATTTGGAACAGTGCAAATTAAAGGCTACAGGAATGTTTTAACAGTTCCTAATATTACTAACTTGTCTATTTATATGTTTGATACAGAGTGAAGGTAGGAGGATAACAAACCTTTTCTTTCCTCTCTTGAGCTGTAAAGTCGGCTAGCTTGAGGGCAGCAGCCAGAGACATGGCTTCGTACACAGTGAGGTGCTCGCGCAGGTCATCATGTTGACGGATGTACCGCGCTCCGCCGCGTCCACTTGACTTTGATGCGCAAGCACACACGCCGTTGACGAAGATCTCGCCTTTTGCTCCTCGCGTCCTGAGGTAGAGGAAAATTGTTAATAAATGGGCTCTATGAGCTACATTTTATTAGCCTATCAAACTGCTGGGCAAATGCCTCCCCCAAGTCTTTCCATTCAACCTTATCCCGCGCCACCTCAAACCAGCCCTCGCGGTTAGCGGTTAGCGACTAAGTCATCCCACCACATTTACACTGTGCATGTCTAAATGCAAGGTTATAGTTTAATGTGAAAATCAAATAGGTATTCTATGACATTACTTTTACAGTTCATCAATAAGTTTAAGATGAGAAGTCATAAATAAATAGTTAATTTGTCATATAATAATCTTCTACCAATAATCTTAAGCCGCAAGCCGTAGACGCCTTTTCAGTCAGTCAGCTAGTTTTAAAAAACCATAATTATTCTCCTCATATCAAGAACATGACACAAAAATACTTATGAAATATACCTGTTCTTGTCATTTGCATAGCGATGAAAAGAAATGATAGTACCATGGTTATGAAACTCATGAATAACTCAAACAAGTTTACAAGTATAAATTGCTTAACTGAAGTACCTTAAGCTCAAAACAAATGGTTATTAAATGCTATTTATAATAATAGACATATTTACGTAACAATACATTATACGAATGAGATAATAAAGTAGTTTTTTTTTGTATAAATAATAATAAAGAGTTTTTGTTAGTTCAAACTCGCTAATCTCTGAAACTGCTATTCGGAAAAGATTATTTACGTATGACAGAATGATTCATGATAATTTTTATCCGCTATTTAACATAATGCTGCATAGTTTTAATCTTGGTTTTAATTAAGACAGTTGTTAATAAAAACTTGTGTCACAAAAATATTATTATTAAGGTTTTACTTATTATTAAACGATACAACGTTCGTTGTTTAAATAATGAGTTACGTTGATAATTTTGTAGTTGAAAACTGGCATAATATTGCTACTTATTTCAGTAAACATACGGTGATAATCGAAACAAATGAATTACTATGGGCTCGTATCTAAAACAAAAAGTTCGTAATTCAAATAATTGTCAAGGCAGCCATTTACTAAATACGGCCGTCCGTGCTCTTACTCCTGACTGTTATAATTAAAGAGACTGACAGTAATTCTTACCAGTTATTATGGTATTTATTACAAAGTTATTGGTACGTCGAGGTTAAGTAAGCAATTACTCTATGATAATACTACTTATTTCTTTAGGGTGAGGCTGGCAGCCGATTCAAAGGTATTTGGCAGAAGGCAAAGCGCACCTTGAGATGAAGCTTATGGAAGTCTCAGTCTTCTGCTGAGTCTTTTATCAACCTATATTTTGGCGAACTTCGCGGCAGATCGCTTTTTTAATCGACTTTAATTCGCCTGTATGTTTTATTTGGTATGTTTGTTATGTGACAATTTCGGAGCAAGAGGTTACATTTACCACAAAGATGGTCCCATATACATTTAATTAAAGTAGGTTACTTTTAACATTTGTTGTTATCAACAATAAAAACCCTACATCAACGAATGCCAATGGTAGTTAATTTAAGGTACTTACGAGTAACCAGCAAGAATGTTGAGGAGTGTAGTTTTGCCTGCTCCCGAGGGTCCCATGATGGCAGTCAGCTGTCCGGGCTTGAAGGATCCCGACACGTTCTTTAAAATTTGTTTTTGTTCTGCAACAAGAAAACATATTCATCAAAATATTGGAAGTAATTTGGAGAATTAAGGGTCCTTAGTGGCTTTTCAGCAATATACTTTGACGAGTCACTATAATGATGGGTCAAATAGGTAAATTTCCTAATTAGATAAGCCTTAATATTTGTAGTCTAAATAGTTATTACGACATAAACACCCCTCCTCAAAAACCGGTATTTTCGGTTGTAATTGTTTGGTATCTGAAAATAAAGAAAGCGATGAGCGTACCACTTAATCTTTAACCCGGTACCTAACAAAATGAACATGATTCATGCGTGTTTATTTAACATATCAGTGACTTTAGTCATATTCTGACGAAGAAGTACCGTCTTAACATAAAATAGGTACTAGACAATATTTTATTCATGATTTATTTTTCAAAAACCTGTATGAGGAACCGGTGTCCGTTTTTTTTTGGTTTTCATAAAAACCTAGGAATATTTTAGTTATTAATTTAAATTATAATTAAACCACAAAAATGGTTCACACGCGATAATTTGATTTGGTTTTAGTATTTAAAAATTAGCATAACAAGATATCTATTTCTAGATTCAACAGGACAATCATAAATTTTCCATTATACTTAATGTGCATTTATGAAATAATAAAACGGTGCAATTCATCTTGCATCCATAATGACTGGTTTAGATTATGCGAGAAAAATCGTACAAGTTGCAGTACATTTCCATCTATAATCGATCACTTACAACAACATACAGTGCAAGTGCCGCAGTGTACAGCAACTCGCACGATATTCCTCGCATCGTCTAAACCAGGCCCTTAGCAGAATGGAAATATTATGTTCAACAACGATACCATGTTTATATTCGATATATTTTTCTTTATTGATGTGGGAAGCGTAGTTCTATAAATCATAACACAGTTATCGGATATTAATTGCCATCATTAGGTATAACCGTCATGTTTACATGTTATAATGATTCCTAGTAAAAGTGAAGTCTTTATCTAATGGAGCGTATCATTATTATATAATGACATAAAGTTACGCCCTATGACATTAATCTTGTTTTCTACTGTCAGAACGCGGATTTGAAATGTATTTGTCCCCTTAAAACCTAGGTAATGATGGTTTACCAAAAAGTATGTATAATGATTGTTCGAAATTGATTAAACTTTGCCATTGACATAGTTAAACAATAAAGCAAAGGCCTTGTCCTTTCACCGCCATCCTTTTATAGTTTTAATGATGAAGATGATTGAGTTATCGACTCGAAGTTTTTAAAATATTCACTCAAAAACAATAAGCTACCAAGTAAAAGGAAAAATGTATACCCATCTTATCTGGACTCGCTTTCTAGTGCTATATGTAAATGACAAAAAGTCAAAGAAACTCCCGAGCAAAACACTATATTCTACCACTGTCGACTTTTAATCGAGGTTCGATCTAAAATTCTATGTATATTTCATTGAAATCGGTTCTTTTTAACATCTCTGTGTAATCAATTTGTAACTGAACTGAATTTATCATGACTCCGAATAAAACATTTAACAGCTGTGGATGATTTCAACCAATACGTTAAGCGTACGTCCGTGTAGATAACATTATGCCGATAAAAAGTGACCCTATATGCATGTTTTATTTTTTATTCATGTTAACATTCTGATTTTTCACTCCTTATTTTGTTTTCATTGAATGTTTTTTTTCTTGATGATAACAAAGAAAGTTCCTTATGTGTCTTAGATTTAGACAGAACCCGGTATGACTATATAGAATCTAGTCAGATTAGTGCCACGACACGCATCATTAAAATCAGTCACAAAAACATTTTGGGTCTAAATTAAAATATATATTTTCCTGTATTAAAAATTAATGTAAAGCGTTGGACATTAGAGGCGGAAAGTTTCGTAATGATTAATTAAGTGTATATGGAGGACTGGTAATTAGTGTTTATTATTACAATGATAATTATCGCTTTGTTGGCAAAACATGGCTGATTGGTTAACCAATTTGAAACAGATTATACGACGTAGGTGTCTGTGGTAACCGTATCGTCATTATTTAAATGATATTTAAATAACTTTTGATTATTATCCATTCTTTTAGTTAAGGTGCGTTTGACGTCATTTCGTGGAAATTAAATAAGGTTGATTCTTAAATGATTTACGTTTATTACGTAACTTTAAATCTGATTTATGTAATACCTGTATTTTAAATATGGATGCAAGTTTAAGTTTTTCTAATTTAACTGTATGAAAAGTAATTAGGATAAAACAGAACGTCCTTCTAAAAGTTAGATAGATAAATAGATAGTCTAGATTTAAAATGCATGATGAATAAAACTATGCCCGACTCTGTATGATGTAAATTGAAACACACGAAGTCGAGCAGTATATTATTATGTATATAGGTACGTATAAACAATATACACTTTACATAAAAATATAATAAATCTGCTCTGTTAGATAGGAATATGATATACCTGGGTACATATAGTACGGGCTATGTATCATATTTATTACACGTCATCTGGGAATATGAGTAAAGCAAATGTATGATAGTCTGTTAGTAGGTAATGTTTATTTATAACTCGATTCCACTCCGCGGTCTTTAACGTAGTTCCCGTTTATATTCCAAAATGAAAATGTCGGAAAAGTGTATTTAACATAACATTTGTCAATAATGGTGATAAACTACTTCGTAGACGAATTAAAAAAAAATGATTTTTACTGGTTTTGCAAAAATGAAAAATAAATATGAATAATTGAATATATCCAACTTTACAAACAATTTCTTTAATTAAGTTTAGCAGAGCAATGCTTAATGGTGTAATAAAAAGATTGCAATACTTTAGTGGATACGGAGTCTTCAGTTAGTGATGATAGAAAATTATTTATTTTGAGGGTAGGTACAGAATTATAACAGTCACAATATAAACATATACTTTTAATCACAAAACATTCAATTAGGTAATTATTTAATTCTTGGTTTATATATCACAGTGTTTAGGAAGTGACTGAACATTTTCTTCGCTAAACACGTTCCAAGAACCAGTTGTGATCATTGAACATTACTGAAGCCAGTCTGTAATTGGAAACGACTCATTATGAAAATACTACGTTAGATGGCAAGTGTTAATTGTCAGCAATTAAGGAAATACATCTTCTACTCGTGATCAGAGGGCTGGTTTGTTCCTTGCATAGAGAATCGGCATAGCCATTCAACGTGGCAATGCTGCCAGCCTTCTGGCCACGTTCCCCGCCATTGACAAGAATGACGATGAGTTTTTTGACGCCGTTTTTTATTAATGTAAGTTTTAATTTTAGTATAGTTAGATCTTATATTAGATTTAATTGTGTATACAAAAATTAATATTACGTCTTCTAACCATATTGTATGTAAGAGGCAGGATATCAAAGTTGAATCTACCAGGAAGCAATGTTTATTCGTAACTTTCAATCAGATGCTAATGTAGGAGTTGCGGAAACCATAACATGGATTAATCGTTTTAGGTATTAGATTGTATATGCTTATCGTGATAATTATGATAATTACAGTGTCAGTAAGTAATAGAGATAGGTAAAGTGGAATTTTTAAATTTTTATCAGACATGAAGGTGAGCCTTTATCTATTACCTAGATATTAAACTAAATTTTTAGTCACAGCGGCTTTCCTTAATAATAATTAGCTATATTCTATGTGAGAGATATTTCAGTGTATCTGTGTTAGTGTGAACACAAATTGCACTCTCTATTCCTTTACTATTTACTCTCTCTATGATGGGACGGCAAGCCGTCACGTCTGGTGAAAGGCCTAGGAATAACGGCTGTATCTGCTTTCTGATGTACTTTATGCTGTTATTTTATTTTATTGAAATCCACAGACCAACTGGTATACTGTTATTAAAACTACTTTTTACGGATTTTTTCATGTAAATGCTTTTTATTATGTAAATCACGTTGTCATCGTCACGAGCTGACTGATACCTGCAAGGGTGCCGACACATCGGGATCTAAAATCTAAATATAAACTGTGGAAAAATCCGTAAAAAGTAGTTTTATTTCAATGTCTAACATTCACGTAAACCTAAGAAACTAATATGGTATACTAGGCGTTATATTTGTATTATCCGTTATACAAATCAACACAATAAATGCACAAATTTATACAGTTTCTCTTCCCTTTGCAGTGCTGTTTTCATATTAATTAGATATCATGTTCCTTCATTTAAAATCAATCATACTCATTGGAGCTATAAAGGATGTTCGCTGTGTATTGTTACAAGTCGGCCTCGGTTACATCGTTCCACATAAGTAAACAAACCGTAATGTATGTAGCCTTTAATACCTGCTTCAGTAAGATTGATTTACTGAAGTCTGTTTAAAGGAAAACGCTTGTTTCTCGTGTATTAACACTGTGTTTATGGAATTGTAGATAAATATATATTTTAGTTCAGTTTTAATATTTGCAATAAGATTTAATAAAAGAGAATTAATTTGTGGTCAATTACTCTATCGATTAAACTTGGGAGATGCCTATTTGCTCTTGTTTAGAAGTAGAACGTTGTGTCAATGCCGAAGGTAAAGTTTTTATTCTATAACCGGACTTGGCGTTAGACTCACAATATTGATAGGTGTTACGTGTATCTATTAAAAGAAACACTTTCATTATTACCTAAAATTAATCACACCACTCGGGTGAAGGACCAATCAGTCTTCACTTTCACAATGACTTGGCAAATCGAAGCAATCGTAACATGACTTGTCGTTATTTCTTAGTTCAGCTAAGAAAGTTTATTTACTACAGTGCTTTCACATATATTTAGAAAAAGAAAAATTTTATTTATATTATGTCAACTTAATTCCAAAATTATAACGGTCTGCAAAGGTGCAAGGACCTCGTGTAGATATAAAAAGAGCAATGATCGAGATTACTAAGCGATGACCGGATCATTGCAAAACGGTGTTTATCTGACAACGTTATAATCCGTTATTAGAATAGAAAAGAATAGATCTTTATTTGCTTAGAATGTAGGTACATACAAATAAGTTGTTAAATATATATTTACAAGCATCCATGTACATTCTGCCTATTGTCATAAGAATCTATTTTTTATATAAGTAAGCGCGAAAGACGCACTTTTTTTGTTATCTTTTCTTAAAGTACCACCAAACAGAACAAAACACAAGCGGCTTTCGCGTGTTTTCTATTAAAAAATAGGTGACAATAACTGAAGAATAGGCTTTAATAGTAGGAACCATTAAAGTCCAAGTTTCATCACAGTTGCCCTTCTATGTAGGTCGAGAAGTCATCAAAGTTAGGAGAACAGCACTGTTCGTGACATTGAATAAGGCGCACGATTAGAGTAGCTAAAAATGAGGTAAATAGCCTTTTAAAACTTGTTGGTAAAACTATCGAGAAATTATTAGAAAACCAATTATTAATACCATAATTAGGTCAAGAGTTCGTTCGTGTATCTATTGTAGTGGAATTCAATTATGTGCGAAGACCTCATGCTCTGATGAACAACAATTATACATCGGCTGACGGCTGTTTCAAAACTATGAATGAATAAGGTTACACTCTTTTTAATTACGAATTTATCTAGAAAGTTCTTTTATTAAGTTAATTTTGAATAATGAGTAAAGAGTATCCATTTATGTATGTAGGTTGGAGTCAGTACCCGATATGGTAAACAGTTATACTGATTTTGGTAATGTTTGCAGCTTTATTTATTTACCTTACGAATTTTACATGTTGTTTTCGAAGACAGATTGGGGAACCGTAATGTCAACTTTCAGTTATTTATGAGTCTGATGTAAGTTTAACCTCAATTAAATTGTATTTAATCCTCCTATACTGAGTGAAAAAAGTGAAAAAAAAAGCAAAGTATTGCATAAGATAGGAAAGTGCTTCAAAATTTAGGGTACAATGGTCTTGGCATAGTGTTAAAATATAAGGAAAAAGAAAACCAAAGTTAGTTAAACTAGTTAAACCTGACCTAAGAATCCCCACGGATGGCATTAGCATAGAACTATAAATATCTTAGACGTCGATGTCTAGCCATTAAGCGATACAAGAGTGTACCTGTTAAATAATTTATAATTCTGAAAAAGCGATTGGCGGCCTGCGTACGTGCGTGTTTGCACATGGACGACTCAATGATCAATGAGGAAGTGACTTGTAAACAGTCGCCTCTATACTCGTATGAGTTCATGTGGCTTGTTGAGAAAACATTCAATGTTTTCATTCATAAATCTCAGTTTTATTAGTGGGGTATTATAAGTAAAGGTAGATAAGAAAGATAATCTGTCGGACACTAGTGATTAAAAAGAGCAGTGTAAATTAAATATAACGTAAATTAATATTGCATTTATTTCCATATCATATGTTATTTCCTATATCGAACCTGACAAAAAACCTGATTTTTATAAAAAAAAACTCAAATTAATGATAGGTCTGGCTGCAGAAACCAAAAACAAAAAACAGGTCGTTGAACCTTGTTTCGAAATCAGAAAACAACCTTACAACATATTTTGTTTACTAAAGGTTCTAAGGTTTAGATCACTTAGATCTTGAAGGTTCGATCACTAAATCATTTATGACGATGTTATCTGGTTTTTTCTGCCAGTCAATAAGTTCAGTCTTCAACCCCAACCATTCATAATATAATGTAAATGTAAACTAAAACTCAGGACGATATAAAGAAATGCCGCCTTACGTCACAATTCTCTGCCTTTAGTGCGATAGCATGATTTTTAATTAGGCATACAGTTTTTTCTTCTGTTTAAGAATGAAAAAAGTCGTATATATGCTCTTTTATTATCTAACCTACCTCATTCCTAAAAATGTTGCATAAAGTTCCGTTACATTTTTGCATATCTTAAAGTCTTTATTGTTGCATATATAAGAGTTTTACTAGATTATTGGAATTCGGAGTTTTTTACCCTGAATATGAGTATTTTCGGCTTCATAACTCAATCGGCCTATTGGCTTATTCTCTATTATAAAAGTATGCGTGACACGAATGCAAAGTTATGAAATAGTGAAAACATTAGGATTTGGGTAAGTAGTCAAGTAGTTGTTGATATTTTTATGTGAATTCTTGTTCAGATTACATCTTTTGCTTGCTTTAAAAGTAGGGCAATGACGAAATAACACATGAGCATGTAACCACAATTGTTCATATGACCAGCTTTTCAATTACTAAAAGTTTTTAGAAACTTCTTACGATGATTTAAGTTTAGTGTTTTGATCATGATCTTTAATTAATTAATAAACAAGTAGCAAGACGGTTAATCTTACACTTGTTTTGACTAAACACTAGTAGTAAAAAGTTGTACACAAATATAATTGTGCACGTATGATTCATGTTTTAGGGTCGATTCGGTCATTCGGTCATTGAACGTATCAATGTATATGTCACGGTAAGAGTGATTAATTGAAGATTATTAATAATTATCTAGTATTATTAATAATTACCGAAAGTCGAGGTAAAAGTGATAAATTAATCACATTTGTCGGTTTTTATTAATAATTTAACCCTAGTAGTGATAAATGTAATAAGTGGCCAAGGGTTGCGGGGCTGTTTATTTAGTAAGCTTGGTTAGGTTCGACTTAGTGACGGAGATCAATAGGTTAGGTTAGGTTAGATATTGTGACCTTGTAACAGAGCGAGCGAAGCGAGCGACGATGTATGTACCCATCACATATATTTTTATAAATTAAAGAAACATTAACCAAGTGTATATGTATAAGTCAGTGTATATGTCAGGGTAAGAGTGAATAATATAAATAAATACCTGCTGGTCAAAAAACATTGGGTTTTTATTTATTTTATCACTTTTACCAATATGTGTCGAGAATTATTAATAATTACTACTAAAAGTAATAAATTTCGATTGTTTATTAACATTTACCAAAACATGTGATTATTATTAATAATTTTGTAAAATTATTAATAATTTTGTAAAATTATTAATAATTTTCAATTAATCACATTTACCGTAACATATACATATCCGAAGAAATCTTTTAATGCAACCAGTTCCAAAGATTTTGTAAATAATTAAACTCGTTTAAAGATCGAGTAACGATTTCGTAATGATATATGTCATCGAATTTGGACCTTTGACATTAATATTTATCTTCTTTGATTATTGATTTTGAAACGCGCAGATACAGAATGGTTTACGAAAATACAACAAGGGTGTTTTAAAAATAAAAAAGAAGTTACTCAAAGTGTAGAGCAGTTAAGAAAGCAAAGTTTGGTACATTTAAAAAGTTAGTTGGTTTTAGTAGTTAGTTTTTTTCCTATTCGTAGCAAAAGCCTATTTTATCTTACAAATATTTTTTCCATTACCGTCTATGCATGTTACGAAACACAAGGTCGTTATGCCACCTAGATTGCAAGTGACCTTACAGGTCATTAAAACATCCGCCTGTAATTGTCTTACTGTTGATGATAAGCCTCTTCTCATATAGAGAAGGAAGGACCATTTCTCTTTAGCTCAGTTGTAGGTATGTAGTGGGTAGGTCATGGTAAATAAGAAAAAAAAACTGCTAATGATAGTCAAAATCCTTTCTAAGTGGAAGCTTAACACTGATCTGATAGTTGAACAACTTTCGTCATAGTTAACAGTTTAAAATCTAATTTAAATAAAACTCCAGTTAATTAGATAACTAAATAAATAAGGTAAACGATTGTGACATGTGTTTCCTGCAATTAAAGTAGTGGTACCTACGTGGTAATTAGATGTAGTATGTTCTAACCTTAATTACAAATGCCCTTAACTTTAAGCGATCGGAGATGAGCGACTTGACCACGAAGGGAATTAGATTTTTTGTTTATAAATAATGTTGAGGTTTTTTGTAAGGTCGGCCTTACCTTACAAAAAACCTCAACATTTTTGTGTTTGGTTTAGGTTAATCCATGTGCTCCGGGAAGGCAATATTTTAGGACAAGGTATAATAATATAAGAAATAATAATAAAATAAAATAAATAATGAAATAGTATTTCTCATGGAACAATGATTTTATCTCACGCATTTTTTAAATTATTTTTATTTTGTTCGTTTTGCGTTATGTTCTGTGTGTTGTCTTGTGTACTGTATTAAATAAATGTTTTCTATTTATATTTGTCATATTCGTATATCATTCATGTATTTGTTCCTTTTTGGTTGAGTTGTTAATGGTTTCAGTAACTCTTCATTACAAATGTATGGATTAAAGTAACTTACAATATCTATAAAGTAGTTTGAGAGATATTTCCTGTTAAATATGTTTTAAATTATGGCTTGCTCCATATAAGTAAAACAACATTCATATGTTATTTATTTGTATAACAGGACTTTTTATAGCCAGTAACGACTACAAATAAGCTTTTTATGTTAAAATGCATTTTTCGAAAAATCGACCTTTATAAAATGTTTATTAATAGTTAAGTACCTATAAAATATTTTGTATTGGCGAATGTATGATTTAACTTCCCTGTTACCAGAAAAATAAGTGTTATAAAGTTGATTTTGTACTTTTTGATATTAAGTTGGCGATACAGGTAAACGAAATACTTTATTAGGTTTTTTTATAATTCATAACACTAATAATACTGCAATTGTAATTTTTATTTCTTGCAAAGGTACATTCTAATAATATTTTTTAGTTTTAAGGTTTATTAATTCACAAACATATTATGTAAAATTGACAGACGAAATAATTTGACGCGCCTAAAAATATGAACATAATATTTGTCCATACATAAATCATGAATCTGTCAACAGTTACGTAACACATATTGTGGATATAACTGTATATTGCGTACGGAACAACGGTCGAACTTCTAACATAGTGTAATGACTCAGTTATGTAACTTCAACTAATGACAAACATGTTTCAAAGAAAGTTCTCGTCAGATCTTGCGACGAAGGACGGATTTCACCGGTTCCATCAAAAACTGCGTTCTTAGGAACTTAGATCTTACTGATCGGGTTTAAGCGTCGGTTTTGTATACAGCCTGTGATCAGGTTCAGACAAAGATAAACAGGGTGCACCAAAATGTTGTCTGTAACATATGTCTGCTGTAGTCATGTTGCTTGTTTCCGCTACTAGAGGGAGCGCATGGGACACTCCAAATGTTACAGACGGACATGCTTCGCAACTTGTTGCTACACTTGTTCCCCAGTGTAGGTTTAGCTTTAACTTGGTAAAATGTAAATTGGAATATTGAACTCAAACTCAAAAGCCAAGATTCTTCATAAGCCTCCGTGAATAATTAGTTTCTTTAATAGTTAAGGTGAAAAACTGGTAAGAGTTATAATATATTTTAGAGGATTGCACCTTGAAGCATCAAGTCATAAAATTTCGTAATTTATGGTTAGTGATTATGAAACATTTAGTTTAAATAAATACAAATTTAATTAAGTTTTAAAATTAATATATATAGATGTGTTGTTGATTGGTCATTGACTTGATGTAATATATATTATCGTATTAGTATATGTACATATAAAATTGTGCCAAAGTTGAAAGAAACAACAACATGTTTTTGGTTGGGATGTTTTTGTGCATAAAATTTTGAATTTTTGCTCGTTAAATTATTAGTTGTTTCGCTAACCTTAAAATTATGTAGAGATATACTTGATGTACCTACATGATAAAAAAAAAAACTATACTGAAAAACGTGTGCATTGTAAGAATTTAATTATACTAAGTCAAAGTCAAAGTCATCTTAATTGTAAAACAGAGTTGTTACAGGATAATTCGACAACAAAAAAAGAAGTATTTTCAAAATTGTATTTCTGTTACTTATTATATATACTTTACACAACGTACTTGAAAAAAGAAAAGACTGATGTCCCCATTTTGACTCCAATCTTAGGTTATCTAAAGGAACAACATTCGAGTGTCATTAACTCATTACTAACCCAATTTAATTTACTAAATGCGAAAAAAATAAACAATTATATCAAAGTAGGTCAGCTTTTATTTAGTAAGGCAGAATTGCAATATTTCGTAGTGTTGCACAGCCATTCTATTATAATCAAAATCTTATAAATATATCCGTTTTGATGTTAGGTAACGGTTAATTTGACATTGTATAAGGCCAATTAAATGACGATTGTCACTCTTAGAAAAATAAATTAAAATATTAGCGAATGTTAAATCAGAAATGAAATCAGCTCAAACATTATATTATATTCATTATATCCTATGTATTTGATGTCGTCTTATTTGGCAACCATCACGATGATTCATGATAGCGTAGAATGTTGTTTCAATTTGGCCGTCGGGTGCCAAATTAGCAACGTGTCGCCGCGTTCTCAAGATTGTTAAATAATATGGGAAATTTTAGTTACAAAGAAATAGAATTGAAGAAGACATACAGGCGCAGTTTGGGTTTTCATCTACTACATGAACTACTTTACATGAGTAATAATAATAATCAGTCTTGCTAAATCCATTCAGTATTGGAGACTAAGATGCCTCAAGTTGTTTCCGATTATCTTACACGAGCACTCTTTGGAATTGCATATTAATCTTACGATTTGGCACGATCGTCAAACCTTCATTTTCATTCTAGTGATTTGCTATGTCTTGTCGATTAGATATTGCTAAACATTTAATTAGTAACGATGGTTTTAAATTAAAAGAATTGTTTTGAGGATATTTTTCCCAAAAAGAGAGGAAAGCGCGTTGGAGGAGCGTTGTTTTGTGGGACCGATGAGCCCAACCATCTTATTATGACTTCATTCGAATTTACTGGTCAGAAAATTCACAAGGCTACTCTAAATTTGTCAATTGTTTTGTGTAAGTAGATTGTACTGAGCCGGTGAATCTCAGAAAAAGGTGCACAAAAATTAGAAAGCTACTGATTTGCGTCTACAATTATTAAATTAAATTCGATAAACTTTAAACCCAGTGACACTAGTTAGGCTTTATTCTAACACATTATGTTAATTTCTTTATTTCTATTCTATCTTTAGACTAATTTATTTGCATAACAAGGTTAAGATTTTTTAGTTCCTAAATTATTAACATTCGTCGTTATTTTTTAGGTAATTGTGACCTTTATCTATTTAGAGAATTCTGGTTAATTTCTATTTTTAGATTTAATGTAGTACCCACTTTGGTCATTAAAATAATAGTTTGATTACAGTATTTATCACTTAAATTCGTTTGTAAAATAAACTTTATCCGGTGGTTAAGTGACTGGGAACGACAAAACTACACACATTTCATTGTTTTTTTATGCGTCTAAGAATATTATAGTAGTAAAAAATATTCCAAAGTGATTATATTCATAGAATATTTTCATATCTGGGTTTTGATGCCAGTCGTTTTAGTTATATAACAAGAGAAGTGGAACAACGTCGTTTATGTAATGTTTAAATAACTCCATGATGTTAACATCTTGAAATCTTGGTTTTAATTGTTCTTATAAATTACTTAGGCCTGGTTTTAAAATGGCTTTAACCTTTGATTGATTGTTATTAATCTTAAAATAGGTAAATAGAAAGTTTCTTCGAATGGATTTTATATTTACCTAAATCAGTGTGTATTCTCGATACAATGGGTGTATTGGGTGTAAATAGACCTATTCTTGTAGACGTACAATTTTCTATTTAATTGCATAACCTATGTGTAACATGATGACACCATTAGACTGTGTAAACTAAGTACCTACATAGAATAAATAACTAAATAATACACTGAAGATTTACAAGTAATTTTATCATATCATCTAAGACTTTATAAAACCCTTGACACAGATGTATTAGGAGCTTATAAATCTATCGTCAATAATGACCTAGAAATGCAGTAACATAAAGACGTGTAGCTACCGGTTTGTAACCGCTTAAGTTTACGTAACAATATAAAAGATATCGTGGTAAAATTCTATAAAGTATAAAGACCGGAAAAATTGTTGGTAAAAATTGAGCGCATGTTTTTCTATGTCAGGATGAAGTTTCAACAGAAAGGTTTTAATAGTACCTACATTGGAGATTTTGGATGATATGAGATGCAATGATTTTTTTTCAGTGATACCCAATATTTGACCCTATTAAGGAGAGAATAATGAGAGTCTTTTGGTTAATTAATAGGATAAGAGAATCTTGCGAAAATGTTTTACTTTCCGTTTTTTTTTAATCCTCGTGTACGTTATCATCTACTCGTCGCGAGCTTGAACTACTTTCGCCAAAAATAACAGTCGAATTGTCGGTCACCTGTATTCGACCAAAACTTGCACACGAGAATCATTTCCGCTATAAGACGAAGTTTCTGAGAATACGTGAACCGGTACACAATATCCAGTAGAAAGCTAAATTAAAATCGTAATATAACACCGTTTTGTAACAAAATATTGACGCCATCCTAACATTTAAGACTCATAAAAAATGTATTCAAGCGTTTCGTTAATTAACTCATTGTATTGTAATTTAGGATTTCATAACTAAGGTCAAGGTATAGGCAAATGAACTTCGGTCGTCAGGTCTAATAGACTGATCGACGATACGTGACGTCACATCGGGGTTAACACAGCGCATTCTAAACACCGACCCAGTCGCAGGTAGCTTAAATAGATAAACACTTACCAAACCGTAGCTTATTCGCCACGAACATGTTCACAGTGCAATCGATGTTCTTGAATTCCAGTTCGACGGTAGTCCGGGGCAAAAGGGGGACTACATTATTGTTGCCCCCCATTATAGCTAACTCTTCCGCACCGGGCGTCATCTTCGTATCACCACAAACAGAACTGCTCAAACACTTTCACCGATGCACACAATCACGGATATTGTCCTCACTTTCGAAATGTTTCCGTCTCGCTCACACTAATAGCTTTATTTCGGAAGGGCAGCCTAAGTTGACGTTCCAAGTGTAAGTTTGAATCGGGAATTATCCATTGGCGCGTATCTGCGGAAAAGAAATATTGTAATGAGTGACTATAAAGTACTGTTTAAAGTGACTAGTGATGTACGCTTGACTATTTACAAGAAGTCTATTTTAAGACACATTTGATTGACACGCTGTCAATCAGTTTATGTGACCAATGAGTCAAACCGCAAGTTAGTGTTAAGTGGCGGTTTGTCAGAATAACACACTTTTTGTATTGTTTCATTTTTTCAGGTCACGTTGAATACACGGGACAGAATAATACCAATACATTCCTGCATTTATCTCATTGTTTTCTTAAGATTAACTGTGGTAAAATTAAGCAAAAAACCTTTTTTGGAGAGATCAGTGTGGATGTCAACTACATATTGTTTATTGGTTATAAACAAAATACGAGCGGCCATGATGGATTCAGTGGTTGCTAGTAAACCGACGTTGTCCCTGAAAATATACATGGACGTACTATCTACCATTATTTTATCTTTAAACGTGGAAGTTACCCGTGTAATCTAATATAATTAATAGATAAGTTAAATTGTTTAGGGAAACTAATAAAATAGGAAGTTTCTGGATTCTGATACCAAATAATCTTGTCGTTACTATCGGAAACAATATAATCATATGTTTATTTCGACCTCCGATAACTATCCCTGTACGTACATACATTAGTATCTAACACTCGGAATATTTTTTCTTTTATTTACGTTCGCGGCATCCGATTGACCTTTTAAATAATAATGGAATAATTTGTAATTTGTTCTTATCACTACAATACGTTGTTTACTCTTCTTTATCCTTGAGGGACATCGTAATGTAGGAATATTAATATAGGGTGATTATTTAGTTATCAATATAAATATAAACAGAACTTCCGCGAATGCCTTTGTTATTACAGTTAGGATTTGATAACGGCTTAATTAATTAATTAATAAAATCATGCATTATTTTATTATATCTAGGTCGAATTTCCGTTGCTGTTTTATACAGTTATAATTCTAAAAAAGTTGCTAATTCCACAAAATTATTTAAATATGGAGTAATGTTTGAATGTAATTTGATATAATGCTTAAGCGTGCATTGCAAAATTATTTACTAGTAAGTATGATCAAAGTTCACAAAATTTAGCATTTAACTACAAAATAATGTAATACAACATTTTCGATAGGTACATCATAACCATTGGGGCTACCCAAAAAATCTCGAAGCTATACTAGCGTAGTGGTTCGAGAATTTTTAATATAGTTTTTACATTGATTCTGCAGTTTAAAGTAAGCGTACTTTCCCCAAAATACAGTCTTTTCGTCTAACGTGAAACAGAGTGAGTAATAATAGTTGCTTAAAGTGCGACACAGACTAATCTAATGTCAAAATAATTGGATTTCAGGTCAAGGAACTTCCGTATTATCAAACATTATCAGAATAAACGTCATTACACCAGATTATTCTTTTGTTTGAGGGCCAACTTATGTAGCCTAATTATCTATATTTTGTTGTAAACTTAGCATTACGACACTTATATGCATTCTTTGATTATTCACACATAGTAACAAAAACTAAGATAGAAGCCAACTTTTTTGTCTGTGGCCCAAACTGATTCTCATTGATGTTTGGTAGTTATTAAGTTACTACTCTTCTGACAGCCAGTCTTATCGTGGGGTACTATGTTACATAGTAAAAATAGTTGTGGAACTCAGATAGGCAGTTTCTCCATCTAAAATATGGTGTTCATCCGAATCTGGAAGACTAGATGCCTAAAAAAGACTGGAAGCCGAACATAGCTTAGGAAAAGGTTAGGCAGAGGAAGTATGTGTGTTTCGCAATATTATGCCACTCGGATACTGCTCGGTATTTACCACTAAGTGAATCGTGTCGTAGTGTAAATGAAGCACGAGTATGAAGCACAATGGAAGAATAAGAAATGTTTGCTGAAGCATTTTGAAAGGCTTATCTACCTACGATTTTCCGTATTAGTAATGGAAATTACACATGAGTAGTATGAAGATTATGACCATATTCCGTAGTAGGAAAAACCATTTGACGGATAAGTTATTTTCGGCCCCGCTCTTTCAGAACTACAATTCCACTTATTTCAGTATTTATTATTATTATGATTTATTTAATAAAGTAGATGTTAGGTTATTTTTATTTTATTATACAATTAAATCTAATATAAGAACAAACTCTAACTATACTAAAATTAAAACTTACATAAATAAAACATAATGATGTTAGGTAACATAAAAAGTCCAACATAACTATATTTATATAGTTTGTCTGTTGGATCACACTAAAATGTTAAGTATTATTTAATCTTTAGCTTATTGAAATCTTGTAATCAATTTTACTCGTACGCTATTTTTGAACTTTTTATTAGTAAGGAATTACATTTAAAGAATTTTAAGTACATTATCAAGTGGTAGTAGAGTAAATACCACACACAATGTTGATAAGATTTCGCACTTAATAGGTGTTATAATCTATAATTAATTAGTTTGATACTGTTAAAAAATCCCCTTGACAAAACACGCGATTGTGGACTGCTCAGATATTTTATCATCGAACCATATGACTACGCTGAACCATCTGGATTTTATCATGAACACGTATTACATGAATGTAGTTATATTTACGACAAATTAATAATATATTTTTAAGAACACATATAAAAAAATTGACATTGTAAAATCTGTAGCTTCGATACGCCTGAGATGTTACAGTAAACATTTTATTATGCAGAAGAACTAATTTTAATATTTAATTATATCTTATTAATTTCACTAAACTGCTTTGGTCTTGCTTTATTTTGCTTTCTGTATAGATAGAGAACGGGGGCCCAAGTCTGCTATTTACACTCGGTTCAATGTCTTCATGGTGTCATGCCAGCAGATCCATTTTAGAAAAATTGGTATTCTACTAAATGTCAAAACGTCAAAATTGGCCATTGGGACGATTGGTCATACGATTTGACGATTGGTCATAGTCTTTGAACATTGAACCGAATCGTCCCAATGGCCAATTTTGACGTTTTGACATTTAGTAGAATACCAATTTTCCTAAAATGGATCTGCTGGCATGACACTATGAAGACATTGAACCGAGTGTAAATAGCAGACTTGGGCCCCTGATCGATTTTGGGTGTGATAAAAAAATAGCAATACCATGTTTAAATAACTCATGATATTTCAGTTACACCACAATGTATCGCCAAATATTATATGAGGAATTCGCACATGGTATATTACGCTTCTAAAAAGGTCTTATATAAGGTTGGAAAGTTCATGAGTCACGATAATTTAACACTATTATATGAAACAGAAAGTAACTCTTGAGTGTGAGAGATCACTCAACACGAATTTAGGTATCAGAAGATTAAAATATAATTGTCATTATATAAATGGAAATACTGTTATGATTGGATGAACAGCTTGACATTTGAATAGTTAATAGGTAAATCAGACAAACATGAAAATTTAAGTAGTTTTCTAAGTAATTAAATAGTAAGACGATATTTGTGGGAGTATATTGAATTTGCTGTATAATACTAAAACGATAAATGGATAATTTCCTACCTGTACGTTACAAGAGAAAAGTAGAAACCCAACTGAAACATAACAAACAACAATCATATTTAATGGTAATTGAATTCGTTGAAATCAAATACACTTTCAATCAACATTATACGGTTTGATAAAACATTCTAGAGAGTTTTAAGCCTTATGTTACAGGAAATATGGTTGAAAATACTTTGGATAGCTGCACCATATGGTTTTAAGATGGTATTTGAAATTGCACACGGTACTTTAGGATTCGTGCGTGCGGTACATTGCAAATGTTTACTGTTACAATGCAGCTGTGTTGTCTTTAACGAATGTGGCTAAAATAAGATGTTTGTAACAAAGGCTAGTCTATTTAGTGGCCCACGGAGAGCCGCGGACGGTAAGGTGGATGAAGTATGTCAGATGATGGACGTAGTAAAAAAATTGAGAAAAGTATGCTGAGATGGTATGGCCATGTTGAGAGAATGAATGTAGAACAATTGACGGAAAAAGTGAATAAGACAAAATGTGAATGAAAAAAAAGTTGTATTCTATAACGCCTTTGACAAAAATCGTGTGATTTTCGTACTAATGTTTGTTTCAATTCTAGTATACAATTTCAGCAACTCGCCGCGTTAAAAGAACTTTAAAATATCGTCCGATAGATACTAAAGCCTGGATTTCAAGAAGACTTTTTATGATACCAGTAAAATGAGACAAACTAACAACCGTAGTTTTAATGGATAATTGAAAAAGGTTATTCAGAGATAATGATAAATAAAATAATTGCTGAACAATTAGAAGGTAATCGCAATGCAATGAAATTGCTACAATCGTTAGTTGTTACCTATAGTCACAATGTAAGTAAGTAGTCTTAATCCTTTAGTAACTGCTTTAATTGCTACGGTGCAGCATTTAATAGCGATTAAGGATAAATAGATGGTTTTTCTTCTGAGTACAATGTTTCGTGTTGAAATCGTTTTTCTCATCATTAATTTCAGCGTGTAAGATCAAAGAGATCTCCACGTGGAAATAAAAATAGAAACTTAATTACAAAATTGTTTTATTGACCACTTTTTACACTCTGAAGTACCTACAATAAGGTAATAGTTTTTATTTACAGATTTGTGAAATAAATTATTGACATTTATATGTAAATTTACTTAAAAAAGGACATTATTTGGCAAGAATAAATATTTTGCTAGGGTCTCGACAAAAATTAAAAAATCAGCTAAAATTCTGCAAAATGATTTCTTGCATAAAATATTCAATGTAACATCATTAGATACAGTATTCTTCATGTTACTAACTCACAGAACATTATGAGCTGTTAATCAACCAATTTATTGTACTGTCCACACAATGCACCCACTTAATTGATTTCAATCAATATAAAGTGATCCTTAATGAAACTGTTTAGGTTCTTTTAACGAGTTGTAGAGACTATAATGTATTGGAACAATGCAGACGTATCATAAATTTGATTTGTTTGATGTCTTAAATGATTTATTTTAAACTTCTATTATAAATCGAATGGAGTGTCGTTTAGTTAATGTAATCGAATTTAATGGAACCACTAGTGGTACAATTTTCATAAAAATATTATTCTGTTTTGTAGTTTAACACCACACAAAACACTAATTTAGTAAAAAAATAATATAGAAACGAATAAATCAAATCCGAACATGCATAAATACCTTTAGGGCTTGACGTTTCGACCAGGTTACACCGGCCGTGGTCGCAAGCAGACTCGAAGCAGAAGAGTCTGCTTGCGACCACGGCCTGTTGTATGCATGTTCGCGCTAATCCCCGTTCTATAATATTAATATAAACATGCAGCGCGATAGTTTAAAAGTTATTAAATCAAATCCGGTTCTAAACATGCATTTAATTGAATTAAGGGTTTTTTGTTAACTTAAATAAGTTTCTATTTATCCAACATTATAAGATGATTTGAAAATAATGAGGTCAAAAGGCCTTTTAGTAAAAAACTTAACAATTGTAAAAACCAATAAAATTGTACAATTTAATAGCAAAATGATTTTTGTTATTAAAATTAAATAAGACGATTATAACTAGGTAGTTAAAATTATTTGTAATGGAAGTAAAAAGTTTAAGATTTAATAATACCATTTACACGCACTTGGCGGATATAACAATGAATTCCTCTTCATTGAGACCTTGTCCATCAAAGGTTGTCAAGGCATTAATCGGAACTCTTATTGAATTTCAGCAAAGTATTGCTAAAATATACTGGTAGTACATAAAACTAAGTGTGAGTACCGAAGCAATGAAGTTAACAATTTTTCTATTTAATATTTTCTAAGACTAAAAGTAAACATGCTGTAGGTAGGTCTCATCCTCATCCTATTTGTAAGTAGGTTTAATTTATTAATTAGATTACGGTCTTATGATGTAGGAGTATCGTCAACTAGTACCAAGTTCACTAACCTACTAGCTTTCCACGTTTCATTGTGGCCGCACTATCTATTGATTTATATGCGGCCTTCAGACATAAGGTTGAGGTCACTCTCCGCACGCAGAACTAAACTAGAATACATAGATCAATAAACGTATTACTTAGATGTACAGTGAACAAGTGTGTACTGAAATTTTGTGTCTTTTTGTGAAAATATGCGTAGGTGTTTTCCAAAAATAACAAACTTAACATAACATATTATTATCATCACGTCTGTATCCCCGAAGGGTTAGGCAGAGGTGTACCAATGTACATCCAAAAATAGCAATAGGCCATTAATGAGTTTGGTCATTTAAATAAAAGTGAAGAAAAAAAGAAATTTAGATTTTTTTGTTACATACAGTTATGAAAATTAGACTAATTCGTAGTTGTACGCATGAATCTGACATTGAAACACCGTTGAACGCAAACCAATGAACAAATACAAACATTTTTCATAAAATTAAGGTTTACATGTGGAATCTCGCGGAAGTATGATACTACAACTAGGTTTACATTAGGTACATATAGTGTAAATAGCCAAAGAGGAAACAATCGCAGGTTTCTGATTGACACATCCTATAAAGGTAAAAAGAGTTTTTATTACATGGGCTATAGATGCGACATGACGACCTACAGTTGACAAATCTATGCATTTTCCTTATAGTTATCTGCCTTGATTATCGAGATATTAAATTCTCCCTTGATCATAATAAAGATTCTTAATAATTAAACTGTCGTTAGCGGCGTTTTTTAAAACGACATCTGAATGGTTTTAGTAGATAAACAACACGCAATATTCATTTATTTTTAAATCAATAAAAAACTTATTTCCAAAGCCTTACTAGCTAGAATAATATGAAATTCAGAAAGATTTCTAAACATAAAGTACGAATCGTACATACATATCCTTATCTTAAAAGAATTTTAATTGAAAGCCACCTTCTTGGTAACGCAAAAGGAACAGAAGTCATGATTTTAGAACAACAGTAATTTAGTAGAAAGAACATTTAAGTTAACTTTCTAATCAGTATAATTACCTACATGTTTTTAAACGAAGAACCGCGCTACTTATCCATAATTTATTGTTTATTTAAAGTCAGTCAATGTCACTTAATTAATTAATTCCAGTGTCAACTGATAAAACAATTGGTTGCGAATCAATTACCTTTAGTAAATCGGTTCAAAGACTTTATAAAAGGTAAATAAGTACTGTGAAATTGTAGGAACTGGCCAATTCTAGGAATTGTTTAACCCTTAGAGTATACATAAGAAACTAGAGTCAGCCTATCAGAGTTTGAACGTAAGCACTAGTGTGAAATGGTTTTGTCGTGAATTATGTATGAAGATGAAGCTTGCCGTTTTAAAAAATCTATCAAAAACACTAATATTATCCTAACAATGTCAAAACCATCGATATTTTCGTATGTAAGTTTCTCGTTGCGCGAAAATTAACTTAAATCAGTAAACGAATGTACTAGGTTCAGACTAAAAACTGCTCTCGCTTGGCACAAGGAAAAACTAGCGATAGTAGCAGTCTATGTATATAGTACGTCAATGGTTTAACCTATGGTTGTCTTGTCATGTAAATATTTGTTTTAGTTAGAAGTCGCTATGTTCGCAGAAAAATTGTAACAAAATGATGGTTGGATGAAAAAGTTAATTAGTTCGTTTGTTCATAAATTGTAGTATCCATGTACATATTTGCATTTGATTGTTATTTATTGTCTCTTAGATAATTAGATCCAGTAAGTACTGGATCTAGTAAAATAAGTGATCAATAAATGTCCAAAAATGTATACCTTATTTGGCAGTTTTCCCTTTATATAATTACTTCGGCAATTATTTATTAAGCAAAATTTTGTTACATCACAAATTCAAGTAAACATTTTCGTTTGGGATAACATATTTAAGTCTGAATAACAAAGGTAGAAGCTAATTAACGATAACCAAGTTAACATTGTCTGGAATTCTGTTTTCATAGTATTTAACCGGTTTCTAACAGACTTATTATGCCTCTGTCGTTAAGTAGTCAAATTAGCACATTAGCTTATTCAAATTATTTTCAATTAGCAACAAAAAGTTATTAGTGTTCAACTACCTCTTAGTTTTTGTCTACATTAGCTCTTACGTCAAACAAAAAAGTATAAAAAATCGGTTAGGCAACTGTGAACTGTCAGATCAAAGTAATTTCTTAATTACTGCGTTTGTCACTCTACAAAAATGTATTTCACAAAATCAAAAGAAATGCATTCTTTTTTATTTACTTAGTTGGTTTTGAACTATCTTCTGCCCTGAACTTTTTTTGCGACTATGTAAACAAATGTTGTAAAAAACAGTGGATAATGCATAAGACATGCAAATATATTATAATTGTTTATCTAATGTATGAACACTGACAAGTGCTAATTAATTAGATGGACAAGACAAATATTATCATCATTTAGCACAATGAAATAGTATTTTTGTGATGTAGACATTACCAAAAGTCTTTTCACTTCTGATGCAATCATGTATACCTTAAAGGTTCGCTGATAGATGATATTCTTATTTAAAATATCCTGTCTGTAATTTAGCTTAGACTGATTATTCTTATTCGAACTGAAATAAAGCTATTTCTAAAACGGATTTCACCGCAGTTAATGTCTAACATTGGCGCTGTCTCAGAAAGTATAATTTCCACAGCTTTCATTTGCAGAAATAACTTTCATGAGACACGATAACCTAAATACTAGTTACGAACAACTCTTACGAAGAAATAAGAGAAGCCTAAAGATACATAAGAAATATATAAAGCTTATTATACGTTTGGAATCTGAAATCGCCAATCCGCAGATGAGCAAGCGTGGTGATCAATGCTCATGCCTTCTCTATATGGGAAGAGGCCTGTGCCCAGCAGTGGGACGTTTATAAGCTGGTTTATTATTATATGTATGAAAGTGTTGGATTTTGTTTTTGACATTAATCCAAACGTAATTATGAGTTCTGATATTTATATGGTCGATGTTTGGGATTGCGAAAAATCATACGGATATAATCCATTTTAAGTTTATTTATAAATTGATGACATGAAATTAAATAGCAAAGTAAAATTTAGTTTAAAATTCAATTGTTTGCAATCGTTATAAAATAGGTTCCGAAGTCGTGAATCAGCAGTCGTCAAGAAAAAAATCATGAAATATAAACTTATTGAAATTCAGCTGAATATAACAAGTTACCTATTTACATGATGTATACACTACGTATGATTTTTATTTATATTTTGCTTGCAATTACTTAAAGTATTCAGTTATGGTTTGCTATTCTTGCAAACCATAACTGATGAGTTGCAAGAATCGCGAGGCAAAATTACCCTCGTTTTGAGGTAGGTTTATTGCAGTTGCAGCAAGATAAATTGTAATTTATTATAATAAATAAATGATAAGTATTTTTTTATTAAAACTATATTTACATTATAATGTCACTAAAAACATATTTTACTTGTTTGAAAACGGAATGAGGCTAGTTGTAATATCTAAACTTTGTAATGTAAATAAAATAAACTTTTCAATTTAGTAGGTACTTCGTTAACAATTAGAAACAAAAACAGCGTGAATTGAAGTTAATGTTTAATACCTAACCAAATAAATATACCTAATCGCTGTTAACTTGATAACAATAAACGGGTAGGCATGATGTCACTGTTTCAAATTAATTATTTTAAAATAAATACAATAGATATACATAATCAGCTACAATATGGTAATTAGATTAGAAGTAAAAAGGTTATTCTAAGCCAAATTTTAAACCTCATCTAATAAGCAGTTAAACAAAAGAGGTCGCTTTCAAAATTTTAATTCTTGTAATTGGCATTGTGCACGTGAAAGTATGTCTTCAAACACATTTTTTCTCAAATTTAAAAACAAAACAAAGTTAGTAGGAGAAAGTTTAAAGTAATCATTTAGAAATTGCGATAAGTGTTTGTGCTTATAACACTTGTTCACTGAACAAATATTAAATGAAGGTAACAGAATTTATTTGTGATTGTGAATCATCTTTATCTTTCGCACATTTCACTGTTGACACAATTACTCTACGGTTTATGTGCTACAAAATGTAGGTTAAGTTTATTTTATCGCATAAATAATAATGCCGAACCGTTCCTACATTTTTAACACAAATATCTTTATAAAATTACCGATGCATATATAAATGTAAATTAATAATAACCTATATTAAATAAATAAAATAATTTAAAATATAAATAAAATCTTACATTAAATAACTGTCCACAATTCGTAACATCCAACTGATAAAATAAATTAAAAACAAACACCGCGATATAATACACGCCGCGGATTTAAAATTGGAACGCACGTCAAACACGGTCGTCCCGCGCTCGCTTCTCCACGCAACTGGCCGGCAATGGCTGCACTATGCACGGATTTGTACGAACCGAGCCGAACTTAGAGCAGTCGGGAGTACACTTGCACTTGTTTGAGTCGTACTCAACTTCTACTCAGACGTATTGTTTTCTTGAGACGTATCTTTGGAGACTTTGGTCGAGACGACGGTCGGTGACAAGTATGTTCTCATTAAATCAGCTGATACTGGGAAGGGCGCTGAAAACAGGAATACGAAATAATGTAAATATTCTTGGTGTTGCGCTTATAAGCCTTGACGGTATTTCATAGATTAATTTTTGGTCAGCTAGTGAGTATGAACTATTTGGGTCAATTTTAATAGTAAAAGAAAATATATTAATCTTAATCTTGTTTGATGTTGCCCAAATGCGATTTGCTTACCTCCGACTATAACAAAAAACACAACACTTGATAAGACAGATGATTAACTTTTTCTGCCTTTTATTTTATTGATGGTTCAGTCAAGTAGGAATACCAATTCATTAATGTTTTTTTTTTATTTTATCCACAAGTTTTTGTACGCTTTAAGAAACAGTTAATGTCTTAAGTTTTAAAAAACACTTTGAAAGTATTTGGGTGTCTTTTATTAATATTTAGTACAATATAATCTAAATACTATGACATGGTTACAATTGTAATGATTAGTATCTAAAAACTGTGAGAGTAAGTGTGAGCTCTGATTCTCATACTTTTTAGAGTAACATCGTATGTGGGTGACACATCTTGTTAGATTTTGTAATAGATCTGACTCATGAAAATGTCAATAAACCGTATATGCCCGAGTAAAACAAAACTAGGTAAAAGTGTTCCTTTGTAAAAACGCAATAATATAAGTATGTTTATAATACAAACGTAGTAAATCATAAAAAAAAACATTTTTTGATAAACAATCAATTTGTTTAAGAGGTTAATGAATAAAGTAGAATGGAGTGAAATTACAACGTTGACAATTTTTAAATATTTCTTATTTATAAGATTTGTTATTTCTTATTCGTTATTCTATATGTTTATTTATCTTTTTTATACAAGAAAACTGTTTTGTTAAGAAAAAAAAAATCTACTTGAAATATTGTAAAGTAAAAAATCCTAATATAGGATCCTAACAGTATTATTTTGTACCTAATGAAGACCTATATATAAACTAGGTATTCCTACACATAATTATCATAATTATGGTCGTGGTTAGGTAACTCTTGTCTGAATAGATTTACATGAATCAGCACCAGAATGGCCATGGTTTTTACTATTACATCATTAGTAGTAGTACACCTATGTTTTTTCACCATGGCAACAAAGATCTATGTACATATTTCAATATTTTTCCAACATTTCAGTTTCAGTGTTGGCCCCTGTATGAATCACTCAAATCATAAATGTATGGAAGTGACAAGTCTAAAGTCAAGTGATTTAACGAAAATAGCTTTATGATTCATTCAATCGTTAACAATTATAAAAATGCCAATTCTGCTAGATTTTTTTAAAGTTAAATTATTTGCTGGTAATATAAATATTGTGTATTAGAATAGAAAGTATTGTTACATTTGAAAAAATAAAAGAAAGAAGATTTTTTATTAAGGTAAGGCTATCACAAATTGTGGATTATCTCCTGAAAATTATTTACTACTCACTTAAAACATACAAACCTTAAATGTTAATTACATCAATAGTTAAAACTTTAAACTAAAACTATTGAGTTTTATTATAATCTAGAACATAAAAGTGTAAAATTTATTACAGTTATTTAGTATACATAAAGAACCGTTTATACATATTATAACAATAAAATAAACCTATTATGACTTGCTTTATGTATGTTCTCTTTATGTAAAACGAGTCGTTTATGTCAATTTACTGATAAATTGCCCTTTATTAGGGTCTTTTTATATCCAAAATCATAAAACTGTCATAAAAGTGTCATTACACGTGTAAAGATGTGCTAACGAGACATGTCATGTGTAAATCAGAATTATTTTATACAAAAGCTCTATAAAACTGGTAGATGATTTCAAATGTGTTCTTCATAATTATGATTATTTGTTATAAAAACTGTAGTACAATTATTCAGTATCTTTTTGCAAGTCAGAAGCCGGATTAAGTAAACATAAGCTTTAATTCAAAGAATGATGACAGCATAATAATTATATTTTCATGCAAGTTTTTATTTTATTTTAAGACCAAGATATTTTGTTTAGATTTTTTTGTATGAACATACATAAGCATCTTATGTAAAGACATGCCATTATACATTTTCACAAAAATAATGCAGAACGCAAGGTCATTTCTGAGACAGTTCAAAATGAATGAATAAAATGATAAGAATATTTTAATTCACTGAAAAATATTAAAATTTGGAACGTGTGAAGGTCTTATTAATGAATGTTTTCATTATTTTGGCAAGATATTTTTAATGTTTATGCTGTGTCTAACTAAAACAAATAAAAATCTACAGAAAAATGTTACTATAAGTATATAAGTTGACGTATACAGTTAAAATACGGAAGATGATGTTAAAAATTATAATCAAACCAAATATCTATTTATATCATTATAATATTACATGACAATGAACTTCGATTTTCAGTGCCGACATGTTTTAATTGACATGATAAAATTAATTTTATCTAGCGCATTAGAACAAAGTCATTGGAATTCCCTCTTCCTCATAAATAGGAACAAGTAAATAAATAAATTAATAAATGCGGACAACATCACATACATTGCTCTGAACCCAAAGTAAGTACCTATTAAGCACTTGTGTTATGGAATTCAGAAACAACGAAGGTACCACAAACACCCAGACCCGAGACAATGTAGAAAATTGACTTTCTACATTGACCCGTTCGGGGATCGAACCCGGGACCTCAGAGCTAGCGACACCTACACAACCGATGTGTACGCCACTCGACCACGGAGGTCGTCGAAAGTAATTAATTACGTCGAAAAATTATGAGCGCAAGAATTAACAATACTGTCTTTTATTTACTACAAGTGAAGATGGCCGAATAGGTAGTAAAACGTCAGTGAGTTTGAAGCCGACGGATAGATTGATTTGCTGTAGAATTAAATATAACATTACTTATTAGTTTAGTTTTCTGCAACACGATTTCCAAGTGTATTTCAAAATAAAAATACACTATTTAATTCAAATAATGCAAAAAATTAACCTTATTTCTCTTTTCGTGTCCTTTAGTAGTTGCATAAAATGTCCTTTTGTATTATACTGTCTTCGACAAAGGAAAAGTGAAAAGCAATAAATACCTCAATTAATTTATAGCAGGTAATTGATTTAGATAAATGCTTATTTATCAGAAAACATCTGGCTAACAACAATGGTGTGTATTTGAAATTGTATACAAAATACATGTTATCTTATTTTACAAAGATAAGTTGTGAAGTATTTGCGTCATATTTTTGGTTAGGATAAAACAAATTCTTCATCTAGATTAAAACTTAGGTAAATCGATTAGGTAAGAATAATTTCAAGGTGATCTTAAAATATCAAACGTGTTATTATTTTACGACGCAGTTTATGTGGCTATTAACTTTGACATCTAACTAATTGGCGAGAGCGACTCGGAAATTAGAACTATTTATGAACTTTTCCAAATATTCCTCCTAATTTTAGAATAGCCCCATGCAAAAATATAGCTATACCTACATGTAAAGAAAAATATAGACCATAGGAAGTAACTATTAAGAATTCTTCCGATACCCTATACACTGAAATGTTTTCAAGCCTTTCAGAGTTACGTACCATACATAACTAAACACACAAACATGATCACTGAAAACATTATAATTCGATTTTAGGAAAATATATAAATTAAATTAAATTAAACATAAATAATATTTTATTTAATTTTTTTAATAATAATGTATATTGATTAATGTAATTATGAATTTGTATTATTTTAGTGCTATATTGTTTATTATTTTTGATGTCTTATGTGTATGGGTTTTATGCCTGAAATAAATGTTTGCCTGAAATTTATTTATTTTATTTATAAAGAGATATACTCGTACACAGGAAATATTAATCCTAGACTATTCTTTGTCAAGGGCTCACGGATTGCGGGTTCCCGGAATTTTAGAGGGTCATCCAATTAATGTTACCTACATTGTAATAACAAGGTCTCGATAAATAATTTTCATTAGTACCTAAGCGTTATGTCGCTAATCATGTCATGCGATAATTACTTTGTTTAAACATCTGTTCCGTCTCAGTTTAGTGACACTGTGCTATCTGTGTTTACATAAAACCTTTAATCGTGTTATGTAGGCAAAAAATACTTACGTAGGAATTTTTGACTTGTGTTAGAAGAGCGACTATGCCATGAATATTATGCAGTCTATAAGGTGCTCATAAATGTCTATTTGTCGCTACTTCACACCTTAAAATTGCAAAAACAATAACTTAATCAGAAACTAAACTTACTTTTTCATAATCAAGTTTCGGAAATTGATAATTTTCAAGCTGTTTATTTTGATGTAATTGTAAATAGTTTTGATTTCAATAAATATAAGAGTTAAAGGAATATTTTTGTGCTCTTCGATGTAAATTTGAAATTAATAAATAAAAAACAATGCGATATTCTTATCGTGCAGTTACTGTAAATCAACATTGTAGTATCATTCCACCGACAAACGCTTCCGATCCGCACCAATTCGTTGAAACATGAGGTAAAAGTTCAAGTTCATATCGCCTACATAAAGATAATTGTCATGTTTAATGACCGTACCTACTACTCTACTGTATACTACGTCATTATGTAATAAAATACGGTATCTACGTCAAGCGGTGAAGGGTGGGCGTATCTAGGAGCTGTCGATTTTGTACTTTGTACGGTTTTGTCGTTTAAAAAGTGAATATCTTGTATGTTTTTTTTTTAATTTGATTTCACCATTGATGGCGCTTTAAATAGTTTGACCTTATTCCAAAGACTTTGAAGTGTTCAAAAAGATTTTGGCATTGTTCGCACACTGATATATATACAAAATGGGACTAAGCTGTACTCGTCTAAGGTGTGCTTAAGGAACTACACGTAAACTCAAGCTATACTTACGGTCTTAAAAAACTGTATGACTGTTGAAAACACTGAAGAATCCTTATATATTTTACCTCTAGGAAAGTGCAATTATATTTATAAGAACTATTTACTTTAACAATTACATAAAAAATGTGCGGCAATACTCACATTTATAATACAAAAAATAAATACAATCTGCGTCAAGGCAATCGTCAACACTACACTTGATAGCACTTTTCTAATCATTTCTTTTATCATATTATGTTTAGTCCTTGACCCTGTTTAGATAAAAAATGAGCAGACTTTTTGCGTATTTATACTCGACTGGTCAAGTTGTTACTACTCACAGTAACCTTGGAATGCATTGACAATCTTCAAACACGTAATGTAGCATTTTTTTTTGTATTAAAAATATTTGGTATGACACATAAAAGCGTTTTCGCATTATTCGATACTATATCGGTATTGAATTCCAAAATTTGGGATCTGGAATCGCCAATCCGCAGAGAGCAAGCGTGGTGATCAATGCTCATGCCTTCTCTATGTATGGGCAGAGGTTTGTGCCCAGCAGTGGGACGTTTATAGGCTGGATTATTATTATATCGGTATCCGATTATTAAAATTAATACATTTTTTTTGCTGAAACCGATATCGTATCGGATAATGTGAAAACGCTTTAAGACATTGGTAATCTTTTCCGTATTTACATCTGATAAGATTGGTATAAAAACGAAATGCACTGTTTAAAATTATTCGGATTTAGAGCGTATTTTCGAGGTCGTATTAAGTAATCAATTCACATGATTGACAACAGTGAACCAAAAATCGACACTGATAGAGAATATAGTAATCTCTCTCTAAATATAAATAATATCTACGAATCGCATTAGTACTACAGATTTCAACATCACGCAATTGACGTCACTTGATTAGAAAGTAAAAAAAAAGATGTCTTTTTCCGATGCGTATGTCAGCTTGTTCCGTTCACAATCTTAGTATTCTGTCGTGTTTGAGTATACGTCACAATGTAATTGTTATTCAAGGGATGTCGAAGATCATTGGCAACGTTCGACAATTCTGATAAAAGTACGTAACTCAAGCCATTACAATACCGTGACTCATTTGTTTTCCAACAGAATTCTGTCTCAGTCCGATTATAATTGATAAACCCAAGGCGTTTTTTTAGCTCATGGCAAAGTGATGTTATCCTGGTACCTAATTATGTAAATATCACATTAAATACGCATGTGTTACTTATTTTGTTCGGCAAAATTTGAAATATTTCGTTTTCGATGCGTATTTTATTGTGCGTGTTTCAATGGTTAGGACTGTGTGGAGTGTGTTTATAAAAAGGAGCTACTGAAAATTTAACCGCAAATATACATCGATCCTAACTATAGTCCCTTAAATATCTCATGGGTAATTTATAACTTATTTTGTTTCAATAATTTATAATTATACTTTACTCTCATTAAATAATTACTACGTAGGTATTATTACGTGATTCAGCTACCTATTTTCTGATAAGATAATCGTTCTATTATACGGATGGTGAATGTTTTAATCAATTTAATAGCTTAGAGAAGATCTCTCGTGAGTTTGTGATTTTCAGATACTTGCATGTTTAAGATTCATGTCTCACATAACATTGTCGTGCAGGAGAAAGCTTAATTGCCAGTTAATTGAAGTTATCACACACATCTCTTTTCTACACAAGCTCAGCAAGGCATCTACTGATTAAATCGTCTTTTTTCTATAAATTAGTTACGCTCTTACAATTACCTAACTGATTTATAAATATCAATACCATTTTTCATGTTTATTTTTCAAGGGCTCAAAATATGTTTGTGAGAGAGCTTTTTTTTCTAAGCATTATTTTAAAATTTTACGAGATATAGTCATTAGACATTAAAATAATACCTATACTTAGTCAACCTAACCTCATTTTTTTTAAGTATTTTGCCAATTATTATTTTAACATAGTTACGCGAATCATCCGTAGGGTTTGCATTTATTACAGCAGCGAAATTTTATGCGCACGCATGATTAAAGTGTGTCGTTTTTAATGATGACACGTGTATCTGTAGCACTGTTGCCGCTGCGGGAAAGAGACGGCGCCATACATTGCATATAGAGGCGTCTCGCTCCCTCCACGGTATAAGTCCTGCATTAGAAGCTCATAGTAAGCGAGCAGGTCATTTACTTTTTCTAGCTACAGAACATTCTAGAGATTTCTAATTTACTTAACTTTTAAATTAGAGTAAATTAGACCTAGTGCTTAGGCATAGTTTGATAATATTAGGTATTGTATAATTAACTGGACTTACCTATGACCGGTGGTTTTTGATTAATTCTAACTGTTAAAAAAAGCGGTTTCAGGACCAGGTCAACATGATCCTTCAAAAAGTACCTATGCTTGGAAACTTTTTTTTATACAAGTACTTGAAAACCACATAATTTGTTACCATCTTTATTTAATACGTGAAAAAAAAAACGTAAGAAAAACGTTCCTAAATTTCTCAATAATTCTAAAATGGGGAAACGAAAAGAAAGAGAAAATCAAGAAACCAAACATTAGCGATGTAAACATGTTGAACCCATGACATTGGCAATCAATAACGACACGGTTAACATAATCAGTGACATTAATTAAATTACATAATTAATAGAGTTAATGCTTAGACTAAACATATACATAGACTGCTACTATCGCTAGTTTCCCCTTGTGCCAAGCGAGAGCAGTTTTTAGTCAGATCCTAGTACATTCGTTAACTGATTTATGTTAATTTTAGCGCAACGAGAAACTTACATACGAAAATATTGATGGTTTTGACATTGGTATGATAATATTAGTGTTTTAGATGGATTTTTTAAAACGGCAAGCTCCATCTTCATACAATATTCACGACAAAACTGGTTCACACTAGTGCTTATGTTCAAACTCTGATAGGCTCACTCTAGTTTTTTATGTATACTCTAAGAGTTGATGTTAATATATATATGACTATTTTCTCCCAGCCATTTAGATAGTTTGAATTTGATTGATATGGTTTCGTATCCGGCACACGGCGAGCAAAGTTCAATGAAATCTGCAATTCAACGATTTGCTACACATTATGCTTATTTTTGTGTCTACTTAACTAAATTAAATTATTTTTTTATCGATTAAACGTTAGTTTTAGGTCTATTACAATACCTATTCGATCCCTAGTAACTAATAATGTATTGTTTTAGCCCCGAGTTAAGCAAATTTTTGACATCTAAATCTCATTTCAATTATATCCATCAAAACGCTACCTCTGAAAGATGTTTTTCTGTTACAGCACAAGTATAACATAAATTATGTATAAATACTTAATAGTAACCCAGATAGACAAAACTATACACACAAAAATTTCTCTTACTTACTGTATTACTTTATGAATTTGTGAAAACCATATGGGAATCAGTTCGATAGTTACTGAGTTTATCGCGTTCAGACTGGGAGACAGATGCTTCTGAGCACTAGACTAGTAATTTTATAGTAAGTATGTAGAATTGTTAGTCCTGAACTGTCCTGAAGTATGTAATTAGTAACCGCGTCTATAAATAAGCCTAATATTTGACATAGTATTGTGACCTTTTTAATTTTCCGTGGTAACTACAGTAAGTGTTACTTCCTGACCGATGACATTGTTCACAATAATGCTCATTAAAATAAATTAATTGTTCCTATTAAATAAATTAATGTGTGCTATGCGACGGGACACCCCAATGAGCATCGCACTTTCATGCAGGACTCGACACTGCCACCACGAAACAAATATAGGGATTTTAGATATATTAATATTTTATATATTTTTTCCATATAAATTTATTTTTCATTTTTTTTTAAATTTAAATTAAATATTCTTGACATTTCTTGTTGCAATTAAAAAATAAATGTGTTATTCGATGATTTGAGACTCGATTTTGGAATAATATAAAATGAAGTGGTTATTTTATGTGATAGTTTTTGTGTATATGTTCTACAGAACAGGTGAGTACTAATTTTATTTTTTAAAATAGGTCGAGTTTACCCTCCTGATTATTTCCATACATTTTTTTAACTGTCAAACGTGATTGTCATACTAAAGCCAAAGTAGAGTGCCAATAAGCTTGGTAGTACATATAGATGCAATTAAGTTAATGGAACCTCATGAAAAAAAACTCCGTAATTTATTCCTTAGCTTTTATATATTTTACCCATTCATTGCCATACTCACAACTTGTTTAATAATGAAACAAAAAAAATGCACTGACTTTATTAAATTAAAAACGATTATCACTTAAAATGACCTAGGTTATAAATAAGTACTGGTTATCAACTTTTTATTATGTAGGTATGTAGTAAATAATGATCGGTTAATGTATCATTATTGTAAACCATGAAGCTTCAATATTTAATTATTATCGATTAGCTGACAGACTTAAATAAAAAATAAATATTCAATTCAAATAAATAACATGTTTATGTTTATGCATTTCAAGTAATATTTAATTATATCTCTTCAAATATTTGCATTAATGAGTTTGTTAACCTAATACTTTTTGCGACAGAGGTATCTAACAATGCAATGGCTGGAAATATATTTGCTCGTATTTTTGTATGAAATATTAGTTTTTTCTTTTAGTATACGGGTTAAAACCTGTGGAAAACGATTTGATCTTGGAGCCAGTGACGTACGGTGACGATGACTTTCTTAAAGTTGGGGCTCATAAGACCATTAGCTGTAAAGCAACGAACAGAAATCAAAAGGTAAGCATATATTTATAAGCCTGTCAATTGTGTAGTGTGTCAAGGTGTAGTAAAAACCTATTAGGGATAGGCAATATGGCATATTTAGGAATAAAAAAATAGAACGAAAATCATTTTCCCAGATAATCCAGAAAGTCTCAGAAATCCTAGCATAATTTTTTCAAGTTATCGCTAAATTAATAAAATTATAATGAGTGAAACGATCATCTTTGCTAAATTTTAGTAGAAACACCTACCTTTAAAATCGGGTCGCCGTCTTCCCAATTCAGTCTGATCCAGCTATCTCTACGTCATCGATCTAATGGTCTTAATCAGAATGCTGTATTCCACACTTTACCTTTATTACCTAAATTGATACCTTGAACCAATTGCAGGTAGAATGGATAGACCCAGACGGTAAATACGTGAAGCGGTTGCCTGGCAACCGAGTGTTCTCTCAGGAGCATTTCGTGGCGGCTATGAGAGGAAGAGCCCCGGCCCTTGTGCTGACAATCACGAACGCCGTGGTGAAAGATACCGGAGTATACACGTGCAGGTCCGGGGATATCGAGAAGAATGTGTCCTTGTGTGTTGTTGGTAAGTTTTTAATGTTCTCTTGTGTAGGATTTAGCAAAGTTGGGGATTAGTTGCACAGCTATTTAATCACAGTAAAGTTTCCGTCTCATAAATTGATTAACAAATAAATGTGGACAACGTTACATACATTGCTCTGACCCCAAAGTAAGTAGGTAGCTCAAGTAATTGAGTTATTATGGATTAAGAGACAACGAAGGTACTCGAACCCGGGACTATGTAGAAAAGTCATTTCCTACATTAACCTGTTTGGATATCGAACCCGGGACCTAAAAGGTAAGCCTGAATTACCGGTGTGTACGACGGTTGACTTTGGGGACCGATTGAAATCTTAAAAAAAATATATATTCTTCCAAGAAAACAAAGCTTTTTCTGTTGACAAGTAAATAATAGTTCTACCGTAGGTATGTTAAACCTATTTTTGAGTCTCTAATAATAACAGTACTAAAGGCAATAGCCAAAAGACTGAAAGCAGTTTTCTGAATGTGGAGTGGTAGGCTGGTCATGTGTTAGAAAGTTAGGCAATAGGTGATGCTCAACTTAGTTGACTTGTAAATGACTATTAAATAAATGTTACTGCTACTAGGTACAATATATTACGCAGTGAACTAGAATTAGAGTGCTATTTCCAAACTGAGAACTATTTGCAATCGCTTTAATTATAGCGTTAACAATTAACAGCGACGGACCGCTCTCAACCGGACTAATTAGTGTCACTAGTTCGTTCCCTTTATAACACCCACAATCTACCGCTAGTTACATACGTCGCCTTTATTTACTAAGGTTTAAGGTTGATAATTGCACTAAATTTTTGTGTTAAAACTCTTTTGTTACCCTAGTTCAATCTAACCTGAGTAATGTAAAAATGTACTAGTTTACGAACAGATATGACCCAATATAAGGTATTTTTAGGTTTAAATTTTTATTTGTTTTAATTATAAAATATAATTAAACACAGATTCGTGCCAGCAAGCAATGTTGCCCAATGATAGGCGGCTTAGAAATTATAGTTTGCAAGGATAACACGAAGGTTTGTCGGTATTAAATATGTTGTAAACCTACCAATAATAATTAGGTATGAATAAGGATAGTCAAATATGTGCATTCCACCGTTACGTTTTAATTTAAGGTTTGGTTTATATTGCACTTGGAGTACCTATCAGACTATGATTGCGATTCATTTAATACTAACTTTTGCAAGTGACTCCGCCTGCGTCTATAAATATTAGTTATCTTTACAAAAAGTGTATGTCCTTTCTCGAGAATTTACAAATATCATCAAAATTGGAGTTATATGATGATAAAGGATTTACATGCGAGCGTAGGAGAAAGCTTAAAATGCACACAATGAAAATACATATAAAATTATACGCAATAACTCTTCTCGTTACATTTATTTCTCGCATAATTAATTTACAATATCGGCAAAGGGTTCAAGGCATGTAAGGGCATGAACCTGTAACATATATATATACTAATATAACACAACTCAAGGTAACTGCACTTTGTGTTCGCGTTTCCGATAAGAAAGGCTATTTTAGGATTTAATTAAAAAAATAAAGTGCGTTTCAGGGAAGAGACTAATATAGGTATATCTTTCTTGATATGTAATTATAATCAATAACATAATCATTGACATCCAATATCTGATACCTAGTACCTACATTATACAAGCGTAGACGTGGATATAAATAAGAGTAAGCTAACAAAGGGTCGATTTTAATAGAAACACAACATTTATTAGAGAGATAAAATTCACGTCCGTTAATTGTTGTATTGAAGAACTGTCAAAAACTCAAAATAATTCCTCCTTTAAATTTTCTAGCCTTGAAAAAATGAGCCCTAACCAAAAAAAGCGGTAAATATGTAGTGAATTTTGACAATTAAATTATTATCATTTACTAATTAGAAATGAAGTTGACCTCGCTAACATCGATAAGGCTTCTTTCGTGAAAACCTTATCTTCTGTAACACTACAACAGTCTTTATGAGGCCTTGTCTTCTGTAACCTCTTTATGAGGGTGTCTGTATTTGAAAAACGTGATTTCCTTATTTCGTATTGTATGCTTTCCCATTCTATTTTGCTTACAGATCCTTCGGATTTTGTGGACACACCACCTGAAGTGGCGGCTGACCTCGGCCGCGCTATCACTCTGTCTTGTCAGGCTAAAGGGGACCCCGAACCACGGCTCTCGTGGAGCAGGAACGGAGAAACTATTACCGGTAAGATAGCTAACATAATTTAGATATTCGTGTCAGTAACAGAAAATATTGAAATGGAAAAAGAGAAATAAAAGTCGACTGAGTCCGTTAGTTGGAAAATAAATATTGATGGATAAATGTGTTGGCGCTTTTGAAAAAAAAGTCAAAGCTTAGAAGTCCGGGCTATTGACGTCATAAGCACTGAATGAATGACGATGTTTCGTCGTGAGCTTTTGATGACGTCATAAAAGAAAAAATGCTTGTCTAACATTTTTTGTATATCTACATGACGAACATTAAAAAAAATTGTCAACATGCCATTGCGTAGGTAATTGTGTGTGTTTACAAAGAACTTTGTTTTGTTTATAAATGAGCATTTAATAAATAAGTTTTATGTTCACCTGTGACATTTGACTTATAACTGAGAACCTATTATTACGATAAGATATTCAACAAATACAATAGATATTTTTTATGATATAGTACATGTTACTTTTTATCGCAGCTAATATCTTTTGTTTTATTGCAGAAGTTCGTGCTTGGTTTTATTTCATTGTTTTTAATTGCTGTTGTTGTCATGTCATATTTATTTCTAGTTACATGAGAGATATCCTGCTTGAGAAATGCTTGATAGATGATCAATTTAATAAAGTATTGTATGCTAATTCTAAGTAACGGATAGGTTTAAAAGAGATAAGATAGATAATATTGTTTTACGTCTATTATTAGACTAGCCTATAGTTAATAAGAGTTGATTCAGCAAAGCTGTATTTATTAAAGTTCTATAAACCAGCCACCTTTATTCATTGCCAGTAGCACATTTTATTTATTAAAATCTTTTCATTTTATAAATATTTGCAAACGAAAATCTCTAGTGACCGTATTATTTGCATAGGGCAGTAATATTTTTTTTCAAATTATTCAGATGACAGTTCGGAAAAGTACTCGCTGATGACGAAGTACAATATCCAGGGTTTCGAAGGTCTGTTAACTATCACATCATTGGAGCCAGAAGACAGTGGGATCTACTCCTGTATTAGCATACAAGAAAATACACAAGCTGAAGACTGTATACACACGAAAACGTTTAACATCACCCTCAATGTTAATTGTAAGTAAATTGTTGGAATTAATTACAATAATTTTCAGTGTGTAAGATTTTATGATAATAATACTAATCTGACTTCTTAATATTTATAATTATGACGTAAATTTGGTGTAAAGTGACTCAACAAATTATAAGAGCGTGCAACCCTCTTACTATAGAGAATATATTAAAAACAAAAAACTACATGAAGATTATTTAAAAACTGCGATTTAAAATATGTTTTTTTTTACTTGTATTTTAAGCATCTTATTTAATTGCAACACACACACTACTGGATTTTACGCGAAATGTGTGTGAGAACTAATTAAAATTCTATCTAATTTCAGACCCTCCCGTGTTCGAAGATGGCAATGACACAAAGTTAGTTTATGGCAAGGAAAACCAGCAGTGAGTACTATAATATATACTTATTAATTATATGTGTTTTTACATATCGACCCATTATAAAATGTAGGTTTGTCTCCAGCTGCAGTTAATTTTCCTACAATCTGTTCATGTGTATATTTTTTATTGCATAAATTATTGCAAACATTGATTGTTGTGTCAGTTTCTTTTAAAGGGCCTTTTTATATTGAATAGTATAATTTCTTTTGTCTTGTCATTACTTAAACAGGTGACATATTGACACTGTAATTGACCATTGATATCAAGATGTCACTTCTTGACTATGTTAAGCTTATTTTTTCCACCTGACACACAACTGCGTTTTACTTTTGTTAGGCGTTGCTAAGTTGAGCGTGACAACAAATAGAAATTTGTCCTCAAAAACCAACAACCAAGCCTGTCCGAAACCTGCTCAGCGTCTAAACTTTGCTATAAATATATTTTTTAGATTTGGTATATTTAATGTGGGCTGCATAATGGGAACCAAGTCAAGATTTAAGTACCATATTTCCTAGTTTTTGTAGTTTGTACAGTTCCTAATACGTACAAAAAGTTAAATGTTACGTCAAAATTTTTCTTATACAAAATGTTTTACGTATTTGGTACTAGAAATTGTCTTACGTCAGTATTCTTTGTGTAGATAAACTTATTACGCGCTTTAATGCATACAAAAACTTAGCGAAGGAGCAAAAACTGATGAAAATGTCCAAATCTTGTTTTGTGTGAGTTTACATCCTGGATCGACCCGAGAAGAAACTTTTGTCCTACTGCGGGGCAAAGGCCTCTCTACCCTCCTTCAATTTTTTTCTGTTTATGACCGAGGTCATCTACTCCTTATCAAAGTTACCAGTTCGTCCCTATCCGTCCGTTAAATATTTACTGTATTTTCAGAGTGGACATAACTTGCTCAGCAGCAGGGTACCCCACACCCACTTACAGGTGGTTCAAGGACATCGGAGACGAGGTTCTGTACGAGTTCGACAAGAAACAGATAAAGTTGCTCGATGACAACAGTCAAGCAGTGCTGACGGTCAAAGCAAATGCAACCACATTCGGTCAGAGATTCAAATGCCAAGCTAGTAACGACCATGGCATGTCATATAAATACTTCGTGCTGTTAAAACTTGAAAAACCCATAAGACCAAGTGATGTAAGTAACTTCCTATAATAAACATGTGACGTTTCAATTTTGTTTGCTTGCCCCACATTTTGCTTCAAATAAGTGTGAAACGAACGAAGGCAAAAAGAAAGTTCATAGATTTTGCTTTCTTTTTATTTAGTTTAGTGTAAAAATGTATTTATACATCTCCAATTTTGTTTGTTTTCGTTTAAAACGTTTTAAACAAAAACGTTGTTTTATAATTTAATGACTGTGACTATCGAGTCTATAGCAACAAAATTTTACAAAGCTGAATGCGAAGTTTTGCTATTACAAATCTGACAGGCGCAGAAATTGTACTATTTTACAATATTATAGTTTGTTGTTATAATTATCTTACGTGTCATGTTTGAGTATTTTGTTTTATTTATCAGGTCATGTCCACCGACGCCACTGACAATTCGGTGCAATTGCTTGTAACATGGTACGAAGAAATACAATTCCCAATAACTGGTGAGTTCCTTTTTTGTCCATAGAGAGGTATTTTTTCTTGAGATCCAAAGTCTATTGTCTTCTTTAGGGTTGGTTTTTCAAGATTTCAACCACACTGTTAAATAAAGCTTGTAACTTAACGATGACCATTGATTATTGTGCTGTTCGTCACAACCAATTTCAACCTTATGTTTGTAGCTTTCACCGTCGAGTATTTGAAGGAGGGTGATGTCAAGAAGCTAACAGCACCAAAAGAAGCAGCTTGGTGGAAAAGTGAAGAAGTAGAAATTACGAAATTTCAGGACGCAGAAGAAGGAGGTAATTCATCTAATTTTTCAATCCACTTACTATTACAATGAGTATATTACAGAAAAGCAAACTGTCTTTTGAAATGGGTCACGTGATTTTTGGGATAACATACGAGTTTGAATTTTGCTCACTCAAGCCGCATGAAATAAAGCAAATCTTATTTTTTTTTTTTTAAAGCAAAGGCTAAACATGTTTGCTATCAACAAATTTCGTTCATTTAGTTCGATGTTTTAGTATTCTTTGTGTAGGTATGTGATATTAATGTTTGCCACTAGTTTATTATTTCCTTTTTCAGGTCTCTTGATTACATTAGAAGGTCTAGATGAAGATACCGCATATTGGGTTCGGGTGCGAGTGATGAACGACGCTGGCGTGTCCCCCACGTCTCGACCCGTCAAAATTGTCACAGAAGTTAAAAGTGCGGAAGACGATGAGACCACGGAGACGAGCACGACCGTCGAAACTCCTGACGCTGAACCGGATACAGCTGATGATGATGAAGATATCAACGATGGTACTTTCTACGGGATATTCTTCGCTGGCGGAATATTCGTTGTGTCGTTCGTCTGTATGCTCGCAATGAGAATGGTCAAATAAGTACAAATGTGACGGGCTATTTATTATTGTTGTATTTATGAGATTCTATGGTAGATATTATATTTTTGAGCGTGTTTTGTTTTATCAGAGTTCTTTTTACATTAAGTTTATAAGTGAATAAATAGTTTTTTGAGAAGAAATGAAAGTACTTATGTTTATAAACCATTTTATTAGAGGCAGAAACACCAGTGTAATTAACATAACAATTAGTGTATATGAAAATCATTAGCCGACAACATTATGTCTGTACACAGTAGAAATTACCAGAAACGTGTACAAGTGTTACAAACGGCAATAAACATTTTATAAAACAATGACTTTTTGTTCAACTACTTATAAATTTATGTAAACACGATTCAGGTTAGGTTATGCAGCACGTTTGGTGGACTCAAATAAGCCCTTAAATTTAGTGATACAAAGCTTCTTAAGCTAACTTTGAAAGTAATTTTAATGGTATCGCCTAATGGGTAAGGGTCCATTGAGTAAACAAAATATAGACAATCAATATTTAATCACAACAAGGGTTTTAAAGCCGCTAACACTCTCCATGACGGGACCCTTAGCAGCAATTATATCCAAGACAATTATAATTGCTAATGTAATTGGCCCATAGCAATTTTATATGACATTAATCATTCTCAAAGATCATTTAGAACGATCATTTACAGCTCATTAAGGTAAACCTATCTAAGGAAGCAATACAAAGGAAAACAATATACAATAGAATAATCAGTCTTCCTGCTAGATCATGGTAGAACTGGGACTTATGTAATAATCAAATTGACCGATTTTTGGTTTAGGTTAGTACAAATATAATGAAAGAAAATTACAACAAATTAATAAAATAGTACCTGCACAAATATTGTCATAGTTTATAATGTTAAGGATTCGATTTCGTCAACATTTACTACCTCACTTAGAAGCGATTAACATTAATGCTTATTTGCCGCACTCAGAGAAGAAAATGATTAGTTAACAGATGCTGTATGATTGATTTGAGCATACTCCGATTTTTGAGGATACACTCATTTAAATTGGTTTAAGGGATTTCTTTTTATCGATTAAGGTGAGTAAACTCTTAGTAGTCCGAAGTTAGGTTCCTCAAAACTCAAGAAACCACTGACGTTTCTAAGTACAGCGATAAGAGCAATTACGAGTAGTTTAAACCCCCAAATTCAAAATTCATTGAAAGGCAAAAACACGAATCAATCTTACACGAATTAATGTCCAATCGTTTGAAAGTGAGGCCGTTTTAAAATTAAACTTATTCTAACAACGACAGTAACTTAAAATATACCTAACAATATATATACTTACTACACATACATAGGCGCATGTTTCAGGGTGTTCCAAATGCATTACTTTTGGAGCTAATTTTTTACGTCATAGGGACATTCTGCAACATTATGAATAGTTTTACATGTGAGTGTATTGAGCTGTGAAGTAAGTTTACGTTACAATTTTGCAGAATTACTTATAAAGATTTAGGAAATGTAAATGTCACTTAAATAAGTTTTTTCGTATAAAAGGTGTGTGCCTTTTGGATTTGTAGATGTTAGCTCCAAAAGTATTCCATTTCTTTCTTTACATAAGCGATAACTTAAAAGCTAAGTCACTTTAATGCATAGCTAAATTATGGTTTATTTATATTTACAAAGTGAAATATTAAGTTGTTAGCAAATTGGTTGAGTTTTTCGCTTTTTTCTTTACATAAATATTTAGGAAAAAGTTTTTTTTTTCAGAAATACCTAGTCCTATTTAGAAAGCGTCTGACGTTTTCGTAAATTTGGTCAGAACGAGAAGACTGATGTAGTTTTCAAACTGTTTTATTTCGCAGGGCCTTATCTAACGCGTACGCACATCACAGCAATATAATATACATCATTTACTTGCAAATAAACAATAAGCAAGAATCCTTTCCCTTGGTTGTAACTAACACCCATTTCCATTTATCCAGTTACAAATACATGTTATCTAACTTTAAAGTATATTAATTTCAGGCTGTTTAAATATTTGGTAAGAGAATTGAACACTTAATTATTTAAAACTTCATTAATAGACAATTATTTTGTTTAAATTAACATTATCTATCTACATTTACTTTGGAATGTCATGGGGATAAATAAATACCTAAAATAATTCCTACTTTTTCGAAAAATTTGGCTTAATCTTTGGCATAGGTACACTATTACAGTATTATTAATATGACTTTTAGGAAACAATTATTTCATTAAAAACAGATCTTTCAATTATAAATCAAAGTTATGAGATTCTTATTTCTATTACTGTCCTGAAGACCATAACTTAAAAAGCTCATATTGAGGAACTCACCAAAAATTGACAATTATCAAAAACATGGGTTACTCAAACAATATATTATAAACATACTAAATTAAAAATCTAAAACTGCTCAATTCTCAAAAACAGGAAACTAAAACTAAACTATCAAAATCACGACAGACCTTTATACATATAACTGAAAGTATCCCCATTTCACACAAAGCTTATTTAATAGAGGAGGGTAAGTATGGCGGCGGCGATGACGGCGAGCGTGGCAGTCAGCCTGATGGCGTCATCCGTGGTGCTCGCGTCACCGATCTCCAGCCATTCGGAGTTGCCGGCGGCGTTGCGCGTACGAACTCGCACGTGGTACATCGTGCTGTTCGCTAGAGGTCCCACCGTGAACAGGGTATCTGCAAAAAGAAAATAGGTAGAAACAAAAATGTTTTTTTTGGATTTTGCTTTAAGAGATCAAAGAGTCGAAGGATATAATCAAATCCTTGGTATATCTAGACACTTGTTGGACGTTAGAATAAAGTTCATGAATATTTAAGAATGAAGACATATTTTTAATAATGAAGATATATGAATAAGAGTTTTCTGAGAGTCGATTCTTCAAAACACTTACCGTCGGGATTCTCAATGTTCAGGCTGAATTCAGGAGCACCGTCCCAATCAGCTGGATACCCTTCTTTCGCTGGAGCAAGTTGGAAGATGTAGCCTGGATATTAGAAAACAGTTAGTTATTAATATTTGAGACAAATGCACGCCAAAAATCAATATTCTAGTAAAAATATCGCTAGGTTCAATGAAATGCTATTTAACCTAATAATTTCGTCTGTCCTGACGGATAATTTATCACCGGCAATTTCTCCGTCTAAATTAACGCCTTTTCTATCAATAAATATTATATCAAACATCAAATTACCAAGGACAGTTAAGTTTTTGGGGTTTGGTGACACTTCGTCTTCAGAAGAGAAGATACAGGATGAACAGGACACGTTGAACGTAAGCTCAGTCAAGTTGCGTGAGACCAGCTCCACCTGTTGAGTAAGAGCACAAACGATTTAAGCATGTAAATTTCTTATTGAGAGAAGCACGACTTTTCAAAATTCTTTCTATTATTTCAAGTAACAGAACGTTTACTGCAATGGTAAGTAGATGTATTAAAAAGCACTGGTAACTAGCCGCTTTACACGTTTAACCACCTATCAGTGATAACACTGCCACCTGAAGTGCAAAAGTGCCATCCAAGGCCTGAAGCAGTCGAAACATGCAATCAGGCTGTCGGCGGTGGAAATCTTCCAAAAAGATACCTATATGATATATAGATATGAGCATTGAAGAAAGAAAAAAATTGCAAATTCGATCAAAAAGATACTTACGGAATCTGGGGGCTCAGGCTTGGAGCCAGGGTTGACGTGGAAGATGATGGACTCAGTGCCCTTGGTGTTGATTGCAGAACACTTGTATTCGCCGTAGTAGCTGTCATCACGGATCCTCAAGACCAGCACGGAGTTGGTTCCATCCTCGGAAGTAATCACCTGGAGAAAGACAATACAAAAATCAGACGAAGAACGAATGACATTTTTGAACAAATATTGTAGTTCTGAGTCCTTCTTTTAGTTTTTTTAAACCTGTTCGTTCATCAATTCGCGGAGGCACATAACTATAAATTAATGTAAATAATTTAAAATGATGAAACAATTGTTTTTTTTTTACTGCAGGTTTATACAAAATGAATTGTTTCGGAAATAAATAATTCCACATGATTCAGAAACCCATTAAAAACGCCGTTAAAAGACAAAAGTCATTGTCAGTCGCAACAAAACTGAAATTCATGATACATTAAGCACTTATTGTTTGTAGTAAATCTTTTCAGGGCGTTGAAATGGATTTGTATTCTGTCAATTTTTCATTGAGATATTATTAATGAAGATTGATGTTGAAAAGTGCATAGAAGCAATTAAAATTTGGGCCTTTTTTAATACGGGATTAAATGTACTTACGTATGTTTAAGAGAAAATAAGATGATTACTAAATTAGTAAACAACGCCATAACACATAATTTTACAAGTCTTTTACGATTATGTGTTATGACGTTGTTTTTTTTTTGGGTTTTTGCACGTCTATTAATTGGAGTGAGCTGGACCTTTTAAAGAAGCAGAAGTATAGACAGTTATTAAAATAATGACCAGAAAAAGGTTGAAACTATCTCCTGTGTATAAAATGTTGATCAACACAAAAATTGGTTAATCGCCTATGAAATCTCATGTTAAGCACTGTGAATGGTCCTTAGTCTTTTGGTCAGCCTTTCGAAAACATAAGTACCGTGTCGGAGTCCGTGATGGGATCGTCATCGAAGCTGTTCCTCCTCCTGAACCATTTGAAGGTGGGTGGGGGGTTGGCGATGGCGCTGCAAGTCACGTTCTTACTGGAATTACAAAAACAAAATAAATATCAAACCAAGATCCAGGGACTACAAAAATCGAGGTTTTACTAAAAAATTGCGGGAATAGTTGACAACATTTAGATTCCTTGGTTTTACTGGCGGTGGAGTGTTATAATGCCATGCTTACTGTGCGACTTGATTTAATACCGCATGAGACGAAGTGTAAAACTAAAAATGCTGAGGCTTTTTCAAGTATATGATTTGAAAGCTCATGTTATAGAATAAGATGACTTACGTGTCATTTAAAATAGCATAAACTTCTTCAGTCTTGTACTTCTGGTTAGTATAAATCATTTGAGTGTCGCTGTTGTAGAGAATTGGTTTATCTGAAAAATGAAAATTAATTATATCATTATCATCATCATCTACATAATTACACATTCCATTTTTTTTATTCTAATTCTAATTTTGGCATAAAATATGTAACGTGAAGTGATTGTTTGAACTTACGTTGAACGGAAAGATGGACAGTCTTTTCAGTGTAATGCGACAGAGCCTTTTGCCTGACTTTGCAAACATAGAGGCCGACGTCAGCGTGATTCAGTTTCTTTATTTCTAAAGTGTTGTCCTGCTTGATAGTGTACTTTTTGGGATCTTCCTTATCTGAAATTATAATAGTATTTATAAATGGTGAGTTTTTTAGGAATACGAAAAATATGACCTAGGATAAGAGAATCAATTGTTTACAGAAAAAATGTTTCTGGTTGGAGTTTTGCAACAAAATCACCCTGTACAAGGAATGTTTTTATTGACGTTTTATTAAAGATATACAATTTAACAATATTAATAGCTGATTTGCCTATTATTAGAATAAGCCTTAAGTTCAGAACAAACTATCAAACTTTAAATCGTTAGTACAAATTGGCATTAAATGTTAAAATAGCTTCTATCCCAGCTTAACCAAATTACTCAATGATAGAGATAACTCTAAGCTTCAGAACTACAAGATGGAACAAGGCAGTTAGCCGCAATACTAAAGTGCTATCTAACAAGATATTACGATAGCGGATCATTAAAATTTATAGTCGATTTCAGTTTGTTGAAGGACTATACTCTCTGTATAATCCCAAATCCCATTATTTTATTGAGCACATTAAATAACAATTGATCAGACTTTAATTTACTAACTTGGTGCAACATCTTCATAACTACGTGAATGTTTTGTATGGCTCGTGAAATATAAATGTCTAGATATACAGTAATGAATTTATAGATATTTTTATCCACTGAGTTAAAAAACTGCACTATACAATAAATTACTGTATACTAGATAGTTTTGGCTAGTAAAAGTAATGCTCCAACTTGGCGGACACACTGCCGTGTGTATAGATAGTTTGATATAATTTATATGCAGCTTCTTTCGAAATATTTTCTACGGATATGATATTGAAATTGGCCGTAAGAGTCTATATTTATATCCTAGGACATTCTGGGTGACCACCTTTGATCTGCTGCTTGTCCTTGTACCAGACGACGACTGGGGGAGGGTAACCGTTGGCTTCACAAGTCAGCTTGATCGACCTTCCTTCTTCACCTTCCATGGTTACGTTCCTTTCAGAGATGTTCACTTTTTCTGTAAAACAAATAAAGTATACATAAAAATGAACTTCGCTGTACAACAGTTAAGCAAACAACTTATGTGCAGAAGAGTTAATAAATATGACGTATACTACTCTGTGTAAAAAGTATCGGGAATATGTCAATAAAAAGACCCGCGTAAAAGAGGTGGTTCTAATTTTTTTACTGCATGTTGGTAGCACTGAACTGATTTAGCGCGCAAAGTTTGAGCGGGATCTGTCATTTAATTTGTTTTAAACTACACTTTTTGTCGGTCATAGTTTTGAGTTCTCGGCGATTTTTACAATGGAAAATATTGTTGAACAAAGAGTGTGCCCTAAATTTTGTGTTTCTAATGATATTTCATGTGGTGAATGACTCAAAATGTTACGAAATACCTACGGCGAATCGTGTATATCGAAAACAAGGGCTTATGAATGGTATAAGGCTTTTAAAGAAGGCCGAGAAGTAGTAGTAGAGTTGCCTCGTTCTCGTAGACCTTCAACCGCTACGACCAAAGAAAACATCGACAGAATCATGAAGCTAGTGCTCGAAAATCGACGTATGAGTCTGAGAGAGTTGGCTAGTGAGGTGAACATATCTTTTAAGTCCGTCCACAACATTCTCATTGACATTTTAGGCATGAAACGCGTCGCAGCTCGACTAGTTCCAAAAGAGCTCAATTTTGTCTAAAAAGCGTAGCGAAAGCATGTCGCTGAAGACATGGTTTCCCGAGCTTCTACGGATCCGACCTTTATGAAACGTATAATAACTGGCGACGAGACATGGGTTTATGAGTACGACATGCAAACAAGCCAACAGTCTTCAGAATGGCGTCTCGAAAAAGAGCCGAAACCCAAAAAACCGCGGCAAAGTCGCTCCAAAATCAAGGTGATACTGAATTTTTTTTTTGACTACCGTGGTGTGGTTCACTCCGAGTTCATTCCAGAGGCAGAAACAGTGAATAAAGAATATTATTTAGGCGTCATGAAGCGTTTGCGTGAGAGTATCCGCCGAAAACGTCCAGATTTGTGGCAACACAACTCATGGATGCTGCACCATGATTATTGCACCATCACACACGACATTATAGTGAAAGAGTTTTTAGCGATAAATTCAACAAAAGTTCTCGACCAAGCACCGTATTCACCTGATATGGCTCCGTCTGACTTTTTTTTATTTCCCAAATTAAAATTACCACTTCGAGGAAAACGTTTTGAGTCAATAGAAGCCATAAAAGAAAATTCGCTGAATGAGCTAAAGGCCATACCGCAAATATCCTATGAAAAATGTATGGAAGACTGGGTGAAGCGTTGGAGATGTTGTATTGCAAGCGATGGGGCCTACTTTGAAGGCGATAAAATAAATTTAGATGAATAATTTGTATTTTTTGATTTATTGACAAATTCCCGATATTTAGTACACAGAATGTATGATTCCAAAAATATTTTTTGCAACTGTAAATATAAATTATTTCGGAACCATTTCATTTCAGTTACAAAATATTTTTATGATTTAAATGTCAGTGATTAATATGAACAGTAAATAAAAGCTATTTTGGGTATTTCTTTTAATTTCATTCGCAAAAATTAAAACACAAAAATAAATTGATAAATAAAAAATATTTCATTAAAACTTACCACCAACAATGAATTCCCTGGTTTCACTGATATTGCCTGCTTTACAGGTCCAGTTGCCACCGTCGGTGATCTTAATGCGGTGGATGATGAGAGGAACCAGGACTCCATTGTCTTCAGTCTTCCGTTCTACGAACACCCTGCTATTCTTGGTTGATCGCTCCTCGACTAACTTGCCCGAGGGGGAGAACCATTGAATAGTCTGCAAAGATTTTAATGACGTCTTAAGTTTTGTGTTCAAAATTCTTGTTTTTTCAGATTTTTAAAGACTTGATTTAAAGTATTATAAATAACAGTAAAGTAACGAGAAGGTTTTATCTCTTCATTTTTTATAGTCTGCTTGCGACCATGGTCTGTGTAACCTGGTCGAAACGTCTAGCCTAAAAAAGTCTGTACTCGTATGTCTCGCGCTAGTTCTCGATGGATAATATTAAATTACTGTAATAAACGTTTTATCGTCATGATTATTGCGTTCAACACATTCACAGCTAAAAAGAGGGTTATACCTCTTTTTAAGCGACATAAGGTCTTTCACCATTTATAACATATAAAAAGAATCTGAAATTTTCGCTTCATTCAATAATATTTAATTAATTTATATACATAAATTATGCATACCTCTTGTAGATTTTGTCCTTTACAAAAGATGGCTTTAGTTTCGCCGACATTGTAGACTGTCGATCTCGCCATGATCCGAAGCGTTGGTTCCGGTAACTCATCTTGAGTTCGAACTGGAAATAAAAATAAAAGAACATAAATATAGTGTTATTGTGTTTGATTTGAAAATGAAGATAAATACATTTATCCAAGAAGAGCAATTTTAAGAATTGCTATACAACATTTATTGTCTATATGTATAGCAATTCTTTATTAGTTGCCCAAAAGGGTCCAGAATTGTTTCGTGACACTAGGTTTGTGCATTTCAAAACTTCTATACATTAATGGAAGAACAATTAACATATTGAGTAGTAATTATTGATATTAGATATTTTATGTGATGAATTTGGTCAGCAACCGTAATCTCTTACATTGTTTGCAATGTCTACACATTGAATGCATCTTTAACTTGTCCGCAGAAATTATATTTTCAGTAAATATTGGAATCTTTCAGTGCACAGTATATTGGTAAGTACATAAGATCGATTTTCGCTATCGCTAGTCATTTATCATTTTTGCGTACGTTAAACGACGTACTCTAAACGTCGCCGACACACTTGCAACTTAGTAGTAGGAAACTTGTTGTGTCCACGATTCTGGTCAGGCCAAACTTTGTCTTGTCCTCGCTCTAAGTACCACTCAAACGTTGCCTAGACCCATTAGCGTATTTCTATTAGTTGTTAATAAATATTTAGTGGACATTGAAACAGTTTGTAATTACTAAGTTTGTTTCTGTGAATATTTTGACTAGGTAGACTGAACATATCTAAGAAAAATGTAAACTAATTAAGCCAACAAGTGTCAGGTTACCATGGTAGAATAATTGTATGGAAAATGAAAATTCAGAATACAAAAAAGTCCCGATAGAAACAGTAGGTATCTTTGAGGGGCTTGTATTTTTGACCAGGTAACACCAGTCGTAGTTGCAAACAGTCAGAAAAAGCGGTGTTACGCGCTTTTGGTTCTTAACAAGTTCCTCAAAGGTATTTTAGCATGTTCGCGATTTTCGTTAAGTAATAATACCATAAAATAAGTTTGTTTAAACAAAACTAAGTACAAGGTATGTATGCTTAGATTGTCATAATCCAAAGTACGTGAGATATACAAGCTTCTAAAAATAGGAAACCATATTAAATCAGAATTCGTTTAGCAGTCTCGTCATGATTTTGGAACTTACATCCAAATGTCGGGGGTTGACCCAATTTCGGGAGTAGCTAAGCTCCGTTCTTTCTGTACTAGATCGTGACATCATTATCACACGAACACGCATTTAATTTCGGAATGAGTTTTGAATACGTGCTTTCGATACACACATAATGTAGGCTAATCTAATACAAATCGATGAAGCTCCGAACATGATTAAATGAATTTTATCATGTATGGGTTTTTGCTTTTAAAGGTGGGTTTATTGTGAATATTGTCTCAAAGGCAATGTATTAAGTAATTGGCTGTGTTGCTATGGGTGTGGGTAACGAGGGTGTGTCTAGAGCGATGACCGGGCTTATCTACATAATGTGTACTATCCAGAGACCTGCTCAATGTTAGTACTTAGCGATCGACGCTAATGTCTATTTTGCCAATAAACTATCGAATATTTCACGGTACTGGTACTAATTTATCATTATTTCGAAAAAGTAGACATTCGACCGCGTAGCCTGTATAACAGTTCCTGGGAATTTATATCAAAGGACATTGAAAGTATATGCATTTATACTGCGCGTTTCGAAATTGTTATTTATTGTTCATTATATATTGTAAAAGTGTAAAGCGTGTCATTTTCTTCTATTAAAACCTTGCCTTAAAGGCCTATACTTCTTATGCTGGTACTTGTTTTCTTAAGCGATACTCTACTGAGTATCGCTTAAGAAAACAAGTACACACATGTACACAAACAAGTACAAGGTAGGTACAGTAGGTATGTTAGGGAAATCGAAAAGATAAAAGGAGAGCCTTTGTTAGAATAAAACAACATTTCATTTATGTCTCCGTATCCCAAAGTAATGATGATAATCCTTCAAAAAAGAAATGAAAAAGGAAATTAAATGGTATCTTATTACGCCACTGCAACGAAATGCTGCTGAATTCAAAAAGACTGTTATCACACTAAGCAATGGATAAACTGCCTTTTACAGCAATTACAACCGTAATTTACAATTAAAAGAGTAGTTTTTTCTTTGATAAATGTTTGAGGCAGCAGATGGTCTTTACAGCTCGCCAGCGAGAGAACAGTTAAGCTCTTAAAGCGCTCAGTCGTCGCGTAATATGCACACAATTTTATAGCTATATGCAATAGGAATAAAGACTGTTTATGTTTGCACCCTTAAATTACTAGAGAATTCAAAACTATAGAAATATTTAACCAACATAAATAAAATCGTTACCTAGTTTTATACGCGAGCTTGTTTTGGCGTCAAATTAAATATTAAATTGTCCGGAAGTAAATCCATTTTCATTTGTATCAACAAAATAACCGATGTAAATATTAAATCCGTGTACATGCAAACAACTAAAACAGGATGTTGCAATACATATATTCAACTAATAACATTTGACGAGCACGTTATTGCATGTATTGTTGTATGCATAAATTAACGCGTCGCTCTGAATACATTAAACCTACAGCATTCACAACAAGATGGAAGACATCAAAATATTGTGTTTCATGGTAGAAATTTAACTAATATGGCGTTGTGTGTTACATTTTGATGGATGTCAGTCATCATTACTGACGCCTAATTAACTTAGTTTATTGAAACTCCGAAATTAACTGAGCTAAAACGCAGAATATTTCAATAATATTTGAAGCTGATAACCAAAACTTTGAATTTCATATGATATGCTATGTTCATAATTTAATTAATGTAAGTCACTTTCTTATTCTCGGAATAAATAAATAATTTTTTTAACAACGCTCTCGCTTCGGTTTGCTTACATTTGTCTACTTTGTTTAACTTTATGTTATATTGACGACATTTTACAAAAGTTCCTATTTTTATAAGTAACCAGTTATATATTTAATACATGGAAATATGTACTAGTAACTGTGAAGCGAAATTCTGTGAACTACTTCGTCTAATATTTTACTTATGAACCATTTTAGGTACTTATTTGAACAAAGAATTCAACAAAAAAAACTGAGTGTTCTGGACTCGAAAAATACAAGTCACTTAATTTTTAATTAGCTTTTGACAGTTGAGCGTTGAAAGTAATTAATGAATACGGAAAGTAAAAGAATCTTTCCAAATTCTAAGAAAGTCTTTCAGAAAACCGATTTTCAATAGAACGAACGGAATGGGAAATAAATCTCGAATTGTAAATGGGTAAGCACGGTTACAGCATTTATAGTTGCAGAACGGGAGCATTAATTTATGGTTCTATCCGGAAAATTAATGATTCTAATGAGTTTCTATGAATCAAGCAAATGTACGCATAGCATCCACAAATCAAATTGGCATTTGTTTGCATTTACTGGGCATGATATGTTTGTAATCGAATGTCTATTGCAGTTAACATTTTGACTTCTCGTTTACAAATCACATTTTCGATCCAATCGGACATAGGTTCGCTAATTTATAAATTATTATGTAAATTAAAATTACTGGCTGTGGCTTCGTCGTCGATGACATGATAATCATATTGAGTTTCGTACCAACTTTTGGGCTTGATTTAATTTCCTTGGGGATGAAAAAACTTTTCGTAATGAGGATTTTAAATGTAAGTAAAACAGCAGAGGCGAATTTGAATGTGGTTTGTAGATTTACAGATGAGTATTTTTTTTTATATTTTTTCTTGCTTAAGGATAGTTTAACAATGACAAAATTTATTTTAAGAGGCCTTGTATTCATCTTATAACATTACAATGTTTTATGTATAGAAACGTCGCGTCTGAAAATTGTGTTACACACTTTTTTTCTTTAATGTGAACAAAAGCTCACAAGTCTTTTGAAACCAAACAATTTATTTCATCGTTATTTACCGTCTGCGATATTTGTTTGCAAACTTCAGATGTTATAGTAAATATTATAAGGTTATTTCAGAAAAGTTTCGCTACAACTTAGCTACCTACACAAGATGAAAACAAAAAAGAATAGAAAGCATTTCCCCAATAAGTAAGCAAGAAATAAATCATTTTGACACTTATTACTAAGATGAGTAACGAGCAACAATAACTTTTGGAGGTTTTTTCAAAGATACATAACAGAAATAATTAGAAGCTGAGGCTATTTCTTGGTAATGATCGGTATTATTTTAATTAATGTTCTCATTTGTTTGAGAGTCGAAAATTACGACGTAAACTTCTACGGTATAATGTACTAGCTTTTATAACAATAATTAGAAGGTTTTAACTCCTCAATTTTATAACATTTGCATATAAGTATACCTGTATTAAGAATGATGGCTATATACACTATTTTAAGAAGTAAATAATTAAATATAAATTTGACTTTTAACTTTAAGTATGAACTCCAGACGTTGCTATAAAACTTAAAACGCAAACATTTTCTTGAACATCAATGTTGCTTAAGAAAATTCAGAAATACAACTTTGCATTCAAAACTTAATAATTTCCATGTCGCCGTTCAACGCTTAATCAAGATAAGTAGGTAAGTCAGTAGTTGTCAACAAAAGTTTAATGTCCGTAGGAAAACATTAAGGACACGAGAAGTGGTCAAAGTTGGTCGCAACCGTGGCATAAAGTCCGGAACTTCATCTTAATGCCGCGTGACGTCCATTAGCAAGTTACAGAAGCACAGCACCATGCCCAAATGGAATCTTAGTATCACATAACACTGACAGTTTGACGAGAAACGAGCTTAAAAAGTATGAAATGCTTTGTGACTGTCTTTTGTGGCTGCAGGCAGATAGAACTTATAGTTAGGTAATAGTTATTATTTGTGTTTTTAGGGCTATGGATAGAGTATATCGAAATAAAAATGCCTGATTTTGTAACTGAAATTAACAGTGTTAGAATTAAAGTATAAATATATAAATGTAATATAAAAATAACAAAAATTAATGACATGTAAATAAAGACATGAAAAAAAAAACAAATGAAAAATGTAATTAAAACGAGAGCATTAGAGGAGTGCCCGAAATGTTTACGCATGATTTTCCTCCCTTTAATAACGTTCACATACGCGTCCTTATAAAAATAAAAGAAAACGAATTTGTTTTGTATTCAGTCGTTGTAAATTAGGCCCCATGAAGAATGTTAAACGCCCGACATCGCACTGAAATTTGTTTCAACTCGTTTCGAGGGAGCAAAGTAAACAAATGACTGTGGTTCTTTTAACGAAATTGGGAAAATCCACTGTAATACATTACGCACTGTTTTTGTTGAGCTTTTATGACAGAAATGTCGTTCAAAAATATTCCGTGCACTTAACTTAATAAGGACTAAAATAGATTGTGCTTTCTGAAATCGAAAACTATGAACTATGAAATTGACTCCTCATATAATATAACAACGTTAAAAATAAATGGGACTGGAGAGGACATGCCTATCGGGTGTCGAATAACAGCGGCTAAGAATAACGACTACAGAAAATCCTTGAAATAAAACGCAGTCCCGCCAAAGTGACAAGCTAAACCAAATTTCAAATATCGCTCCATAAAAATGCTGGGGAAAATAGAGATAGAAAGATTAGGAAAAACAATACTAAATACTTAATATCTTTCCGCTTTTAGTAAGGTTATATTTTAAAAATGTTTTAGTGTATTTTCAGTCAATAATCTTATTCTTGATAAGGATCATAACAGGTCACAAATTATTGTTATCCGTAATTTTGAGCTCATTAAAGTGCTAGTCTAACAACGGCCATACCTCACATTAAAATAATTATAAATTCACTTTATATCTAAAACTCACCGCTTACGTGCAAATAAAAACCTTCACTCTTTTAAGCACATAATTAAATAACAGCATACATTAACGCGAACAAAAGTTTTAAAATGTTCTGTGACATTGCAGTCCAAAAAAAGTATGCACTAGTTTCAACAGTTCATATATAAGTGTTCATAGAGAACTCATTTGCAAGCTCAATTTTCATGAAGCTCAGTAGCACATAATCAATGTTCCATAAACACTGAGGGGCCTTTCATATGAAGCGTTCAGCGGAGCTTCAAAAATTGATATTCGGCCGGTCTCCATCATTTGGGGATTACAGAAAGGCTTACCCACCGTATTAAGTTTCGTGACAGGTAAATGAGTGTAGCCAACCCTTTAAATATATTCAATCTACAGATTTTCTAGCTTCCTGCCACCAATTCTATTTTTATCAGTGAGCAAGTAACTTTGGAGGGCATAAAAGGAGTTTCGTGTTTATTAATCAACTTTGACATATATTTGTTTAGGTACATATGGTTAGATAATTTTGTGCCTCTCTCAAGTAAATAACACATTATTTAGCAAATTGATTAATTAAATCTAAATTTAGAAACATCGTTTCTTTGCCTTTGTTTGAAACAGAAGTTTCTTCTTAAGAATTTTAAAGTAAGACAGCTGAGTTTGATACATGAACTCGAAATAGAAGGCAGTATCAAGCTAGTATTTAATATAACTATCGAAAACATTTAACAAACCACTAAAATGTTTTAGCTCTGCTGAAAGATCAATCTATTCGGCGCTAGTTGGGAACTATTCATCCTGTTATTAATAAACTTAACTACAAAACTTAGCAACGGTTTGAATTAAACTATACAGGGTGGTGGAATCATCTTCATTAAGCGATCTGTTTATTTTGAATATTGAAGTAGGTCTGATGTAATTACACTGGCGTTGGAGGTGCGAGGTAATACCTGTCAAGATGATTTATTAACACCGTCTTATTGGGCGCCTCAGCTCGGCAACTGAGCTACAGCGTATTTGGAAACAGTAGGATAATCCTCCTAAATATTCAAGCATGCCTTTTTGCTTGTAATTAAATCTTGACCACATTTTCTTGTTTCAACTTTTGAATAGGGCAACAATTTCATGGTGGCTGGAAAGTATTTATTATGCATTTTTTTCTCTTTTTTACAAAAGATTTATTTTTCTCGATTATTTTAAACGAGGAAAGCAATAATATGGCCATATAAATCTGTTACGAAAAATATATTTTAGACACAGAGAAAAAGACATCAAGTGTGTTGTACGTTGTACTGTTTAAAACGAAGCCTCGTTTACACCACTGCATATGTTTAAATTTTATACTCTATTCACATATTTATAAGACTTTTCTAAAAGATGAGTGCTAATGAACTGTACTGTGACAGTATATTTTGAACTACTACTAGTAAATATGAATATGTAGGAGCTTCGGAGGTTCATACATTACCTATGATTGATGTTACCATGTTAGTGCTTGCTAAATAAAATCGCAAAAGAGTCGAACCGTGCACTATTTATATATTTATATATAAAAATATGAAGGATTTTGTGAAGTTTTTTTTTTGTGGTTTCTCGTATGCAAATGTTTAGACAGCACGAAATATTTGTGGATCAGAAAGGTTTTCCGTAGCAAAATCAGAAACTGTAGCGATCGGTTCAACAAAAAATGTTACTAGTCTTTTTTCGGCCCATTTAGACGGAGCTTGTTACAAAGAAAGCCATGGATTTTCGATTTTAAAATTTACTTACTTTACATTCAATTTTAAAAACCAACAAGGTTCACCGCTTTACCTGTCACAGTACATAGGAGTTGGCAGAACTCTAATCGGAGTATTCTGCATCAAATCTAAACTCCCCGGACGATTTCACGGACAGATTCTCAGTATTCTGCAGTTCAACATACGGAATGTAAAATTGTAGTCTAATTTATTAAATTGGCTGCGGCACAAAGCTAATTTATAATTATGCAAGTGTACGGACAAACAGCGCCTGAATTACGCTCAATTAACCAATTAGTCATCATGAAATATTCCGTGTGATTACTACAGTTCAACTGAAAGAGCAGCCAACGATTATTAATAACAGCGGGGTTAGCGTGAAGGTAGATAACCCTATCTATGAATAGGTGAAGGTGTGACAAATATAACAAAGCCTCTTGATGCTACAATGTTTGCGTATATAATTTCGTTTATCTCTGCCATCAGTTTTATTAATAGTTCTAGGAATGTCAGTCAAACGTGGTCTTTATAGAATTTTAAATCTTCATGTTTTTTTTTTTACTGAGAATCATTACACATTGTGACGATTTTTCCAATAATGTATGTGATATTTTTGTCTCAAATTCTAATATTTAAGCCTGTATCTCCGCATATTATTAGTGTTTTCATGTTTTTTTTTGTGTGTGTTCTTATCATTTTAATCAAATCACCAATTTAAAAAAATCTGAATCTGTTTGTGTTTAGATTGAATTTTTTCATGGTTCTGAAGTTCGCCAGTTTCGCATCGGCCGGATGTTAGAGATTTGATCTGCGAACGCTTACACTTGTCTACTATGTAGTGTAACCTAACCTTACATTTATTCTTTACTAACACGCTCTGTCTTGATTGTAGCTTGTCTCGTACATGTTCTACACCCAATAGTGTATAATTACTGTATTTAGAGCCCGGAAGGTATAGTTAGCAATGTCGCCGCCAGGGGCGCTGGTCGCGAGTGATGTCAATTCCATAGTTTGTTGGTGGGCTTTGACAGCTGACGCGCTAGTGGCGCCAACTGGTGAGCCCAAATTAATCACACGAACTTTGGTCACTCCCGTCGACGTTCAGGTTGAATCTCCGAAGTTATTTACTCAGGTACTTTCAACTATACAGGTTATCGCTTCGCTAATTTTCCCTAGACGTTAGTTACGTGTACGTAAAATAGTTTCAGTGCGATAGTTGCCAACTATTTATTGTAGGTGTACGTGTTTACTGGGCTAATCGGCTAGTAGGTACTGATATTGAACAATTTGAAAAGTCAGTTTTTTTCTTAACTGGTTTTTTCTCAAATGATATTCTTTTTGGCAGCATATGTTTTGAATGATCGATGTTTTTTTGTTGTAAATATGTAATTAAATGAACGGTTAATGAATGTGTTGTAATAAATAAAAATGTTGAAATTGAAGTGCTTAGATTATCATGACATAATGAAATAAACTTTTTACGATTTTGTCCTGTGTTAATTAAAATCTAGTTTTAGAATCATGTAGTGTTTAAATCATGAGTTAGGTATAAACGTAACAATATCATACGAATGTACGAATTATCTACTGTGCACATCTGTACGGCTTCGAATATACAAATTATGCATCTATAAAGCTTAATTACTACTTCGTATATTGGCATGACAAATCTACTACAGAATGTGCAATACTGCATTCGCTATAGTACATCGACTTCCATTGTTTGAATTACAAATCTAACTCGATACGCTGAATCCCTTTTACTATACGATCCATAGTAATTAATTGGTAATTCGGAATCTATTAAATCAAATGCTAGATTCTATTGCGAATTGGTACTTGTTAGAATTGAGCGTGAAGAATGGGAGCCTATTAAGTTCAGGTCGAGTTTGTAATTTTGTCCGAATTTTGGAGTATTCTGCTGTAAAGTGTTCAATTTGGTAGTGGGAATTGAAATGGCATTGTTGTTGCGTAGATCTTATATGGACAGGTCTTTTTGCTCTTCCTTCTTACTTTTAGGTAAATGGCCTTTTATTTCTGAACAGCTTTTTTATCATTTAATAGGTATCGTGTGAAAAGATAAAATTTATCGAATTATGTGTTTAATTTTCATAATTTAATCCAAATATTTTGTATCTTATGTGCTTCTTGAATTTTACATATTAATGAAAGGTACCTTGAGTGAGTATTTTTATATAAAGTATCGTAGTTTTAAGAGTAACAAGACAAATCAGAGAAAAGTAACATGAAGTGAAATTATTTTGTTCTATATTTGTTCTAAGTACGTTTCGTAGCCTACATACGCAAGCCGATTTCGAGACTTTGAAGATACCAATATACTGAAGAAGGAAAAACACAAGGAAAATATATGGAAGTGTCAAGATTTATAGCTTTTATCTGTTGGCTTTCAAAATTCAGGCACGTGCTGCGTTCTCGGTAAGACGTTTGGCAAAGGTTGGTTGGAACCTTGGGCAAACATCTGGCGCACCTTGGTAGTGGTATCTTTAGAATGTAGGTAAATCTGTCACGCTTTCCTGAAAATGTATATTACGGTGTGAGTTATCGCTGAAGTGTGAACGTGAGCCATTGTGTGCGAGAAAGGTCCGAGAATTTCCAGAGATGAGCTGGGACGATCTTTATACTGTGACGGGCTCACCATGTGACAAAAGAGATTTAACTTTACACTACGGAAATAGTAAAACGTTCTATAGTTATTGAACGAATGTAAGAGCCCTCTATAAGGATATAGGCGCATGTTATTCGCTACAGAGCATTCGTATTTGATCATGCGTGAATATGGAAGGCGCAAAAATTTTAACGTTCAAACATTCTGTAGTTTTTGCCGTCAAGTTAGAGATAAATGTCAGTATACAATAAGTAATAAAAATTATATCATGAAAAGAAAATATAAAATGTTTACTACATCTATGTTCCTAAGCTCATAGTTAATAACATCAGTTTTTATTGGCACATGATTATGTTTTTATACTAGCGGTTTTAAGAACTATTCAATTTTTAACATAGTTGTATTTATTTTAATTTATCATTTTATAATATAACGTATTTGGAGGCGTTAAATAATTTTTCTTTACGAATAAGCGAGAGTTACCTAGGTCTTATTTTTAAAGGAATTCGGATAAAGCTAGTTTTAACCCTCTACTGCATGAATTATGAAAAACATGAAAGAAAAAATATTTGATGTTTGTTTATGCATTATTTGGGGATAAAATATATAAAGAAATTGAAAATTGAAAAAATCTAATTAAGTAAACTGAAATAAATAAGGAGGCCATATATGGGTTCGTATGCACTCAAACAAATTTTAATAAGAAAAAGTACATATATATGGGTTCGTATGAATAATAAAGGAACAAATACAAATACGAGTGTTTAATATAAAATAAAAAGTAGAACTATTTTAATCATGAAACGCTGATAAACAGTTTCTTTTGTCATTATAACTATTTCTAACACAAGTACCATGCATTTTTACACTTTGTGTAAATTTTTTGGCCACAAAAATGACATTTTTGACGGTTTTTCATCTATTCAGGCATATGGTCTACTTTGTCAGTTCTCACGAGTTTGAAGGTAACTCTTGATGTCTGGAAGGAACATTCCTTATTTTTTTTTGGTATAGTTTTAGTTGGTGTGTCTGGATTGGATAAAGCAGGACATACGTGCCTAGAATCGGGCGTTCCATCTCTACCGTGATTTCAAGGAAGCCCTCATTTCTTGCCATTACGGTCTTACCAGATTTGAGTGTTCTGAAACAGGTTGCTTGAAATCAAAGAGAGACATCTAAACTCCTGGATTGTATCTGCGCCAAAGCATTTACAACACATGTCTATCATATGTAAAAAATGGTTTTTGTACCATTTCTCGGATCTCAAATGAATAAACGAAAAAAATAATAACGCATACGAAACCATATATGGTACCGCGGATATATGGTTAACTTTGATAAGAATGCATACAAAACCATATATGGTTTCATCAAAAAAGCCCCCCAATATAATTGAAATATGCAAAAAAGTAAACATTAAATCACAATTATATAAAATAAAACAATAACAGCACCAGATTTCGATTTTTAATGAAACAAAACTTATCTCTATCACGTAGAAAAACTGTGTTTACAGACACCGAGTTGAACTTCACACAAGCGCTAAGTAAAGTGAGATTATAACCAAAATGACGTTAAACTTTGGACAGCAAAATTTATTTCCTTATTCCCAACATAATAATCAATATGTCCACTATCTGTTTAACTTTTGCTTGGGCAATATAAAATGAAAAAAAAATATTGAATCTGATGAACCATATATGGGTTCATATGCGGTAGAGGGTTAAATAAGGAGCTCATATTTTTAGTTGTTTCATAAACTAAAAAATGTACAGTAAACATCAAAAAGAAAATCACAAAGAAAATGCCTTATTTATGTATACTAGTATGATTGGTGATGATAATGTTACCTATTCAGTGTTTGACGGATCGGAACAAATCCAAATAACTGAGATTCAATATCTCATCCCTTGTTCGCTTCGTATTGAACAAAGAGTTATTATTACTATATTTATTTATAGCTTTTGCTTATTGAGATCTTCCATTGCTTTGTTTACATTTGTTTTGTATTGATTATCTCGTGAGTTAAGATGCTCTAGAGTAAATATTTGTGATTGCATGTTAGATAATTTTATAACACGGAGATCTACATAATGTATCGTCGATGTATTATTTGCAAGATATCAGTATAGAACGGATGTATTACCTAGATTTGTTGTTCGTGGCTACTTAACAATTGGAGTCTTTTTACATTGACACATCAATTGAAATCCAAGTTCTGAAAAAAAAAAACCGCCTGATCATATAAAAATGATAAGAAAAATATCAGTATTATGATAGAGCTTTATATACTTCAGTTTGTAAAAAAAAAAACATAATGTTATTTCAGCTGACATAACTATTTCAACATAATTTTCTTCAACACATTTTGTACTTAAGCCCGAGATACTGTTTTAAGTTCTATTAAAATTAGTTACGAGAATGACGAGACCGTAATAAGTAGAGCAAGCTCTTAAGGCAACAGTGTCGGAGACCCTTTTAATTTTAACTATCACTAATGTTCCTCACAATTTGATAATGCCTTATAATATTTTAGAGTATGTTCTTATCTATTAGTCGTCAGGCTATAAGGCGATGGGGAAGTAGTCACTATATACCGTTATAAAGAAATGCAGCACTTATAAAGTCAAGGCATTATTTTTTGAAATGAACATACAATCCATCGAAAATTCTTCACTCTTTTTCACCTGTTTCTATATTGATTTCGATTTTGGGTGTTCAAGCGTTTAAACGTTCATTTTATTTTAATGTTACTCAGTTTAAATAAGGTCTTCTGACAAATGGTAAAGGAAAACATTGTGAAAAAACCTGGATTCCAAAATTGGGATCTGAAATCGCCAATCCGCAAATGAGCAAGCGTGGTGATCAATGCTCATGTCTTCTCTATATGGGAAAAGGTCTGTGCCCAGCAGTGGGACGTTTAAAGGCTGGTATTATTATTATTTAATAAGATTTATATATTTAATAAATCTAAATATTTTTTACAGTTAAAATGAAATTTCCATCGCCTAAGCACTGTGACTAATAAATATTCTAAAAGGTACTTCTAATTGTAAGGATCACCATCATTTATTTTGTCGAAAACCAAAGTGTTTTGTAACAGTTTTGTTCCTCATGATTAATGCTTTTAATAATTCAAGACTTTATGAATAGGTTAATAGAATTATATTTACAGTTTGGGGAACAGAACCAAAAACAATAGCTTAAGCTTTTGTCTTCCTACAAATAAACAAAAAATATGTTTTAATCTTTTATTATTTCAATAATAAAGTTGAATGAAGGCGGAATCAATTGCGAACAATAAAATTTCGTGGAAGTAATAATTAGTCCTATTTATAAATGCCTGCTTTTTTTGCTATTTTTAGATCCCGAAATAGGATAACGTCCACGTGGAAAAGCTGAGATTTTCGTAAAATAAACTACTTATAACCTATTTTCCTGTCCTTTATAAATATAGCGACGTATCAAAAAACAGAGAGGAAATAGCATTCCAAATTTTCCTTCTTATTATTTATAAACACCAAAAAGCTAAAGAGGTTTTTTATTTTAACGCGCTGATTTGATAAAATCTTTTTAATTTGATACATCTATTCTCGAGAAAGAATGAAAGCTATATAGCACCCAGCTATGCGCCTTGAAAGGAAAGTAAAATAAGTAAAACCGCGCACCAAAGCTATTTTAATATATGAACCTTTTAAACAAAAATCTTTCCATAAGCGCTTTTGAAACCCCATTGCTTTAAACAGGCAAGCATCTCTTATTGCGCTATTTACTACAAATTATCCCTCTTTCAATACCTACGTGAACAATCTGGAACAGACGCTTCTAATACAAGCGAAACAACACCATCGGAACGTGATTGTGAATTTTTCGCAACAAACAGATATTATGTTTACTTACATTTGTTTATTATCTCTCTAATGCTTCTCTGTTACGTGTTTCGATTTAATTTTATGAGATTTCGAACTAAACGGACAACTTTATAGAAGTTTAGATTACATAGGGTGTTTAGAAAGTTTTCACTCGTGTGTACGGGATTATAGTGGGCAACAGAACACTGGTTAATGTAACCTCCGTGGTTGTTTATTGTTTGGCTTAGGTTTTACTCACTAATAGCTCCTAATAAGCAAGACTGGAAAACTTAGTCTAACATTTTTGGATATGGGTCTTATACTAAAACTAGATTCTTTATTATTTTTCCATTTCCTTTGTCCTTTATGTTAGAGAGAAGCGGTTTGTGATTATTTATGAATCAATAGGTAAATAACATGTTCCTTTGTTAGGTTGATTGACTGTGAATAGTGAAGGTTTCGGCGATTAACAATTTCAGTAAGAGGCGTTAGGAGTACTTGTCCGAAATGTCAAATTGTTTGTTGGTTGTTGGGCTTTGATAGCTGACGCCAGTGGCGCCAACTAGTGAGCACAATAACGGTAGCCTTTATCTAGTCTTCCTGATGTTTAATTTTATTAACCTTAAGATTTGTTAACAATGTACGAAAAACCCAGAATCGAATGATCTCTAAATCTGTTTCGTTAAAGCCAACAAAGCAATCTTGAAAAATAGCCAAAAGATTAATGGATTTATTGGCACTTTAGAGATTTAATCTGAACCGATGACAATAGGCGCCATTTTTATCGTTTTATCCACAGAGTATATAAAGAGTGTCACGTCTGAAAGTATTTTACAGCTATCTTAAGGCTTAGCACGTGCGAGATGTCCTTCTAGTTTCCTAGTAAATGTTTCGTCGTTTGTAAACAATTTCGTAGTGAATAGCATAGAGCGAGAGAGTTAGAGCTGGGATTTTGTATGAGTTTTACAAAAAAAGAGGATTTTTAGTACAAGTAATTGAATAAAAAAAAAACCTACTTACTGTCCTAATTCATTATGAAAATATAAAGTTCATTTACTAAAATAATTTAACAAAACTGGTCTGGGACAATTGTACATGTCTTCAATAATTCAATAAAAACGTGTAGGACTTCTATATTTATAAGTATCCTTTTGAGTTAGTTTTTCTATTAAAAGACTGAAATTCTGTGCGTGGGAAGTCTAAGCTTTCTAAACGATCCGATTTCTCCTGTTAGTAATAACACCGGATTACACAGTCGACCAGACACCAGTGGTAACAGTTTGACATCGAAAAAGCCTTTAATTCAAAGTGTTAAGGTCCATTTTTGTAAATCATTGTTTTTTCAGACTTGTGGTTCACAGTACGCTACGTTTTTCTATATTTTTTCTATTGGTAGGTTATTTCACTTTTTCTTATTTTATTCCTTATACCTCACGTATTGGTATTATTATATTCTATTTTAGTCTGTAATATGTTTGCTGAAAGTCGAGATCATGTTACAATGAGGTTTTTAAGTGTAGTTTCCAGCTGAAAACGGCTGAAAGCGGCCACGAAGAGATAATGAGGTATTTAACCGTTAACCGGGTACATAGTATCGGCTATTTAGTAGATAAAATCTCTATTGCTCGTTAATGCCACACCTCGAATGCTCCAAGTTTTTAATCGATATTAGAATCCAATTTAGTATCGAAGAATATTGAATAAATATTGACTTATAATTTAAGTTTTTGATAAGCAGAAGACTGTTGCTGCGTAGATTTTAAACTTTTAAAAGTAACACGATAACAGAGCATCAGTTTTGAAACAAAGATACTGTGTCTGTTTTTCCATTAGACTTAGTTTATTTATGCTTCACGTTGGTTTCGTGTTACTGTGTTCTTTTGTTTGTTTAAACAGTTTTTATGTAAATAGTCTGGTCTTGTATTTATTTTCCTTTAAAATTGATATTGCACCTGTGATCGTTTATTGAAGTAATATACAGATTTTTTTCCACCTTAAAAACATTTGGACTTCTTAGTCCTTGAATCTACTCATGTGAAGAAAATCTCTGAATTCAACCAACCGTAGATAACAAAAGTGGACTCGAATGGTACTTACTAGGTCAGTTTTTTTTTCTTTAACTTAAAATATTTTTTGTGAGCAATATACTCAGTTATTAAAAGTGGCTTAAATTGACAATAAATATGACTAATATTATGAGTGAAAAATATTATTAAGAAATAAATAATTATAAATATTTATAAAGTACAGTAATGAAGCTACATTAGATTATGTTTTGTTTACAGTATATCTACTAAACAAGTAAATTGCTCTCAATACGTTCTGAATGAGATCGACTTTCAGGACACGTACAGGCCTGTTGATTTGGGGTATTATGTGTCTTTTTATATCATATAAATATATTTATTGTGTTCACGTTTCCGTCGTTTGAGGTAGGCTGGAAGCCAGGTGATTATGGTCCTTAAAGAGATAGTACAGCAAATTGAACAAACTGAAAGCAGATGAATATATTTTTAAATTTTAGGAAATTAATATTTGTATGGAAAAAGTCATAAAATTACTTAAAACTTTTTCTTCGCGTCAACTGAAAATTTAGGACTTATATTGAGCCTAAAACTGGGGCAATTCCAAAAAGACACCTTGTTTACAAACCGTCAACATTATCAAAAAAAAATATATATGTTTTTTTTTTAATAAACTATGTTACTATGTATTTCATTCAAGAAACCGAAGAGTATGTATGAATGGAATAATGAAAGTGGACGAAGAGAAAAAAGTGTGTAAGGATCGTAGCAATTGGAAAGAAGTGGTCCCTGCCTGCCACTACAGGAAAGAAGCGTGCTTATGTTAGGCATTTCATTAATTTAGCAGAGATAGTGGTCAGAAAATATTTTTTTTATTAACAATTTCACTATTCGTTTCATACTGAAGAGATATAAAATATAATTAATTTATAGGTAACACATTCAAAAACAATGTAAGCCGAGTCAAAGTACCTACCTAGCCACAAGCTACGAAATACATATTATGTGGGTGAAACTTGTAAAGTTCCTGCGGCTAAACTTTTAAATTCAATTATTATGGCGCCCACACTTGCAAACTATTTAAACACTGCCATATCTCACACTTGTTGACGTTTAAGCATGTTTGTAGCGAATATCTTGTGTGTTATCGAAGAGGATGGGATAAAGGAGAATAGCCAAACTTCTAAAATGTTGGTATTTGAATATATAGACACCCATCAACTACCTATTATAAATATTCTTCTTCTTACTTACCTCAACAAGTTATGTTATATGTTACATTGTTACTTTTATTTAATATGCACAATGCACTCAGCAAATAAAATTTAAACAAAGACTCATTTTCTAAGAAATTATTTTCTAGTTTTGTTTTGTTATATGGTCCTAGATTCTGAACACCGTGTGTTTTCTAGACTTGTTTACTTTTTAGTGGGACAGATCGAATAATTTTATAAGGACCTACCTAATCGGATAGCTTCGGAATAAAATTGAAAATATATTTAAATGTTTGTAATCCATTCATCATATGACTATAAATATATAAAAAAAAATATGTAAAATTGTCCTAGGCTCGACTTATGACGCTTTTACCTTCACATGTCGCAGCCGCGCCTCCATTATTTCATTTTAGGCAGACGTCCTAAACCTTTTCTTTATTGTCTTCCATCCTTTTTTTCGCAGACCGAACAAGATTTTCACTTAAATCACAGAGTTGTCCCGATAAACGAATATTTATGTAAATGCAACGTTTCTCGGCGACCGCAGAAAATTGTACGGTATTCCTCGCGATCTCTGCACAATTTCTCATTGCAAAGTCGTTTATGTCAGGAAAAGGCGGCCGGGGGTTCGATTCCCGTCGGACGATTTGTTTTGTCTTGTTAACGTCGAGGGATATAGCTTGTTTGAACTTGTTTGATGTAAGAAATTATCTTGGGGAGGAAAAAGATCCCAAAATTACTTTCCGCTTGTGTTACCAGCAATTCTGATCTTGTTAAGTTTATATTTATTGGTATGTTGATTGTTGTACTACTGTTAGTTTCAAAAAGCACGACTGTCAACATTTACTTTGAAAAATAAATGAGCAACAAATATTGGATGCCATTCGACAAAAATTTATATAGATTAGACCTACCTACGCTTCAAATGGTATTGATCTGTGCTGTTCACTAGTTTAGTTAGCAGTTACAATTTTTTAATCTTACTTTTTATAACACTTGCCTTGTGTCCTCCGTAGTAAAGTTTAATAAAAAAAAAATACTAATAAACCTAAAAATTGTTTTTGCCATGGATATTTTAATTTCAGTTAAAACCTGAAAAATCGTTGCACATACAAAATGTTTACAATAATTATTTTAAAATGTTTGCATTGGTCAGTTGAAAAATGCGGCTTCATTTTACATTCGTTAAGTAATTACACTGCGCAGAGTATGCATAAACGAATACTTTCAATATTTATTGCAATTTAAATACAACATTACAAAAAGCTTATTCTGTAGCAATCTGGAAATTTTATAAATTCAATTTAAAAATATATTCAGATACCGAGCAGTGAAGGCGTGAAAAATACTAAGATGCACTAGAAGTCAGTTTAATGCAACATTTTTGCAAGAAGCAATATTTCACTCTTTAAATAGCTGGATGCAACGTAAGAAAGGCAAGTTATTTTAAGGAGACTAGCCATTAAGCTAGCTATTCAAAAACGCTTAGCATCAGCCCCAGAGAGTATTTTGCTTCAGCAAAATGACTGCAAAACAATTTTATTAATTACCTTTTAGTAAACAATGTAAATATTATTATGATTCTGATATGAAATGGAGGCTTTTACTGTATTTATTAATGTAATCATCAGTTGGTATCGGTGTTGATATTATCTCTGATATTGCTTCATTGATTGCTGGCAATATAATAAACGCAATTAAATATACTGACATTAATAATTACGTATATAAGGTAATTTTCATAACTTTGCTCATCTACCTCCAAATATTTAAAAGCTATTAGTGTGGCAGTACATAGGCATTTAGAATAGAGTATTTAAAAGTATAATTCTTACTTATTAAAAAAGGCTTATCAGTGAACCCTTCATAGCCTTCGTAAATGAAAACGTCGTTTAAAATTAGCGATCCATTCCCTTGTCCCTCACCGATAATAGGTTGTTAACAAGCTGATAAGTTGTGTTTAACAAGCTGCCTCCAACTTAGATTGGATTATAGACTCAGTTTCTAATCTCACTAAAACTGAGAATTAATCATGGTTTTACCAAATTCGGGGGAGGGCCAACAGAAACACATTTGAAGATTATGTGCGGGTATATAAACGGTTATTATCTTGAAGGAGTCTGCAAACTTTTTGAAACCTCACGTTATAGGAACAAGTTTGTTTTAAGACAAGACTTCAGACCCAACATGTTTGGGGAAGCCTAAATAATGTATGCATATGAGGGAAGACGTGGAGGTTAAAAGTTTTGGCTCCCGATCCGCCGTCGACGTAGCAACAGAGATCGTTGTGATGAAATATCGCAACTTTTGACGCTGCCTTCGTTGTTTACTTGGAAACTAATCTGGCTTGAGGATGTTTGTGCTGTGAGAGCTGAGCCCGGATCGTTTCTATTGTAATAGAGCGGGTAGTGGCCCAACAATTGCTTCGACATCACGTTTTGCTTTGATTACACAACTGTATAACAAACAATTAGTAGATCTTCATCATTTATATCTAATATTTAGGATCCAAGTAAAATGATTACCAAAGGTACCTTAAAGTAATTTAGTTTATAATAATGTTAAGAATTGCCTAATTTATTATGAAAATTGTATGGCCTCACAAGCTCGAAAAATACAAAATAAATGCAAAAAATTAACGAAAATAATGACCAACCTTGACTAAGTTACGCATAAACCCGGCCGGTATGGCGACAAAAATTCTTGCACTTAAGGAAAGCCCGGTTTAAACGTCAAATTCCGTCAAATGAGATTCTAGGGAATCTCTTTATTTTACCGCAAAACCGTGGTAGGTTCTTACTAACGAAATTCAATTACTGACGACAAAGAGTAAAAATATTCCTTTCCCGGTCTGAGAATAAAATAAAATGGTGTCTAACTACGAGTAGGTATTCAATACCGGATACGGCTGTCCGAGTCGTGACGTGAATTGGAGGAACATTTTTCCGATACGCGTATGAAAGTGAGTGCAATGGAATTTAATCTGGAATGAACGGGATCATTCCGCTTATTTGACTATTGTTATAATGCCATGCATATGTGGGCGTCACAAAAATTGGCTCTTATTCGCACTCGTTTTTTATATGTTTGTACCCGGTATTCCAAATTCTTTGTGAAATAAATATTCGAAATGCTTAGCATGATTTATATTTTTTTCATCATTTATAATAATATGAATGACTAGAATAGAGGTCAGATTCAAAATAACGCGATCAAAAAATTCAGGGCGTTTCGGTTAAAAATATTCCCAAATATTTTAGCATAATTAACTTGAGCTGAAAAGCTAGAGATTAGAAGTTGCATTTAAAATGTAAGTCGAGAAAAGGCCTAAAGCTCAGCTTAACAGCTTGAGATGTAATTAGACTTTAAAAAGTATTAAATAGGGGTAACGAAATGGCAGCTTTAGAAAAAGGGAACAGAAAGAAAAATAATTTTAAAGTATATTAAAACTTATACTTTGACCGAGTATTTAAATCGATGGTTCTGATGTCACTTGGTCAGCCACAAGCTTATTCATTACATTCCGCTTAACGAACATAACGAGTAGCTTCCAATGCAAGTTACGGTCACAGTAAATTCTCGGATTCAAACACGCTTATATAATTTACGTACCAATTGATCAATGAAAATAAATCTGAATAATATTTAGAGAACCAAAATCACGAATAATATTATTTTATTGACAGTAATTAGTGCACGCAATCAGTAAAATACATAGATAATGTAAGACTAAAAACCAGAGAACTTATCTGCATTTTTTAATTATTATATTTTTATCTATCATTGCGCTGACCCCGAATACGAGTAATTGGGATCAAGGTAGGGAAATGATGATGATGATCCACCTATTATTACCGACGTTTGTACAAGGACACTCATAATTAGTTAAAAAAATAAAACGCCAGCTTCATGGTAAATTTATCCCGGATATTGGACCCATTTTCTTTAAGCATACGGGTTTTACTAGCTAGGCTATCGAACATACATATTTTAGTTCCTGAGCACAATTCCTGGACTGGTACTATCGCCGCTACGTGAAACCTACGATTATTTGAGAAAAGGCTACATCTTCAGGCTTCCAATTTAGATAATGGAAGACATATATATGTGAAGACTGCCTCGTTGGCCTAGTGGTGCTAAGCGCGACTACTACGCTGGGTCTTGGGTTCGATTCCCGAATCGACCAAGGTGTTATTGGGTTTTTCTATGAAATTCTCAGTAGCAGGTCGGAGTTTGGATTTGTGCCCGGTAAGTGGCAATAGGCTCGCCCCCTATTACATGGGACCTAAACACATCGGCGAACTGTGGGTGTACATTGGTACACCTCTGCCTACCCTTTCGGGGATATAGGCGTGATGATATGTTATGTTATGTTTTTATATATGTGAAATGTACATTTCACATGTAATTGTAATATGTCGGCAAAGTTCCTGGAAATCGAAAAAATACTTGTTCTCACTCCTTTTGCAAATTACTTGCGCGTCGGATTTTTTGTCCTGAGCAATGTGTAGGTACTAAGAATAGCAGAGAAAACTTATAGGAATGCGTAATAAAAGCTCTTTACTTTAAGAATAAATTTAGTACCCGCTTTTCGCGTTAAGATGCTTTCATTTACCACCTTAGTGTATGCTAAAAGCTTTAATGTAGTGTTAAATTATTTAGTTTAACAAACTTTTTATGATATTGGATATAAGTCAATGATCTTTTGGGCAAATTTTAGGCTTTTGAGAGATGGTTCCTTAAATCGAATTAAGTGATTCCTTGGCGGTAATTTAAGTGAACTCACAAAAGTCGGAGAATTTGCTTATTTAAATCAATAATAAAGAATCCTTTCAGTTACCATTAAAATCTCTGAATACGGCAGAGCATCTTTTAGTGTTTGTGTTTATTCGAACGTAATCAGTTAATTAAGTCATGTCTCAAAGCGAAATGTAATGTACCTACCTAAATAAATATTATTACAACTACGATAAAATGTGGTTGTCTCGTAAAGCAAAACCGAATAGAGATTAGAACACTTAATACGTCTAGATATGTTATTCAGTTAACCTTACCCGTCACAAGTAGCTGAGACCAAATGATTAGTTCTCATTACATATACTAATAGACATTGTTACAGACTAACCTAACAAAATGTCTATCACTGTCGACTAAATGACAATGAATAATTCTTTACCTAATTAATAAATCAGAGGATCAGTGTCCAGTAGCCAATGTCAACGTTATTAATGAAACTGCCTGGATTAGTCCCGATTAGGATTAGTTAACTGGGATCAGTGGACTTATAAATGTGTCAATAGCAGTCACGTTTATGATTTATGCCGAATAATTTCTGAAGGCTGAAGGTGAAATACAAGGACTAAAAAGGGTCCTGGTGAAGGATTTATAGTCGTTTTCCATTTGTACGCCCCATTTTGGCAAAGTTAGTTTCTATACAGACTTTATCAAAAAAACTGTAGGTTGACTTCAAATATTATGGGAAGGATATTTATCAAATTTAATTCAGAATCCGAAATTAGCAGTAAAAAGTTAAAAAAAAATAACTCTAAAATGTAATATTAATGTAAATGTTAGCATACTCTTATTACAATTTTGTATAGTAGATTCCACAGTGTACCTATCATTCAATCACTTACAAGACGAAGGAAATTTGTAAATCAAACATTTCAAGCAAGAATCCAAGTCGTGACCCGCAACGCCAAGCAGAATGCTTAGTGGCTGCATTTATTAAGATGCCAGAAGGCGACTGATTAAATGAGAGCACGTCTTGGTAATATACAGTGACAAGGTTAGAAATGACAGGAGAATTTTCGGGTCAAAACAGGTACAGTCCAATGATTAACGGGTTAAAGACGAGAGGGATATTTAGGTTGTGGCACCAATTTCTTAGGTCAAATGAAATGATTTTTACTGAGCTAGAACTGGTAAAATGGTACTTAAGTCTAAAGTCGAGTGATCTCAAAAAAATGCGCACCAATAAATAGTGTGATAACATAAATTAGCAAATATATTCAGACTTCGCTAAAAGGCCTAGAATTTGCTGCTCGATTTTATTAATCTCCGACGCCGAAGCCAATAAATATTTTCATTCTCCAAGAAATTTATTCCCTATAATAATTCTCCTGAAACATCTGCAGTAATAAAGAAATATCCTTCCGCTATCGACAGACCAAAACTTAATTAAACTAGCCGTAATAAAGTCGAGTATATTTCTCAAAGTTATCATATTAATTTCACGACCGATTAGTTGTTAAAGCTCGCCATTATTCTACGGAACCCGGCTACAGGTGGGGCGATAAATTATTCCCAAGTCCTTTACCTGCCCGAAAACTGTGGGTCCCATATTCAGTTTATTTTTTCCTATATATGTATAAATTATTTCATCATACCCGGTCCCTTTTTACGCACTTCTCTAGAGGCAATAAAACTAAAGTTATCAGAAAAAGGATTAGATTTTCTTTCAACATAAAGGCACTTAGGCCTTTCAAAAGAAATTGATTTAGGAAGCTTGAATAGATAAATGTTCATATCCTAAGGTAGATATTGGATGAGTGTAGGTATATTGGTACTTATGTATCTGAGTTTTCCGAATCAGTTTAGTTCTAATGTAATGTAATAAAAACACAAGAAGAATCGAGTAATCTTTCATTCACATTCCCTTACAGCAGTTCGCTCCAAGAATAAATAAATGGTCTTGTTTACCCATTAATTTGATAACATTACCAAGCATTCGGTACTAACCCATCCTAAAACTTTGTACCTATAACGTTTGTCTAGGATCTAAGTTTTCTATGTACACAAGATCGCGAATGAATTGGCCAGTACAAGTAAATTAGATTGTATTGCTTTAGTCTTATCAGGGCGAAACACAAATGAAGGTCATGTGGGTTCGGCAGCATTATCTCAAAACTTTGAATGGAATCTGCGTTTGAACAAAATTGGAGCTCAGAACTTAAGCCCGTGGAGTGGCATGTGTTAACTATTTCGAGTGTTACTGCCTTCAAGCCCGCAGCTATACCTTATAGACTTTGTCCTTAGTTTATTGATCAGGCTACTCAAAAACTTGCAAGTTTTGATCACACTCTAAATGGTACGCGTTCTATCAACGGGGTATAATTTGATAAAAAAACATTTCCATTTAAATTGGCCCATTTACTGAAATGCGCTTTTTTTTAAAAACCCGTTGCCATTTAAAATTCGATTTTTTTATGCCAATTAACATGCTGTATCGAGACAAATCGAATGACGCGTCATTTGGCTGAATTGGTTGCGTAGCTTGCGAGAGAATTTCAAAATATTGGCGTAAATAGGAAAAAAACTTTATATGCCGTGTATGGGAAACAAGCGTAAAGTTTTGGCTTCCTGCAGCCATTGAAATGCAATTTATTGTGCATTAACAATACAGATATCTGCCAGAAAATTATAAAAGTATTTTTTTTGCATTGCTTTTGTGTAAACGAAAAAGAAAAAAGGAAACGGTTGGTATGATGGTGAAGCCATGTCAGAACATCAAATCCATTATCCAGTCGAGTCTTTGAATGTTTTTATGTTAAAACGTTTTTCAGTAATTACCCTACATACAAGAAGGATCAGTTTCTATCGTCATACTGACTAACTAGCTCATATTAACAAGGAGGCTAAGTTTTCTACGTGTTTAAAATATTCCTAAAAAGGGAATTTACCAACACAAAACACGTTGGATTGTCCAATATGATTGTAACGCATTCTATTAAACAAATGAATGAATTTCGAATACCTATATAAACACAAAATGGACGATTTAAGGATTTAAACATTTTTTTTTTATTGATGAAATATACAATTATTAAGTAGACGTGTTGTGAAGGTAAATAATGAAGCAAAACATTTACCTTGCAATTTGTCAACCCTGTTGAATATTACTGTTTTATAATATTACGTTGCAAACTAATCGAATAGGTATTTCAGTATTACCTACGTATTATAAATTTTAAACCGACACAGAAGTGCAAAATACTAGGAAAAATTTCCCATTTAAAATTTGTAGTTAATTAGGCAAACCAGTTGTGTCTAATTGGGATTTCATTGATCATTTATTAATTAGTTTTTGAAATCTATACATATAATAAAATTGTAGAAAAGTGGTGTCTGTACAATGGAAATATAAACAAAAAAAGTAGCAAGGGTTGTTATAATATGGATGCCGAACCTGAAATTATAATTATTAATTTTTTTGTCTGTTTGTCTGTTTGTCGGTTTGTCTGTTTGTCTGTGTGTTTGTGCACGCTAATCTCAGAAACGGCTTACTCGATTAAGATGCGGTTTTCACGAATATATTGGTGTAAGCTTCACTTAACATTTAGTGGTTATTTCATGTCAATCGGTACATAAATAAAAAAGTTATGTCAATTTGAAAAATCATCATCTATACATATAATAAAATTGTAGAAAAGTGGTGTCTGTACAATGGAAATATAGACAAAAAAAGTAGCAAGGGTTGTTATAATATGGATGCCGAACCTGAAATTTTAATTATTAATTTTTTTGTCTGTTTGTCGGTTTGTCTGTTTGTCTGTTTGTCTGTGTGTTTGTGCACGCTAATCTCCGAAACGGCTTACTCGATTAAGATGCGGTTTTCACGAATATATTGGTGTAAGCTTCACTTAACATTTAGTGGTTATTTCATGTCAATCGGTACATAAATAAAAAAGTTATGTCAATTTGAAAAATCATCATCTATCTATACATATAATAAAATTGTAGAAAAGTGGTGTCTGTACAATGGAAATATAGACAAAAAAAGTAGCAAGGGTTGTTATAATATGGATGCCGAACCTGAAATTATAATTATTAATTTTTTTGTCTGTTTGTCGGTTTGTCTGTTTGTCTGTTTGTCTGTGTGTTTGTGCACGCTAATCTCAGAAACGGCTTACTCGATTAAGATGCGGTTTTCACGAATATATTGGTGTAAGCTTCACTTAACATTTAGTGGTTATTTCATGTCAATCGGTACATAAATAAAAAAGTTATGTCAATTTGAAAAATCATCATCTATCTATACATATAATAAAATTGTAGAAAAGTGGTGTCTGTACAATGGAAATATAGACAAAAAAAGTAGCAAGGGTTGTTATAATATGGATGCCGAACCTGAAATTATAATTATTAATTTTTTTGTCTGTTTGTCGGTTTGTCTGTTTGTCTGTTTGTCTGTGTGTTTGTGCACGCTAATCTCAGAAACGGCTTACTCGATTAAGATGCGGTTTTCACGAATATATTGGTGTGAGCTTCACTTAACATTTAGTGGTTATTTCATGTCAATCGGTACATAAATAAAAAAGTTATGTCAATTTGAAAAATCATCATCTATACATATAATAAAATTGTAGAAAAGTGGTGTCTGTACAATGGAAATATAAACAAAAAAAGTAGCAAGGGTTGTTATAATATGGATGCCGAACCTGAAATTATAATTATTAATTTTTTTGTCTGTTTGTCTGTTTGTCGGTTTGTCTGTTTGTCTGTTTGTCTGTGTGTTTGTGCACGCTAATCTCAGAAACGGCTTACTCGATTAAGATGCGGTTTTCACGAATATATTGGTGTAAGCTTCACTTAACATTTAGTGGTTATTTCATGTCAATCGGTACATAAATAAAAAAGTTATGTCAATTTGAAAAATCATCATCTATACATATAATAAAATTGTAGAAAAGTGGTGTCTGTACAATGGAAATATAGACAAACAAAGTAGCAAGGGTTGTTATTATATGGATGCCGAACCTGAAATTATAATTATTAATTTTTTTGTCTGTTTGTCGGTTTGTCTGTTTGTCTGTTTGTCTGTGTGTTTGTGCACGCTAATCTCAGAAACGGCTTACTCGATTAAGATGCGGTTTTCACGAATATATTGGTGTGAGCTTCACTTAACATTTAGTGGTTATTTCATGTCAATCGGTACATAAATAAAAAAGTTATGTCAATTTGAAAAATCATCTATACATATAATAAAATTGTAGAAAAGTGGTGTCTGTACAATGGAAATATAGACAAAAAAAGTAGCAAGGGTTGTTATAATATGGATGCCGAACCTGAAATTATAATTATTAATTTTTTTGTCTGTTTGTCGGTTTGTCTGTTTGTCTGTTTGTCTGTGTGTTTGTGCACGCTAATCTCAGAAACGGCTTACTCGATTAAGATGCGGTTTTCACGAATATATTGGTGTGAGCTTCACTTAACATTTAGTGGTTATTTCATGTCAATCGGTACATAAATAAAAAAGTTATGTCAATTTGAAAAATCATCATCTATACATATAATAAAATTGTAGAAAAGTGGTGTCTGTACAATGGAAATATAAACAAAAAAAGTAGCAAGGGTTGTTATAATATGGATGCCGAACCTGAAATTATAATTATTAATTTTTTTGTCTGTTTGTCTGTTTGTCGGTTTGTCTGTTTGTCTGTTTGTCTGTGTGTTTGTGCACGCTAATCTCAGAAACGGCTTACTCGATTAAGATGCGGTTTTCACGAATATATTGGTGTAAGCTTCACTTAACATTTAGTGGTTATTTCATGTCAATCGGTACATAAATAAAAAAGTTATGTCAATTTGAAAAATCATCATCTATACATATAATAAAATTGTAGAAAAGTGGTGTCTGTACAATGGAAATATAGACAAACAAAGTAGCAAGGGTTGTTATTATATGGATGCCGAACCTGAAATTATAATTATTAATTTTTTTGTCTGTTTGTCGGTTTGTCTGTTTGTCTGTTTGTCTGTGTGTTTGTGCACGCTAATCTCAGAAACGGCTTACTCGATTAAGATGCGGTTTTCACGAATATATTGGTGTGAGCTTCACTTAACATTTAGTGGTTATTTCATGTCAATCGGTACATAAATAAAAAAGTTATGTCAATTTGAAAAATCATCTATACATATAATAAAATTGTAGAAAAGTGGTGTCTGGACAATGGAAATATAAACAAAAAAAGTAGCAAGGGTTGTTATAATATGGATGCCGAACCTGAAATTATAATTATTAATTTTTTTGTCTGTTTGTCTGTTTGTCGGTTTGTCTGTTTGTCTGTGTGTTTGTGCACGCTAATCTCAGAAACGGCTTACTCGATTAAGATGCGGTTTTCACGCATATATTGGTGTAAGCTTCACTTAACATTTAGTGGTTATTTCATGTCAATCGGTACATAAATAAAAAAGTTATGTCAATTTGAAAAATCATCATCTATACATATAATAAAATTGTAGAAAAGTGGTGTCTGTACAATGGAAATATAAACAAAAAAAGTAGCAAGGGTTGTTATAATATGGATGCCGAACCTGAAATTATAATTATTAATTTTTTTGTCTGTTTGTCTGTTTGTCGGTTTGTCTGTTTGTCTGTGTGTTTGTGCACGCTAATCTCAGAAACGGCTTACTCGATTAAGATGCGGTTTTCACGAATATATTGGTGTAAGCTTCACTTAACATTTAGTGGTTATTTCATGTCAATCGGTACATAAATAAATCCATAGAAATACATAGAAAAATCGTATACAGAGAAGCATCTGTAAAGTAAATTTATAGCCACCCAAGCGAAAGTATATTTATAAAAACCTTATTCTAAATATGCTGCCCGAAAAGTAACTATTCCACGCGGACGAAGTCGCGGGCACAGCTAGTACATAAATAAGTTTAAGTTAATATTAATTACCTTGTTTTGTTGTCCAGAAAACATTTGAAAGCATTTTTATTCTGACTATGCTCTTGACAAACCTAGGACTACCTAATCTAATAAATCAAATTAAATGCATCAAATACCTACATATAAAAACTCTTTGAATACCCGCAGCTGCAGCTAAATCTTTACCCTGTACCTTTGGGCATTTAGTGCAAACTTCATTCATTATTTTTCTTACTACAAAAATAAGACATTTTTGCACAGTCAACTGACTACCTCTGCCAAAGTTTACCAAATTCCCTTATCATTGGCGATCTTCGGCTGTTTCTTTGAATGGAGTCCAAGTTGTTCAACCACCTCCGTTTTGGGAATTGGGACTTACGATCTTTTGGTCAACTATTTCCAATTACGTTTGTACGAAGACAAAATGTAAATGTTGGTACTGTGTACTACAACAATGATTTCCAAATATGAACCCTATTTGTTTGCAATAAGGTTTAGTCGAAGTCAAATTATAATCCAATGATTGTTAGCTATGATAAAGGTACAAGTGTTAAAAGCTTAAAGTGGGTTAATAAAGCTTGGCCCATAACGGTTATATAAAGGAAATAGACCATGAAAATTAATGAAGCACTTAGTAGGATTCGCAAAATTGAAATAGCCCATGCATTCATCTACATAATTATAAACGAGTGAATAAATATCAGAACGTACCTGCTTTATTATTTCAATAGAAATAGCCTTAATACTACCCTACCTACTAGAAATACCCTTCTTGCGCCTACTGTGCCCACTAGAACACAATCCTAAATAATATGATTTGACGGGCCTGTTGATCTAGCGGTTAGTGACCCTGACTGCTATACCGGAGGTCGTGGGTTCGATTCCCACTCAGGACAAATGTTTGTGTGATGAGCACGATCATTTGTTCTAGTCTGGGTGTAATTTATCTATAATATGTATGTATTTAGAAATATATATGTATGTTTATCAGTTGTCTGGTTACCATAACACAAGCTCTCTTAGAGCTTAGCTTGGGATCAGATTACCGTGTGTGAATTGTCCAGGAAACATTATGTAAAAATAATAATATGTTCATTATCATTACCTGCATATTAAACACACAATCTATTTTAAATCTCCATCAAGTCTCGTGCTGTCTCTCTTAAGCGTTAAAAAGAAATTGAAGAATGCTCTACCCAACTATAAAAACTTAACTACGAGGAAAAGGAAAACTCTTAATGTTAATTAAGCCACCGAGTACTAGCTTCCTTCAAATCCACATGTTTTACCTATAAACCTAACAGGTGGTATCCGTGCTTAGCCGACCACTCTTAAACGAGGTTACTTTAACTCTCAAACTGGGATTTAGTACGTGTTTCTCAGTCGCTTGTTACAAGTCCTCGTTAGTTAGAAAAGGAGAAAATATAGACGGAGGATTTCGATTTTTAAATACAAATCAAACACTGGTCCAAAACTCAAGCATGCTGAATGTGGTGAAAGTATTTTGAATTTATAGTCGAATATTAAATAAAAGATAAATATTTTTTAAACATGATATTCTCTTTTTTTTTTTGTTTTACGTAATGAAAAGCTTTTTGTGGTCAGTGGCATGTAAATCAAGCCAGAAAAGTTGGTATTTCAGGCAAAAGGCAAATATATCTTTACATAAAGCCCCACAAATATAATATATGAAGTATTATATAGTTGTTAAATGAAATTAAATATTGCTCATAAATATTTTATTTTTACTTAAATCGAATTACCAGTAAACTAAAAATATATCTTTCAGTACGCAATAATTGTGTGGTTTTGAATTCAGGGGAGCGTTAAGAGCAACGTATCCGGGGTCAAATTACATTAAGAAGGGCTCTTAGTTAAGTAGTGTACGGTAAGTGATATGAAGTGTAATTTACTTTGGTTATTGAGATCAGGATCATTTATTGGTATATGGTATTTTATGACGAGATGTGATACAATTCGTTTAAAATGTGACCGCTTTTTAATTTAAGAATATTATTTGTCAAATATAATAATATTTTTTTTTTTATTATTTTATGATTATATTATTTCAAAGAACTTTCCAAACGTTTGGTAGAATCTACTCGTGATCAGAGGGCTGGTTTGTTCCTTGCACAGAGAATCGGCATAGCCATTCAACGTGGCAATGCATCCAGCCTTCTGGGCACGTTCCCCGGCATTGACAAGGATGACGATGAGTTCTTTGACGCTGTTTAGTTTTTATTTATGTAAGTTTTTATTTTAGTATAGTTAGAGTTTGTTCTTATATTAGATTTAATTGTGTATTAATAAAGATAAGCAATATACTTATTTGTCCCATCTTCTAATCTAAATAATCACATATCGATACAAATCTAGACTACAAGTTTATATGTATGTAAGGTTTCAAACCTTTCAAAAGTTACTTACTATTTCATATTACTTAATAAAAAACTTTCTTAAAAGAACAAGTTTATTTGTAAGTTAACTAATTTCTAAACTTTCCAGTTGGATTTGAAAAAAATGTTTTAAATATTTTATCAGCCCAATTTCCTGGGAAGGTTATATAAAACCTATTTAACATTATGACACCAAGCAAGGGAGTAAAACAAGGCGAGAACAGCACACAACTAGTAAACAACACAAGAATAAATAACGCGCAACTTATTTGCTCAGTCAAGTTGTTTATTGAAATACTTCGATATGGAAAGCAATATATTAATACAAGTATCAATATCATGTCATCTAAACACACAAAGGTATGTACGTTGAATAATAAATAAGAGGATGAATTCAATAATCTGCTTGTATCATGTATGATTTATTTTTGTACTGACTTATTTGACGTTATATTTTCCAAATGTTTTGGAACACAAATTGATACATTTCTGTGAATTGTACTGAGATGACAGGTAATTCTTCAATGATATCTTTTTCAAGTTTTTCGTATGAATCGAAAATTTATTTATTCACGAACACGATGCGAAGATGTTTTTATGTTTTATGATAAAGAAGACGCTTACAGGTAACATTTGAATAGCGATTTATGGTAGTCATATTATACTTTATTAGGTTTATATTTCAGCTTGCTTTTCAAGACTATTTTTATCTAATATTTTAGACATTGAAACTGAAACTGAACTGTAGGCTGAAGTCTACTGAACTATAAAAATTTTGTAATCGTTGCTCACCATTTTATTCTTGAACACAGTAAAGCCAATGCAAGATAAGATTGTTATTTAATAATTTATGATAGTTATGTTGTCTAATTGACTATTTCTGACTAATCTAGGAACCTGTTTAAGATTAGGTATACCTAGGATGTGTTGAGCTTCGCCGTACATCACTTAAGATTTTTAATTTGCTGATTACTTACAATCACAAAGTTAACCACACCTCAAGCCATCAGCCTCGCTACATACTCTCTAGCAAATTATTTCATCATGGCATAACGTATCCCATGGGTCTAACTAAAACGCCCGACGACACGACATACACACCATTTAGATTCAATTTATTATATTTTATTTTTTAGCTTGTATGCGATAGTAAATGCGAAAAAGACTTACAGTGCCTGAGAATAAGGTATAATATCTATTTTTTATTTAAGACTACTCATTTTTATCTGTCAAATAGTATCTATCAATAAGGCTCTATCAATTTACGCAAGTTTTATTGCGACCAGTCTACCTTACCAACAGAAAAAAAAGTCAGTTTATATATATCTTACTCTAAAACCCACGGAAAGATAAGTCGTGCTTGAATCTTACGCAGTATATTGACGTCGACGTTCATTTATTTTATTTTACGTGATCATATGACAGCTCACGGTTACCATGACAAAATGTCTTTAAAAGGCTTTCATAGCGACGCAATATTCATTAAGTCACGCGTGTGGTTTGTAGCAGCCTGAGGTCATGAATTAAGGTGGGCCCATTATGCTAGACAGGAAATTTGTGAGCCGCGTTTTGGTTGGGTCCTACAGCGATATAGCGCCGAAATTAGTTGTGTTATCATACTAGTTTCAATGTTTAGGCTATGTTTAAGATTACTCTTTCTTTGTTTATGGACTGAATTTTACACGACGCCTTACAGACAAAGTGTAGGCAAGCTAGCTTTTATTGGTAATATTTTTTTCTAACTTTTGTCGCATGTAATTTGGAATCTCTTGTAAACATGGTAGTGGTTTAGATACTCCGGTAAAATATCAGATTACTTCAAAGCAGACAATAATAGAAATAAACAATCTCTCTTAAAATAATTGTGTTTTTCATCCGAGTTACATTCAAATTGTTGTTTGTTTGTAATTTGAAGCTCTCTAATTTACATTTCGATTGTTAAAAACAAGGCTGTGTACAAACACAACATCGGAAAAATAAATAATGAAAACAAAAATGTTGGTTGTACTTCTAAAGAAAACAGGAAACAAAAACATTAATATTTAATTGATAATTACACGTAAAATAAATAATAATGGTTCTTTACTATTCAAAATAAAATAAAAATAAATTTAAGTATATATTTACCACATATTTACGAGCAACCAAAATGTTAAGGGTTACATTTCTCCACTGCGTCTAAAGTATCTACGGTATAGTTGACTTTTACACTAACAAGACGTGGCTTGACGTCAGTATATCACATGAAACGTCTCCCGTCTGACTTAAAGTACATATACAGTACACTGCAGTGCAAAATAATTGGTATTCATAAACAGCAGTACAACCGGTATATTATAAACTGTTTTGGTATTCTTCTTGTCAGTGGAAAGAAAATTGGCCCCACAGTCGTTACTGTACTGTACGCAGTCCCAGGGTGCGAGCGACGTGCGTGTCACTCGGCACATACATAATGTCATGACTGATTTCCAAATTGGAAGCAGACCCCATGGATTTACACTCGCTTGTCGGATGAGCCATTTTGTTTTTTACAAACATACCTACAGTGCTCATCGTACAATCTTCACATATTGCACAACAAAGTAAATAAAAGTATGTTGACTCCTACACGTTTGAGTACACGTGTGTATTGTATGAGGAATATATTAATATCTCGCCTCACTTCACGAGAAACCATATCGATTGGGGATAACGAGAAGCCTTAAAGTTCTTAAACGCGAGATTCCTTTTTACAGTTCCCCGTAATCTTTTGTCCACGACAGAAGCATACCGACAGACATTTTCAATATTATTTAACATCTCCAATTCCCGAGCGCCCAATTTCAAAAGGATCAATAAGATACCTTACGGTTTTCCTTCATGCCTAATACAATAGCGAAGTAAATTAAATATTTCTCAGGTAAATGTTTGATGTTGAGTTACCAGGGCAGGCTAACAGTATTATTGCGCGTTGCGGGGTATGGTGACATCTTAAATTAATGAGTCTGTCACGCAAATATCGCCATGTCATGAAAGCTTTAGGGGTGAACATACTGCCCTCAAATGTTATGGTGTGTTGAATAAATGGAAGCTCCAACGTTACCGCGATCTAAATAGGACGCACATGTCGCAAACAGGCTCGCATTCAATTCATATGTGCACTGTTAAATGGAAACTATTATGAACGTTCTAATTAGTTTACTCTTAGACATAATTCCGATGTATACAACCTCATTTAATAGGGAAATTGTTTACTATTCGTTTCTGACATTGTATTTAAACTACTTTGTGCATACCGTCATTAAAACTGCTAGTTGTAAAAGATAGGAAAGAAAAGAAAGGCTTTGAATTCCTGGAAGACAAGGTAATATGGAAAGTAAAAAATAAGCCTTTGGATTCTGTCTCTGTTCTAATATAATCTTCATAAACAAAGTCGATGCCTCAATGATATGTAATAATGTATGTTTTTGTGTATATCATAACAGTAACCTGTGTGTGGTAGGCAAATATAGATTCACGTCCATTTCTTTTTGCAAAAAACAGTAATTAGCCTCACGCAATGGGGTCAAACCGACGCCATTTACCAAACATTTCCAATTTCCTGAATGAAGCCCAATAACACTTTTTTCCAAATATTAATATATCGTAATATCCGTAACAAGATACATAAAAATAAAAATAGAACTTTAAAAAGATTCATTCGTGCTTGTAGAGTCGCAAACGTTGGAAAAGCAAAGAAAGTAATGAGTTTTAAAATATAACTCTTGAATGTTCATATAAAGTTTTGCTCGGGAACGTTCGTATTGAACAACATAAAAATATTTATAGTTAATTTTCCAGCATGGATGTGACATTCACTTTATATCAGAGATGTTACATCACAAGCAAAGCACGGTTTTTGTATCGAACCTTTAACACAAAGGGGTTTTTGTAGTATTGACTTCTTTCCTAAAAATTAATTTACGTATATCTAATGTAAGTGTCATTTCGGAATCTTTACATAGTACAAAATAGAGTCTGTTTGGTTAAATCTTTTAAACAACTTAACAAAATTTAAAGTAACCAATAGATAGACTGATTTAAAGTTAGGTTTATGTACCTATAATACTATATCAGTATCTACATTGCATCCGATCGAAGCCGGGGCAGGTGGCTAGTATGTTTAAATAAATGAACTATGAGGGACTCGTTCAATTTAAAATCGAAATTGTTTTCCTAGAACTGATGTCACAGAAGTTTTTATGATAAAGCATTTAAAATAAGCCAAAAAGTTTGACTGGCTCTCGACATAACAAAATCTACGTTATCTTTCGTTTTAGGAGAGATTATATATATAGAGATATTGAATAGTTTGTAGTACCTACGTTCTGTGTTCTAAGAAATATTGTGGATATTTTGTTTCGCTTCTCAGAATTGTTTTATGTTTTGAAAGCTAGTGACTATGGCTGTGAGTTTTGTTCTCAAGCTCCTTTTCTTTATGAACACAAAATATGCTGCAAAAGATGCTTTTAACTATGTAATTATTTATGAGTACAAAACGATACAAAGAGGTGCAAATGTAAATAGATGTATAAACCATATTCTTTTTTTTATAAAATGATAGTTTAGGCAATAAGTTTTCTTTCGTACGATATGTCATTCTTTGTCCCAATTTGATCTTTCTGTTAGCATATTTTTTTCGTTAAATCCTATACTTTTATCGTTCATCACAAAGTGAAGGTTATATATCCTAAAATTGTTATTATACAGTGTACCTGTTTCCCCGTTTGTTAAAATGTAGGTTATAAGATTTATGTAGCATGAAATGCAAATTGCTTGTAATTATTTTAGACGCAGCGACGAGAGTTGTGCACTAAGATATGGCTGTAGTAATTATAACTACCTATTGCAGTATGATAATACTTGCGAGTTCAAACTTATGTAACGTCATTTTGGATTTCCCTTATTTAATGTGAATATTATTTTTCAAAAGGACGATGTTCTAGTGGTGTAAGGGATCACAACACGAGTATTCTGGATTCCAGGATGAAAAACCCTAAAGGACAGAAAGATAGATAGTAGTATATAGTCGTTCGACGAATAAGAGCAAACATTTAATTTTGAAACCTTTTACAAAATATTGCATCGTAAAAGCATTGTACCTTTTTTGTATCTCTAGAGATGAATAGGTATAGGTTTACATGTTTATACAAAAACATTTTTTTGGATATATCAAACAACTTACTTGCTCAACTTTCGTTATTTGAAAAGACAATTTGAGCTATTCAGTGTTGCTGAATTTGTAAAGGAACAATCCAAGTCCCATTGTTTTGTGAGAAACATGATGAATTAGATTATATTTTACGTTGAGTTACGCCATCTGTTTCTGTGACGAAGGACCGAGGTGAACAACGAAGTGTTAAAGCAATCGTACCAACAAAAGTCCATGAAAACAGTTGAATTTGCTGCAGCATGAAGAATTTTATTTATAGGTACAGCTGCTTTGTATTTACTATAGGTATGCATTATTTATTACATTTTTGAAAAAAAAATATGGGCTGAAGTGGATTTTAAATATCACCAGGAATATTTCTAGCACTCTGTTAGAACATGTTTTTTTAATGTAAATGTAAACATAACACTTCCCGTTTATTATCACTCAATTATCTTCTCTGATATAACTAGTATATAAAAAAATTACTTACGATAAACTGTCTTATTTACATTTAATGAGTTTATTTTACGTCTTTCTCACACATAAGTACTTATTTAATAGGTAAACGGATTAAAGGATCCTAAATATTTGCCAAAGTTCCTGTCTGGACAAGATTCATTGGGACATTATCTACTTAGGGGTTTAGATAGGTCTTTTTAGGACCCAACATTGGCTATTACAATAAATGAATCGTATTAAAAAGTCGTTTCAAACGACAAAAGTGCTTTTAGCGAATGTTTCAACTTATTACGTAAATATTACTGAACTTGTAAGGTTTCTAGTATTTTTACGCTTAGGAAGAGATAGTATAGACTAGAATTGGCCCTAAACATAACATATCATCACGAGTGTATCCCCGAAGGGTTAGGCAGTGGTGTACCAATGTACACCCACGGTTCGCCGATATGTTTAGGTCCCATGTAATAGGGGGCGAGCCTATTGCCACTAACCGGGCACAAATCCAAACTCCAACCTGTCACTGAGAATTTCATAGAAAAACTCAATAACACCTTGGTCGACTTGGGAATCGAATCCAAGACCTCTAGCGTAGCAGTCGCGCTTAGCACCACTAGGCCAACGAGGCAGCCCTAAATGGATTAGTAATAGCATGATGTCACGTTTTGTAAAAATAGCTGAATTGTCTAGACAGGCCAAGTAGTTGACTTGTTTTCTAATAAAATAAGCCTGACTTCGCTCTTTTCATGTCTTAAGCCTGGTAGTAACTCCCGGCTTCGGAAAGGCCTGTACTTGTAAAGTATTAATGAACTTCGATGTTTTACACGATAAATATCTAACCGGCCTTTTGTTCACGTTTCTATTAAGAATCTTAAGAAAGAAATTATGAATTTAGTTCATATCGGTTTTTCAAACATCAAAGAAATAGGTGACTTACTGAACAAAACAATTTTTTTATTTGTATAGGTAGGTATAAGCTAATCTTTGTAGTAAACAATATATCGAAATTCAATTGACGAATCCGAAAACTCCACTTCAAAAGACTTATTCATTGACAAAAAGGATGTGGCGTACTCCTTTTACAAACCTTTTTCTTAAAACATTTAGTTTTCACTGATTGTCATGGTGACGTAAAAATAACACGTCAGTAGGTGGTCGGGTTTTATATCGGCTGCGTGATTATACTATAGAACTTTTAGTTTTACCTATATATTAGGTAGACCAAACTGGTGACCCCGAAAAGAACGCAAATTTGGAAATGAGTGGCAGTGAGTCAGAGCACACCGCGTCGTCGCAGCCTGCCGACCAAGTTTCACACCGTGCGCGTAAGACTAAGCGCCTGACTTGTTCAAAGGTCGAGCCAGCCGAGGTGTACCGCGTGGCCATGCGCTTGCCACCGTTTTGGCCTGAGGAACCCGAAATTTGGTTTGCGCAAATAGAAGCGCAGTTCGAGAACGCCGGGGTGACGAATGACGTCACCAAATATAATTATGTTGTAGGACACCTCGAGCCTCAGTACTCCAAAGAGGTGAAGGATGTCATCATGTCCCCCCCCGCGTCCAACAGGTATGAGAAACTGAAGGCAGAACTGGTGCGGAGACTTTCTGCCTCTCAGGAGCGGAAGGTGAAGCAGCTGCTGATGCATGAAGGGCTGGGAGACCGGAAGCCGTCACAGTTTCTTCGTCACCTGCAGGGTTTGGCAGGACCAACCTTGCCCGAGGACTTCGTTCGCACCATTTGGTGCAGTCGTCTCCCCACCAGCATCCAGCCCCTCCTGGCATCGCAGCCCCACAGCACCCTGGAGGCACTTGCTGAGTTAGCGGATCGCGTCCAGGACATCGTTGCGCCGGCGAACCACGTCGCAGCAACTTCGGCAGCAGGACCCTCAATCAATGAGTTGGCTGCTGAGGTCAGCGAGCTGAGGCGCGCCTTGAAGGACCTCACACTGCAGTTGCGTGACGGCCGTTTGCCAAACCGCTCCCACAGCCGTGGACGGGATGCGCGACGACACTCACGCAGTCGCTCGTCGACCCGTTCGGACTCCAGCTACCAGCAGTATCCAGTGTGCTGGTACCACGCGACGCACGGGGAGAAGGCGAGGCGCTGCGTCAAACCCTGCGACTACCGGCAGGGAAACGCCGCGGGCAGTCGGTAATGGCGACAGACGATTGCCCTCGCTCGACTGGTCGCCTTTTCGTCACGGACCGGACCACCAAGACGCAGTTTCTGGTCGACACTGGCAGCGACCTCTGCGTCTACCCGCGTCGTCTACTAAGTAACCGTGTGTGTACGAACTATCAACTTGTGGCCGCGAATGGGACGCCTATAAAGACATTTGGTTTCTTGGATTTAAATTTAGATTTAGGACTACGTAGAGTCCTTCAGTCTAATTTTACATTAAAGAAAAAAAAAGGCATTGACCCTATTTTGTACATAATAATTTATGATACAGTAACATTATTTTATAAGCAGCTATAACAAAAAAAAAAAAACAAAAACTAGATCATTATTTTAGTAGGCACTAGTATTTTTTACCTGATAAGTTTGTTTAAGTATTGTATAGATCAAGAAAGTCAACTTAACTACATAATCCTGTAAAACCATTGTAATTTACAGTTACAATATAATCTCTTGTTTTACATCTATTGCCTTAATCACCAATTAGGAAAACCGGAAATGGGACAGCGCGTAGAGGAATTAATTATTTATGAGTAAATTCCCGATGTTAAGACATTGGTCGTTAAATATTCGCTTGTTAGTGATTACTACGATTGTGCGAGTTATTCGTCTTATTTATTTCACTCGCAACGTATTCGCAATAATTTTCCTTATTGTTATCTATGTTAGTATGTACTTGATTATATTCCGCTATACACAATGTTGTAATTATGAGATAAAAGACATAATTTCCCCAATTTTCTCTCATATATAATTGAAGTACGAAGTCTCCGTATCATGACAGGTCTTTCGTTACAGTAACTTTCATAATTGAGCAATGGCCGAGTACTGGCCAATGTTCGTCTCTACTACATCATCAATTCCTGCCACGTTGCCATTCGTCCGCATCTTCAATAATTAATGCTATTTCAGTGCCAAAATCTAATACAAAGGCTTGGCGGAGTGGCAACAGCAGCAAAAAAATAGGTAAGTTAATTTATCATTTCAACAGTTGCCTGTATCTGTCTCTAATTGTCCGTGATTAAGGAGGACCTTTTCTAATAATAGGTAAACACAAGAACTGTTACTAGATTCGTAAGATACCTGTTATTGTATACTGTTACTTATCTACCACATTTACGTAACAGTTATTTCAAGGTTATTCACTTGGAATATTATATCAAAATATTAGGTCAAGAGGTTTTACTGTAACAGATATTTTCAACAGACTTTCATGGACTGCGTCTTGGCGAGACACTGCGTCGCCACTGTGACCCGAGACTTGGCTTCCATTCAGAATCCACGTTGATATACTACCTATTCTACAAACTTAAAATCAGTTCCAATGGAATTGTTTGACTCATGGCCTTGTTTTTTAAACCTTACCATTTTCTTCATGACTGACTGAGCATATGAAGTTGCGTAAATAAATAATGTTGTCGGATATACGAAAAATCGGGGTTTACAGTTTTAAAACTAAAGTGATTTATATGGTGATACAAAATATAGCCGCTGTAATACTGTGCCAAAATAACGGTCCAAAATTCAAAGCGACTAGACTGCAAATGGTTGCTAGTTAATCTATTGGCCAGTTTCGTAGACTGGTCTATTTGTACAAGCCAAACTAGCTGAGTTCACGTTCTTTGTCTAGTTAGTCGTAAAAGAATGGGACATTAAACATTGTTATTTAATAAATGACATTGGCACTGAAAAAGAAAAAAAAACTATCTTTATTCGTTGAAATAAAAAGTACCAGTGTGACTTATTTCTCCGTTTCGACTCGATAAAATATTGGCATTGTTTGTCAGCGCTGTAATTATCCAAAGTTATTCAATTGATATGATTAATTTATCTTTGACATTGATATCTAATTGTCACATTGTGAGCAGTAGATAATATCAGATAGATATCTTGTTGCTAATTAAGCATTAGCGGTAATCCATCATGAAATTAGAGAGAGCAAATCAAATGCAACATGATTTTAGATGTTTAATCCTACTTGATATTAAACGAAAATTTAATATAACACAACAAAATATATCTATTGATTTTGGCGCAATTTAATCTAAACAATTTCCATGTTCTAAACAACATCATGAAATTCAACTATTTGCAAAATGTAATTAATATACATCACAAAACAGATTCTGTATAATTTTAAGCCGACGTATAGTCTGTATATTGACAAGCGATAAAACAGTTTTCCGAAGCATTGTTTAGTTAAAACTAAATACTACAACCTAAACATCGAATGAAAATGGAAACATTCTAAATTGTAGTTCAACGCTAGCTTTAAGCCGGCGAGTTTTAACTTTAATGCTTAGCTTAACTTTAATTACGTTGTGTTAGGTAACTCGAAGCGTATTGGCGATATATAAAACAATTTGTTGGCAACCAATAAAGGCAGCACATTGGTCTAAAAGCCGGGGCTTGGTAAATAGCCTCATTGATTTATGGACGAAGAAATCGGGTTTATGAGTTTCCTCTGTCTTTATTAATAAATGTATAATACACATGCTTGTGTATTATCTCTTTCTTTATTAGTGACATTTTATACCTACATATAAACACACTTAATTTTTTGTATCAGTTATTATAATTAGGTAATTTTGTCAGAACAACTTCACTTAAATATTTATTATAAACTTGATACAAAAATAGACTTCATTTTGCTTCAGAATATTACATAATATTAAAATATTACGGCTTAGGCCTTAACCTTATATTTGGATCGTAAAAAGCCGTAATTTCGACAACGTATGAATTAAAAATGTGTCTACATTTTTCCCGCAAAAGTTTGCATCTGCGCATCACTAGTGGAATTCATTGACCTTTTTAGTACGGAACTTAGATATGGCAGGGAGTATGTCAACCTTTTTACAGCGTACTCTTTGATAAGGTGCTTTTGTGTATGATATCTTGATATTGGTAGTTTATGGCTGAATGGCGGACCTAAATAAATATTTGAAGGCGGAAACTGTGCCGAATGATGAGGGTAAGTGAGCGTCATATATTTTTTTATTTGACATCTATGGGTTCTGCAGATGCGATGGTAAAGACAAAAAATGAAGATGAAAATATAACGTTGTAAGTTTTCGAAAAATAGGCTGGTTTAACAGGGTGAATGTAAAATTATTTAAGTGGGTTTAGATGTTATAGGAATTTAAGAAAAGCGCTCTTTTATATACATATTTTTTGAACACTGTAGTCTAAATTTATATGTAGTGCAGTAGAAAGTAACTATATCTTTGTGAGCAACAGCTTCCGGATTTGGTTCAAAAAGTTTCCAATAACTCAGCGTAGGTACGCTTCCGCTAACGATCCTGTCACGTCTATCCTAAGGCCCGCGTATAAAGTTCCACATTTACCGTAACCAGCCAAAACCGGGCATTAATTTATTACTTTATAAAACTAATTAAAACTGTTTGATTGTAGCACGCATCGAGTTTCGCGGAGTCCAAATTTATATCGGGTCGAAACAATTTGCAGGGTGTTTTGTACTGAAAACTGTCAGTTTCATCCACAGATGTTCCTCTCGGCCGATAAAGCTGAGTGAACTTTTGACCAGTCTTTTTGCCCTTTTTATCCTCTCAGGATTTTCAATGAATTTATTGTTCGCTACGGGTAATACAATTTCCTCTTATGCCACGGTTAAAAGATTTACATTTCAGTAAATTTAAATTTGTATGGAATTTTAAAATTTTATGGAATACTTTCTGTATTGATTTTGCTTACGACTCAATTTTGTTAAGCAATTTTTATTTTGTACGTGCTCTTTGACTTACGAAAAGAGGATTTTATTCGTTACTGATAAGAGGTTTATAAATATTATTTTAGTACAATAATGATTTGTTTCAAAAACCGTAACCTTTAGTTCCTAAACCATTTCAATTGTAAAATCACATAGTTAAGAAAAGGAAATCTTCAGGGAACGAAGACTATTTACGCCGGTGAAACCGTGAAGAAAAGCTAGCTTACAATTATTAGCATTAACTTTCATGAGATTGACATTAAAGGGTAACTAGAATTCAACAAAACTAGTTAAATGGATGCCATAGGATTGTTAACTTTAAGTCACTACATTTGGAAATACTCCGGATTTAGTTTTGCTTGTTTATACAATATAGAAATTTTGAAGCCCCGCCGTAGGGTTGCCACCATCCTAGTGTTTTAAAAACTTACATAAAAACTGAATTTGGTTCCCAGATTTTAGATTTTTTAGCATATCTTCTGTTAACGTTATATACTGTCTCTTAGTTTATATTATACCATCGTAATATAATGAAAGGGATTTTAGAGTTGTATTTCTAATCTTCTAGTGCGCTATTGTCCATTATTTCATTTCTGACACACTTACAAAAATAATCTTCACGACGTAAGATATCGGTAAATTTAAATTGTATGAAAAATTATGAATCCATAAATCAGTCTGGACCTACCACCAGCCCTACATAATTCTCGCATTCACGTGAACTATCTAGCACGAATTCTGACCACGTCTGTTAATCAAGTGGGTATTTTAGGGCGGGTTTGTGCATACTTAATGAAATCATTTGCATAATCTTCGTTTGTTAGCCGGGATTGGTGTTGGCCGAGTTGCAGCACTTTGCTATGTGACAACAGTGTTTAATAAATTGTGGGATTTATTAGGCTTTAGGTTTGATAAGGTTAGGTTTTACTTAATTTTAGTATGAAGTGGCGTAGCTTGCTTGTTATTACTAATACTATATAATTGTTATATTCAATTTTAATATTCCTGATAGGTATAATATTAGTAGCATCATACATTTTACATATGGAACTATAGAGTGAGACTATCAGAGTTTAAACCGTAAGCACTAGTGTGAACAAGTGTTGTCGTGAATATGTATGAAGAAGGAGCTCGCCGTTTTAAAAAATCTATCTAAAAAACTAATATTATCCTAACAATGTCAAAGCCATCGATATTTTCTTATATAAGTTTCTCGTTTCGCGAAAATTAGCTTAAATGAAAAACTAAGTGTACTAGGATCAGACTAAAAACTGCTCTCGCTTGGCACAAGGGGAACTTAGCGATATTAGCAGTCTATGCATATAGAACGTCGATGAGTAGCATCCATTACCAAAATACATACGGCTGTCATTATTGACATAACAGTTTATATTCCAGTTTTAAAATTCATGATACTTTTTAGCAAATTGGTACATCAAACATTAATAGATAACAACTCAAGTATCGATAACTCCGCGCTCACACAATTCAGCCGTTCGTATCGGGTAATGCACAACACCAGTTTAAACAGGTATAAATCTATTTGCAGTCACATTGCTGGTCGGAACGGGTGCAACATCAAACATGGAAGCTGACGCAGCAATGAATGTCGTACATAAATTACGTGCGCCGTCTGATATGTGGCAGTGGGCCGCTGGTAGCATTAAGTAATGGCCTTAAAGCGGAATGTCCGTGGATTTTACGGGCATTGCCTAAGCTAATTAGTTTTGGCCAGAAATGTTTAATTGAGTACTAAGCGTGCCGAGTTCTATGGCTGAGATTGATACATGATGCTTAGCTTACTTGTTCCCTATATCTGTTTCTATCACACAACAATTAAACTAACATAGTGTGATATAGACAAAAATATTCTCATGTATGCTTATGCATCACAGATTCAGTGAATTGACGCTTTGTTCTGCACATTTTATTTTCGTTCTATTTTGTAATGCTCGAAACTAACTCAAACCTAAAACATATATTTGGAAGGAAATATTAAGAAACGTTTGATTTTAAAGTTACTTTTGATAGAGCTCCGAAGATGCTATAGGTTATGTTTGCGAGCTCTCTTAAGTAGGGCTAGAAATATTATTTTTAAATGCTTGTTTTATATAATTTATCAATTTCCCAAACACACTATAGAGGGGCTAAGTGTAAGACGTAAGGTTGGACCGATAATACAGGATAAGCCGCGCTCACCGCGGGTGGTCTGTGGATGGGTGAAAATTTGTGAACATACCGAGACTTTTTCGTGCCTCAGAAAGCACGTTACGCTGTTGCCGACTGACATACTGTCGTTAAGTTAATTCTGACAACCAGTCTTACTATGGCTTACTGTATTTCCCAGTAAAATAGGTGGTGCAGGTCAGATAGGTAGTCGCTCCATGTAAAATACAGTATTCAGCTGAATCCGGTAAGACTAGTAGCCGACCTCGACATAGTTGGAAAAGGCTAGGCAGATGATGGCTTATAACACATTATAATTTTTCGAGTTAAATATGAAAGGTTAATCCGTGGGTGGCTCTCGTATTTCATATTGCAAATGTAAATGTCAGTGATTATTTATTTAGTAAATACAAAGTGTCTATTTTAAGAATTCCAAAATGACAAAAACGTAGGCAAATGAAAAAAAAGTCATTTTTACTTATTTCAGTACGTAGCAAATTGCGTTTTTGTATTAAGTTACTTGCACAGTTGTACCTATTATGTATATATTATTTTGATGTAACCCTAATTAAATCTTATTGCTGCAGTCTGACGCACACATCAGTTGTATATTTTATATTATACATAAAAACACTCGAGGCATGAATACTCAAATATGACTAACCAAATATCGAATGCCGTTTCGAGAATTGTTTTTAATGAAACCGTCCAATTAACATCGAAACCAAAAAAGGCAATAATAGTAAAACAGACTTCCTACATTGGTAAATAACAATGAGATTCGCTTTCCAAACTATTCTCGACTGAGAAACAAATAGTTTTTGAGTTTCGCACCGTAAACGTAAAAACAATTTCTAAATGGATTCCTCGTTCGTTCGTGTTGGTCCATTTCAACTGGTTCGTGGAAGATACACCTGCACAACGGTAACTATTCTCTAAACTTTTGGTATACTGTGTCTGGGTAAATGTATGATAGATCTCGGTTGCCATGGTAACTGTTCAGAATAGTCGCCTCTGTACATGAAACGAATTAGATATCACCTGGGTGATATGAGGAGACACAAAAGTCTACTTTGTTCACCTAGGTGATATCCCCCAGGTGAACAGAGTGGAGTATACTAATCAATGTAAGTAATAACGTAATCAAATCGTTTGTTTGCTTGTAACTTCAGCCGAATTAGAACAACGCCCAGCAAAATTATTAAACGCAAACTTTACCTACAGCTTAATTCACCATATAATTTTCCACAAAACCTATATTCTATTTCTCATCGTAACAAAATATAAGCTTAATATATTAATTAAAGCTATACATTATTTATTTATAAATATTAATATTTCTGCTTCTTTATCCAAGGATATTATATTCTATCAGTCTTCTCGCGTCGTTATGATAAAAGGAAAGGCATGATTAATAGCTCAAGCTCACGATGCATGCAAGTGCTCTGTAAGACTACTTGATTTATTCTGTATCTGCTTATTGCTGAGAGTAAAAATAATACCTGTACAGCTCTTGAGATAAATTTTATTCTTAAAAAGAAAAATCCTTTATGTTCAAATTGGAAATCGACAAAATATTGTAATCACAGTTAAGAGTAGGTATTAAGTACATTAAGTTCACTAAACTTTTTCTTTACTTGATTTTCTCCTTATTTTTATGCAATTTTCTTTATAAAAATATGTTAAACAAAAAAAAATTTGTCATCATTTTACAATAGGTAAGTAAATAGTTAACATCATTCACTTTTTCGGTCCGCTTTTGCAACAAAACCTAACACGTATTATACAATATTTACAATAGAAACAACCAAGACCCCAGGACACCGTATCCTCGAATTGGCTTGTCATCGACAGATGTTTGTGACGGTTCTCTTCTAAAATAAAAGTATGTTACACATCAAAGGGCTTGAGAGACATACCGCAGATTTTGCTTCCAATCTCTTTTTATCGTCGGTCGGAAGCCCGCAATAAGCTTTATTTACTTAAGGGTCTGTTTTATGGCCGTTTGTTCCAATTAAGGAAATTTCATGGCCACACAACTTAGATGTTTGAAGTTAGTTCAAATGAAACGAAAGTAATGGAAATGAGGTTTGTTGGTTTTGAGATGTTTCAATACGAATTTGTAAAATAGATAAGATTGTTTATAGTTATATATTGTGTTTATTTATTGTATAGACTTTTCAAAGTTATATGAACTTTCTTAATTATTCTACTAAGACACTTCTGACAAACGGTGAAGGAAAACATCCTGAGGAATCTGGATTTATTCGGGATCTGAAATAGCCAATCCGCAGAGAGCAAGTGTGGTGATCAATGCTCGTGCCTTCTCTATATGGGAAGAGGCCTGTGCCCAGCAGTGGGACGACTATAGGCTGGATTATTATATACTTTAATAATATTAGGAGAGAAAATACCAAAAACGTGTCTATTATTATTATTATTGACTGATGGACTGTATAGATTTATTTTAGTTTCGTTGACTTTAAATACAAAATAAATATTGTTTTATGCCTTACAAATTGTATTGAGATGAGTGGAAATAAAAAACTATGAAGTATACTCATTTCCTGAAGCTAACATAAATACTTAACTTGTAGTCTATTGTTAAATGCAAATAAATTTATTTAATAATTAATAAAACATACTATATTACACTTAAAATTAAACTTAAGATATTTACAAAAGGTAATAAAAAAAAAAAACTAAGCCTACACATTACATAAGAAAAAATATAAACTAAAATAAAGCATCAAATGCAAATAATATTTTTTGTTACAATTATTTAAAGAATATTTAGTTAGGTATTTGAACCTGATAATAGATTAGAGTGTTTTGTATTTGTTTGGGCTAATTGGATTTAATGCCTTGAGGCGACATTGTTTTCCAATCAATCTGTTAACGTAAAATGTTTGTCATATTTTCTTTAGGCATAACAATTCAGTGTAACATTTTAGTAAAAATAATTATCTTTACTTGTTTATTAAGATAATTAAAAGTTTCACTGAGATGTTATTACAAGCAAAATCAAAAGTTTTAAAACCTAGGTATTTAAAGACAGCAAAAAATACAATATGTATAAAATATATTCAACGACAACATTTAAGTTAATATTCATTACATGACAATACATATATTGTTTTATGTTCTCGTTTTTATGATTTAAGTAATACATGCGATGAAGTGACATGAGTTGTAAATAATAAATTGTCATTTTACAAATGAGTATGAAAATTGAAAATTAGTGTTAAAATCAGATTCGTCATTAATAATGTATGAATTCAATAAGTTTACCTGTATTGAGTAAAGTAATCAGCCATTTAGTCACATTTAGGAAACCTGGTGTTATTTATTAAGGCCGCTGAAGAGCGTCGTTGATTTTCTGTTTGGGCGTTGTGTAGCTTACCTGAAAACAAAAGAAAAACGTGTTCATACAACATTTTTAACACAATTTAGAGCGTGGAGATGCCAGGCTAAAATTTTAAAGGATCGACTTTGTATAAAAGATGAAAAACAAAAGCTGTGTGATGGAAAATCCGGGAGCCGCTCCATTATCGCTCCTAGTTCAGCTGCTGGTCTTTTTGTCTTCGCGTCAAAAGGACCATCGCAGGCTTTGTAATTACGCTATAGGCGAACTTAAACTAGTGGGCACTCCACAATTTTGTTAGCCAAAGCGTTTTATTTGGTCCTTCGTTAGTTGTTTGTGGGTTCTCATTTTTATTGATCAATCAATTAAGGGTGATTTGAGTATTTATTGATATGACTAAGTAAATTGTCCTGGAAGCAGACAGTCAGGTTCGTTAATGTCTTATAAGTAGTATGTTTAATATAATTCTTACTTCCAAATTTCTATATTATATTAAGACAATTCACATGAAAATCACACGCCAAATTATGGTTAATAATTGTTAAATCATCAAAATACACCAATAATACGTACAATAAAATTCGATGACATGATTTACAACTCTACTGACATCGGAAGGTAAGCTAGCATGAAGATAACGAGCTCCTATTGAAATTCTAAACGTAAACTAAATCAAACCGCATAAATAGATCGCTGACATCGGGAAACTCAAGTGGTCACGTTTGCTTTCCGCCGAATATAGAAGCGAATTCGAATATTCGTATGTGGAATGCAAAGTGTCACTTTACCAGTTTTGATCAGCGGTCTTTCTAACTGTCCTGACTTCCTCGTGTAAGACAGTTTAAACTGTCCGTTTTAAAGTTATGGCGTGGTTGTTAATCTTTTGGACGGCTAACAGGCTATATAGACGTGTAGAATATAACTGTAATGCGCTTGATGTAGGCTTACTTCTAAGATATTTTTTTTTAATGGATGTCTTTTGTCTCAAAACTCACGAAACATAAAACTAAAGCAGTAAATACAATAATAATATTCGGAGTTGAGATAAAGATTAATTGTCCCGTAAAACATCGGTTATCAGTGGAAGAAACATTTTAACCCGTTCACATTAAGTCTTAAAGTATCGCAATACCCTTCGTAACTTATGGGCCTTAAACAAGATAATGTTAATTAACTCGTTGATAAAAATCTTCAAACAAAATAAAATTTATTTTCCTTTATTTTGACTTAGATGTACTTCTGTAAACGAGTCTTTCTGCAAAATGCTCAGCATCTATAAAGTTACTTAGCAGATGAAATTGGTGTTTTGCATTTAATGACAAATTAACATTCATTAAATAGGGTTAATAATCTACCAATTTTGTTGATTTACTTTGAATTCGAAACTTTACATTCATGTTGATTTAATTGAAACCTCATTGACTATTCAATTACTATATGACAATTTCTATAGAAGACCACATTAAAATTTTGCACTGGCGAGCACATTACAGGTTACAAAGGTCCACTCTGAGGTGTGTTTGATAAAGAGCTTATAGCGCCATTTTCATACAATCCGACAGCTGTGCAAACTAACTAACTTCTCTTTCTCATTTTTAAATGTATACCATAATTGTTTTTAATATGCTTAAACGCAATTTTTTGAAAAAAAAAAAAAAAATGTTTTGATGAAGTATTCTGCTATGTGAGATGGAGAAAAATCCAACAAAAAAAAAATGAAAATCTGTTTACCCTGTCTTGAGTTTGAAATGGTGTAACTAAATCGTATAAATTTAGAGAAGGATAGAAGAATGATTATTTATTTGTAAGTTATAAATAATGTAGATGATGCATTTATAGAATTGTGTGTGTAATGGCAGTACCATTAGAATTACTAATATTAACATTTTATGCTTCCTATACATATAGATAAAAATAAGGAGATTCTCCATTTGTAACCTTATTACGTTACTAACTACGTGTGTTTCTGTATACTCAAACATGAATGGTCTTGAAGACGTTATAATGAGCTTGATTATTTCTAAGGCTTTGTACCTGCCGTACACTGCCTCGAGGAAAATGAAACACTCTTTACACACGTACTCTCCTCATATATTATAATATATCTTATACGCTTTCAAAAGAACTGAATGTCAGACTTTATTTGCTAGTCAAATGAGATTATTAATTATATATTTTGTTACATCTCATTTCAGTAAAATAAAAACAGTTGATAAGGAAAAAATATGTATGTATTGTTGTTAGTTGCCAATAAATAAGATAATAAAAGATGAATGGTTTAACACGACAGTCAAAATAAAAATAACGGGTGTACACATTTTTATGGTCTTTGATTTGATGCGTTCTTCTCCATCCCGCAGAACAGAATAACACCGTTTTTCGTTAACATAGGCGAGTAACCGCAGCAGGACATCGCTACATATATATAATAATTATGGTTTATAATTGTCTCACTTCTAAGCAGAGGCTCCCTTCTCATACAACAGAAAAGGAACAAACCAATTCATCATGAGACATCAAACAAAAGCTTTAAATTAACAAAACAAAACGTGTTCATATAAATACAAATCACGGAGCAAATACATACAAATCCTATTTAAAATTTAATTATTCTAATCAAATTCCAGAATATTCTTATCCTACAATAAATAGTATAGTCGTTATGTCTGTATGTTGCGGGCGTCCGCTATTTTGTGTAGTTCACGTTTTAATGGAAAAACTTTATTTATTAAAACCCCTCATTCATACCACCGCGGGAACAATAGGTTTTCATGGTCTATAGCAGTTCTTTTTTATAAATAAACTTTTTATGTTTAGTTGTAATGGATTGTACTGCATAGTATTTGTGTCTTTTTAATTTGTTCACTCATTCGAAATGGGCCAAAGCCTATTTAAAAAGCGGTTCTAACTTTTACGTTTTCAATAAATGTAGTTTGAATGGCTTGTTAATTTCTTGTAAATGTATTTATTAAGGTATTTTTATTTTATGACATTAATTCGCGCTTTTTTAAACTCGGTGGTCAGATATTTAGTTACACTACATTATTTTATTATATTAATTTCCGGTCTTCATGCAATAAACTCAACTGCAATTTGATCATGTTTATAATTAACAATGAATCTTTTAGGATTGACATTGCGAGTTGAATACAGGCAGTACAAATACTTATCAGAGCATTATTCCGAGCATTTTGGATATAATTTTCCAAATAATCGATGTGTTTGACAACTGACAGTAAATCAGTAATTTGATAAGCTTTGGTAAAATCGAAACTTACACTTTGACTACACACTCACATATAAACAAATGAACACGTATACTTTGACAACGCACACACATACAAATATAGAATATACGAAGGCTTTCAATTTCAAAACTCTGCTGATATTTAAACGTTAATTAATTAACAAATAAATTCCTTTTGTAAAGTTTCTGTGTTCGATAAATTCGATTCGTTTTTAATAAATAACATTTTGCGCTGAAGACATTCAGGGTCCCGGCGCTCAGTCCATTTATAAAATAAAATTAATACTTTTGGCTCAGAAAAACTTACTTCAAAGAGAAGGAAAATGTCATTTAAATTTTTATTTCGTTTGTTTATAGTGTTTCATTTCGCGAGTAAGCCCTGGTATTAAGTTGGGCCGAGAGGTGTAAATCTTTGAATTTGGTGCCGACTCTACATACATAGTGAGGCTTTAGGCACGCTTAAACATGTACCTCGTTATGTCATAATATCTGTTTCAATGTTTGTAATATAAACTTGTTTAGTTAGCTGAAAATAGGGGAATAATAACATTCTAAGTGAAAATAACACAATCTATGCCTTCTAATGAAGAACATTATGCATTTATAACATTATTTAGCGTTCTGAAAAATCAACTAGAACATACAACAAAGAAATAATATTTTTTATATGGGTTTAGATTTCATTACTTCAAGCAAATTCGCCCAATATATGAACTCTTTTCTTTTTTCTTATCTAAAAGAATGATAAAAATATATTACCATTCAAAGATATTTAATACTTGCAATAGACTGTTAGATTATAAAGGAAACTGTATATTATATAAGATAAACATTTACCGCTAAGTTTATCTAGATGACGAGAAACGTAATATTATCTTTTGGCTCGGATTTTTTCGCTTGAACATAATAAATGCCGTGAAGACAAAACATTGCCTTGCTGGTAATGAAAATAAAAGTAGAGTCTATTTAGCTTGTAGAATGCCTGCCTCATATTACTTGCTTTAGGCGATTGCTGATAATGTTATGTTTTCGTAAGCCTATCTTGTAATGAATAATTTTATTTCTTGTATTTTTTTCTTAATGTTTATCTCACTTTTGTACCAATTTTCATGACCCTTGTACTATTGTATCTGTTTACAAAGATATATATAGTTTAAACATTAAAGAAAAATATTTTAATATCTATCAATAGTATAATCCGTATTACAGAAGAACATCCGTAAAAAAATTAAGGATTACTCCACAATACCTAGAATGGTCGGCACAAAATAATATTAATTTATTTTGCTATCACAAAAACGAAAGCTGTTTGGCCACTCGCCCACGCAAAGAAAATTCCAAAAACAATCACGCAAAGTGATATTTATAGAATCACGTTTGTTTTTCCCTGGAGGCGTGCTTTTGGGAATATGCAGCTCTGCAAGCTAAATGTTGGATAAACAAAACTCTATGATATAAGGAAAAGCCGGTATTATTGTAGCCGCTATTTGCGAGGTCAAATTTTAATTCCCAAACTGCCCAACTTGCTCCATCCCATGAATGGCAAACATTTCCAAGTACTGAATAAATAGGAAGGTAAATTACCCAAATAGAGATTGCCAATTGTGGACTTGTTTAACCGGATTCAGTGTTTAAGTCAATTTTGTATTTTGTATTTCAGGAAACGTATCTCCGTCCACCAAAGCGAGGGTATAATTGCACATTTCTCCCTCTAGATCTTCCCAGGAAATTCGTAAGCGTCCATATAAGTTGCATGTAATGCACCAGAGTAATATAAATAAGTCTTCACCAATAGATTAAGCGGGTTCCAACTTATACGGAATCCGTTGAGCAAAATAAACTCGTTTTATTTAATTATGTATGTCGCAACACCATGTGTTTCGGTATTCCCTCTGTCTTTGAGTAAGTCAACAGTTGACGCCGCAGCCAGGTCTCATTAGGGACCCCTCAAAGGTCAGGGGCGGGAACTGAAACCCGACACGTTTGATCGATAAACTGACCTACTTCGGATCTTGTTGTCATTGCAGTTGGGGTACGCAAATAGTGATTAAGTGTCGCAATAGTGGGAAACAATTAAGTCTGTCGGCTTTGTCATGATCCTTTTAGATTGAGGTAAAGTGAGAACAATGTGACAAGGGAAAATTTGATTAAAATAAATCGTGAAATTTTGAGTGGGCTAAGATTCTGTTAATTAATATTTATTACGGTAACACTAGATATTATTAAAAAATAACAAAGCAGGACCTATTTGTACAATTAATGCAGTTACATTTTTTTATTGACTAGTTCTTTTTTCCCCTGTTTGAAGGTTTATGCAAAAAAAACTGTTTCCTAAATCACCATCTACCCGATATAATGTACTGTAAATTCATGAATAAAATATATTAATGTATGAAGCTACAAATTGGAATGCAATGAATTGTAGTCATGAATTCCCAATGGAAATACATAGAGGCAATCGTGTCAATCATCGAATGGTCCACTATCATTACATCATCAATCATTTTGATCGTCAGTTCCCGTTGGGCAATTCCCGTTGTACTTCAATATCCGTTCTATGTGTTCCAGTTATCGGATTCGAATATATTAGTATTCAAGTTATTTGTAATACTAAATCCTGCCTAGATTATTTTAGTTTTTCAAATTTCGTCGAACTATAAATACTGCGGACTTCAAAAGTAACAAGTAAACAGATAAACAGTATTTATATATTAGGTGTACTAACTACTAAAATTAGTATTTAGGTGTATAATATATTTATTTTTATGGCACGCAGATTTTTCAATAATTCAGATTATTTTGTTTTATTTATTAGGGACTAAAAACAGTTACATAGTAAGATTAGCTTTAATTTTACATCGTTTCGTACCTATGAATACATACTTCTTCAAATGATCCTACAGCTCGTTTTTTTTACTAATGTTTTAATATAACAAAAGACCATGATTCGTGGATATGATTGCTTTAGTAGATGATAATTCGTTTTTACGGAACTTAAATATCTCAAAACCAAAATTACCGAATAACAGCGCGTAGGATTTGTTTTAACTTTGTTGTAAACGAAAATAGAAGTCCATTATACTGTTGATTTAATTAGTATCAAATACATTTCACTTCTATTTTCGTCTTTGTAAATGTTTAAGGTTATTTTAATACCTTGAGTACTTTGCTAACGGAAAGTGGCGTGATCGGATCAGACTCTTTTAATAATGGAGTGTAAAATAAATTAAATTTCTTAATAGGCGAAGAAGAATATTGAAACCAATATTCAAACCTACCTAGGTTTGAGTAAAATGTATATTTATGTGTTATTCTGGAATACTCTCAGTCAAAAAGCTGAAATAATTATGATATAATGGCTGATTATTTTTTGTTACATATTCTTAAAAAAGAAACTGATAAAAGAATGTTCGAGGAAAATTATTTGGATATTACAAAATCTTTTTTGAACATCATTGCACCTAACTTTTTATAAATCAGTTAATCCGTGTAAAATTTGTAAAAGCAATGTATCGAAGATGAAAATTGATGACAGAAGGAGGTTAAAAGCTTCATTATAATACTGAGGGAAAAGCACCAAAGGATTTTTAAGTATCTGTTCAATATTTCAAAATTATTTTACAATATCACGTATACTGAATTTTAGCATTCATGTGACGACTTTTACTGTCTTAGTTATTGTGTTACAGAAATGTGAACGGGACGAAAACAAAGATTTTTAATGAAAAATAATTTACCAGAATTTCTTTAAACTATTGTATCGCTTCGATTCGAAAAAAGTTTTTAAAGCCCACCAATGTATTCTTAAAATAGAACAAAAATATACACCAGACACCTAACTTGGAATGTTTTCTTTGTAGGAAAGTAATCAGTGCCTTGCCAAAGTTGCGGATGTTAATAGAACAACAACTTTACAATAAAGTGTAGTGAACGCGATGGGTACTCGACTAAAAATAAACTTTGTGAAGAGTTAATTTCTTCCCTGATACTGTCTCTTACGCCGTTCTTTGTTTAGTGTAGGAGACTGTGTGACTTTATTGTATGATAAAGAATTGAGTTGTTTTCTTCAAATTTTCTGGCTGCTAAATATTTTTGGAATTTTCAAGTCTATTAGTTGCAAAAGGTTGCAGTTTGGCAAGTGTAATCTTTATGCTGATTTATTTCAATCATCATTTAAGCATAATTTTTACCTCATTGTTATATTAAATAGTAATATATACTAATGTTATAATTGGGTATCACGTTAACAATTGTGGTTTTAAAATATTGTAATAAAACAAGCGTTTGTTGAATTTAAGTTGTAAAGACTTTTAAAACTGAACATTTATTACACGTAGGCCGGTAATCCTTTCTAGTGCAGTTGGGTTCAAGAGGCCCAAGAAATGCTGGCTAGATGTCGTAAAAGCCGATAAAAGTGCTAATAAACTCACCGTGAAAGCCGGACAAGATTCAACGAAATCGCAAAGACTACAATGTGGCTTACAGTGACTTTATTTCAAAAATATTGGTTCTAAACTATTGCACAAGCAGAAATAATCTGGCATAATTTAAATCAGTTATGAATTATGACGCGAGATGGCGGGACGAACTGGAGTCCTTTAATAGGGAGTGGATGACCACGGTCCCAGATAGAGACAGATGGAAGGAGGGTAGAGAGGCCTTTGCCCTGCAGTAGGAAAGAAACGGCTAGGAAAAAAAAGAAATTTAATGGTTTTGTGAATAGCGTAGAATTTGTTATGTGTAATTATCACGGTAAAGTAGTGTGTTTTCTTATACAATCGGTTGTGGTTGAACCCATGAAAACCGGATTCAGCTGATTAGTTTATTTTACTAAAAGCCCAAGGTAAAGGCTAGGCAGAAAAAGAAGGGGAATATTGCTAGGATTTTACAGGAAATATTTGAGTTTGTTACACATTGCCACATATTCTAACATAATATATAGACTCTTTCCTAACTCATACGTTACAACAACAGAATAACTGAATACACGGCACGTAATAGTTCTATTATATGCGTTACACCGCCTTCACTGTCATAAATAACTCCGGATGGGAGGCAGCTTTTGTTTCATGTAAATACAGTGTTATCTGCTTGTTCTGAAGTATACACGAGGTACCTAGAAATCTAGGTAAGATTCCAGGACTTTATCATCTATAAATAATTATAGAAGATAGACCTTTTGCTCTATTTTTAGGACGAGATTGGTTTGGTAATATTTGTAATAATCAAATTCTCATTGATACCGCACCCTTAAATGATATCAACTTTACTAATAAAACGAAACTTTATCGTGGCAAGTCGTAATTGAGACGAATTCACAAAGTTTTTGTGGCCTCTGTGGACTACGCCTTATTTACTTGTTGTAATGAAGTAATGTACCTACGTGTATAAGGAGAAGGTTCAATGTTTTTTCAACTGAGTGAGGGATGAAACGGTTTTTCCTGGCCCTATGTTAATTATACCCCAGTTTTTACATTCAGAAGCTTTTCCGTGGACCTTTATTTCACAAATAAAGTTAAAAGCGGACCTATCCAATCGTACCTTACTCTTTTGATTGGTTGAAAGTTCGTAATAGCCGCAAATTTTGTAAAGCCAAAACTTTTGTTACACGAAATAGACAATGTTGAAATAACCCTGAATAAGTTTCGACATTCCGTTCCTACAATCCAACACAATAAACCTAAGTATAAGAAATACTTACGCAAAGTGAGCCTACACAACAATCTTACGCGAGCTTATGATAAAGCAACGCGCGAAACAAAAGAAAAATAGCTTTTCATTGGATTACGAGGCTGTGGAAGGCGTGAGACGATTACACAAACGAATGTACTGAATTTCGAGAGGCAAACGGCTAACGTAATGCTTGTTTAATAAATTTAATGGATTCACGTCGAGATACAGGCGTTTACGGACGCCTTTGATAAATAGTCCATGAGTTGCGTGTTTTTCGAGGGCCACCAATCATGTTTTATAGATGAATTTGTAGGAGGATATTGAATGATGATAGATGTTAATTTGAGGTTTTATTGAAAGTGTTGTTGGTCACAAATAGATTAGCACCTCTTCATCCCTTAGAGAAAGACGGAGATACAATTATCCTAATGAGTCTGACTCCGTTGGCAATGTCAGCTAAGTACTATACCATTGAGAATAGCGTGATGAGCATGATTGTGAGAATTTTGTTGAACACCGGTTTTGTGTTTCGGATGTTGTTTTTAGAAATGTTGGGGCTCTATCATACCTATATGAGATAAAAAATAAAACAGTAAAAAAGGTAAGTTATAAAGTAGTTACTAGAACATATTATAATAATACCTGAAACCATTATGGACAACAAATTAAAAAAAACTTAGCTCTATAACAGTTTCGATACATTATGACGTATTATTTCATATATACAAGATTACTGTACGTTATTCTATCATAACAATTCGAAGCCATAATCTATACTAAATTATCATTTATCTATATTAAATAAACCCAAAAATTATTTAAGAAATAGAGAGTAAAAGTACCCTCATAATAGCAATATCGAAAACTCAAGTAACAATAAACTGCTAGTATTACGAAGAGACATTACGATCACAAAAAGGCAGAGAATTGGGTAATAAAAGATCTAAGCAAAGATAACAGAAGCACTTAACGATTTCTGTGTATTGCCTGATATTGATTATATTTTAACTTGAAAGCAAAATGGAAATTATATATTATAGTGTATATAATATATAAACTAACCTTGTTTAAGTACAAAACTAACATTACTAACAAATAAATAAATAAATAAGTACACACAACAATACCTCATGTAAGGGATTAATAACGCTAATAAATAAATAATATATAATTAAGTCTATATTGGGAACAGGGCAGGGAGATGCGTGTATTGTATTTTTGGTATAGAATGAGAGACTAGTTCTAATCTAAGGCTTGCTAAAATCCATATCTACTAATAACGATATTTTTGATAATCTATGGACAATGGTGTGAGTTATATGTTTGCCGATTTTTATCTTACTTACAGATTTATTTAGTATTTAAAATGTTACAGATAAATAAATAAAAATAGATTTTAAATTTATTTTATAAATGCGAAAGTAACTCTGTCCATCTGTTACGGTGTAATGAAATGTTGAACCAAGTTAAATGAAACTGTGAGTGAGCTTAAATCCTAAGAAATAACTAACCAAATTCTTTAATATTTAAATGGGCGGTTGAATTTGCGCTTTTAATAATTAAATCTATTAGATATCAAATGTTTATATTTTGTTGGATGCGGCTGCATTTGAAACTTGTCGTCTAAAATTTGGTGTTAAATTTCGTTAGTTGAATAAATCTGCGGTAGCCATGCAATCCAACAAGTTTTTATTCGTACGGAATAAATGATTTTCCTCTTAATATTTCGTTATTTAAAGTGCGAATACGTCCGAAATTTGAGTAAAACTTTTCAAAGTACTATATAAAATTACATGTATTTTAGTAGAATATTTAACTGGAGAATAGTTTAAGCTCATCAAAGCTTCTAGTAGTTTCCATTATCAAAGCATTGTCCAGAATAAGCCGAGCTACTCTAGTACAAAGCCTGCCTATTTAAATGGAGACAATCGCAGTAGTGTTATTTGAATTTATTTATAGTACGATACAAAAGAAACCAAGGTTTTTGGTTTTTAACATAATCTGAGATCATGATGTAAATAAACTTTATTTAACTTTTAGGGTTTAGCTTTTAAAGTTCTAAAGAATGGCATAATTTTATTTTAGTTTTGAAAGATTTAAAATACATTTTCTATAAGGCTAATAACCTTGACCTTTCTATAAATGATATGAGTTAAAACCAATATTTGTACGCCTAGATCATGATTTCAGTTGTGCTTAGAACAAAAAACATATGTAATTGTTGTTAAGGAAAAAATAATCAACGGAATCAAACACAAATGCTACAGATTTTATGTTCCATAAACCACATTTTCATTAAATATTAAACTTCCCAAAGTGATTTAATAGCAAAATATCAAACGGCTAAACACCAAACTTTTCCATTTATCACTCGCTAACCAATCTGTCACCGCTGTAGCGAATTATGTTGTACAAACTCGAATTAGTTCCAAAATAATCTGCGAAAATGACCAAATTATATTCGCTTTTAGTGCCTATTCACTAGTTCGTTTTCATTGAAGAGTTCTCAGAAATAGTTCATAGCCTGAATAATAATAATTCTATGGAACCGTTTTGAGAGATTACAGTTACACATTACAGTTTTTAACACACAATTATAAATGTGCTGCAAAACATTTTTGCCCATTTTGTTAAATTATTACTATGCTGCAAACAATTTTTTTTTGTCAGGTTGTCATAGTCGCAATTGGATACATACTAGGATTATTTTATTTAAAATGTGATAATTATGATTATTCATCATGCTGCCAATGCATGCATGTGTATTTAGCTTCCAATTTCTTTTTATAAGTATCTTTGTATTGCTCAACACTATGTATAATAATAATCCAGCCTATAAACGTCCCACTGCTGGGCACAGGCCTCTTGCCATGTAGAGAAGCTATGGCATTGATCACCACGCTTGCACACTGTGGATTGGCGATTTCAAATCCCAAATTTTTTAATCCAGGTTTCCTCACGATGTTTTCCTTCACCGTTTGTCAGAAGTGTCTTAGAATAATTAAGAAAGTACATATAACTTTGAAAAGTTACATTGGTACTTGCCCGGTTTCGAACCTGCCACCTTGTGCATACAAATCCGTTCATTGAACCGCTGGGCCACCATGACTTTACACTTTACCCAACCCTATAGCCTCATTTAATTCCTGTTTTGTCTCAAACCTAAGGCTTTTAGCTGCAGTACGTTAGCAGCTCGTTAGCATAATAACAGAATTGTTTGTTGTTCTATTTATATTTACTATTAAAGAACAAAACAAACAAACAGTTCCTGTTTGTTGAAATGTTTAAGTAGCGTTTTGTGTAAATATAATATCTATTTTTAATACCTGCTCATTTTTATGTTCAAGACTTTATGTACTGAAAAGACACACAGTTGAAAAATTGCACTCCTCTGTGTCTAAAAAACTCTTGTTAAAAAACAACTTTCGATGGTTTGTGCAAAGACCACCATTAAATAAGATGAAACTATAATTCTTACTGGATGTACTATGGTGTGATTTTTTTTTATAAGTATCCATCTGCATTTGAATATCTATCTAACTACGTACGCATATAGTAAGAAAACAATAAGACCGCTTCAATATCAGGATGTAAATCCTATACCCGCACAAACATTGGGAAAATGTTCACAACACGTAAACACGTTGATGAATGTGTACGAAAAACTCATTAACACTCACCTGGGATCGACCTCCCTACAGAATACGATAAAACAACCTACTTTTTGTGAATAAAGTATAAATAAATAAAAACTACTACAAAATGAAATACAAAAATATTGCTCTCCCAAATTGGCTTTGAAATATTTATTTGAAATGTTATGTTGTAATACCGAATATTCTTTTGATTCAGTAACATAAATTAAACATTTTCATTTTTTTATGGAGCAAATGTAATAAATTTAAGCGATGTAAATTATACTTATAAATGACGTAGATATAAGATTCCGCTGATCTGAATTTAGTACTAATCATGTTATCACGTGTCGTTGGGTCCCTGCACCGATGCACGATGTTACTAATTAAAACGCTCGGAGCTTTAAACGTCGTAGCTATTAATAGGTAGACTATTTATGCTACGCGTGTAGCACTTGCTACGACGGATAACGAGTCGTAGCTCTTTTCTAACACATTTTTTTGCTAGAAGAATAACTCAACCTTCTGATGACCATATTTTTAACAAATTAGCAATTATTCCTAAATTAAAAGTTGATTCAATCTAGTAAAAAAGATAATTAAATCACAAACAGATTAATGAAAACTCATTGAAATGAACTTAACCATTTCATATTTCAACCCCACTGTTCAGTACAAACAAAAGCAAAATATAATTATGATGATAATATTTTGCTACTAAAATAACAGCAAGAATTGAATGCTCAAACTACTCCTGCGATTAACTATTACTCAGGACGCTAACGATACTTCGTCGGGGCCATGAAATAAGCGACTACGGTAATTAAAATCTACTATAATCCGCTTGAGAAGTTACTTTCAGTTGTACTAAGATATTAATGATAGCGCATTTTAATTTAATCTAGATTTAAGTGCCGTTGCTTTACTTCGTTGGAAATAAATTAAAAATACAGGATGTTGTTTATTTAGTTAGCCTACATCAGAGAAGGAGGTTATCAATGCAATAAATAATTTAAGCTTGAACAAAAACTTTAATGTATATAGTAAAGTTTGTGGTACATATAATGAGGTATGAAATTGATTTATTAAACCCCGGCGAAAAAGAGGGGTGTTATTGAAGTGTCTGTCTTTGTATTTGTGTTTGTCGGTGACATCGTAGCTTTGAAACAAGATGTGCATATCGACATGAAGAATTTTTTTGTTCGCTGACTTGATTTATATGGTTCTTAGCTATAATTGAAAAGGATAAATACAGCAGTTTCAAACTGACCAGGACTTTTCTGAAAAGACTCTACCTAGGTTAATTATTGTACCTTACATACTTCCCCTTGTATATTCATATACGTGCAGTAATATATTTCTTACCGTTATAAAGTCGACCGATGCGCATGTGATATAAGGTTTTTTTGTAAGATGACCTGGTCTTAATGGAACTACAAGTATAATTGAAAAGGATATATTCAGCATTTTACTATCATGATCATCAGTACTTTTCTAAAAAAAATTATTTTTATTTATAGTTGTTATTTTGTTTAAATTGGCTTGTTACACGTAAAATTTGTACCCCTAATTGATAATATTATAATGTAACGTTGTTAGTTTAACCATGCATGAGTAAGGCAGCGGTTCGCGAGATAATATAATAAGGCTGCTTTAATTAGTTTACACTCACGACCAATAAGTTTATGAAACATCATGTAAATTTCAATAATCCATTTTATATAATAATATATTATAGTTATAATTAGAATATAACAAATATTGTGTTAGCTTATAGTAAATATATTTGTTTAAGCTATACGGATGTGGATTTGTAGCTGCAAATAAAATACAAAATTATTAGTTTGTTGTATATGCTCGTTTATTAATTTTTGGGAACTCATAAATTATTGAAAAAAACTAATATTATGTGATATAACTAATTGTACAAAAAAAAATCAAAAGTTCTCTAATTTTAAAAATTTAATGTGCCTCTACTTCAGGTACTAAATTCTCGGTTCCCTTTTTAAGTAATTTTTTTTATGAAAAACTATTTTATTTATTACTCAAATACATAATAGTATTCCTTGACAAGCCATCTAAAAACCTACATCTTTGAAGCCGATAAAACCAAAGTTAATTATTACGACAGAACCTTTCATAAACTCGTTAGAACATTTTAACATTATTGAAAAGTTATCATAAAGTTCATCCTACCAAATATTCAGAAACACGAAAATAAATCTTATTGCTTCAATATAAGAGCGAATGTCAAAGTGTTGTGACTTATGCCTTGTACTGTACTTAAATAATCCTTTGATGTCAGCCATTTTAGACATCTAGTAACGATAACTTTGGAGAACTAAAAATTTCCTAAAAATATAATCATAAATGTAAAAGTTTGAAAAGACTGATAGATGGACGAATGGATTTTTGTTACTCCTGAAACTCTTTCGACGACCTCCATGGTCGAGTGGCGTACGCAACGGTTTCAAAGTGTCGCTAGCTCTGAGGTCCTAGGTTCGATCCCCGATGTAGAAACCAACTTTTCTACATTGCCTTCGGTCTGGGTGTATGTGGTACCTTCGTTGTTTCTGAATTCCATAACACAATGCTTGAGCTACTAACTTTGGGTTCAGAACAATGTATGTGATGATGTCCGCATTTATTTATTTTTCATAAAACTAGATTTTCAAACTGAGACTGAAAACTGCGAGAAACCATCTAGTTACTGAATAAAATTATTAATATTTCAACGAGGATTATACTTATCTTCATTATAAATGTTTGATGGCCTTAATTGAACAGTAAATTGTAATATTGAACGCAATCTTATACCGATTAATTTTTAATTATTGTATTAACGTTATATTTAATTTGAACACATTAATATCCAATCAAACCATATTTGGTTAATTGGATATTAATAAATTAATATTACTGAGTTATTCACACGTGAAATCCGTTTATGTGTTATGCGCTTGTTAAATTAACGACAATGTTTATGAAATTATTAATTTCAGCCTTAAACTGTTTTTTTAAATGCCTGATATTGCTAAAAGGCAACAGATATTAAAAATTACATAGAAGATAAATTTCAATAAGATTGGCTTTTAAGCGCTTCAATATCTGTCCGTTTATTTCGGAGATACAATGCCACAAACAAAGATATAAAATGATATCATCTCTCTTTAATCGTTACACATGTACGCTAGTTAAAACGTGTAAAATAGCGTCCTTGGTTTTTAGTAATTTAGACCGTAAAGTAGACATAGCCGCGCCTACAACCTAGTACTTACTAATTAGTACTAGTTTACTACTAGCAGTTAAACCCTTTGTTATCATGGTAAACAGTCGAGCCGTAAAAGTAGGTACCATAGTTAGTATGTCTTCTTTCTAGCCAAGTGACACTGCTGCTATCGTTAACGTTGACAAATTGTAGCAAAAAAACCGCTCTCATTTCAGCGCGATTAGAAGTGTAAATCTTAGAGATTTTATTTATACAATGACGAACAGATTAATATGACATACATGTATTACCATGTATAAAAATTGTGTAATATTTATTATAAGTTCAAATATTGCAGGACTCAAACGTGTGAAACACATTGAGATGAGACTGAATATGTAGACGGTTCAATGTAATGATATATTTGTAAATTTGTCTATTAAAAAAATCCTTAATAATAAATTTGAAATTTCATTAGCATTTAGAGCGTTTTTTCTGAACTAGAATATTTATGTTACTAGAACAATCATTATGTAACTTGGCTAACCCCCTGGCAGTAGTTAGAAAATACGCCTATTTCGAAGCTTGAATCAATAACTTTGCCATACTTAATTAACAAGACCGGTCCCATAACATGCCACTCCCATCCGTGTAATAGTTAAAGGAACATCAATTTGTGGCTAATCTATACTAACTGCCTTCAGATCAATAAGTAATTAAGGTAGGTATTTGTAAAGGTAACTATCTCTGGCTTGTGAACATAGCAGTGATTAAGATCTGTTACATGATTTAGGGTCTATATTGCCTAATCGAAGGTACTGATTGTCTTTTCTTTATATTTTATTTTTGCGTCTTAGGAATTTCGACCAAAAAGTACACACAATTATTTAACCAATTAAGCTGTTCAGCAAATTTTCGTCTTTATTACATACCTATTTATAATGAAGAAACTTTAATTTTTATTTGGTTTAAGAAATAGTTGATTTAAAGATTACTTAATACATTAAATAGCAGACTTATTTAGTTAACGAAATGTATATGAATCAAAACCAATTTACGTTAACCCATTAATAAAACTTACATATTTATGAATAGCATCAAAGTTCAACCCACAAGCATTCAAATCAAAAGCCATTTAAATTGTAAACACAAACAAAAACTTCCAACAATGTACACTTTTATTTTCATCCAATGAGTTTTCATAAACCCATTCAACTTCGTATGAATCCGATCAATTAATGTATCGAAGCCACTCTAAAATGTAACGAATAATCGTTTAACCATGTATCGAGAATGCTAATCGATTCAGATTGCGAGTCGGTGACAATTTATAACGGTCATTAAGAGAGGACAGACAGGTTGGTAGAAAAATGGATTGTATTGCTTTAGATATCTTAAGTAAGCCGCGATGATGAAGTGTCTATTGATCGCCTCTACTCAGCACTCGGTAACTCACAGCGAGACCAAATGGCATGTAAAGAGCCCATATATCTTGTGTCCTATTGATATACTAGGATCACTAGTGCATTACCCTGTATGCTTTAGGGTTTGAGCATTAGTCGCCTTCAAACGTCTCCTATTACCGTCAGTTTTTTAACACACAAAAAATATTTTGATGTCGACTTCTTTGTAAGCCCCTTTTTTTAGACCAGTGTTCTAAAGGCAGCTTACCAAATGACAAATGAACGCAAAAAGCTCCATGTAAACACTACATGAATAAACCACCATATATTGAGAACAAAACACATAGTTAAGATATTATCGTTTGTCATAACTAGGGTAGTAGATATAGGTAGATACGGAAACTGGCTTACCACAGACAGCGCATTCAGGCTTGTGTCCAGTCTAACGCGATAAGGACTAACAAACGGATAATTTGCTATCGCTTAGACCGGCTGTATAATGGGCTATTCGCTTGAAACTGAGATACTGCGGACTCATATCAATCAATAACACAATGGTACATAATGTTGCATGAGGCGATAATTAATAGGTTTGTGGTCATGATTTAGTGTGCCATTACTCGTTATACACCTTTGTGACAGTGGCATTATGTTGTAGTCATAATGATATAATTACATTAATAGATATTGATGCCACTATTGTCAAAAAGGCTCTGGTGGTTTCAAACCCCAATTGTTTAAGCAGAACAATGTGTAATATTGCTAATTATTCTATCAGCCACACGATTCATACATGGACCAAAAAGCCATGTTAGACTCTTGCATAACATTTATTTATAGGTAATAAAGGCAGGTAGACATTAGACTTTGAAATTGCACATTTTCATTAAATAGCTCAACATGTTGCATGACTTGTGAGTAAAAGTTCGACATCATTGTCACAAACTGTTAGTTTCCTGCCCTTTTTCATGTCATGGATTTAAGTGTGTTCTCACCCTTAATCACAGTACAGTTTTTATGCGAGTATTGTTCAGTAACTGGGTTACCTGTCCACTGCCAAGGAAATGGGGACGTCGCACAAACAAGGTGGTAAGCGTACCTCGAAGCTATCTCGCGACACAATCAAACACTCGTTATGTACCTTACAATTATTGATTTCATTGACACGTGTAATGTCTTAACTGTTTGTAGAATGATGGGAAAATAATGGACTTAATTATTATTTAATTACATAAAATAATAAGCAGTACCGTTGTACCTGACCATGCATTGTTTTTTCCACGTTATATTATGTGTGCTGTTATATAAACAAATATCTAAAATAAGTTACTTGTTTTTATTTACAATCTATCTGAAGATGGTGAGCTAAGAATATTAATTCAAGTAGTTAGAATATTAATATTAATATAATTAATAAAATACTTGGCTGAGTTTTCAGAGAGAGAGATTTCAGTAAACATAATTATCGTATTTTTAGGCTTGCTACGACAAAATAAACTTAAATAAACCTGTTCGCCTATACAACAAGACTGTTTTTATTTTATTAATTTTAATTTAAAAACTAAGTTACTAAATTAAAAATAGCATATCAAAACAGTGACATCTAAAACTGAAGTAACGAAGCTAAACAAACAAACCGTCAAGTAATTCCGAAGTAAACTTGTCTGTCTATATAAAACCAAGGACACATTTTCTAAATATAATGATGCAGATAACAACACGTGATAAACTGACAAGGCTGTTTGCGTGCCCCTTTTAGTCCCCTATGGGTTGAAATGGGTCGAAATATCTTTAAAAGTAAGCACGTTTAAGGACATGCAAGCCCGTACTTACTTTGATAAACGTTTTGGTTATATTAAAGGAAGATTGCAGATCCGCTCCTTTTCGTTTCAATTTACTCAAAGAAAAAATACATCAATCATTCAAAGTCTTTCGACAGGTAAATAATTTTAGCAATGTCGGTTAACGGTTTCAATTACAGAAAAAGTTAAGTCAAAGTTCGCGTGTCAGTTTGTGCGTCGTTATTGATATCCAGTTTTTGTGTTTCCATTCGACACGTATAGTTACCTATGTAGGATGAAACTGTAATACCTTTTTAATGTTCCTTATTCAAAAGTAATGTAGTAAACATGTGAATAACGTAAAAAGTTTTCATGTCAAGCGCGACCAAAGAGTGCTCAAACAATTTTTCATAAGTTATTAGGTAATTTAAAAGCCTTTTGCCGGGCCTTTGCGGTGACACTGGGACGCAAGGTCAACATCGCGATACAAGTGGCAAAGGCACACCCTTCTCTGGTTTACACGTAAGCTAAAATGATGCATAAAATAATTATGTTTGGCGAAAAATAGGTCAGACAGAAACATGAGTGTTCTCGTCATAAAATTTTAAGTGATGTTGTTATGATGGCTTGAGGTGTATTCATCGGCAGTAGGGGTAATAATAGCTTATTTACAGTGCAGAGTGATGATGCAATAACAAATGAAATAATACCTTGTGGTAGTAAAGTCGGTAAATGTCAAGTCATTAGATTTACCTCTGTATTTAGTCTGGTCCGAAAACGTAAATTTTGTTTATACAAACCCACACTTTTTGGATAGCACTAACAATCAGACAAACTCAATAAAACAAAACTAAAAGGTTTCTCTCTAGAGACTAACTTTGTAAAGGCTTTTTCTCTTTATCTCGGTAACTAATCGATGGCTTAATGTCACAAATAAACGGTACAACTCTAAGCCCCGCAAACATACAAAAAACAAGTATCTGCGAAAGTACTGCGAATGGTAATTCGGTGCTATCTTATTTATGTAATTGCTGTTGTATTGCAAACATTTGACCGCCGTTACGGACCGTCATTTGTAACATGGATGCCGGCCGACTAACTAAGTTTCCGCATCAAATGCGGCCTATCCTACACACGAGCCAGAGTTGCGGAAACCAAGCCGCAGCAGGCGTTTGGTTACGCGGCCATAAAAACAGCTCGCAAAAAAAGAAAAACAACCCCTCACTCTGATTTTATTGGTATAAATATGGACATTGGAAACCGAGTAATAAAGTGTGTAAAGCCACGAAAATAGCACTCAGGGACGATAAATTGTCGTGTTGGACACAAACTACCGAAGTAACTTGGATGCTATTTTGCTTACGTCTGCAAATATGGGTATCGTGTAGTGTAATGGTTGGAGATATATATCACACGGCGAGGAAGATTTAGTTTGTTACATTTGTCGCATTTGCTTCTGGTTCTAATGGTCGAGCGAGCCTTTGTTGGACCTTCTTACACCATGTTAATTTAGCCACTACTTGATTATATCAAGCTTAACAAATCACTATAGATAATGCATTCGATTAGATATACAAGAAAAAATTACGATGCCTCTAGCCGTGGTAAAAATCGAGACACATGATGTACTTCACTTAGATATAAATAGAAACTAGGCATCAAAACACGAGGAACAATAGCCCCGAAAACAAAGACGTAACAGTCAAACATCTTTGCAAACATCAAAGAGTCAAACGGGTTCCAACCAAACCGCCGGCTTAAAGGCCGAAAATTAATAGGATGTAGAACATCTATACTTCTATAGCTTATGATTTAATACCAAGGAAAGCCACAAAATACCAAAATGGTTCCCAAATACCGTTTTAATTGCTAACTCAGAATTTAATAGTCTGAGTCAGATTAGATTGTTGACGTACCTAAATGCTTAGATGAGAAACCTCATTGCTGGGAATTGTAATAATTGTGTCTGTATGTTGTTTAAGGAAATGGGGTAGTCTTATACTGTTGTATACTAAATTATATTAAAATTAAATTATTTACCAGATAAACTACATAATTTGCAGGCTACATTTTACCTTTACATTTTATTTTTTAACAAACAAGCACTTAGTTTTTCATTTTTCTAGATAAAAAGCTTTCATATTTTATTTTATAATCAAGCCATTCGACTTTTAAGTCTCAACGAATAAAAACTATTCCCAGCGTTAATAAATTTAATATTTTATTTTTACAAAATTATGCGAGTTTTTGCTGAAAGTTCAGTACTTTCCACGTTATAAAATACAGAATCCGTGAGCTGATTAAAACGCAGGTGTCACATTAATGTAAAGTCCACTTGGCACAATTTTTTCGCATCTTTGAATACATTTATTACCCCTGTATGAATAATAAATCCGACATTACCATCCACGTCAGTCTGGATAACCTAATTCTTAATTTAAAATATTGTAACCTTTTTAAACTTGCCGCTTTAGATCTTCTGTTTGGCCTGATTTGCAAAATGTTGATGAATAATTTCAGCTAAATGAGATGATGCGAACTCGAATTTAACTCCTATTTCCATGCAAAATGAACATTAATGAAGAGAAAATGAGCCAAAAACTTGTAATAAACAGAAAACTTAGTTGACCAAATGTCATGTTGTTTGACACCCGGCCATTTTGCTTTGTTGCAGACAAAAAGATCTCAAAAGTTTTGCGTCCTTTAGTTTTTCAACTTCCTGTTTCTTGAGGACGCGACTTTCTGCTAAGAAAGGAAACACTTCTTTACTTAAATAACTTAAGTAACTTTTAAGTTAAGAAAACTGCTCTGAATTTTAATATTTTTTTTAAGTTTCCGTTTTTGGTGCCGTTACACATTTCGTTGGAAAAGATTTTTCTTTCGAAGTTTAAGTGTTATTTTGAGGTGATAAGTTTTATTATGATTCAAATAGTATTTCAGTAGTATTTCAGTAAACATGGTGGATATTTGATGGCTTGGTATTGTAGCGCAGTGACAGGGAAAAAGTATAAACCAGGTTGCTTCTGTGTCTTCATTATTAAAAGTAAGTAACAAATCTGTGCCAACAAACAAAACCAGTTTATTCAAATAAAAAAAGGATATTTTTCTGAGAGCAAATGTAAATTTAATATCTTTTGAGACAGAGAAAAACAAAGTATAATAGAGTTAAACAAAGTTCTGTAAACTTGTAATTGCAAAAAAAACTCAAAATTAGGTTTACAGAAGCTATATTAGTTGAGGGTCATTGTAGGTTGACATTAAATAATTTTGTGATAGATTTCGTTTGGTGAGTTTTATAACTGGACTTCTGTACTTAGTATTAGATTTTAAACAGGAAGAATAGGTAAGCTAGCTAAGGTAGCTAGGTATAAATCCGATGCTTGTGTTATTAAAATAGGGAGAGAAATACTATGAAATCAAATATGTCAGTAGTAGGTACTATTGGGTAGTAAATATTGGTTATATGTCCTACCCACTGACACATTTCAACGAAATAAATAATATTTTTAAGCACAAATGTATATTACCATAGCGTTGGTAATCAAATTTCTTTCAAGTGAGAATAACAACATTGATATGAATTATTTGAACAAAGAAATGACAATTGAGTGTCCAGGTAACAAGAATACTTGGTTCCTTAGTTTGTAACTTGCGCTAAAAAAGTTTTGTGTTAACGTTATTGTACTAGCTGTGAGAACTTGATAAATAGATCACAATACCTATTGTTGGAAGATACTTCCCTTGTCAGAAACTTGTGTAGTGAGACAAATACTTTTCTTTCCCTTGTAAGGCTGTTCGTAGAGTCGTTTATATGAAAGATTTCAGGGTACGGTCCGAGAATATGTTGCTGTTACATCAACCTTGTTAAGGACTTCAAATTCTTTATACAGAAACAGTAAAGTGAATTTAAAAAATATACGGACTTGTTATATTTCGTCCAAATTTTGAGGTTGAGGTTGTTTTAAAGTTTAATAAAAAGTAAGAGCAGGAAAAAAGCGAATTATAACTGCTAATTAATGAAGTGTTAATTCAATAGCAGTTATAATTGTTATTTACCATCTACTTGATAAAAATACATTTTATTATTCGTTGGTCTGACTGACAAGACATTGCATCACTGCATCGATTACAGAATGTCGCCTATCGACACCAATTAAAATCGATGCAGAAACAAGCTGTCCAATCCAGAAAGCATACAAATAGGTCACCATCCAGTTTTCTTTTTTACGTCCCAACCAGAACTAAAGGTGTAGGATTAATTGGATTTAAAATTGGACTGACTTCAGTTGCGCTATGATATATAAGATAGATTTTATACGAAATAAAGTAACAAGTATTTGGGTATCGATATTCGTATCAAGGACATTCAACACGTGTTATCCATAAATCGATAGCATTTAAAATTGGACTGACTTCAGTTGCGCTACGATATTTAAGATAGATACTATTTGAAATAAAGTAACAAGGATTTGTGTATCGATATTGATATCAAGGACATTCAACACGTGTTGTCCATTAATGGAGGAAAAAACAGACTCATGTACTACTATCAAAGATGTCGAAACGCGAACTTTTCCTCGTTGTTTTAGTAAAAGAGCCTTTATTTTCAGCGTGTACTACCGCAACATGAGTGTCTTGTTATTTTTGCATGTGAGCAGAATACAGGTGTAGAATATACAGTGAGTGAAGAGGTTTGAGACCGCACTAACAAGCACTAGTGGTGAATTCTAAAACATTAATTGCACACTAAAATGTGAGCAGTATTTTTTGCTTGCAACATAAAGTACCGCGGTTTTATGTCATGGTATTCTCATGGTTGTTATGATTGTAACTATAGTTTTTCGTTGTTTCAGTTTTGTTGTACAGATAGTTATTAAATATTTTCTTACATTTTAATCTGCAGGCTGTACCTTTTACATTATCACTCGATTATTCCATATATTCATTGCTTTATGTCTCATGATAGACTTTCCTTTGTTTTCCGAATAACTTTTGTCTGAGCTTAATTGCATTCGTTCTATCATTACAATCGTTTTATATCGGCAGTATTGAATATTGCCATACATACACCACCTGTTGTTGCCACGTTTGAGAACGTATTTTTATATTTGAATTGTAGCTACACGACATATTTCATTCAAATTCTTAAAACTATATTATTTCGTTGCTTATACAGGTTTAAATAGCTTAAACTGATGGTTAAGTTAGATGATCTAATATAGATTATATTATTTAAGTTATATTTAAGTAAATGTGAAATAGTAGGACTATAATCCTTTACGAATACCTAAAATTAGCACCTACGTGTTTACTTAACCTGTGGAGTGTAAATAAGGCGTGTAAAAACAAGGTCGACACGATAACGCCGGAACCGCCCCGCACTAATATTTGTGTACATAACCTACAACCTTCTAGGCTAGTGACACGGAAACAAAGAATACGCAAAATGATTCTATATTTACACTCCTTTATTTAACCCAAGTAATAAAAGTAGGTAAACTGTGTATTAAAGTACAGCCCTTTTTAATAATGATAAAGTTAGGATCGGTTTATTAATATTCTAAGTTAGTCCAAGTATCTTTTTTTCTGATATTTTAGGTAGCGACAGGTACTTGGTACGTCTTCAATATTCAAGGATTTAATTTACATCAGTTGTATAGATATAGGATTTGTAGATACACCTATGTTATATAGTTAGGTTTTGTGTGTACAATTATGCAGGTTTTAACCCATTAGAGGCGAGGATTTCTCATTAATTCCATCTTCGTGAAATGAATTCTTCACCATTTTCCTGTCCCGTCTTCTTCTTAGCGTATCGAAAAATGTTTTTTTTTTCATCGTCGCTGTCCCTTGAGTCATATATGAACATTTTCATTGTTTACCTATTGTGCATACGGGCGGAACCGTTAAGTTGTTAAATTATATTAAATGAATGACCTGAAAAGTATATAACATTCAACAATCTCAAAGAATATAAATTGAGCTCTAAAGAACATTACCATTGACATAGTTCGCGTAACGACTTTCGGCGAAAGAGGTAGTTATTTAAATTAAGTTTCGATTCAATATACTTTGCAGATTATATACATTTGTTGAGTTTAAGATTTAAATTCAAACTCCTATGAAACGCGATTATGCTTCGTCTTGAGATTACTTGTTCAGGGAATAATGCTTTTATGAATTTAATGCGATAAATCTCATCTTATAAGACTCGTAAACTGACAGAAATCTTAAAGCGAAATATTTACATGATACATGAAATAGAAATGCTTTTGTAGTCAAGAATCATAATTATTTTAGGTAACAAACTTTAAAATTAGTTTTTTCTACGAAGCCTGTCTTCTAGCAACATTAATGCACTTTTTGTTACTAAATTTTGAGTAATGCATATCGCAAACATTAATTTCTTCGATAATTTCTTCGATCAGCGTTGACACGATGTTTTGCCATAAAATTTGTTGTAGGATTTTACTGGCAAACTAATTTATATGTTATACGGAACACCAACAGGTTTTGTCTATTGGTCTATTTATTTATTATGTTGTTACTAAACTTTTGTAAATTTTCTCATTATGTTTCGTATAGTTAAATTAATTTGCTTATTTATACAAAAACAATCACTTATTTTACACTTTATCCTCTTCGCATTCTGTGTACCTCAGCTTTTACATAGAACCGTCAGCTGAGAGCTAAAATTGACGGGTAACTGCTTACAGGTTAAATGTTGTTTCAATATTGATAGATAATTAAGATTCTCGCAAGTGACAGCTTGTTTGAATTAAACTCTGCTATTACACCCTTTTCGTTCATGTATAGCAGTTTCTAGTGTGATATAATTATTGTTATAAATATGCATTTCATACACGTTGTCATTTATATTTATTCTGATAATAATGTAGAAAAATGTGAGAGTGAAATTAATAGTGCTTAAAATATGTTAGGGCACTATTTTGGCCATAGGTACTTATTGTATTTTTCATGATTACATTTGCATTTTTATTTAAACTATATTTGACAAATTAAATAATTCTGTAAAATTTCCTTACCGCTATTCAAGGTCAATGCAATTACTAATTAGGTTTTTAAATAGTTCCTTATGTTCATCATTAATAAGTATCACGTACAGCATAATGTACTATGCAGAACTCTTGCCCAAAAGTATTTTTTTAAAACTGTGTATAATATTTCTACGAGCAGCTCTCGCATTTAAACTTGAACAAGAACAAACACATCTTGCATAACAGTAAAGTTATTGTAAAATTTAATAACTGAAACTGGGAAGAATGGCCAGCTATCCTTTACCTATAGAAAATGTACCCGGAGTAAGTTTTGCCTACCGGGTGGCAATAAGTTGAAACAAAGTGAACTGAATTTCAACCCCTTCTTATACTCTGTTGAATAAAAGTGCATTTACTAAAACCGATTACATAATAGATTCTATATTTTACCGAATAAAATACTAAATATCGATAAAAGATTTGGAGTAGACGTAAGAGTAGGTGATTAAAGATTAGTATCGTAACATTATATTTTTACAAACTTACAGCACCTATTTTACAGCACAAACGATTGAAAAGCGTAAGTACAAAGCGATTCCAGATGTCAAACTGAATTAATAAAAAAAAAGTTTGTATAAACGAGTTTCTAAAAAAAATACATAAAAATAAACGAAAGTTACTAACTATTATGAGTGGCATTGCGAAGACGAACTCTAGGGCATTAAATTTCTTATTAAAATTACAACACTCACCTATAATATTACTTGAACATCTTGTTTTTGTGTCATTCCGAATTTTTGATTCTTTTTTGTTCTAGAAACACGGATTAAAACAAATGAAATCTCAAACAAAGAAGCAGTCGTTGAAAGCTATGACGCCAGGGGAATATATTTGGTGACGTTGAATATGATAAAAGGTGCTTACTCATCCTCGCACCCCCTTTGTAAAGGACGAGCGTAGTATCCTCAAGTGGCATAAATGTGAGAGAAGTCAATATCCCTCGAAACAATACTGCTGAGAACGAAATATACACAATATGTTTTATTTCGTATTGTGTAAAAACATTCGTTTTCAGTGCTCTGCTAGCTTTTATCTTATTAGGAAAAAACATTGCTTGAATTACAAGTAGGCTTCACGAAATATTTCTAAGAGGTTTAAATAGTTGGTTTTTGTTCAATCATTGACAAAATGACGATATCTTAATTAAATAAATACCTAAATTCATATAGGTTCAAAATTAGTTTAATGTCTTGATAATTTTTTATTTCTTAAAATCAACAGCTGACCCAAAAATAACACTATAATATCAGTAAACGAAAAGGCAATAGGCAAATAATTATCATAAAAATAAATAGGCACTTAAGTCAACAACAAGCAAATATTTGTAAGATAAGATAAAGGGACTCCCGACATTAATTTCAATTGGCAATACTATCGCGCCGAAATACGTTCTGGTTATTTGCCAAACACGATCGGACTTGCCAAATGCAGTATCAATTTTATCATTACGTGGAAAAGGCTTGATAACTTGTGTTCCGTTTTTATTATCGTTTTTTATTTGTGTTATCAGATTTGTAGGATCGCTAAGAAATTTGTCATTTTACTTCATGTATTATTTGTTTCTTTTCTTCACCTACATAATTTACTAGAAAAGCCCTATAGTTTCAAAACTGAAAAGCAGCCCGGTATTTTCTTTACGTTAGCAAAACCTTCAACAATTTTATAGAACGTTAATATTCTTCTTTAGCATTTCATTAAATAAAAAACTACTGAATTTATAAACTAGACGAACTTAATTAATATTTTATGAAAATTTCCGCCTTGGGTAATATATGCGTCAAATTAATAACGCTTTTTTATTAAAACGTACGTATGTATTGCCGGGAAAAGAGTTCGGTTCACGTACCTCGTAAATAATAGGACAAAGCCCCTCGTAATGAGAACAAGTGTGCTGAATGCTAAAATAGATTCTTTTGTTCGAAACGACTCCCTCGCGAAGAGTTTGATTGTCGTACACACTATAACTCTTATCTTCGAGCTAATTGAATACCTAAACGACTATTTATCTTGTCTAGTTAATATAGACTTCAAAATAGCTAAAATGTATGAAACCAAGTTTGCGAGGCACAAGAAAAGCTACACAGACAACGGAGTTTATGATCGCGCTGGCCTGAACCAAAGTTAAAGTTTGATTTAACAAAGCGGGTGACACAATGAAAAGTTTTCAGGCTAACCCAATTGTTATTGAGAACTAAAGTGGCTTTAAATATAAAACTGTTTTATGAAATACTATTTTGTTGAAAAATGGAAGGCTTGGCAGACTTGTTTCATCAATATTTATTTATTTATCCATTACATTAAATTAAAATATGTATAGTAACTTATATTTTTTAAGGGACAAGTAACAAACAATATTTATAAAAGTTATAGAATTTTTTATCAAAATAAAAAAATATATCAATTTACGAAACGATGTCATTTGAGTTATGACTAATAAAAAATGAAATAATAATTTATTATTTGCTGTATCTTTAATTCGAAGACTGCTTATCGACTGGGGGTTTCCTGTTATCAAATCGATTTTATTTGTTGAAAATTTTATATTGTACCGTCAATCGATTTATACGAAAGATAACAAAACATTATCAATAAAAATAAGTGTTAAAAACCTAAAGGTTTTTATGCAGTCTGTTACAAGATAAGGAAATAAATTGAATAATTGTTTTAATTATAGTAGGTAATATACCTACTGTGCATTATTTAGATCGTCCTCTGGCATACAATTTTTCTATCAATAGTATCGCCTGTTTTGGTTTACTAATACTGCACTTTGAAACCATTCACATGTGTTTTTTTTTTTCGTTGGAATAATCTTCCCCCGTTACTACAGAATTGTAGGGTATAAAATATTCAAAAATAAGACATTTAAAACCTAAATGAAGATTATGTCTTTGTTATGAATGTCAAGCAGCTCAGGGTTTTGTTTAATTTCGCAAATTAATTTTGTTGCAATTAAGTCGCCTTAATAAGGCCAGTTAGTGTAAGGTTTCCTTTAATGGTCGAAATGAAACTGTATCTCTACACTTAAATACCGTTTCATTACACACGTTAAATCTCTTGTTTTTACCCTGCGAACCAAGTGAACAAGCATGATGACTTTAAATTTATAATGTATTTGTTTTGTGAGACAAGACACATTTTAAAACACACGTAGACGTTTTACATAAAATAATCCAAAATAAAAATCAACTTCAATAATTAATTATTTAACTTAGGCTACATAGTAGTACTTATCAAAAGTCAAAATATTACAAAAAGGAAAGCACCCTAGGTGTCGGTTCATATCCGGAACACAGCACACATCATACATCCAACTTCTCAAACCTGACGCATCAACGCGTCATCAGGTCAGTATGAAAGGCCGAATGCGGCATCATGGTCAGACATGAACCGACACCAAATCGCCCACCTTCCAACGCTTCTTAATTGCTCAGGCTGAGAGGAAGAAACAGCTCAACAATCTCCCCAATACAATAAAAATAATAACTAATATCTGTAAGGGATCGCGCAAAGTGAACAAGTTGATAAGGTAAGGATTGATTAGGATACAAATATACATAATAGGTACACAATAAGCATATCCACATTACAGGCGACCAATTGACCAAACAACCGACCCAATTACAACAGTCATCTCCGTAGGCCCAGACGATGATGGCCAGACGAGCTGTACTCCTTTGATAGGGAGTGGTTCACCTTAGCCTTAACCAAGGAGAAGCAGAAGGATTTGCCCTGAAGTAGAACAGAAATGATTGAGAAAAAAATGTAATAATACACAAAATTAAACAATATTGAATAGTATCTGTTTTAAAAGACTAGAATTTTCCTTATGTTCGATGTACAAGCGATAGGTAACCATATCAGCAGACGAGCCGGATACTTAAGGTGACGAACGATATCATATACCTAAACTAGAACGTTTGCGACGAAGTATCCTCGGCAATCGTACGTCGATTGTATAAAGTATTATCGTCATCGATAGGCAACATCGTTGATACATTTATGTGTAGGTTATTTTAAATATCCAAACGAGTTTGAATTGTTCGTACATGTAGTTTATATGACAAAGTTGGTAAGTTGGTGATATAGTAACTTGATAAGTCAATCGTGACTCGTGTATTTGCCTAAATTTGTATGACATTTCAACTCATCAAAATGATAAATTCTACACAATTTTGTAAATGCAATTTTGGCTAAGGATGGACCATTGGTGACTTGAAATAGGGGACCAAAAACCTTGCTTAGGCACCAGTCTCCTACAATTTGCCTTTTAAATGTTTGACTGTATTATGTATTTATGTTATGCTGTAATCATATTATTTTTGTATCTCTTTCTTTTGTTCACAGGTCATCTGTCGGAATATCCAGTCCTTTGAAAGACTTACACAGGTACAACACAGAGGCCATGTTGAGAACTCTTATAATAATATGAATCTCGGAGAACAGGTCTGAAGTCGGTGCAGGACTACTGTAAAATATGTGTCATATGAGAATTCTTGGGATTTGTATGGTGGACTAGTTCCTTAAACATTATTATTATTAGATAACAGTTCTGCTTGACAGTAATACACGTAGCTCGATCTAGTTTAAGACCAAAATTCATGAAACGGTAAGGCATTGTCAGCTAAAAAAAGAAAACACTATACGATTATTTAAAAGAATATATATTTGAAAAGTACAGGCATTGGCATCGATTTTAGTTATTATCACATCAAAATTTAATTCATCTGAAGTACCTAGGTCTTTTTAACTTCAAGGAATCTTTAAGACAGTAAAATACCATTATCTGTTGATTCAAAAATTTTATTTTTATGAAATACAAAAAAAAAGGAAAATTTAACTAAATTTACATTGTCGCCACATTCATTCTGATGCGTTATAAAAATTATGATGTTATCATTTTGTTTGTAATGATTACATATGGTCTATGTCTTCATGAACGACTATATCGGATAGTCTTTTGATGAATCGTGTACATCTATTTTTTAAACCGTAATTCATACAACTATGTAATGTAATACACATATCTTTTAGTTCATCAAGTTGCGAGTTGCATTTAAATAAAGTTAGTATATTATTGATGCTTTCTGGGCCCCGCGCTTTTTCTAACATTGTTCTGAACTCTTTCAAGCTTACTGGGAATTGTTTTCCTTCACTTAATATTGCCATATTGGCTTTAATAAATTTCCAAACTTCTTCATCTGTGCTTGTTAGCATTTTTTTTTGCTTCTTCTCCCTTTCATCAACTGCTGCATCTAGCACCGTTCCATGAGCTCTATTGTCGATTTCATCGGAATCATTTTCGTTCCGGTTTAATTCAATAGAGGAAAAATAATGCCGTTTTCTTGCCTTTAATTCTACTTGGGACGAGGTCGGTTGGTCTGGTCTTGTCGATGATGTTAGTTGGACGTCAATTTGCAATCTGTTTTGTGCTGATTCAGAGTCGGTGTTTTGTTTTTGATCTGAATTATTGTTAGTATTCTGCAAGTTCGGTAGGTTTTGTTGGAACATTTGAGTCAAGTGGGACTTCGTGATACCAGAACCCACAACTGATAAAATTTTTATGATGTAATTGGTACCTTCAAATGTCAAATAGATTGATTTCGGGAGACGTGCTGCATCATAAATGTTGATGAGTAGTAGTCTACGGAAACTGAATACATGGGCAAGCCTAGGATCAGTGGTATCAAGTTTCATAAATGCTATAGGGGATAGTATTCTAATGTTCAACTCATCGAATTTCTTCTGTATAACAGCATTAGGAATCACAGGATACACATCACATAAGATAATTCTTATAATTGGAGGTGTTATAATTAGGTCTTTGTTTTTAATTTTAATTCTTTTGTTAACTAAGTTAAAGGCTCTGTCCTCTGTATCCATATATATATTAACACTTTCCTCTGATATATCCATGAATATTATTGATTCATCTGGTACATCTAATGCATTACGGTAGTCGCTTAAATCTGTTCCATTGATAAAATCAACTCTTATGCCTTGCTCTTTTGTGGGAATACAAACATCTTTAGCAGAACCTAAAGTGTTTCGTGTTTGAGCCAAATCCGTACATGCTTGAGACGAAGGTTTTTGAGGTCGTATGGTGATATCCATTCTCAATATAATAAATGGTTAATGTGGCACGGGTACAATGTGGTACATTTAAAAAAAGGACACTGGTTGAACACTCGCGCGACGGTCTTAGCAAAACTAACTCAAGTGAAAGTATGTTTACATCGTCTTATAAAGGGCCGGCCATTAAAACTGCACAATTATCTTAGATTAAATATTCAAATTTTGATAAACTCAAATTTAAAAGCAGATTGCGATTATTATCATCAATAAAATTAAATTACCTACTAGTTTACAGTCATTTGGTGCTGAAAAGAGGGGTAACCTGGAAAGTTTTCCGGGAGAGTTAAATTTTTTATAATATACGACGTGCGTTTTGTGAATTTTATATTTTGTCACCTCGTATCTCGCTGTTCGCTCCGCCATATTGAAAAAATGCCGCTCAAAAACAGTTGACAAACATCCTCTCTGGCTCATTTTACAATTATTATTTTTTCAATCAATGGTTTTAACTTACTGACGTCGCAAAAGAAACTCCAACACGCATTCGGCCAAATCACTAAAATCCACACCACCATGAAGTAGAGTAAGTGGCACGTTTATTTTTGTGGTATCCTCTGTAGGCCTAATCCACTTGTAATGAATGCACGATTACAACAATTTGCGCATTTTCCTTCGCTTCACTATTCTTGATGGGTAAGGTTCTTTGTCTTGAAAACAAAAGTTCGAAATGTCGGATATAGATTTTTATAACCTAATCCACGATTAAATCATAGGCTGCGTTGTAGACTTTTTGTTCCTCGATATTTTTAGTGACTGATTTTCTTAGTGAGTTTATCGAATGTAGTGACAAAATATGTAAAAATTAACAACACAAATTATTATTATTAGTATATGTATAAACAGATTGTTACAGTGCTACGAGAAGCTGCCTTTTTAAGTAACAGTACAAATGGTAGGAAAAATAAACGTGTAGTAACAGGATGGAACAAGCATGTTAAAGAGGCTCATCAGAGAGCACGTCTGGGATTTCAAAGGTGGGTTTTAGTAGGTAAGCCAATGTCAGGGGAGGTTTATAATGAAATGAGAGATTCGAGACAAAGATTTAGAAGTAAATTAAAATGGTACCAAAATAACGAAAGTCAAAAAAAAAAAAAAAAAGACAGGTGATTCATCCGACAAAAATAATTATAGGCCTATATCGCTAGGTACGGTCATTGGCAAGGTGCTGGATAGTGTGCTTGAGGAGCAACTAAATAGGCACATCAAATTAAATGATGGGCAGTTTGGTTTCAGACCCCGACTGTCCACTGAAAGTGCGATCCTGTGTCTCAAGCAGACTGTCCGGTATCGTACGGACAGGAGGACACCAGTATATAGTTGTTTTCTTGATCTGTCAAAAGCCTTTGACCTGGTAAATTATGACATTCTGTGGCAAAAGTTGTCAGATGACACAGACCTACCGGCTGAGTTAATTAATGTATTCCAACATTGGTATAAGAACCAGAAAAATTATGTTAAGTGGGCGGATACTAAATCTGAGACTTATGGGCTGGAATGTGGAGTGAGGCAGGGGGGGATAACTTCACCTAGTCTGTTTAATCTTTACATAGATCGTTTGGTGGGGGAGCTGAGCAGCACCATGGTTGGGTGCTCGATAGATAGTAAGATGCTAAACAATATCAGTTACGCTTAAGACATGGTGCTGCTCAGCCCATCCATCTGTGGTCTGAGGAAACTGCTGTCTGTCTGTGAGAGATATGCGGAGGCCAATGAGGTTGCATTTGAAACTATAGAGTGAGTATATCAGAGTTTAAACCATAAGCACTAGTGTGAACAAGTGTTGTCGTGAATTATGTATGAAGATGGAGCTTGCCGTTTTAAAAAATCTATCTAAAACACTAATATTATCCTAACAATGTCAAAACCATCGATATTTTCTTATATAAGTTTCTCGTTGCGCGAAAATTAACTTTAATGAAAAACGAATTGTACTAGGATCAGACTAAAAACTGCTCTCGCTTGGCACAAGGGGAACCTAGCGATAGTAGCAGTCTATGCAAATCATACGTCGATGGCGGAGGCTCATGGCTTCAGGTATAACGCCACTAAGAGTGAAATAACAACCTGCCTGTATTCCACATGTTAAGCTTCGCAATTCTCCTCTAAAAGTTGTCACTCAATTTAAGTACCTCGGACATGTAGTCACGGATTCTCTGACTGATGATCAGGATATTGATAGGGATCGCAGAGAGTTGGCAGCCAGATGTAACATGCTCGCCCGCAGGTTTGCTCGATGCACTTATCAAGTAAAACTGACCTTATTTAGTGCTTCATACAACTGTGTATTGCCCGTCGTTTTACTGGGTGAAGTATACGCAGAAGGCTTCCAACGCTCTGCGCGTTCAATAAAATAATGCGCTGAGGATGCTGTTGGGACTGCCTCGATGGTGTAGCTCATCTGGCGCTCTCTGTTTGCCGAGGCCAGAGTAGATGACTTCTATGCCATCATACGCAAGCGATGTGCATCCATGATGTGGCGATTCAGGGACAGTCCTAATAGTATACTAGCTACACTGGTAGACAAAATTGATGGGCCGTTTATTACACACTGGGCAAGTAGACATGGGCGTCCTGATGCCCATGTCAATAATTGATAAATATTAATAATTGTTTTGTACTAACATTAGGATCAGAAATTACTAACACATTTGTATGGATCTTTGGTCTGAAATAAATAATTTATTAAAAGACACATAATAAAACAATATTTTTTATAGTACCTGTACTTAAAGGCTAGAATTTTCCTTATTTATATAAATATACACATATATTTGATGGACAAGAGATAACCATATCAGCAGACGTTCCGGAAAACTTAGGGTGACGACCGATATCATATAAACTAGTTTATATGACGTTTGTTACAAAGTATGGCAATCGTACATCGATCATATAAAGTATTATCGTCATCGATAGGCAATACCGTTACCGTTGGTACACATTTATGTGTCAACTAGCTTTGCCTGCGACTTCGTTCACGTGGATGACGAAATGTCAATTAGTGCTATTTGTGTAGACTTTAATAGCGCCTACTTACACCTACAATTATATGTATATACCAGTAAATTAGCAATATCCCTAAAAAGGGTACAAAAACTAACATACTTTAAACACTGTCAAAATACTTGAAATTAAAATCCAAACGATCTACGCCTCATAATAGTAAAACTAAGTACATAAGTCTTTATGTATTTATTTATATATATATAAATAAATATATATTATATTGTATTATTATTATTATTTGTATGTATTTTTTTTTGTCTTAGGTATCCAAACTTTATTTACACTTTTTCTTTTCCATCTTTCACTTGTGCATCTACCACGATTTGTATCTGCATCACCCTAAGGTTGACTGGCAGAGAATGCCTTATGGCATTATTTATAATATGTATTATTTATTATTCGCCTTTGTGCAATAATGTACATGAGGAATAAAATAAATAAAATAAATAATTTGAAAAAAAAATAACAAAATAAAATACCTACTTATCTAAATAAACCTATTTCAGATGATAACTAATCTGAACTCAATGAATAAGCAAAATCCCTAAAAACTAATATCTAAACGAATAACAGTAACTAATCCTACCTAACAGTATTGTAAAATAACCTACGGCCACTACGTACAGTATCAAATATACTACCTTTACTTTAAAATTAAAATCACTTACCTTAAACTGTACTTAGTAAAAACTCTGCAGGTCACGTAACCTAAGACAAACTTATTATTTGCGGTTGGTACAGTAACCGGGTCTATCGATCGAACCGCAGAATTATGTTTGTTTTCTATTGTATATACTTTTCCAGGATAAAAACTACCCAGTGTGGTGCCCATGATATTAAAAAATAAATACACCAAGTTTCATCGTAATCGAACTGGTAGTGTTTGCGTGAAGTCTGAACAAATACACAGACAGACAGACATACTAAAAAACACATTTCTGGGTTCCGTTTCGGTCTAGTAACAACGTCTGCCATTCTTTTTTTTTTTAATGTACAGAATTTTTACTTCTACAGGTTTATTATAAATAACAGATAATATATATAGATTATTTTAAATATCCAGACTAGTTCGAATTGTTGCCTAATATAGTTGACGACCTCCGTGGTCGAGTGGCGTACGCACCGGTTTCAAGGTGTCGCTAGTTCTGAGGTCCCGGGTTCGATCCCCGGTCGGGTCAATGTAGAAATCAACTTTTCTACATTGCCTCGGGTCTGGGTGTTTGTGGTACCTTCGTTGTTTCTGAATTCCATAACACAAGTGCTTAATAGCTACTTACTTTGGGTTCAGAGCAATGTATGTGATGTTGTCCGCATTTATTTATTATTTATAGTTAGTATGAAAAAGTCGGTAATTTGGTGATATGATAATTTGAAAAGTCAATCGTGACTTGTATATTTGGGTACTAAATTTGCCTAGATTTGCACCAAATTTTACCTAACCCTTCGGGGATACAGGCGTGATGATATGTTATGCACCAAATTTCAACATATCAAAATTAAAAAACCTACTTTTTGGCAATTGTTGCAATTTTTCCTAATGGGTGATCCCCTGGTGACCAGAAATACAGGATCATAAAGCCTTATTTAAGCACCAGTCTCCAACAATTTGCCTTTGAAATGTTTGGAATGTATTATGTATTAATGTGATGCTGTAATGTGTTTTGTGGTGAGTAAATAAACTATTTTTATCTCTTTCTTTTTGTTCACGGGATATTGGTTGGAATATCCAGTCCTTTGAAAGACTTACATGGGGACACAGATCCAACACGGTCCTACTCTAATATGAAATGGGCGTCTACTCGGGGCCAAGCTCTCTGAGAGAACAGGTCTGAAGTCGGTGCAGGACTACTGTAAAATATGTGTTATATGAGAATACCTACTGTTTGGGATGTGTATGGTGGACTAGTTCCTTGAACATGATTATTATTAGTTACCAGTTCCTATGAATAAGTGTCCGCCTTAACCTAACAGTAATTTACGTAGCTCGATCGAGTTTCCCACCGTGACCAAAATTCATGATGAAAAGGTATTGCAATGTCTGCTAAAAAAATATTAAAACCTGGATACGATTATTTTAAAACAGATTTATTATAAAAGTATAGGCATTCGGATAGATTTGAGTTAGATGATTGAGGTAGACTAGCACATCTATCGATTATTTTTTTTTTCATTTTTAGTACCTAAGTCTTTTTAAATACAATTAATATTTATGACCCTAAAACATCATTATCTATTTATTCAAATTTAATTTCTATAGATTAGGAACAGGGAAATAAACTATAACATACAAATACAACAAAAAAGGAACATTTAACTAAATTTACAATGTTGCCACATTCATTCTGACGTATAATTACAGCAAAAGACCAAAAAGAAAAAAAATAATTAAGAAAATAATTTTACAATAATTTATAATACAATTATTTTGTTCATGATGTTTACATAGAGTTTGTGTTTTGATGTACGAGTATATCGGATAATCTTTTGATGAATCGTGTACATCTATTTTTTAAACCGTAATTCATACAACTATGTAATGTAATACACATATCTTTTAGTTCATCAAGTTGCGAGTTGCATTTAAATAAAGTTAGTATATTATTTATGTTTTCTGGACCCCGCGCTTTTTCTAACATTATTTTGAAGTCATTCAAGCTAACTGGAAATTGTTTTCCTTCACTTAATTTTTCCATTTTGGCTTCAATATACTTCCAAACTTCTTCATCTGTGCTTGTTAGCAATTTTTTTTGCTTTTTCTCCCTGCTATCATGTATATCTTCAACTGCTGCATCTAGCACCGTTCTATTAGGTTTAATGTCTATATCGTCGGAATCTTTCCCGACGATATAGACTGTTCTGTTAGAATCAGAAGAGTGAGAATAATAATGCCGTTTCCTTGCCTTTAATTCTACTTGGGACGAGGTCGGTTGGTCTGGTCTTGTCGATGATGTAAGTTGGACGTCAATTTGAAATCTTTTTTGTGTTGATTCTGAGTCGGTGTTTTGTTTTCGGTATGAATTATTGTTAGTATTTTGCAAATTCGGTAAGTTTTGTTGGAACATTTGAGTCAATTGAGACTTCGTGACACTAGGACCCACAACTGATAGAATTTTTGTGAAATAATTGGTACCTTCAAATGTCAAATATATTGATTTCGGGAGACGTGCTGCATCATGTATGCTAATGTATAGTTGTCTACTGAAACTAAATACATTGGCAAGCCTAGGATCAGTGACATCAAGTTTCATAAATGCTATTGGGGACAGTATTCTAATGTTCAACTCATGGAATTTCTTCTCTATAACAGCATTCGGTATCACAGGAGAAACATCTAATAAGACAATCCTTATGATAGGAGATGTTATAATTAAGTCTTTGTTTTTAACTTTAATACTTTTGTTGACTAAATTATTGGCTCTTTCCTTTGTATCCATATATATATTAACACTTTCCTCTGATATATCCATGAATATTATTGATTCATCTGGTACATCTAATGCATTACGGTAGTCGCTTAAATCTGTTCCATCGATAAAATCAACTCTTATGCCTTGCTCTTTTGTGGGAATGCAAGTAAATGTTGTAGAGTAAGCAGAACTTGAGGTGTTTCGTGTTTGAGCCAAATCCGTACATGCTTGAGACGAAGGTGGTTTTTCAGGTCTTGTGGTGGTATCCATTCTAGATGGTTAATGTGGAACTGGCACAATCTGGTACATTTTAACAAACAGTGTTCTAGAGTTCAGTGACGTTGTAGACAGTCGATTTCACTTTGAAAGAACAAGGACACTTTAACAATGACCACTCTCGCGACGGCTTTAACAAAACTGACAAGCAAAAGTATTTTTACATCGTCTTATCAAGCGCCAGCCATTAATACTGTAAAATTATCTAAGATTAATAATATTTGAATTTGATAAACGCATATCTAAAAGAAGATTGCAATTTTTGTTAAAAACATACTTACAATATAAATTGTATTATTTAAAAGTATTCATTTTTTATAAAAGTGGCAGGCAGTTCCAATCAGAAATAGCCGAGAGTGTGGTAAAAAGTTATGTTAAGTCCAAGGAGAAAGTTCCCAATTCAAGTAGAAGTTTGAGTTAAATAATTAAGCCGGAACCCCACAGCGGCGCACGGAGAGGCTGTGCACGTGTGTTCAGCTTCGTTTTAGTACAAAATGTATGAGAGCGTTTCCACCGCAGCGCACGGACATGCTACGCAGCAAATGACGTCATAAACACACGAACGTAGCTCAACCCACGGCCGTGCGACGCATCCGAGCTGCGTGGGTCGGCCATTTCTCTGCGACCCACGACTATGTACAGTCTCGAGCAAAAATATGTATACACATAATATTTTTAAGAAATTATTATAAGAATAAGCAACTATAAATAAGAGGTACAATTAATGTTCCTAGTATATATACATACATTTAAGTTGTGATAAGTATAATTTGTGTAAGAACTAAGTAATTTATAATACAAATAAGTAAAACAGATGTAACTACACAATAGCTAAATTATATTGTTACTTGGAAGAGCTATTGTCTATATTATAAAAATAATATATTGACTTTAAGTAAAATATTTTTTTTATTAAAAAAAATATTTGAACTATTTTATTTTCAAGTGTCATCTGTCAGTATGCATTGATTGCTAGATGGCAGAAGAGATTCGACAAAAAATCTCACTAATTTCGTTTAACAATTTCGCATATTATTATGTTACATATTTTTGCTCGTGACTGTACCCCACGCATAGCTATGAGCTGTGTGAGCGACACATCCGTGTCCGTGCGCCGCAGTGGAAACGGAGGCCGACGCCGCCGAACTAATGAGCCCACGCAGCAGAGGTGAGCCACGCATCCGTGCACAGCCTGCGCAGCGGTGGGGTTCCGGCTTTATCCTTATTTACGTTAAAATGTAAAAATTGTTATCGTCCGCTTCGTCAGCAGCGTCGTGGTAATATGGCAGCGTAAAGTCAATTGCTCAATTGTAAAAAAAATGTTACAACATTTTTTCCAAGTACCCATGAGCCTAGTAGGCACTTTCTTTTAACAGATATATCGGCAAAAGAGATAAGAAGGACTAGAGACTATAATCGTATCAGCAAACTGGTACGAAAATCTTAGGACTGTGACCGATTATGTTATCATGATCACAAAAATACGATGAGAATTGTGGATGTAATGAAAAAGGCGGTGCTTTTGATTTTGATTCTGAAAACTTTAAGGGAATGTTGCCAACTTCCTCTTCTTAGCGTATCGATCAATGGCAATTGGCTAGATTTTTGTGGACCAGTACTCAGCCACGCGGACAGCGTTATCTGTAGCGTTGTGCAGGTCCTCGCATGTACAGGTGGTGGGACACGCTGGGCAGCTCAGCAAATGAGCCATGGTCTGGGGAGAGGTACCACACTCACAAGGCTCGTGTGTGCTGTAACCCCACCGATACATATTTTCCTTACACCAGCCGACTTGGGTCCAACAGGATTGCGAGACTGCACATTATTTTTGAACATTAGCCTAGAAATGCACCATACCTTCTAGTCAGAAAACGGGTCCACTGATATGCCTTGTCAGTTTAAATAGTTCTCATTGCACAATCTAGCTACCCAGACTAGCTATCCTGTAATAACGAACCGCGTTCTAGAACATTTCACTCTCTTATAAATTAAATATATTTAATTCCCTAATTATGTTTATGCGCATCATTTGTTCTTATAATGTTGTTGATCAAGATATCATTTTCCTGCTGGCTCTTAACATGAAATTTTCGTTTAAATAATAGTTTAGTTATTTTCCATTATCTTCTTTATTAGAATAAAACAATTCATAAACTATTAAATTTATTATAGTATTACATATAAAATTATAAACTTACTGATTGTAAAATATTTCGTAAACAACTGTAATGAAATTAAATGAAACCATTTATTTTGAAAATTGAATCTATGTATAAATTGAGTTTATTTTTCAAAATAAACACTTTTTAAAGCTAGATGATGTCGAAATTTCCTAACTACCCATTTTTTCATTAATTCTTTAAAAGTAAATGTTTAAATAAACTTAGAGGTCATAATTACTTTTAAAGTAAACAAATGTAGAGTATTTACTGGACTGGTCACCAAATGAAAGAACCAGATCTACTGATCAAGCCTGTAACGGCAAGCTTGCCCTGAACTTTTGGACGGAGTTGCACAACGGGCTACACCTAAATACATTTAAATTGGCAAAATAAAATCAAATTTAAATGTTTTTATTTTTAATAAAGCAAAAACGCTAGGCGCTCTAGAAACGTTAAAATCTACTGACTCTAGTTGCACGGTTCCAAAGTATCATTCCTAAGGAGAAGAGCCGGTAAGAAACTCCAAAGGATACTCTTTTAAAAATTAAATTGTTACAATATTTGTATTATTAGTTAAATTAACAATCTAAACTACGTCATTAAAATAAAGAAAATAAAATTTTACGTAATTCAATTTGAAATAAAAATGATCATTTATATAAGAATAATAAAACCTACGCCGTTGACGCATTCACATAAAAGTATGTGGGCCATTAACTTAGAGTGCCAGTCTAAACTTAACTATAGACTAGTATGTATCAAATAATGATTACACTTACAATAGATACAAGATACACCTTGGAGAAGGTAATATTCAAGATAATTATTATAATAACATAAACGTTATTAAATTGACATGTCTAAAGCACAAAATGTGTCATATTATTGTTTAGAGAATTGTGAAAGATATCTTATAATATCATTCCTTAATAACTTTGATTGATTAAAAACACTTTGTATATATACAATACATTGCACCAGGAAGGTTTTGGTCCTTTTACAAAACATTTTCTTAAAATGAGAGAGTAATGGATTGCACAAATTAATGGGTAATGAATAAAAATATAAAAGCAATTTAATCAAAAATTACAAAAAAAACATTGCGTAATACATATAATAACACAAACAGGAAAATAAAATTAATACAAAAAAGGGGGTTAGCTGAAAAGTTTTCCAGGATTGTTGACAATTGGTAATTTTATGAACACGACGTGCTCTTTTCGAATTTGCACTTTGCCATCTCGTATCGAAAGAAGTTAATGTCTGAAAACTGTTTTTGAGCGCCATTGTTCCAAAATGGCGGAGCGAGCGGCAAAGATACAAGGTGGCAAAGTGAAAATTTGAAAATAGCACGTCGTAATCTATAAAATCACTAATTTTGAGGACTCACGGAAAACTTCCCAGGTAGAACTACCAAATGAAGGACTGTGTCGTTACTACTTGACTGAAAAAAGCATAAAAAAGTTATTACACATTGATGTTTACTAAAGTGAAAAATCGGGCGGTAAGCAATTGGTTGCCAATCGTGACAATAATTATCTCATGGAATAATGAGTGTACCAAAATGTTTACCATTTTTTAACATAAAGACGAAGAACAGAAGATGTATTAGTACTAAGGCCCTTTTAATGATTTTAATTTTTTACTCTTTTCTTCGCAGGCTCTGTATCCGTATCCATTGTCTTCATTTTATTCGTGATTTCGCTATTTGAGACGGTCGATGTTCTTGGCAGTGACTCATCAGATATGCTGTCATTTTTGGTTTCGTTCCAACTATAATGCTGAAAAGTTGTAGTTTTTCTAACAGCACATTGAATATCCATCCCACTATATGATATTTCCAAAAAATCTGGAAGGCACAACTCATCATGGCAGTCAATAAATAGCTCTCTTTTCGCATTAAAAACATGAGATAAGGGGTGACTGGCATTAACTGTTGCAAAAGTTATAGAATCCCGTATTTGAATTTTCAATTCCTTAAATTTCTGTCTTATGATGGCATTCGGTATCACAGGAGGAACGTCAATCACAATCTTTCTGTATTTTGTCAATGCTGAATTTATTAATAACTAGCGGCCCGCCCCGGCTTTGCTCGGGTGCAACGCTGATACCTACACTATATATCTGTCGCACACAAATAGTATAATATGGCATTTTACATACGGCGTCGTCAGTTTAAAAACGTTTGCGGTTATGTAATATGCCGAAGGCAAAATGTCAAATCATTCAATCGTTATAATGCGACGTTAGTGTTATTTTAGGGTGACTATGCTCATTAAAATCTCGAGAAAAACTTTGAATTACATACGTCGTCGTCGCTGGCTTCGCTCGCTCTGTTGCAAGGTCACAATATCTAACCTAACCTAACCTATTGATCTCTGTCACAAAGTCGAACCTAATCAAGCAATGAATTTCTGAGCCTATGAATATATGAATATTCGATCAAATACATGGTTTTTTGACCAAAAATACTCTGCAGGAGTCCCTCACGACCCAGGGTCTATGGATACCTTAGCATTTTTGACGTGCTGGATAACCTCAAAAACTAAATACTTCAATTTGCCTCGGCATTATGTATATGGTGTTTAAATTTTCGATGAAATGTTGAGGCATATTATAAAGTGATACGCAATCTACATTTTGCCTTGGGCATATTACATAACCGCAAACGTTTTTGAACTGACGATGCCGTATGTAAAATGCCAAATTATACTATTTGTCTGCGACATATCTACACAATCATAAAGTCCGTAGTGCGAAGCACAACCTTCGACGCACTACTTGGTATAGGCACGCGCCCCCCGGCCCCTGCGCGGCCCCCTGGCCGTTACCGCCGCAACCGCGATGTCCCTGCATTTTAAATTTGTAATATCTTCGAAAATATTTATTTAAATTACATGCTGTAAAGGGCAATATTGATCTATATTACATGCACAATTTATTAAAGGTACTTAATTGGATAAGGATTAATACTGTATATCTTAAAATCGCTTTTTCGTAAATAAGTAATAAATAAACGATAAAAAATGGTTATTGTGGGTTATGCTCAAGAGATAGACATATGCCATCGCGGACTTTTTTGTAGATCTTTTTAAGGTGCACAATACTGTAGTACATTATTTTGATCTATCTCGTAGGGTTCAGCCAGCGTTTGCAATGAAAGCGCAAAAAATTTGTTCATTTACTTAAATCTCTAAGATCCGTGTTCCTCTACTATATTATGCATGTATTATACATATAAACCTTCCTCGTGAATAACTCTATCTATTAAAAAAAACTGCATCAAAATCCGTTGCGTAGTTTTAAAGATTTAAGCATACATAGGGACAGACAGCGGGAAGCGACTTTATTTTATACTATGTAGTGATAGTGATTCTTGGCTTTTAATTACAATCTTTTTGTTTAACAAATGTTCAATAGATTCCTCTGTATCCAAATATATATGCACCTTTGGTATGTCTAAAGCAAAATGTATGTCTGTTATAGATTCTGCTGGTATTATAGAAGATAATGCAGTGAGGTAATCCATTTCGTTGGTTTGGTCAATGCGATCAAGCATTATGGCATTGTTGAATGTGGGGTATCGAGTACGTTCTGTTATGTTAGCAGAACTCGAAGTTCTGTAGCTAGATACAAGCATAGTTGATTTATGATGCAGTGTGGTTTAAATTACAATAAAATGTTTATGTGGCTCTGAAGTTATGCGTGCAAGATGCCAATAACCAGCCTAGTATTCATAAGTTCGGTGTTTATATAGGTATATGTAATAACTGCACATTCAAATTCACTTTAAAAGGAAAAGGACACTTTAGCTCTGACCACTCGCGCGACTGTTCTAACAAAACTGACTCAAGTGAAAGTGTTGTTACCTCTTCTTATAGAGAACCGGCCATTAAAACTGCAAATTTATCTAAGACTAATAATATTTGAAATTGATAAAAGTAAATCTAAAAGAAGATTACAATTTTTATCATCAATACAATCTCAAAGCCAGCCATTAAAACTGCAAAATTATCTGAGATTAAATATTAAAATTTGATAAACGCAAATCTAAAAGTAGATTGCGATTACTATCATCAATAAAATTAAATTACCTACCTCAAAAGCACAAAACCGCTTTGTTTCGATTATTTCGTTTTGTTTCCAACGTATAATAAATACTACAGAAAGTTGATTTAACTTAGGTTAGGTATATTTATAATTAGCACTTGATGAAAGTGGTAGGCAGCTACTGTTACTACGGTACATATAAATGTACCCATTATTTTTTTCAGTGCATAAAGTTCTCAATTCAACTAGACATTTTTATTGACTGCAAAACTAGGAGGTTTGATGACTTATAACGTTTGTCTGGGTAAACCGCTGTTGATGATTCTTTTTTAATTGAAAGCTTGTGCTTCCCCTGATCGTTTTCATTTTGGTCCAGTTTTCACAGTGGGACCCATAGGAAATAACTATAAGACTTATTTTGAAGTCAGCTTGTTTTGTTGTGTTTTTTTATGCACTCCGTCCAAAATCTAAATTCATTTTCATTTTTGTTAATATTAAATTATTTATTATTATTGGTACCCTTAAGATGGGAAATTGTTTAAAGAAGTAAGACTAGACCTAAATAAGTCTAGTATACTTAGTTATTAGTATGCCTTATGTAGTCATACTTCATAAAATTTTTATTTATTTTATAACGACTTTATTCTAGCGTATATATAAAAATACTCACTCAGTTAAAAGTTTTTTATAATTTAAGTCTCAGTACATTTGAGAAGAGTCAAGTGCCATCTAATTAAAGTGAGGTACGTCAAGTTAAAAAATGTATTCTAGAACTTTCCATTTCATTGCATTGTGCTCTTAACTACATGTTCTTGTACTTCGTTCGTCGCTATATCTAGTTTCGTTTTAACATCATTCAAAATTATACTTACCTTAATGCCTCTACAAGATTTTTTTGCTAAAATTTTAGTTCGAACAGATAAAAATACTGTTTTCTCAAATAAACTGTTGACTGTGGTCGCTGTACTGTTATACAAACTGCTCACCGGTTCGGCTGCTTACCTGAAAATAAAATAAAAATACAATTAAAAACATGTTTCTAAGTGCATAAGTATATTGCATTGAAACGAAGCGTAAAATATTTCTTAAACGTATACTATATCTCTCACAAATAACACTTCCTTAATGAAGTAAGTGTATTTATTATATTTAAATACACTGGAAGGATATTAATATAAATATTTTTATTAATTAAGATTCTTCTTGGATTAGTCTAGATGTCTATCATTTTAACTTTAAAATTTGTACCTAATTAGTTTTTTTTACAAATATCTAACATGCAAAAAGGTCATGTTTGTTTTTAATTTAATCCCACCACACTGTCTCGCGTTGTAGTGCATTTAACTTTTGTTACTTCAAACGCTGGAGAGTCCGTTTTAATAAAAAATCTAACGAATGTCGAAACCGTAGGGTTGTCCGAACATTGAAATTGAGCGCCACTTGTTACTACACGCGGCGTGAGCTACCGGTACTGACATATCGGACGTCAAGCAAAGCGATGCCTGACATTCGATATTTCAGAGGTATTGATGATACTCCTATAGCAGGTTTGATATTTAAAAGCAGAAACAAAAGTCTAACGTGTAAAAATGTATCGTATTTTGTTAAATCGTAACATGCGTAAAAAGTTTGAGCGCAAAGTCTGTAAAATTGCATTGCGAGTAAAGTGCGTGCGAGAACACACCCCTAATTCAATATAAGGTAAATCTTAATAAAATATGAGAAAAAATGTCCCTCTTTTACATTTATTGAAGTGTAACTTTTCGTTACATAACGTTAAAAAGTCTTCTTAGTAATTTTCAAAGAAAACGAGCCAGTCGAAACGCCTAAGTAATACTTCATTTTATTTTTGTTGGAAACTAGTTGGCAAACCTGGCCAATAAATGCCAACTATGATTTAAAATGCTCTCTGAGGCGAGTTCGCCATAAAATATTTATAAAATGTTTGAGATATTTCTTCTGATATGTAAATGGTATACTTCCTTCCTCAAAACTAATCCTTTTAAAAGGTTGCACATTTAATATTTCTCAGCTTGTTTAAATACAATATATTTTTTTCAGTTTTAGCTGAAGCTCTATTCCGCGTCGTAAACTGGTGTAACGGTCGGTTTGTATAACTTATATCAACTTAGGATTCCTCTAACAAGCCCATTTTTAAGAACCGAAGCGCTTATTTTAACACAACAATTTATTGACATGTCAATGAAAGAATAATAGTACCTATGCAACAAAAAAACTTTTAGTCGGCCAGGTTTTGCTGATTTTTTGCTATTTATTTAATAACAAATTGAAACTTACTCGTTGGAATTCACTTTGATAATTCTGCCTTTACAGTTCGTTCTTCGATTTCGATCGTTAGGCTTCTAGGCTTCTTCTTTCGTTAGGTTTTTAAGTAGGCCGAAAACGAGACTGTCAATTCATATTCATGTAAAACGTTATCTACAGTTTTTCCTCCTGACTATAGAACCTACTTTACCAGCAAATAATAAATTTGAGGTACCATTAAAAGAAGACTCAAAGGAAACTCGTAACTAACGATAAGTAAACATTTATTAATAGCAGTCACAGACTGTTTTCGAGAAATATGTATGGACGCGAAATGCTGGTTAATTTTAGATGTTATATCGGGATCGTTCAGCTGACGTGTAACACGGTTATCTTCACGGCGCCATGCCTCCATGAGCGACACTGACAGACAGCCTAACTATGGAACACTTAGGTGATTGAGCCTGTTTTGAGAACATGTGAATTTGTTAGCACATATTGTATCTACGTAGCTGTTGCTAAGGGTTATTTTCATTTGGTCAACTTGCTTAGGTGAGTGAGCGATAAGTTCCGTGTAACAATTTTTATCAGCACAACGGAATGTTAACATACTACTGGGTGATTTTGGTTTAAGGTATGTACTAATCACATTATTATACGCTGCATTGACAAAATTATGTATTTTTTCTGAACCCACAAATGGAAAATCTGTTTATCAAAACTGGTTTCGGTCTATTTTATGAGCTTAAAAATGAGGGACACTTGATTGAATTATATTAAAATATTGCTATGGTTAATACGAAAGGTTTTATTAGTATTTAAAAACCAACTAGATTTTTCACGGGTATTTTTAAGTTATTCTTTGTACTAAACGTTCATTAAAACTTTGGCTACTTTGTATCTGATAACCTCGTTTAGATATTCGAATGATTCCTTCCTGTTTCCTAAGCCCTGATAATGTGCAAACGTAAAGTAGATCGGAGATAAAGATTTTAAGTAAAAATCCGTAAGAAAATCGCATTTTGAAAAGATATTCAGAGAGGCATACTTTTTATCTCTATCATTATTCAGATACGTAGCAATATAGAATCGCTTTCCAATCGTTATTAGCTGAGATTAGGCTTGTAACAGCTGCCCACTGGAGTATCGAAGGAATTATTGAAACGGAATAACTCTGTACAAAGTCGCTCTCTTAAAGCTTATAGCTCTGCTGGCAAAGCAATTAAGCTCAAAGTAAGCAGAAATAAGCCTTCAATAATGCTGATGCCACATCTTGATTTTACAATTCAAATAAACTTATCGAATATCGATATGATCACTCGATTCGTAAGGTTGGTTTATTAGAATCGGTTCGCTCGTAAAGTTGTACTACTTACTTGTTTTGACGTTTCCCTACCTTAATCCCAGATCTTATTTCAATAATACAAATATGTACGTTTCAAGAATTTATTAAATTTCTTCGTTTTACTTTTAAACTTTGTATACATTTCTTGGGAAGTTTTAATAACTTTTGTGTTTTATTTTACACCTCGCGCCTTGTGAAAAGATTTTAATATTTTGGTGGTGGTCTTGTGAAAGGGTATTTCTTCCTGAAGATTATTAATGAAGATGGGATTAGGGATAAATTGAAAATGTCCTTATCGCGCTTTTTAAGCAACGACAGCAAAGAACTTAAGCCTACAGATACCGAAGAATCTAATACGTCGTTAACTTGTATCTAAACATGTTTCTGAGAAAAACGTATCTAAAATACATTTTAATATAAACAATACAGCCTGTACTTGCATAAGATTGAGCTTACACCTCATTCGTTCAAATTAATTACTTCGTACTTTGCAAAACAGATGCATTTTATTCGCCAAACTTGTATTTTACAAGACATTTAATTTATAGCCAATTTTAATGTAGCTGAGCTAGTTGTGGACCCCAAAATGTAGATTATGTGAATGTATTTAAATGAAGTTCTGTATTTAAGGTTTCAAACACAGCGGCAGATACAATGGTTTCCAGCTGTCGGCAAACCGCACTCTGAGAGGAAAATTACTGGGTTCTAGATACATCGATTACTAAGCATACAGTATTGTATCCAATAACATCAAACTTCAATTGTATTACTCATTGACGAAAATATGTCAAAATTCGTGTATTGTTACAAAAAATCTTAGAATTTACAGAAATTACAAAAAAAATGTATGGATAAGTCAAGTTACATAAGGTAGGTTTAGAATCACAAAATGGTAAGTTACCGCGTGCAGCGGTAATCTGGTGCCTTTGTTGTCAATGTTGTGTTAAAGCTTCTCTTCTTCTTCTTAGCGTATTGATCAATGGCAATACGATTTTCACAGACCAGTACTCAGCTAAAAAAATACAGTAGGATTACTCCTAATTGGCATAGCTATTAGACTAATACCGATTTTTTTATTATATTATTTAAGGAATGTATACGATGTATGAGCTGTGGGTGAACTTAAGCAAATAAATAAACGAAACCAAAAGAATCAAGTTGCATAATTAGTTATTCAGTTCAAATATTTCGTCAGAAACTTTAATTTAATTATAAACTTTAAAATGTTGAAGTAACGAACCGTGTAATACAATTGTCAACGTATTAAGTAACCCTAGTTTACTAGCAAACAGTATAGCTTACATGTGATACGGTAATGCCTGTGGATTGCGTCTGTCATCACCAAAGAGTATGAACTCCTAAAAGTGACACAAGAATAAAAAAAAAGGTTTTAACGGCTTAATTACATTCACCGGTAAAATTATATTATAGTTGTTGGGGTAGATGTATATAGATAGATAGGGTGCAAAAGGCAAAATATATTTAGTTTTAAATTATAAAAATACGTATTCAATATCTTAAGTATCAAAAGAAGGAAGTAAAAGAAAATAAAGCTTCTCCGTTTACTGACATTTTAATGATGGAGTTTATGTATCTGCTTGCAACCTGGTTTGGTTACTTACCTATACAATTTTATGCCGCCAGAGTATAGCTAGTGTCAAACAATTAAGAAATATAATATAATCGAGTTTAACTATGTAGCGGTCAGTGACCTTTCGTAAAAAAACACTTGTATCTACTTCTACTAGTATGTGTCCTCAAACATGGTCTGCAAAAATAATAAACAAAAGACTGCTCGTCTGTATTGTCTTCATATTTTCCTACAAAAATATTGACAAAAGCGCCGGTTCCAGTAGATTTATAGTGGATTGTATGGCTCTGCATTACGTTTTGTATGGTTTCGCATTCGATGCAGCCAGGCGTTGCACTTAGTTACAGGCGGGGCGGGGCGCAGCGCCATAACTCATAATTGCCCGCTTTCAACTTTGCAACCGTATTTAACACGGTATAATTGAAACCTTTTTGTGAAAAGATTATCTCTGCGGTTTTACTTTGTACAGGTAACAAAGCTTTTGGATGTGAACTGTAATAAACGTAGGATTTAGGTTATATATAACATCCTTCCAATGAAGTATTAGATTTTTTTTATGTTACTTATGTTATATGTATGGTTTGTTCTGACTGACGCCAAAGAAAAAAAATATGTATTTAATATTTAATCAATTTATATACTATTGACACAGGAACATAACATTCATAAGTGGAGCTAAAAACTAACGATTATTATTATTTTATTTTGATAAAATATGATTATAATTATACAGATTCTATCGTGTAATTTTTACAGTAGACAAGCAGACATCTGTAGCTTAACTGTAAGCAATAAAATTCAGATATATTCTAACAAAGGTAAACAGCAGCCTATAAATCTAATTAAACCAAATCGTACCTCCAACAAGTAACTACATCCAAAATGTATTAAAATCTAATCTAAGATTGTGTTTGTGCATACAAGTTTTAATCTCTTCGCTAATTAAAAAGCAGAATAAGATGGAAACATCCTATTAGATCTTTTGTGAGACAAACGAAGAATTACATTTAACATTGTAACAAATGGAACGAGGAAGTTGAAACTGTAAAACGGAGACGCAAAGTAATTTCATCGTACAAAACTGACTTAAAGCCCTGAATCAACCAATTTGCTTGGCAGTTCTCTGACTTTGTGAATAACTAAAATTAGTCACGTCATACGGTACTTAGTATAATGTGCCTTCTTTCTGAAGTAAATAGTACTGAACAGCTAATTCAAAAGAGTCAGTTTCACCATCAACTTAATATGGTTTAATAAATACTGTTTGAAAAAAATGAATTTTTAAAGTAGGTAGCTCAAATTAAAATACTTTGATGCATTCACTAGACAACTCTGTGCTGAGTGAGTTTATTGATCATCCTAGACAATTTAAGCACACTAAGTGTTTTGAAGGCATATTGTTAAATTATGGAAATTTTGTTTTACATTCATTCAAATATAAATTCATGTTCGCTATTGGAAAAGTTTCGGCAAAATACGACGTAAGGTGTACAAGTTACCATTCACTGTGTATTTTAAATCATAGACGAACAGAGTAATATTGGTGGCGCACCTGCCGTAGTCGTTCGATTTAATAACGGAACTTCGAATTCAATTCTCCTATGACATAGTAAAATTTAATATTTTGCATCTATGAAGTCATAATGTCTTGATTTTGTCCTGACTTGCGGCTCTTGAGGTTAAGTATGAAAATGTCTAAGCTAGATTAGTCATTCATTTTTTGTTCTTTGTGTTATGAATAGTGTAAATGCGGTATCTACCGTTCTATTTTTTTTTTTAAATAATGTATTCTTAGTTTTGTACCAGTTTAATTTAAATTGAAGAGTCCCAAATCCTCTTTGGATTATATGTTTACCTCTACATTCCCTACCTATTCATTCAATAGATATCTCTCTTTTTTCGTGATTTTAGACACTACTCCTCTCATGCGTCTAAATTGAACCACACTGTGGTCTAACTTTATACGTCACTAATGAAGGCAATCAACCACATAACGGGCGTGCCATGGCACTGCGTAGTGGCTTGGACTCACTCGCGTTTGCGGTCGACCGCCTAACACTGTTCACTCAAGAGTCTTAATGTCAGTCATTATGGTCACGGCTTGTATAAAGACCAATTAACAAATTAATAAGACAAATATACGTATGACACGGAGAATTCTATCAAAAAAGGGAATTTTCTTTAAAAATAGAGTTTTGTAGATTCAATGTAGAAACATCCTACAAAACAATTTATTCATTTTATCTCGTAATACCCACAATACTTTGAAAATAAAATAAAAGTTACAGAAACCGAAGCTAAAACTAATATTAGTTTCCTTTAGTTTTTAACTCCTGACCAAATTATAAACATGGGACACGTAAGAACTATATGGAACGGAAAAGGCGGAACGAACCGAACCGAATAAAAATATGTACCACGAAACTTAAACTTTAGATATAAATACTGAAAGGATTTCACCAGAAGCCGAATAAAAGTTCCCGATGTTGCAAACTTTAGTACTTGTGGATCTTGGAGACATTTTTCAAGTATTACATCATTATGAAATCACTTTGTACGATTTTTAGGGACCTAGGGATAAGGGCCTTTTTACTTAAAAAAAAACTAAGTAGCTCGCACACCGCGAGGGCTGGTTTGAGGTGGCGAGGGATCAGGTTGAATGGAAGGGCTTGGGAGAGCCCTTTGCCCAGCAGTGGGACAATATAGGCTATATAAAAAAACCTATGTACCTATGTGTGCAAAATTTATTTATTTTTAGTTATAGAAGTTTTAGCAAGTATGAGGTAGGTATCCACTTTAGATTGTTATTTGAAAGGTTTACAAACCTTTTTTTTTCTTAACCTGTGCTACTGCTTCATTGCTTCATATTTGGTAAAGCAATTCCGGTTATACCCGAAAAGGATAATTGCTATTTTAAATAGTAATGCTTTCAGAAAGCTGTACTTACTAATAAAATGATAATGACTGTGAAGAGTTATCGATTAAAAACAATTTAATGCATAATAATTTATGTTCTTTACTTTAATGAAAAATATAAAGAAAAGCACTTTGATTATTTATTTAAGTAAACATCGCCCGAATTCTGGGCACAGTCCATTCAGTTTCCAAGATTAATCAATTGTAGGTGGGTTTCCATTTATAGTAGAGCACTTTGAAGATAGGCTAACTCGCAACATTCGGTTCAACGGCAAATAAGGCGCTCTTGCTATGTAAATTGCAATTGTGCATATATTGTGCATCTATACATGAATATGTGTATATCTCTATTTGCATGTTTTGTCTGCTTCGTTTGTTTCTATTTCGTTGATGTATGGATAATATTCTGTTGTTATTCGAATTGATTAAATGTCTAATTAACTATTAAACATTAAATACACACCTTTCATCACGAAAATGTGTTAGTGTATGGATCTATTCCGGAACACACATTTTTTTTAATAAGTCTATATGAATCATGTTCCCGTTTTTGACTTAAAATACTTGTAAATATCTATTAATACCTATATTCATGAAAGAAAAAGCACCAAAAGAAAAACAAATGGCGCATAAAATACGTTTATCCTAATATGTAGGCCAGTCATATATCACACCGGAGAAAACTTGAACAGTTTGTTGCATAAATTATATAAAATCATATTTTTCCTTACACACGTAACAGTAACAAAAGTTAGAAAGAATAAGAAAGTCAAATAATGTATAAATGGTAAAAATATTGCTATTACATAAAAGAGTTCATTTTGTTTGCCGAAAATGTTCAGTCGTACGCTTAATGTCGAAACTTTGTTAGATACTACATCGTCGCAAATGTAAGTGATGTTTGTGATGCCCATTTGTGAGAAATTATGTAACTAACCTATCGTTATATAAAATTACTTATCCTTGACTATTAAACTGCCTCGTTGGCCTAGTGGTGCTAAGCGCGCCTGCTACGCTAAAGGTCTTGGGTTCGATTCCCGAGTCGACCAAGGTGTTATTGGGTTTTTCTATGAAATTATCAGTAGCAGGTCGGAGTTTGGATTTGTGCCCGGTTAGTGGCAATAGGTTCGCCCCCTATTACATGGGACCTAAACATATCGGCGAACTGTGGGTGTACATTGGTACGCCTGTGCCTAACCCTTCGGGGATACAGGCGTGATGATATGTTGACTATTAAAATAAGGTCACATGTTCAGACAGTAACTAGCCTGAGCAGTTTTTCGAAGATGTCCTTAACTAATTTTCAAAGAACAGAGTATAAAAAGTAAAAAGGTCAGTACTATGATAGTTAAATACTAGTGCAAAGTTTTGCTCTTAACACGATTTAAAACAATTCACCTTATGACTCTATCATAAGATATTTCTCAGAAACATTGTTAAAAAAGACTAGCTTAGATTAAATTCTGGAATCATTTGCAAATCCGCTAAATAAGTAATGTGGTATCCTGACAAGATTGTATAACTTTTTTATTTTCATCACGACTGTTATACTGCCTCTGTTTTATAACTTTATTTTAGTCAAGAAAAAGCGAGAAGGCAAATTGTCTTAAGCTATACAGGGTTTAGTTAAATAATTTATAATTTAAATTCGTCAAAAGTTTCAAACTAATTTGAGAAGCATTAAGATGTTACACGCTTGGGTTAAGTTTCAAATTTAATTCAAAGTGCGTCGCGGGAAAGAAGTTACTTTGAGAGAGTGGCCAGTGGAGTGTTTTTTGTGTCCTTTTTGTAATTCTTTTGGTGTAATGGAGTACACTCATATTGAACCATATTTTCTTGTGTTTATCAGGTACGTAAGTTGAGATGAATAATAAATTACATACGACTGTTATATGTTAAGTTTATATCATTATACAAAAACCCCATTATATCAAAGAATGCACTAATATAGAACGCAAAAATACTACCTTAATTTTATTTATTTTTTAGGTATACCAACAGCATACAACACAATATATGTTATGCTGTTGGCATAACATATATTGTTTACAAAATTAAATCAGTAATGACAACTTTTCTTATATGCATGCCTATTACAGGTACACACAGCATTTACAACATAGGTGTACTAATTTTACATTCGAACCTAAACAGAGCAGAATATCTCTTTTCTAAAAAGTAATAATTGCTTTAGCCCTTAAAACCGTCGTTTAGAAGATGTTTGGACATTATGATGATAAATGATTTAGTGACAGCTGTTAATGGTGGAGCAAAGCTTGGATTTCCACAGAATTTTACTGTAAGATTTATAAGGCAATGCGTTAATCCTTCAAAGACAATTTTTACGATTAATTTCTAAAGACTAATTAATGAACGTTTCTTTGATTAAAATACGCAAATGAAAAAAAAATGCTAAAAATGGTTTTATATTTTAATATGGTCATTTAAATATTAAAACCTTTAGCATTAAATTACTTTAAAAATTAGAAAACTATATATTAGGTAACTATATATCAAGTTTTCTAAATCCAATTAAAATGACTTCTTTGTCCTTCAGTTATATGGATATATTTTGTAGTAGTAATTACATTATTAAATTCAAATTCGCATTTTATTAAAATTCAATCCCAGGCAGGGCTGAACATAAATAAAATATAAGACATTGCTCCGCGCAAATCCGGTCCAAAATTAACAACGGTTACAAAACATTAGGGTTGTTGAAAATGTATTTTTTTATTTCGCGTTTAAACTTAAAATATAAAAACTGAGTTAATTGGTATACATGTGTAGTTACTACTAACTTCAGCGTTAAATCAATGTTTCTGAGTTTCTGAGATTATTTCAGCCCAACTATCCCACAGCTGAGCAAAAACCCCTTCTTAAAATATCCGAAAATACAAGAAAAATAATACATTTTGTGAACCTAACCTTAGTTACATAAAAAATAGGTTTTCTTATTATTTGTTAAAAAATGAAAAGTGATTATTTGCAATTCTAGACCATGTCGACGTTTACCAAACTTGTGCGGTGTAGTTATTAATATTAATTTTTGGAATTAAGCTTTGGACTTAAAATTCCTGTTCATATGAAGTTTTGATGCCCTGGGCTTCACGTGTACGTAATAATTAAACTCTCACTGAACTCTCTCTAAGGAGAACAGGTATATATTTATCATCACTCGTGTATTTATTGAAAAAACTACATATATATGGATGTTTTCATATCTTTGCTCTCTTATATGTCTCAGGCATAATTATATAGTATAGCAAGCTTTAAAAAAAATACCCAAATAGCTAGATAAAAATTAAAATTATCTTAAATAACTGAAAGATTATAATACCAGACTACTTTTTTCTATTTTATTACTCTTTTCTATGAAATAATATGTTGGCCAAACAGTCAAGAGTCAAAATCAAAATTCAAAAATCTTTTATTTAACTTAGGCTACAAAGTGGCACTTATCAAACGTCATTTTTTTTTTACAATTGACAGCTGCACCCTAGGGGTTGGTTCATATCCGGTGGAAAAGGCAGCGCGCAACATCGGCCGCGCAACGCCAGAACGAACAAGCACACAACAAAACATCCAACTTCTCACACCTGACGCACCAACGCGTCGTCAGGTCAGTGTGGAAGGCCGAATGCTCCGCCATGCGCCCGCCCGCCCCAGCGCCACGCGACCGACAACACGCTACCACCGCCAGATATGAACCGACCCCAAACCGCCCATCCTTAGTAATTTTTAGTTATTATGTTTTTAAGGCATTTCAGGCTTGTGATCTATAATTATTTCTTGTTTAGCAAGCACGACTATGTTGTTTTCCTATTTCAAAATTTAACGCTTACATTATCAAAAACATTAATTGCATAAAGAACAGCATTTCATAAATATTTAAATTTATGGATTTATAAATTTTATATAAAGCCAATAAAACCCATTGCAACCTTGTTTGCGAAGTTTTTGTTTGTCCATATGTGACCAAAGCAGACTATGTTTATCGATAATTCAGTTAGTTGACCAAACCCAGGTTTTTTCTCTCTTTTGTTATTTGTTTTGTCCGCAGTTATAACTCATGATTTTACTAGCATTGCCATTTGTAGCATGAATTTATTTTTCCCATTTTATTGGTTATGTTGCTCTCTATGGCCTTTATTTCCATTTTCCAAACTTATAGAAAATAAAGTCGCAGTTTGGAAATTTCGTTAAAGGATTTGGTTTTGAATTATTACATTCTAAACACATAATGACTATTATTCAGTTTAAAGAATTCAAGACTACATTTGTTTATAAAAAGGTTTTGAAATGTCTGAATGAGTTTTCCTTTTTTTCCTCCTTTCACTATGGAATTCAATTCGACAACTGCCTTTCATTCCAAAATACTCGCTTTTCAATTTGAGGCTTAAACGAAACAAAAAGGTTAACATTTTAAGTTTTCAATCCAACCCGTAAACGCTTTGCCGACACAAACTTGAATAGCTCTGGGCCATAGTAAGATTACTGGATGATGTTATGATTATTAGAATTTCTGATTACTCAAACATCAATGGGCAAACATCCTTTATAAATGTATCTGTAAATGGGTGTGAGTGGGTGCCTCCTTATGGATAGAAAACAAAAGCAAACTAGCAAGATTGTAGAACCAATACTTTTTCATCAATACAACTACCAAAATTACGTTAAAATTACACAGCAACCCTGAGGCAACCAATGTGAAATCATTCATAAAAACAATTACCGATATTTAAAAAGTATTTCATTAAAACACATTTTCAAAAACATTATTAACACTTAAAATGGCGCTTGAAACAATTAAGCAAATCTACGAACGTCCCTAAATGAAATAAATCTTTGAAATATTGCGTTGGAAACTGCTCTGGTTGTAGTCGGAAAAAAGCACATTATGCAGCGGAGCCAGCGCCACCTGGTGTCGCAGTTCCGGGTTATTGCTTCAGCACCTACTTCGACGCATCTTGGTGCTAGCAAAAACTTTATATCGAGTTATAATAGATATTGATTATGTTAATGGAAGCGAAAATTTCAAATTTTAGTTAACGATTATTGTAATATCCGCAAGGAAACTGGTACCATCATGTTGGGTAACTTTGACCCATTTTATGAGCTTTTTTTAAAATTACGTATAGAATTTTTAACCAAACTACTGTGAAATAAATGTTTTTAGTGGCTTTACAATGCCTATTTTTAGAAATAAAATAAAATAAATCTATTTTTTTAAACTACAGCTTTATAATCATTGAAAATTCGACGAGGCAAAGTTATACGGTGACTTGGGTAACATTACCCCACACATTTAATGATACGGATTTTGCTGTTTTAAATTAGTTTTTAATTATATTTGGTGAACTTAAGCCTCTTGTTATGCCTTAATATGAAACAAACTAACATTATAAACAATTTTTATTTTTTTTCTCAAAGATTTACGGTTGAAAACATGAAGAATAAAGTGCGCAGTTAGGGAAATCACTAGTTTTTAAGAGGACACGGGTTTTTAGAACTTATTAAGATCTAATCAGTCTTAAGAGTCTTTATAATTGTTAATTAATAACCAAACTAAGTTAACAAATCCTAATCAATTAAAAAAACTAACGTAAAAATTCAAAATGAAAATAACAAAATCAGCTCTTTACCAGCCTTACTCTCCCCATTCCATACAAAGAAAAACATCATTAATGATATAAAATTCTTTCGTTTGGTCACTTTAGTATTAGGCAAATATTTCACGACATTATTTGGGAAACAGCGTATAATATCAGGCTTAGAAGGCAGCTTTCAACCCTCCATCGCCTCCTGCATGAGCGAAATTTTAAGCATTTTACCATCGAAATGTGTTATAATAATGTAATGTATAGTAATTTTTCACCTACTTTTTCCGCGCCATGTTAATGTAAGTTTACCTTAAAAAATAGGCAACACTTCAATTATTTAAGTTTCCCCAGTACTTTAGTGGAGTTAGTTCAAACTGTCAGTGTAACTTTGACCCGAGTCAAAGTTACCCGGATTTGATAGTTCTAAAGGACCTCATGCACAATTTTGCTAATATTAATAATATTCATAAAAATATTGCGAACTTTTTAATTGTATTTAAGTTTTTAAGCTTTAATTTATCGTCTGAACTGAAACTCACCTTTATTCAGCGTCTAAGAATCGCAAAGTAACAAAGTTTTTTGAGCACTTTTCGAAAGACGTTGCGCACAGCCCGCCGTTTTTATTTTATATCTATGGATTTTTAACATTTATCAAATAATGACATTAGACGGGTTTTAACGAAGTCCTTTATGTATCTAATAAAAAATATTTCTTTGCGTAAAGTTTTGTACAGAGCCAGAAAAAAAAATATTAATCGGAATTGGAAGTGGTGAGTCAAAGTTGTACTGAAAGCTTAAGTTACCCAGATTGACCGTACGTCACCATTTAGTTAGAGCCAGAATAGTTGAAAGTCGTAGTAGGTATGTAAGAGGATTAGAATAGATAATCTTTGGAATTTGCAGGAGAGGAAAGGACCTTAAAAACAGTTTGTTGACAAATAATAAATGCACAGTCAACACAGGACTCAGACCAATAAAACTTTGTCTAAAATTTACCTAATTGTTTATTAAAACGAGTGAACAAATTTCATAGTGACTAAAATAAAAAGCAAGGTCACTTTTTATACTAGATAGAGTCAGTTGCTACTGAGTCTGTTATATAAATTAGGGACAAAGTAAAAGTACAATAATTGTAAATAAAATAGTGCATGCTCAACTGCCAGTCAGGACAAAGTTTTTTACGATGTACCATAAAAGTTGGACTAACTAAAGGTTGTAACTACAGTGCAGTTACTAGGAATGTGGTTTAACCATACAAAAGTTCCAACTGTGATTCTAATTCACCAATAAATGCGGTTTTCCAGTGTAGTATGTTCGCAGTTTGGTGCAAAAAGTCAGCATCGTTACTCAGCAGATTGCGAGGAAAGAAGAACATCATATCTCTAAGATATTTGTTCCTTCTTAAAAAGTCCTAATGCTATCTAATTTGACGGGATAAAAAGAGGTGTTATCTGTCAGAAATTCATCGCCCACTAGTCACCACTGTAAGGTGCAGCAGGATTTGAATCGCCATAATAAAAGCGCTCATTATTAATAGTATTTAATTTTATTTTATTTGATATTGCCAACGTGCTGGAAGGCTATCTCTTTAACTATAATTAAATCTGCATTTCAAAATCTTGCAAAACTGTTTGCCATCAATATACAAGTTATGTCTTAATGTTTTGCTTTGGTTGAAATAACTGCAATAGAAAAAGCTTCGCTCCTTTTTTTCACCTCTTTTGTTACTAAATCGATAGTCTTCAGTGACAAAACTGAACCTGAATTTTAGCATTTCAACTGGTATAAAATTATCCTAGTTTTGTGCAATGGTCCATTCGAAGTAAACTTAAAGTTTAAGATTTCCAAGCAACTATATTAAGTCCAAAATTGGACATTTTGTGGAAATATTATTTTTGGCTTCATGCATGCATGTTATTTCCAATGTTATTTGATTTGCTTGAAACGTAATATGTTATCGATTTGTGGGACACGTTAAGCTTTCAATGCAAGTTATTGCTGGCCTTATAAATTCGCTGCGGTTTTAAACTTTTATGGCCCTTGTAAAATGTTATTGTTCGGGATTTCATTTTTGATTTTGGTTTCTTTGTGATTTTTCTTACATTTTAACCTAATAGATGTTTATTTTATATACTTTGCACAGCACTACTGCTTAAATGAAAATTTAAGGTAAAATGGCGTGTAAACGTTACTACACGTGTAAATTATTATCAATAAATAATTTTATTACTCTCAACTAGGTTATTAAGCCGGATGATTAGTGTTCCATCAAAACAAAACCCACATCAAAGTAACGGTTACTATGATAATAATGAATAATTAACTACAATTTGTACGTGATATTAGAATACAAGAGAATTGTTAATATCTAGTGCTCGCGGAAAATATAAAACTACTATTTATTTAGTGCATAGTTTTCCGCTTTAAATCTTTGATGTACTTACATTCAATTCACATCAATGTTCTATTATTTTATAAAGCCAAGTCCCTTATCGCGTCTCTTTGTCTTTCTAAACGCGATTAGCTAAAAAACATCCGAACTGATTTTCATAAAATTGCTATATTCTCACCTAATAGAATGAATCAAGAAGGAAGGTTTTTGTTAAAATGACATTTAACATTATTTGAGTAATTCTCGTAAATATAAATTATACTTGACAAAAGCAAAATTTCAGTCAAAAAAAAATAACAATTTAAGATTTTATTTCCTACTTACTGATAATAAATACCGTAATTCTACAGATTTATATGTTGGAAATATCAAGGGTCAATTTATAAAATAAACTAGAACAATGTAAAGGAAGCCGAACAACTGCCGCCCGTTCTGTTGAATGGAAAATTAATAGATACTCGATAGTCTTTGTCAACGACGCTATAGTTACTAGTTATAATATTTTAATACCCTTTTAGTTTCCAAGCTGGTTCGAAAATTCAAAAGATTATTTTCCTATATAAGCCTCTATATTAAATAATAATGTCAAGTTAACAATTTAACATAATGTTTTATTTTTTATCAAGTAAAAATGAAGTTCCGTACCTTTAAATGAATGAAAGAAAAAGCCTTTAGGTGTCGTAGAAGGCGACTAATTGAAATATTATTGTGACAAATGAGAGTTACACCTCCCAGTAGGAGCACCATAATACCTTTGTTTAATTTTACCGTTTACATTAACAGTAATAAAAAGGTTCGTCTTAATGACGTCGTAAGTATCGGTAATATATACATAGACTTTAAAAAAATGATGGATTGCGAGTATCGCTAGAAGCCCATCGCGGCGAGAGTAAGCGCATTTTTGTCTGTGTATAGTACATTCTTTTACTGATTTAAGTTATTTCTAGTGCAACCACAGACGTATATTTAAAATATCGATGGTTCTAATATTTTTTGGGTTCATATTAGGTTTTGAGATAGTTTTATTAATGCCGCAGTCTCTGGTTTGACACTATTTTCACACACTAGTGCTCACGGTTCATACTCTTACATTACACTCTGTAGTTTGTTATCTATCCTTCAAATTAATCTACATAGAAGACTTGTACACAAATTAGATATTTGACAAATTATTTTTTAATTTATTAATTTCATATAATCCCTAACATCATGTAACGAAGAAATCTACAAAGTGTTATTGAATTTTTTAAGATGTTCATTTATACCTTGATGACTCCATACCCAATTATCTTCTGGTCCTTTAATTGAATTAACGAAACATTACTCACGAGTTAGCTCATAACATTATTTTTGAATCTCGTGAATCATAATAATTTGTGTAGTTGCAGATGGTAAAGTTTTTTTCGTACTTATAACAGCTCGAATGAATTTCGGTATACAATTTATTTGAACACAACATATTGTTCATGAACATTCTAAATGTAGAAAAAAAACCAACTTCTTTAAAATTTGTATGGGACTATTTCAACATAATATAATATATTATCGAAAGTAAAAATATTTTGCTATCGTAAAAAGATGGCGGTGTTATCGCGTAACAAACATGCGAAAATACTTTCCAATGAATTGAGACCCTCCTTTTTTGAAAGTTAGTTAAAAGACAGTATAATATCAAGTCTTTTTTCCAACGGCTCATGCCTCTTATTCCTATTTACTTTTGCACGGAGTAAATTTATTCGCTGTAGATTTCTCGCCTCCTTTCATTAGAGGCATCTTTCAGTACGTTGTAATCGGATGAAGCACTTGCAGTGTTTTAAAGTATGCTACCAACTATAGATTCTGATGTTAAACCTATTTAGTTCAGACTGCTTGGCTCTTTGTTGCATGAATATTATGCTTATGAACTCTTCCCAAGAAGATTGAAGTGCATCTCTGCTGATACCGTTTAGTCGTTATATAACTATTTAACTGTATAGTAATATTCATCCTTTGTGTTCCTCTATAGATTCTGCATGACTGATTGTACGTGCAGTGGCTATACAATATAAGAGCGTTTCATATTATCCGATCCGATATCGGATATTGTATTCGGAACATTTGAGATATTTTACTTGACTCGGTATCGGGTCCGATACCGTATCGAGTAATGTGAAAACGCTCTAATATGGGAACAATGAAAGTCAAAGTTTATACGTGTACTCAGTAAATACAATTTGGAAACATACCATCTATTAAGTATTATAAGTTTACTGAAGGACTAATCTACTCAATTTTAGTATAAAAATTGTTATGGTAACGATAACTAACCATTACTCTTGTTTATCATTATTATATAAAGGACCTAAATTAAAATTACATCATTACTATCCATACTATTTAAGTAACTCTGTCTGACTTTACGTCTGTCCGTCTGTTACTCTTTTGCGACTAAACCACGGAATCTGTTTACGACCACGGCATTTTTGATTTGATTGAAAAATTAAATGCCAAAAAATAATTAAATAATTAAAGCTAATTCTAGTTAAATAATATTACTATGAACTACAGATTATGTTGATGATATTTGGTAAGGACCTTGAGCTCCAAATCATTTATTTTTATTTTTAAAAGAGAACCGCCTTTACAATATCCGATTCACTTAAAAGTATTTATGAAATAATTTGAAATGTACTGCTTATAAAAAACCAAAATATTAGGATAATCAGTATATAATACTTCAAGCACAATTATTGTTATATTTGGAGTCCTCCTTTTTTTGAAGTCGGTTACAAAGGCCATAAGCTGACCGCCAATCAAGTGAAGCCGCGTTTAAAAGCTACTTTACTATACATGACTAAATAATCGTATTTTTATAGAATTACATACCACACTAAAGTTTTACTAGCAACATAACTAACCATCGCCTGATAGCAACGATCGCTTAATCAGTCTGTTTCCGATATCTTTATTATTTCAGGCGCTTATATTTTTCGCTATTTTCGGTTGTTTTGATCATTATAAGTGACAGGTTTGAAGAAAAAAAGGAAACAACACATGATGATTTCATTGTCAGTATGTACGTCATATTGCGTTTCTTATGATCGTTTAAAGATGCTTTTTAAGACAAACTTTTAAGTATAGAGTCATAGGGGAAATAAAGGTATGAAATTTGACTCTTGTCATGTCTGTAGGCACAATAAATTGCTTAAACAAAAAAAGGTACGTATTAAATATTTATAAAATAAATCTCATAATTGAAAACTTTATAACAAACTGCACTAGCTTTGCCCGCGGCTCTGTTCGCGTAAAAAGCCTTTGTTGAGATTCACAGTAACCTTTGTGCCCCTACAGAATTAATTATCTTAGTATTCGTTTAGCGTTTATGGCTTAATTAAGCAAATCTCTCTATCTTAGCTGAATTATAAAACAGAGACCTTTTCTGTCTTAATTTTTTATATTCTTGCAAAAATGTTATTTAGTCAGGCAAACAGTAGCAAAATCTTTTCTTGCTAAGGCGTAAATACAAAAATAAACATACACTTTTCCGGTTAGACGTTAATTCGAATAATATATATGTTGTTGGGTCATTTAATGTCAAACCATTTAGGATTATCTTGGTAAATACTATGTGAAAAAAAAACCAAGTCCGTACTTCGGTAGTTAATTTTATTTCAATTATGGCTAGGTTGTACCTACTATAAATTACTAAGAAAACTCGTCCATATTCGTTTAGAAGAAAGATTAATAAAACAAAACACGATGTAGATAGCCTCAATCTGAATTGCAAGCACTTAGCAAATGGATTGATCTCGAACCTTGTTATTAGAGCAATAGTACTCAACACTGCGCAACATAAACAAGGAATTTTCCAATAAAACCTTCAACAATTGATTGTTTAGTTAAAGTACGGTGCTATTACAAGTATTTTGAATCTTTCGTACTTTCTAATTTACACTTTGAACTTGACCGCACTAGTTAAAAAAAACGTGACTTAGAAATTGCAGCTATGTATTTTGTATACTTTTTTTAATGTGAAAATATCAAATACCATTTCAAAAATGATGCTATTTCCATAAAATTTATCGCATTGCTTTTAGTAGAAGATACCTTTAGGTTTTGTAAACCTAAAAAAGAGTATTGATTTATTAAAATAATGTACTTCATAAACATAGTTTTTACAAAGTTGTTAGTTTATGCTATTAACAAATACCCGCTTTAATTATTCTTCAATTGCCATTACATACTTGAATGCTTTCAAGTAATTTTATCTTCTGTAATAGGTATACGTTGCAGGTACATTGAGTACCACTTAAACGAATAGGTACCTACTAATAGGTAAGTATTATAGGGTTTCTAATTAAAATTACTTTTTATGACACAGACAGGTGCTTTCCGATCCGATTACACTTAAGGGTTACTTAACCCCCTAGTTTACAAAATAAGGGGATTACTTTGTTTACTTAAACACAAAAATGGCAGTTCTTTGATCATCATTTACAATAATCAATGGGAAATGATACCATTTCATTATCATACCTAATTTAAATTAACAGTTATAAATTCCATGTTACTATCTGGTAAAGAACGTGAAATAAAATTCACTAAGAAAATCTAGGGTTAACATGCCATTTCAGGACAAACTTGATAAACAATGTTTCTTATAATTGTAAAACATAACATACAATATCATCACGCCTATATCCCCGAAAAGTGTACCACGTGAGCGCGACAAATGGATGTGCGATTAACGCTTATGCGACAAAACTGTACTGCGACTCACTGTAGTTCGAATGCACGCTAGTGCGACACACTGAAGATCGACATCTCGCTAGTGCGACAAACGATTGACGAAATAGAACATAAACATAGGTATAGAACCGACATAGGCCCAGACATCCATTGCTTGGTTAGGTTCGACTTTGTGACAGAGATCAATAGGTTAGGTTAGGTTAGATATTGTGACCTTGCAATGGAGCGAGCGAAGCGAGCGACGGCCTTTGATTATTTAATATCTACTTATTTAATATATATGTAATTCAAAATGTATCTCAGCAAACTACTGTAATACTGCATCAACGTACTACACTACCGTAGTGTCGCACTACCGTAGTGTCGCACTACCGTAGTGTCGAACTACTGTCGCGCAATCGTTTGTCGCACTAGCGAGATGTCGATCTTCAGTGTGTCGCACTAGCGTGCATTCGAACTACGGTGAGTCGCAGTACAGTTTTGTCGCATAAGCGTTAATCGCACATCCATTTGTCGCGCTCACGTAGTACACTCATCCCCGAAGGGTTAGGCAGAGGTGAACCAATGTATGTACACCCACAGTTCGCCTATATGTTTAGGTCCCATTAGGGCGCGAGAGTATTGCCACTAACCGGGCACAAATCCAAACTCCGACCTGCCACTGAGAATTTGATAGAAAAACCCAATAACACCTTTGTCGACTTGCACTTGGGAATCGAACCCGACCACTAGGCCAACGAGGCAGTCGATTGTAAAACATTTCTTTCCATTTACCGGTTTGTTTTACAATTATTTTCGTTTCTTAGAAACAACACTTGAAAGTATGTGGGGCATGGGAACACAGACTACAAGATTGGCAGGTTAACCCTTTTTACCTGCCAAGCAACAAAACAACATGATCATTATACATTATTTGTTTTCCCTGTCAATCCCATGTAACCCATATAGATGTTATTGTTTTGCTATAATATAGAATAAAGTCACTTCAGCTAAAAATATAATATTATTGTTAACCTATTTCTATTTATTGCAGGGTTCCGACAACGTTTAAAAACCTTTGCAGGTTGATACCTGCAAAGGTTTCTAAACGTTGGTCACCGGCAAACTATTATTTATTTACAATCTTATGATCAATCTATGCTTCAGTGTATTAAAATAACTACTAAGGTTTCAACTCGTATTTTCATTTTAATTATTCTTGCAGCAAAAAGAAAATATACGCAGTTAAACTGATTAAAATAACAAAGAGGAAGGCAAAAAAGAAGCTAGTACTTATTTCGATTTAAGTTAAAAAGCGTGAAGTAGTAATAGGTATCAAAGTATGGAAGGTTTGATTTCATGATTATCACACGATGAAGCCTACATAAACTAAATAGGTAGAAACGATGAAACCTAAGGATATCTCTACTGTCCTTCAGTAATTGGGTTATGAAGGGGACAGGGGACAGTTCCTTTGTGTAAAATTCTAAGACCCATACCCAACAAATCCAACGTATACCAAGTAGATACTAAATTAATTGATAATTTGAGAGCATCAATGATTCATTTAAAATCATTTATTTTATTTCGAATAGAGGAAAAATACTTACATATCATATAGTTATACCTTATTACAAAATATCTTGTCTATAGGATTTGTTTTTTTTTTATGGATTTCCAACAAAGGATACACAAAATACATGGTATATATAAAAAATATCTTATGTCTCAATGAGTTTTCTTTTAGAACATAATTTAAAATTTTAATAACTCGACATAAAAGGATCAGACGCCTCTTCTTAAATAGAGAAGCAACGAGCGCTTATTCCTTTAATTAGAAATGTTTGATTTTCAACCTTACGTATACCTAATCATAATTAAATAGGCAATTCTTACTACATAAATCCAAAAGATATTTTTAGTGGCTTTAATGAATGTTAATCACTGCGGAATTTACAATGAAATGAAAGAGAAAATGAGTTAAATAATTTAAATTCATCTGCCTTACAATACATGGGGTTCCTGAGAGATGAAACCTGTTTAAATCCGTCATAATTAATTTAATCTTTGCTTCATAGCGAGTTGCTTCGTAGGTTCGATGGTAGTAATAATCTGATTCCGTACTTTTGTATACCTTTTATAACTTATATGCCGTTAATAAGGTAAACTTGGATATACTTGGCCTGTCGTAACTAGATGTCTAGAAAAAAAAAATGTGTGTTGCCTGACTAAGGGAATATGCCTTTTGTTTTCATTCTGTTTTACCCATATTTCTGTATTGTTTGTTATTCGTTCAATTTACCGTTTGCAGAATTATTTTCTTAAATAAAAGTAGTAAATTAACAGTAATGGTAAGATATACCTATTGTACATGGATACTTACCACATTCTCTTATCAATTAAACGTGATATTTAAATTAAATTTACTAAGGTAACATGATATGACATAAAGTGCAAAATGTGAGATTTTCTTTGCCATGTGAGGACTGAAATGGATATACTTCATTCGTTTTTACAGATACACAAAAAAAAACATCTCCCAATATATTAATGTTTTACCGATTTCATTTCATCAAAATGTTTTGTATAAATTTAATACGGTATAAAGTTACAGAGTTTAATTATTGTTCTTATATACGTAATTATTGGGCTAGCTCAAGTTTGCATGGTTTACCTAAGTTCACAATATGTTTATGAAATTACCTGGTATTTCATGTAGTAAGGCGAATAAGCTAAAGTTGTTCGCTGCACTAGGCTTCACTTCAATTCAGCTTAGTGCAACTAACCGTGAATATCGAATTTGTAGTTCGGCTTAAAATATTAAGGTATTTTGATATTTTACTTCATGATAAACACTGGGTAGTTTCGTAGAATTGGAGGGAGCTACTGGCTTCAATTAACGCAAGGATTCGGTACCAAAGGTGATTCAAGCAGGAGGCCTATGTCCAGCATTTGTACCTATTCAACGATGTATAAAAAAAAAACGTAGACGTAATCATATTTTTTTTAATCTCATTATTGGTTTAAATCCCGATTTGACAAAAAAGCCTTCGGAACTCAATTAGCGGTTTCAATAATTCCTACTCATGTCTACATTGCAAAAAAATTAATACGAGTTGACAGCTAATAAAACTCCTAATAGTGTTGGGAACGACTCACATTGCGTTGTGACGCGACCCGACTCAATCTGACACGATTGGCCTGACGCTGACGTAGATATCGACTCAATACAAGCCGCTTCAGGGGAAATATTTAGAGATTTATATTAGACATGAACACAATGAAACACAATTTGTACGAAAATAATAATTTGTTATTGACATTTGAGCTTCGGCCATCACTCTCGGATCTTAAAATTAATTTGAAATTTAGGGATGGTATCGCGTACACTAGAGGGACAGTCGTTCCCCGCGGAATTCGCGTGTGCGGGGTCATAAATTGGCCTCCTTTGTAAAGCGGAATTGGTTTTTCTAGTACAATATACCTACATCTATAGACTAAGAGAATAACGTACGAGGAACAAATAGATACATACATTTAGAAGACTGATAGTGGAGTACATATTCCTTTTTGTGACAAATGATTTTGGAAACAATAATATCTCGTGAACTGTTAGCGAGCGCAATACGTACGGAAGATATTATGCTAAAAGCTCTTCCAACCGCATCTGCGCGTTATTGTCTGTGCCTCGTTAATGTTATTGGAACAAAGATAAACGTTAGAAATCGTAGCGTTAAGCCGCATTTACACGTTGCTTTGATATTACGTTCAAATTGCACAGTACTGTTAACTGTTTCGTCGAAATACTTTGTTATTCCGGTTAATATATCTAATGACAATGCGTTTAAAGAAACTTAACCTAACTTGGTGTACGTTTATATATACCTTGATGAACGTTAAATCAAATGTCAGGGTCAGTGAAAATTTTACCGTGTTATAACAATTATTAGTTTTTTAATAATAAGATTAGATTTATTCAGATAATTATACAAATATAATCTTATTATGTTTTAATAATACCCTGAGACATATATATTACCTGCTTTAGTGATGAACCATATGCCAGATTTTTTCACATCTTCTTCATAAAAAGTATTTATGTGTTCACCTTTAGGATTTCAATAAATAAATAAATAAGTGTGGACAATAAATCAACAATGGATACCTAATTAAATAAAGCCCAAGTGTTTATAATAATGTCTGAGTTTTCAATCTGTATCAACAGATTCTCACTACAGAGTTAGCTCTAGGTAAACTCATTCGCTGATTGCATAAATAGCCAATAACCAATCGAACCTACCAGCCGCAAATCACAACCATAGCACACAATACGAGTTCAGTTTTTAGCATGCTGCATGCATTAAAGGCAATGTAAACGCGTCCTTAATATGAGCGCGATTGGCGCCTTGCTCGTCGGATTACTGGTTGGCTACATGCATCAGCACGTCCCGGCTGTAATGCTGTCGAATATCGTTCTGAAACGTAACGGCAGAGGCGCGCTCCGAATATCCAAGCTTCCACTACTGACCGTTCGGATGAATGCGATGCAATCTTGCCATTCAAACGGAATTTGCGCGTCTGAAATAATGGAATCCTAAAAGGTTGCCCTCATATTCAACCTTTTCGTGTTATCGTAGAATGACGAAATGTGGCATAGGAAGCCTGATTTCTAAGAAACCTATGTAGTAGGTATGGGCAATTGTGCATATTACTAAATATATCTTAATATGCTATATTGTGATGAAATTGAATACCATTAGTGTAGATAGACTTTAAATATTGGAAATAAAACGATATGGAATCCAACAATTATAAACCATTTTGTATGAAGCAAGGCTTAAATGTTATTCAAATTAAATACCTTGCACAAAGGACGGTCTGGTACAATTGTGTGCAGATACAAAAACAAATGCGAAGCTAACGAAACCGGATCGTCAAACACGCAATCTGGGGAGTCAAATTCGAAACCGAACTGTTTCTAACTATTTCAATTAAGGTATAGAAATCAAAGTCCGCACCCGAACACACCGTATCAAGTCCCTGATTTCACGAACGTTTGGCACATTTGCATCTAGTGGGAGACATACGACGTACGAAGCTTTGACGTCTCCTTGATACAGTCTATCTGGTAATGTTCCAGTCTGCAGACGAGATTAACGGACTGTGGATAAGTGCTTCACTCAAATAAATTCATTTTTAATTCAGACAGTTTTTGTGTGGAGGTCTGAAATTGCCCTAATTTCTGAAAAGTCTCTTGGATATGAATTTGCAATTCTTCAATTTTTAATTTTGAAAGTATAAGCAATTATGGCACATAGATTGAAAGAAAACTTTGTATTTAAAAATTTAACATTATACATAAATCAATAAGTTTAGTAAGTGGAAAAGTCTAAATATGATTTCTAAAGAGGGTTAAAAATTGCGGTTTAATAAAAAACACTACGCCAGAAACAAAACACACATGCGCTCATCCCGAAAATAGAAAACTGAACAACTGCAAGTAATGCTTTCGAAAAAACAGGATCTTAATACACCTCGTTGGCTATTTTAATCCTCGTCTTTTGTTTTACTTTATTTGTGCCTACTGTTAGCTTGCGTTAGTAGTATACAAATATGTGCGAACTAAAAAAATAATGCGTACCAATTTTATTTGCTCAGCCATTAGCACATTGACAAGGGCGTGTGAAACAGAGCTTGAAATTGTCTACGCTCACGTTATCAAAGTCAACCCACCTATCTATGTTATACCTATACTCTATAGGTATATATACTGTACCTATGTAATACCTATATTAGTTATCTGTCGAACAATTTGCGCAATTTCTATCGTTTGATTAGTCATTACAATATTAGGATTAGATTGCAATCTGAATAGTTTGCAATGACCTACATAGTTTGTCTTTGAAACTAAGGACGTTAAATCTTTAGATAGTATCCTTCATGTTAATACCTACAATCTACATGGATCTGATTAAGGAAAATACCGTGATTTCCGCATCCTGAATCATCGCCCAAGTATACAGTTAAGTGAATCTTTTTACAAAGAAACAGCCATTCAAATGTATTTTGAAAGAAAATTACATTGATTCAAATTTCAAACCATTCTTAATTCTTAATTCTTTATTGTACACATACACGGATAAACATTACATTTATTAGAATACGTTGATGTACACAGGCGAGCCATCAAAGCCTTACGAAAAATACAAAATATATAGGAGATTATAATTGTAATTGTAAAGCTGGTAAACGAAACCGCGATCTAATAAACGAAACTGTACAAAAAGAGTGTCTTATATATGACGCGAAGTTATTTGTTCTCGTCATGAGGTTGTCCGCTGGTAACAAATGGATGTCATCGGTTTACACTTTGCCGCTTCGTGACGTATCGTCCTGTCGCCCGCGCTGTCATAGATAACGGAATTTAGTGCGCCTACAATGATCATAGAGTTGGTGTTGCTGTTGACTGTGTCCATACGAGATATTCGGTAACACCTCACTAGTTTCGACCTAAATGGAGCCGAAGAGTCCATTAGAGGCTAAAACTAGCATTTCACCCCGTTAAAAACGTATGAGTTAAATTAAAAGGAAACCATTGGGGAAAAATGAAACTGAAACTCAATTTTGGGAGTGCATGAACGTGAAATTGTGTTTAATCAGGGTAAAACTTTCTCAAGCATGTTAAAGATAGCTTCAGACTTCTAATTAAATCCAAGTGAATTTCAAACGACAACCGGACACTACGTTGAAGATATTTGAGAATCGCCTTCGCCGTTTCACAGTTGGTTTTGGTCGTTTCAGGACCGAGCGATGAACTTTGTTCCACAAGTCAAAGAGAAATGTGTACACAGCGGTAACCTATCTTAGAAATGTTTTCCACAAACTATCGCTCGAATCTCTGCAATTGATTCAACTTTGATTTATTGGATATTCTATCCTGCCTTGCCAGCCTTTGATTTTTATGAAAGAAGTCGCTTAGGTATTATACGTTTTAAATTCGAAAGAGACTTAACTGGAACTTGAAGATTTTGAAACTACAGTTTGTAACTATATCAAATCTACGGTCACATGAAAATAGCAATGAACATGGAATTGATCGCTGAATAACCCAAGTTTGTAAAAAAACTGGCACAAACAAACAGCTAAGAAATTAGTTCAGATAACGGACGCTCTAAAAATTTCATTACCAAGTAAACAATTACAGTTTAGTGCTTGATATAAATCGCTCGTATGGCATAAAAGTGAGTCATTAACTGAATGCATATTAGAGCTATTTCCATAAAATTTGCATACCAGTGCGCCGCATCGGAGCCGTTGTCAACATATGACGTAATTAAAACACGCTTTTGGATGATTTATAGAGATTAAACACAATGTAGTGTTTGCCTATACTGATTGCGTTTTCAAATTTAGATTAAAATGTATATTGCATAAACAGTTTAGCGTTTTTGAATCTATTAATAATTATAATGATTCGAGAGAAATTCGATTTTAGTTTGATAAATATTGAGTTTGAAGGGTCATTAAATCCCTATTCACAGCGGTCAATGTGTTATTATTGTAGTTGTTTATTATTATTATTAAATACTTTTTGCACACAATGTACAATGGCGGACTTAACGCCTTAGGCGTTCTCTACCAGTCTACCTTTGGGTGGTGGAGAGAAAGCATAGGTAGGTGCTAAGAAATTTAACAGGAACATTATTACACATATACCTACATATAATACAAAACACATATAATTATTATTATTATATATACAAATATATAACTATATAAATATGTACACTACATATAATACTTATACTTACATATCAAGAAAAATAATTAGAAAACGAAATACTATTATGATTCTGCTAATTTCCCTAGAATGTGGTCACGTAATTTGACTTTAAAGGTGTGACGGCTGTTTAAAATCCTGATCTCTAGAGGTAACTCATTCCAGAGGAGAATAGATTTAACAAAGAAGGAAGAATGAATAATATCAGAACGATGTGCAGGGCAGAGTAGAAGACGATTTTTTGAAGAGCGAAGATTTTTGTCATGATGTGAACAAAGACAGTTGTTATACCTTAATCCGAATAGAATATTACATCCGCTATTAATTTTGTTCGTTCTTAACCTCCGATGCAAAAAGAGGTTATATAAATTTGAGCTGTCTGTCTGGCTGTCTTTGTCATCCTACGGGTGGTTTGGTACGGCGTGGTTTTTAATACATGGTTCTGGACGTATAACTTTCGAAAATCTGTCGATGATTTAATTATCAGCAATTATTTATTATCTGAAGTTTTTATTAAAAAAAAATCTTTCAATTTCTTGGCATAAACAATCTCGATGGTCTATCAGAATATCTACACTCCCTTATAATATTAATAAGAGCTTCGTAACATACCATCAAGATATCAATAATGTTATTAATTAATTAGATTTTCTGTACCAAAGCAATATACCATCTTCAAATCGCTTGTCGTGTTGGTCTCCAATAAATAGAATCTATTTCCTTTCATAACCTTTGACTTCTGGACACGTGTAACTTGTGAATATTATATATTGATTTTCATTAGTTAATATTTCATTTAATTTAAGATACTTTTTTATTAGCTTACGATGTCCCACTGCAGGGCAAAGGCTTCCCTCAAATCTTTCCATATTCTTTCAAATCTGGCTTTGTTTTTAAGATGTAGTTTTTAAATACGAGAACAAACACTTATAACATACTAAAATTAAATCCTATATAAATAAAACTAACACGCGTCGAAAAACTCATCGTCATCCTTATCAATGCAATGGTGGGAAACGTGCCCAAAAGGCTGGTAGCATTGCCACGTTGAATGGCTATGCCGATTCTCTGTGCTAGGAAAAACCAGCCCTCTGATCACGAGTATAGTCTTCCAAACGTTTTGACAGATCTTTAAAATTAGATTTAAAAACTACTTAATAAAAGCAACAAAAAAAAATTCAGATATAGTTTCACAAAAAAATATCTTTATTAAATTCAGAAGTCTTGAAATGTAAGAGTTTTCGTTCGAAGATTTTATAGGTGTTAGTCTGGCGTCTCCTGGACGCGACTGGTTGGCGCCAAAGGTGACGTCACAGTGAAAGTCGCTCGAGGTCACTGGAGCATCGGAAAACGGTTGGAAAATTCAAGGCCCGAACCTGAGATATGAAAAACAAGAAAAGAAGACTTATATGCGTGCTGGTTTTTGAAACCGTAAATTCTGGGTAGCTAAACGAATATATCTCACATAGAAATCTAGCTACAAGAACATTTCTCAACTTATTGTTTTTCGACGATTAAATTACCAAGTAAAGGTTTTGGTCGATTATGATAAGTCATACATATTGTCACAAATTTTAGTCGTGTAGGTAATTATTTTTGTTCTTGCTATATACGGATACGCAAACTTTATCTCCTTCAAAGCTAGTCAAAGATTCAGTCAATCTTTCTTGTGACATAATCTGTAAATATTCACCCAAATGTTCTCTAATTCAAACAGAGAGGGTATCTAACCACCAGACAGTTTGACAGCTTCCTTTGCGAATAATCCATAGTTTTTGATGTTTCTGCTTGCAAAGGTTAAGTCCACAAACCTTTTGAGGAGAATCTTGAATAATATACTTAGGTAACCTTTTCGTAGTAAATTATAGTAAGTCAAATGAGTTATTCAGATATACCGTTTATTGTTATTGGATTCCAAGATCGTATGTATTGGAATATTTCATTATGTAATAGGAAACTCTATGCAATCACATTATCTGTAACGTTCTCGGTATCTATGTAATTAATCTCAATTACATTATTTGCTATTCATCGAATATACAGAAATGACCCCATATTTTCCCACCATTATATCCAAAACGAACACAATGGAATCCATATTAATATTATATTTAAAATATCCAAATTAAGGTCGTCTAGTATAATATATGTGGATCCAAGTCAAAATTCTAATTTTGAACCTAAAAACCGTTATATCACAAACAAGTTATAAGAACAGCCTGAAAATTTTGTTTGAAAAAAACTCCTTTTTCATACAGAAACGGAACGACCACACTAGTTTACTGCAGATCGAAAATGTTTCCCTTCACCCTAAGTCAACGGTCTGAAAACAACAAAAGAGTTATAAAACGTAAGAACCCAGAAATACAAATGAACTCTTTAAAGCTATAAAAACGCGTAATAACTTCATAAATCAAAATTATTACCTTTACAAACAACAGCAGGCTGCCAATAGGAATGTCGGAGATTGAGGTCAAAGGATTCATCCCCTATGTGGCGGGGTGCGTCGGCGACGCTCTGGCGCGTCGTCGCGGAGCCCGTGACGTCACGCTTGCGATCGATACCACCCCAGATGATCTGCCATACATCTCCCACTTGTTTACGAATTTGGCAACTGTTCCTTTTTAATGCCAACCTAATTCTGACTCAGATTAAATAAGTGTGTCAGATACCAAATACTTGGGAATGGAAAATTTTCTCTTCTTGGAAACGGTGTTCGTTATATAACAGAGACATCTTGATTTTCAAGTTTACATAATAGTTAGGTAGTATTGATTCCCCTGACGTGACAGTTTATGTGTTACCTACTAGTCTGCCATTAATGTTCCCAGTATAGTCCCATTTCACTTCAATTCTTGGGCATCGTAAAGTTCTATGGTGGGAAATGTTTATGAGCCTCATGGGTGTAAAGCTAACAACTAACACACTAACGTGTAGACACGAAGTATGTTGCCATGCCCCAATAGTTGATATGAAAGACGGTTTATATAGTTTTGCCTAAAAAGAGGGCTAAATCCATATTCTGCCTCCTTTCGTATTTTTAGTGATGGTTTTTATATTGATAAAAAATATTCATTAGACGTGTGATCAATTCAACTTCTCGTTAGTTATCGAATAAATGAAACTCTCACACAACTTATTTACTTAATTCTTCTGTATGATTTAAAACAGTGTTTTTTGTTTTTTGCCAACGGAATAGCCTGTTTGTATCGACAAAAATTCCACCGAGTTACTGTAGCGCTTGCCTGACCTCTATGTTCTAAAACATGAACCACATAAGCCTCGTCTATATTTGAACATTGGGATTGCACTCCTAGCTTTCGTCGCCTACAGTGCGAATCCTAACAATGCAATATTGGTACCTCACGCTGATATGCCGTGAAAGCGTGCTCCTCTTTCAAGTCAGCCAATTTTCGAGCTCCAGTCTATTATAACTTACTAGGTCTGTGATTTTTCATTGGAATATGTTACTACGCCTTATTTAACGCTGCTTTGTTATCTCGTTCAAGAAGAATTCTTTTTCTAACTACTTATATCAACGAATATCAAATCATCACTATCAAGGACTCTTTTGTTTGCTTACCAGCGCAAGTCAAAAAACGGTTTAACGGTATCCGCTAATAAGACATACAGATTACGCAAAAAAACATTCGACGATCCGAATTCAAATTCCGATTCGAATTTCAAGGTTGTGAATACAAGATGGAACTTTTTTCCGACTTCCTGAGCTGTCAAGTAAAAGTCGTATTTCATTTGGAGCTGCTTTCTTTGTTAGAAAGTTCTTGGTACTCTAAAGTGTAGACGTGGACTGCGTCCTCACGATTAATTACGTAATTTATGAGGTACCTACACAAACACACACCTCTTGGTATATTTTTAGGGACCGCGTACCACTTTAATTTAACCCTTGGCGCTATTTGCGCTAAAATGTACTTAAGTAATGTTTTTACCATGTAATTTTAAAACAAAAAATTGGAAGACCAGGAGATATTATTTATTTTAGAAATCTTTTTGTCTTTTCTATATAAATTAGATACAATGTAGTCTTTATGTAGTAGGTACATATAATGTAATGAAATAGTTAGCTTTGTTACTATGTTATTAATATACTAATTACACACAATCTAGGCACGAGACAATGCAGCCAGTGCTGAACAAAGGTTAATATACGGCAGTAATAACACTAATTACTACGAGAGTGATAATGAGTTGATAATTATCTAGTTAAAGAGTAAAGTTCCAATATTTGCTAACTTATATTCAGCCTGTTATGCAACACTTTTCCAACCAAAAGCCGCTTTCCGAACTATTAAAACCTCGTTTCTTTTTCTGGCTGTTTACGGCGTGCTCTTAGTCCCATTAATCAAACATTAAAAACATTACCCCAAAAATGGCGTTGACTATGGCCGAAAGCGCGGGTAATAAATTATAGCCGATTTTAAAACATTAACGTAGGCGGTGGTAAATCTTTTATTTCGGAACCCGATTTGGTCCCACTTATTGCACTGGAACGAAATTAAACAGCAAAGATTTATGAAAGAGATAGGTACCTAATAAATAAACTTGATTATTACCTATAATGGTGACCTGTGATACAGGTTCTAATGAAACCTACTTCAGGCAATAGTCTCTCACAATGTTAGCTCCTCGTTCGTATTTTACCTAATGTTAAGCCTAGTGTAAGTAACTTATGTAGAGAAAATAAATGATTATATTATAATAATAACAAATTGTATAAGTAAAACGACTAGATTGTTTCAATCTCTAGCTTATGTAAAAAATAAACAAAATAATCTCATAAAAGCTGATAGTTTCTGGGTGAATTTCCCAAATGCCTTATTTTTTTGTCTTCGTTGAAATTAGTATTTGAAAAAAGGAATATAGTTCTGAATTATTTTTTTTAGTATTCAATAGGTAGTTATTGGGTTGTGGCAAAAATATGATTTGCCTAGGACTATTACAAAGGTATAAATAAAATACATAAACCTCTATTTCCTTGCAAATCGGTGCTGTCCCACTACTTTTTTTACAAACAAAACAGCTTATACACTAATAAAAATAAGTAAGTTGAGTATATAACTTATTCTATTTCATAGAATATTAGTTTAGTTATTAATATATAGCATTTTTTATTACATAATTAACGATTATTATTACTGAGAGGCACAAACGTACTTGTCCTGAAAAATGTTCTCATATCGCTGGACAAAAGTAATTTAAACATAACTTTACATCGACGAGTCGGTCAGCGTCCCTACCCCAATTGTATTACCCTCCTTGGTGTGTGCTAGTGGGCAGTCAGGATAGAAGTGGGTTAAATCGCTGCATATGCCCACCAAAACTGTAAGAACGCCATTTCAGTTACTCCCGGACAATTATTTTATATAATCGGTGGTTGCATTTTTCTAGTGTAATGAGTAGCTTTTTTATTGTTGTTTGGTTCTAACAGAGGTAGTAAGTGAATTAGCTTCATTGTCTGTTATTGAATTTATCCTAGATATTATGCATTTTTTATAATTTTCAAAAAACTGTGTATTTTCTCATGTCGCTGTTCTCATATCGCTGTAATCGGTGGTCTTTTTTACCACCGATGTGATAATTTACACCGAAATGATAAGAAAAAATCAATCGGTGTCATATATCTAATATCGGTGTTCTGATTCGTGATCAACGCACAGTTTTGTCACATCGGTGGATTGCTTTATCATATCGGTAGATCAGTTTATCATCTCGGTGAGTCGTTATATCATATCGGTAGATCCCGTGTCATTTCGTTAAGTATACAAAGAAACAATGGCACATACAAACATACATACAGACACATACATATATACCTACATACAAACATTCGTACATACATACATACAAGGTAAGTTTGCCTACATAGACTGCCAAAATCATTACCACGATACCACTGGGTAGTAGAAGATGTATAAATAAATGTATCATTAAGGGAGGTCTGTATTCGGTAGTACGTCCATAGGCAGAGATGATTATGGTGAGGTGGAGCAATGGAAAGCATTAAAAGTTTCTATGGCAAAAAAAATAGTTAAAAAAAAATAGTAAGTACGTAATAATAAATGACAAAATAATTAATAGCTAAAAAGAAAACATAATAGAAGCTTAATTTTGTATAAGAATGCCGAGGCCAAAACTAAAAGATGAGGAGAAAAACAGGTGGAATAGGTTGCTGGAAAGAATAAGCAAAGCTTAAATTACGATTCTGTGTTAAGAGAGGAGTATTTAAGAAAACGTTTAGCTAAACTTAGGTATGAGATTTTTGTTTTTTTTTTCATATTTCATTTTAATAAAGACAATGATAATAAATATAATCATTATTTTTTAAATTTTAGGTACCTCTAGAAAACGTAAAAAGTAGGTACATAATTTCAAAAATACATTTTTATTTTATATCTAAGAACTATGTGATCTACCCTAAGTTCAGATCTTCATTTCTAAGTCACCTGTAAGTACCTACTAACTATTTCCTTTTTAATGTTCAAAGGTGAATAGATTATCATATCGCTGGATACGTACATCATTTCGGTGGATACACTTATCATATCGGTGTACAAAAAAAATAATCGGTGCCGGTTTTTCACATCGGTGGAAACCAAAATTAAAACTGAATTTACTCCTCAGTCTTAAATGATACGTTGATGATATTAAATTTGGGGATATTTTGTGTCCTAAAGATTACATAAAACCTGAAAAATCTACAAAAAAATAAAAATTGTAAAAGGTCACCGATATGATAAGAAAAATGGCATTTGTTGAAATTCACCCTTCTATTGGATAGTCGATGGCCCTGAAATAGCTTAGCCGTCGATTTTCTAACCATTTCTTAAATAAAATGAGGAAAGTATAAGGCGGGTAGCAAGTTGTAGGGTCTTATTGGATAAGTTTCAAACCTTTATACAGGTCGGGTAGGTTAAGTTGTAATATAAACTTTCAAGTTTTAAGAGTGCTCTCTTCTTCACCGCAGCTAAAGTTTGCATTTAGTCAAAGCTTTTCTATTTGATAAAAATGGGCTTTGGTGGCAATAAAAAGATGTACAGAACATACTTTTTAAGTTTTATCCCGTTTTGGGCACCAATCGTAGTAGGAGCATGATAGTATTTTCAATAGCTTTTACGTAGAAATTGAGTAAAGGATTTAGTCTCACGGTAAATAAATAGATCTACCTACTACATCTAGAACAAAAAAAAATATAATGGAAAAAGTAATTTTTTTATTCGGATAAAGATATCCCCAGCCTATGTCGCTTCTATACTAAAGGCTTCCCATAATAAACCTATTGAAGAAACCATCGTCGCCAAACATTCACACTGTTTCCATTTGTTTTTTTTTTTATATCCCCTAGGAAGAATCCTATACTCGACAGTCAGTAGACAAAGTAATGACAAAATATCCTATTAATTTATGTAGGCATGAATCACTTGTCAAGAAATAATTAGGTACCCATGTCATTCGAAATATACTAAAATGTTAATTCCTATCAACTTAAAAAAGAAAATAGAATATATAATACCTTATACCGGTTTAAACAGGCTCACAACGTCCTTTAAAGTTGCAGCAATGGAATCAACTCTAGACCATACGATACTCAAATAAATTGACACGGAGAAAACAGAACGCAATAATTATTAATTAAATTAAAAATTAATTAAATTAATTGCATAGATGTGGTAAATATGGTGCGCTGTGGATGCAAAGCGCTTACCGTACTTGTACCAGACTGAGGAACCGTCAAAGCATTGCGGCAACACTTATTTGATACAAGCTCGGGGATGCATTTTGTATGTGCAATTATGCACTCGACAAGCTTGACTGTTTTTAGTAGGTTTGTATAATTAAATACTATTAAAAACTTAAAACATGTTATTTTATTTAATAACTGCGATCTGGAATTTGTTGTAGTCGCGCATTTTTTCAGGTTTTCTTTACGAGTGCCGCATGAAAAAGTTCTGCAATGTGTAGATTCGTAAGTTATTGCTATACAGCATTCTTACAAGCTTCTAAAATAGTATTTATTTCTTTATTAACTTAATAATTTATTAATTCATGTAAACAATTATTCCAAGGTAAAAAATCTGATAAATTAGTACTTGGAAATGAAATGTTTATCAGTCTTCAAATATGTTTAGTAATTGCGTATGTTTGTAGACATGAAACAGTACAAGGCAAATATATTAAACAGAGCCAAACGCAAATAAATTAGGAAATACGAGGTTTAGTAAACAAACAAATAAATTTATTGGTTATGTAACATGTCTTCAGTATTTTCGTCTACACATATTATTTACGATCTACGCTTAGATGATAATCGTGTAAAGAAATGCCTTATTCAGATGTTCATAAAATATTTTTTCCTTTTCGAACTGAGAATGCAAAAGAAAACTAGGAATAAAATTATCCTATACATATTTTTATGTTTACATATTAAACTCCTTATTTTGTACAATTGTTTTTTGTTGGAAATTCGAGACTTGGTTTAAAACAAAAAAAAAAAAAAAAAAACGAATTATTCAGAAAATTCTATTTTGAAGTAGGTTCAAATGAAAATATTATGTTTTCTAATTGATTTAGAGATTAGAGGTATGTAAAGATGCTTTAATTTATTTCTTACCACCACATTTCAATTACAGATCAAAAAAAGAAGTTAGGTAGGTACATGTTTGATCCTCATTGATTAAATAATTAATTTAATGAAACCTTAAAAAGTCTTGTCGACTGTTATTAAATTTGTATTTTTTAGAAAAACCATTTGCTAAATTACAAATGTAAATATTTATTCATTAAAAAATGTTTGAAGGGAAACATCGTGAGGAAGCCTGGATTCCAAAGATTGGGATCTGAATCCGCAGAGAGCAAGCGTGGTGATCAATGCTCGTGCCTTCCCTTTATGGAAAGAGGCCTGTGCCCAGCAGTGGGACGTTTATAGGCTGGATTACTATTACTATTATAATTTTTATGTATTAGAAGCCTTCGTCTAGTTTCACAAACAAATACCTAATAGAACTCTGATCATCAAAATTGTGATTCAGATTTCCCTTGAGGTAGATAGGTAGATTTTATCAGAAACAACAAATTGTCTCTTCAGGACATAAATATGAATAATTTCATGAATTTATCAATAGTAGGTCAGTAGTACACTTGGTTGCTTAAAAAAAGGCTTTTCTCGATAGTGTTAGACTAACAAAAGTAGTAACAGTAGAATTGACTACAAATGAATTACAAGGTTTTTGTACCAAAATAAACTATAACATAAATAGGTAACATCTGCTTCCTTAAATAAGGTACATTCCGAAAAAAATAGAAAATTACCGAAATTTTTCAAAACTTTGTTTTTATATGACGCAAATGGAAGAAAATTCTTAGACACGTAACCATGTAAGTTTCATTTGAATCTGCATGATCAAATAATGGACTTTTACAGGTTTATTAAATCAAGTACGGCATTTATTTTATTTCAGAACTAGCAGCCCGCCCCGGCTTTGCTCGGGTGCAACGCTGATACCAAATATAACTACACAATCATAAAGTTCTGTAGGGCGAAGCACAGCCTTGGACGCACTATTTGGTATAGGCACGACCCTCGGCCCCCGCGCGGCCCTCCGGCGGGTATCGCCGCAACCGCTATGTACCTACATTTTAAATTTGAAATATCTTCGAAAATAGTCATTTAAATTACATGCTGTAAAGGGCAATATTGACCTATATTGCATGCACAATTTATTAAAGGTACTTAATTGGATAAGGATTAATACTGTATTGCTTAAAATCGCTTTTTCGTAAAAAGTAATAAATAAACGATAAAAATGGTTATTGTGGGTTATCCTCAAGAGATAGACATATGCCATTGCGGACTTTTTTGTAGATCTTTTTAAGGAGCACAATACTGTAGTACATTATTTTTATCTATCTCGTTGGGTTCAGCCAGCGTTTGCAATGAAAGCGCAAAAAAATTGTTCATTTACGACCTTACATTGGAAATCTCTAAGATTATCCGTGTTCCTCTACTATACTATGCACGTATTATACATATAAACCTTCCTCTTGAATCACTCTATCTATTAAAAAAAACCGCATCAAAATCCGTTGCGTAGTTTTAAAGATCTAAGCATACATAGGGACAGACAGCGGGAAGCGACTTTGTTTTATACTATGTAGTGATAACAGTTATCTAAATGGTTTATCACATACAAACATAATCACGCCTGTTTCCCGAAGGGGTAGTCAGACACCACTTCTTCCCACTTGCTACGATCCTTACATACTTGTTTCGCTTCGTCCACTTTCATTATTCCCTTCATACACATTTCTAAAGAATATCTTATAATTTCGATTAAATACGTGACGAGTATATCCATGCATACTGTGACCCATAAACAAAGGTAAACATATAAGTTGGCCATAAAACTCAGAGAAACTAATATTGGAAGCAAACACATGCTGCCATGACACTTTTGTGTTAGAAACTACATTGCATGAGTTATAATGAGATCCGATACAAACTATGGCCTTATTTTTAAAAACATGGACCCTGTAATACATTTAAATAGCTTTTATCAACCGGCTTCAAGAAGAAGAAGTTATTTCCGCGACAAAATGAATTCCTCAGTAAAATAGGTTGGGAAAGTCAGATAGACAGTCGCAGTCGCAGACCCAAACATAGTTGGGAAAAGGCTCGGGAGCTGATGCTATTTTCCGCGATGGCTACGGCAATTATTGTTGACGACATCACAAATATATATCTTCAATAAAAAATAACCGACATAAAATTAAACGATTACAATACACCTACAAATCCTACAATATACATGTATTGTGTTGTGCAGATCCGTGTGATGAAACTATCATGTTTCCATCATGAAAGACAAAGCTTACATCCGTGATATCTAACGCCGGCTTTAAATTAAGATGCAGGTAGCAAAGCCAACGCATTCATGTTTCCTTACTAAGGTTCTCAGAGTGTTTGAGTACAACGGAAACGGTGTTGTTGTATATCCTACAAGATATTTTAAGTGATAGGATGAGAGATTACGAATGAAATTCGGAAGTTAAGGATGTTTTTTGAAAGGATTTTAGTAATTGCAGAAGTTAGACCCAGCTTGTCTGTAAATACAGTGTGGGTGTAACACTTATCAGAAAATACTTCTTAAACTATATGATGTGTACCTACTTCACAGTCTTTACAATTCAATAATTTAACGTATCTCGAAGTAGTGGGGGATTTTACATAGAATAATGAAGATAACCTATGAACATTTTTCATGCAAAAATTCAGCAAAAAAGTGGAATGATAATTCAAAGAAAAACTCGATTTATCGATAAGTACCTACTTCAGTTCAAAAACCCACATTAATATTGCCTAGTTATACTTTAAACCTAATGGAATAACCATTTAAACACCAAATTTGCTTGGCACTGATTTTTAGTGACTCTCATTCATCAATCAGGAATACGAACTAAATGGTTGGAAAACAAAAAATATAGTCTGGTGACCTATTTTCAATCAGAGCTTCGTTGATGGAGTTCATTCTCTGGAAGACTGCGGGTTAGTTTACATCAGGCTCCGAACAAAAATATGACGGAAACAGTTTGATCCACTTTTGTTTTTTGAGTAAGTTTTTAACAAAAGTAGTGTTTTGTTTTGGCCGAATCGCTAGCGATTATTTCACGTATAATTTACGAAGTTTACTATTTAAGAGCGGTTGTTTTTGGAAAGTGTGAAATGTGACTTTTACTTCGTATTTTGTCAATTTTCTGGGGTGCTTACTCAATGCTCATTGGATGACCTGAAGCACATAGTAGTACTTTGTAACTTGGCCACGTTTTTAGTCGTAAAAAAGTAGAAGTATTCCCCTTTAAATGTAGATCATCATGTAAGGCGGAACAAAAACAAAACACTTTTTAACCGTTCTCCAAATTACCCGCCATTTACAACCAGAGCACCGGGTCCTCAACTCAAAAAAAGTTATGTAAAAAAAATGGAAACACGCATGTAACGTCATGTAAAAGTTAAATTGTAAATCATCGTGTAACAGTGTTTTTATTATTATCGATTGCGGCGCCATCTGGCGTCACGGACCACGCAACATGTGTGGGGGACGCGAAACTCTTTGTAATCCCTCCACGAGCTGAGCAAATGTCTGTTTACAGATTCTGCGGCCTTTTTCTCATAAAAACTATAAGCGATTGTCGGAATAAATTGATAATACCATTTCCGAACCTACTGATCTTTTCTGTGAACTTTTAAGTGCAGTTACTGAGTAGTTACTTGCGAAAAGCTAGGCTAATATTTATTTTATATTCGACTAGCAGCCCGCCCCGGCTTTGCTCGGGTGCAACGCTGATACCAAATATAACTACACAATCATAAACATCTGTAGGGCGAAGCACAGCCTTGGACGCACTATTTTGTACTTATAGCCACGACCCTCGGCCCCCGCGCGGCCCTCCGGCCGGTATCGCCGCAACCGCTATGTACCTACATTTTAAATTTGCAATATCTTCGAAAATATTCATTTAAATTACATGCTATAAAAGGCAATATTGACCTATATTGCATGCACAATTTATTAAAGCAAATAGCACTTAATTGGATAAGGATTAATACTGTATTGCTTAAAATCGCTTTTTCGTAAATAAGTAATAAATAGACGATAAAAATGGTTATTGTGGGTTATCCTCAAGAGATAGACATATGCCATCGCGGACTTTTTTGTAGATCTTTTTAAGGTGCACAATACTGTAGTACATTATTTTGATCTATCTCATAGGGTTCAGCCAGCGTTTGCAATGAAAGCGCAAAAAATGGGTTCATTTACGACCTTACATTAGTAATCTCTAAGATTATCGGTATTCCTCTACTATATTATGCATGTATTATACATATAAACCTTCCTCTTGAATCACTCTATCTATTAAAAAAACCCGCATCAAAATCCGTTGCGTAGTTTTAAAGATCTAAGCATACATAGGGACAGACAGCGGGAAGCGACTTTGTTTTATACTATGTAGTGATAGTGATAGTGATAGTGATAGTGACAGTGATGATAGTGATAGTGATAGTGATGATATTAGTTGACGGATTAGTTCTCTTATTTTGCTATGCTAAATCTTAGACACCGAGATTACAATTGCGTAAATAGTAAGAGGTCTTAGAAGATTGAACATATTGAGATATTTAGGAACTGAATGAATAAAACTCCAAGAAAAAATAGATTTTGATTAAATTAGGTGGGTATATTGAATTTAAATTATTTTATAAAGAAGGAAAATGTCATCAACATTAGCATAGGGTCCCTCGTCTTTCTTAACGTCAAAGTTCTAAATTAACAAATATTTTAATCTAATTAAACTGTACGAAAAAGTAAAGAAAGAAATAAAAGCTTCAAAACCGTATTCTGCTCCTGTCAGTTTTGTTAATTATTACTTATTTTGATTTTTCTTTCTGTATAATAGTTTATTTAGTTATCGTAAAAACTAACGAAAACATGATTTCTATACCGGTTATAAAAACAAATGTCATCAGAAATAAATAAAAGGACTCGGAAAAAAATATTTGAATTGTATTCTAAGCCCGTTACAGTTTTATGGTAACAGGACTGGAGTTCGATTCGTTTTTATTTTTGTTCTTTGTTGAATTTTTAATAGCAATTGTTTTATAAGGTCACATATTTACTTTATTTACGGCTCTAGAACGATAAAATAATCACTTTATATTAAGCTGACATTAAATGACATCTACAAATTAAAATACTTTTACAAATAAATAAAAGTTATATATTAATAACATTTAAGAAAATATATTTATAAGAAATCGGAGAACATATTTCAATAATGCTATGCCCAGAAGTGGACTACGATACACTGCAATAATTATTGTTTCCATGAAAGCAATATTATTTTCATCATATCTCTGAAAAATATTGTCAAAAAAATTGGTCAGTTGTTAATTAATTAGTTACTAAATAAAACACCAATAAAATACTCGATTAAAGTATTTAAAAAAAAAAACATACATTTTTCTCTGTGTGTTACTTCATTTGCGAATATATTAGCAAATTAATAAGATATTATTATAACAATTTCTCAGAAAACTTTTTCTTGTGGCTATCTTAATAATATTATTTTTCTACGGTGACTTGTAACTTAAAATGGACTCCCAAGTTAAATTGTCGAGGGATTACACAACTAAATTTGAATAAGGGAATTAAAAAGTTTAGACAAACTTTTCTTTTGCGACGACGTAAAAATGGCTGGAGTATAGGTATGGTACCACTGGGTACCAGGTATAGAATAAGATAATTTCAGTTATTATTTAATGGTATTAGTAATATTTACAGCGTACCTTTATCTTGATTTAAAAATCTAGCGACTAAAACTTTGACTTTGATTTGAAAAATGACGACCTCCGTGGTCGAGTGGCGTACGCACCGGTTTCAAGGTGTCGCTAGCTCTGAGGTCCCGGGTTCGATCCTCGGTCGGGTCAATGTAGAAATCAACTTTTCTACATTGCCTCGGGTCTGGGTGTTTGTGGTACCTTCGTTGTTTCTGAATTCCATAACACAAGTGCTAAATAGCTACTTACTTTGGGTTCAGAGCAATGTATGTGATGTTGTCCGCATTTATTTATTTATTACTTGAAGATCCAGGAAAATTAATTTATAAAAAAACTGCCGCATTTGAAGTAGTTATTTTCAAGACATTGTTGGTTCGTCTTAATTACAATTATGTTCAATAACATTGTATTGAACACACACTCAATTGATACATAATTAATAGTCCAAAATATTTAAGTAAATATAAAAGTGTCTTAGTTGCTAAGATTATACGTCAGTTTAACTACGTTATTAAATTACTACGATGGAGTGATAACTCAATTGTTAATAAACAGAACATCATATAAGTAATAATAATAAATGTTTAATTAGTTACAAACTTAATTAACAATTGATAATTTAATTACAAAAGAGCAAACAGGAAGCGGTTATAACCAGTAACCTACAATTTCCTTACAACGGTTATAACACGGTAATTAACTTACTTTATAGGAACCTTACTTTTCCTATAGATGAATAAATAAACAATAATAATAATTAATAGAAAAGTGGAATTTATGCAATATTAAAATAAGTTATGTTCGCTATAAGTTTATAACAATGATTTTTTTGCGTTTCAGTAAATCGGTAGCATTTCGATAGTATTAGCAGTATCGGCGGTAGCGGCGGTAGTATTTCGAACTCTTGAGATTTGATACAAAATTACTTTTACAGATTGTATCGCGGTATATATTTAGGTTTAAGGTCTCTACGTATCGACACCTTTGCAGATATCAGTCAGGTATGGTTTTGAGATTGAAATTTCAGTAATATATGTTATCGCATAATATATTTTAAACATAACATGTATTAATTACTGAATAAGTAACGAAAAAGTAAAATGTGAATTATCTATTCAGCCATTACAAAAGTAATATTTTATTTCATTGACCTAAGAAAAAGATCTAAGTAAAGACCACTTGAAACACGTTACTAAAAGCAATAATTAAAAGTAATATGGCGGCGAGAGTATTCTCCCTCGCACATAGCTGGGATCGGCCATTTAACCTCTTGACCCATTGTAATAAAGTTAGTAAGACGGGAATTTCATTACTAAGGACCGAAGGCGGGATCGCGATGACTTAACTTATTAACTTATTAAAGTATCGTTAGAGACACGTGACTTGTTAATAGATTTCAAACACAGGTTGTTCAATCTCTGTTTTAGGAATCACGAATACAAGAATTCAGGACGTCTTCATAGCAAGATGCAATTTCTACCTTATGTTTTGAGACATAGAGTTAAAAATTAAAACTACGAAGGAGGATAAAACGCACAGGTTGTTCAATCTCTGATTCAAGGATCAGAAATACAGGATTTCGGGATGCCTTCAAAGACATATATGCAAAATTCTACCTTATTTTTTGAGACATAGAGTTAAAAATTAAAATAACTAAGGAGGATAAAGGTTGTTGAATGACTGACTCAGGAGTCAAGTATACAGGAACTTAGACAACCTCCAAACTAATTGCAAAAGTATACCTTGTATTTCAAGGCATGGAATTAAAAAATAAATATATCAAGCAATAAAATATATTTTTTTAAAATATCCTGATTGAAATCTGTATTTTTTTATGATTTAATCGCATTCGATTTTGTTTTTTTCAGATAGTATTACAATATGAACTGCAGTTTAATCTTAACTTAATCAAATCAGTGACGCACATTGTCGTCATCATAGCTGCAAAACGTATATCATTTTTAATATCTAATATTAAAAATAAAATATTTTATTACATTGTGGATTTTTCACTTTGCAAGACATCCTTTCAGAAAATGTTTGGTAATCCATACTAGTCCTTCAAGGCCTTAGTCTTAATTAGATTTATTCACATTTTCTAAGAAACAAAGGAAATACTAACAAAATATACAACAAGTTAGAGAAAACTTTTCTGAATCAAATATCTATAGATAATAAATGGAGAGTCTTTTGTTTTACAATGTCGTGTGGGCGGGAGTTTTGCTTTACAAGGATTCCATACTAAATAATATGCATATTGAAAAAAGGCCAGGTCAAGAGTACCCTAAACCGAAGAGCATGTATGAAGGGAATTATGACAGTGGATGAAGCGAAACAAGTATGTAAGGATAGTAGCAAGTGGAAAGAAGTGGTCTCTGCCTACCCCTACGGGAAACAGGCGTGATTATATGTCTGTATGTATGTATATTTATATTTTATTATTTACGTCACATTGTTTATGTCAATCTGATTATTATCTAACTTTATTTTATAAGTTATTTCTATCTGTTGCAATTTGATAATCAATGTTATCAGTTTATCGTAAATTAAGCAGCAGTCAACAAACTGAAGAAAACAACGTTATTGAATAACATACTTATTTTTAGAAAAGAATAAAATAGTCGACTCGATGTTTTAAATGACTATTAATTTTCGTAATAAATATCAATTTTATTTTCGAAATTAAAAATACCTATAATTATGGTTCTAGCTATATTTTTTAAAGTATTGGTTGTGGATAGTATTATTAAAATCTTATATCTAGCATAATATATTATTATGAGAAATACATAAAATCCAGCTATATTTTCATATCCAGTTTTAAACCTAAGTCATGCGGCACTAAAATTTTATGATTCGCAATAAGAAGTAAGCATCCAATACATTTTACAGTCTCTATCGGTTATTTGTAGGTATACCTATACTGTTAAATAATCTTTTAGAAATTGTATTCTATAATAGTATATTCTATAGTAGATTTCATAAAAAAAAAAATACTTGACTGCTCCTAAAAAAAAAGGTTTGATCATATCTTGATAAGTAAAAAGTTTTGCTTTTTATTGCCGAACATTCAAACTCAAGTAAATTTTAAATTCATGTTAAATTTCGAGTTTTCTCTTATTTTTATTTTTATTTTATTTATTGAATTTTAAAACATTACATAGTTGGAGATACAATACAATATCCCACAAAACCAGTTCAGTGGTTTGACTGTGGGAGCACCGTTTTAATTTTTCAACAACTATATTAGTTAAGTATCTTTATATATGTAGTTTACATTAATATCTTTATATATGTAGTTTACATTATATAGTATTTTTATGTATGTAGTTTACATTAATATCTTTATATATGTAGTTTACATTAATATAGTATTTTTATGTATGTAGTTTACATTAATATCTTTATATATGTAGTTTATTTCTATAGTAGGACAACTTTACATTTATAAAATTTTTATATTAACTAAATATGTGTATTTAAAGTAAATATTTATTTTATAGTCTAGACATAATAAAGTGTTTAAGATTATTTTTAAATTTCACATTATCTTTTTCAAGCCTAATGTCCGCTGGTAAGTTATTTAATATATATGGCACACGTTTTTTGAGTGTTCTATCTCCAAAATAATTACTAATTTTGGGAACATTAAATTTACCAGCGGTCATTGACCGAGTGTTATGAACATTTGTTATCGGTGATAGGTTATGCTCGTTTTTACCATGTTGGTTTATCAAAAGAAGGTATTTGTGTTTTACACTAGCGGGTAATATGTTACATATTTTAAATAGTTTTCTATAGTCACCTTTACAGCTTGCTTTAGTCTTTTTTGTAACCATTAATTTAAGAAATCTTATTTGTAGGGTTTCTATTTTATCAATGTAAGTTTTAAATGTTAATCCATAACTGTCGAGAGCATAACCTATTACTGATTCAACTAGAGCTAAATAAATACACCTTAATATCTTTATAGGAACCCGGAAACTTAAATGATAGAATTTGCTTAATAATATTCTTAACTTATTACAAATAAAATTAACGTGATGAGACCATGAAAAACTTTCATCTATTTTAACTCCGAGGTAGGTTACAGATTTTACACATTCAATAGGTTTACAGTGACAGTCTTTTATGTTTTTATGTAGACAATAATACTCATGGGCAAATAAATTAAGGGGTGTGATATTAAGTTGTGAATATGGAGAACGAATTATTAAGAGTTTTGTTTTCTCGGAATTAAGGATGATGCCATTGTCGTGCGACCATTTCACAACTGCGTCTATGTCCTGTTGAACTAACTGAAAAGTTTCATAAATATCAGTACCCGCGCGTAGCACACATAGGTCGTCCGCGTACATGTATGCTGAGCAATGCTGAAGCACTCCTCGTAGGCTGTTGACGTGCATGAGGTAGCAGAGAGGCGCGCAGCCCGAGCCCTGCGGCACCCCGCTGCACACCTGCGTGCTGTCACTGAGCGCGTCGCCGACCTTGACGCAGTACGAGCGGTCTGTGAGGTAGTCACGGAACCATTGGTTCAGTGCTCCTCCCACGCCACACTCGTCCATTGCATTAAGAAGAGTAGTTTTTTGCAAAGTATCAAAAGCTTTTCTATAATCAAAAAATATACTTATTACAATTTGTTTATCCTCTAAGTAGTTGTTAATTTCATCTGTAAACTTTGATAATAATGTTCCTGTACTTTTTCCTTTTAAAAACCCATGTTGCGAATTGTCTATAATATTATTTTGTTGTAAATATGTACCTAATTGTTTAACGATGCATTTTTCCATAATTTTATCGATGCTTGAGAGTATAGCTATAGGTCTGTAGTTAGATGCGTTTTTATAGTCTCCTTTTTTGTGTATTGGACGAATAATTGCTTCCTTTAATTTAGCCGGAAATTTATGTGTCCTCACGGACATGTTCATAAGTTTGGCCAGCACGGGACTCACCTTATCTACTACTAGTTTTATATCTGACATGCGCACAAGATCAGAACCCGGTGATTTATTACTACTCATGTTTTTAATAATACTTTTTATATCACTAGGGGTGACGGGTTGCCATCTCATACACATATTTAAAGCTTTTATGTACTGTCCTCGGTCTAGCCATGTTTCATTACATTTGTGTCTTATTTGTTTAATTTCTTCTGAGAAAGTATTTGCAAAAATGTTACTTATGTCTTTAGTAGTTCCTAGTCTATTCATATTCGAAATTATTATATTATCTATTGACTGTTTTGTATTTCCTATTAGGCTATTTATTTTTTCCCATAACTTCTTTATATTATTCTTACATTCTAAAATACTATCCTTATCATATTCATTTTTACTTCTATTTATAGCTTTTTGACATTTATTCCTAAATTTAGTGTAATTCAGTCTTTTTAACATGTTTTTTGGTTCATTACTCCATATTTGAAATAGTCTATCTCTTTCCTTTATCATAGCTTTTAAGTTATTATGAATCCACGGTTTGTTTCTCTCACTATTATTCTTATTTATAGTTTTATAACAATCATTGTATATATTTAAAAATATTTGACAGAACGCATTATATAATTCATGTGGACATTCGATTGATAACAGATCGTCAAAATCAGCCTGTATTAGTCTTTCTCTGACCATATTGTTGTCAAGAACTCGCTTACTTTGCGCACCATTATGCCTAATATTTTGTGACGAGTATTTTGACGGCGTGCGTTTCCATTCCACTATAGCAGATACGAAATAATGATCCGACATTTTGTGTTTTATTACAGCTGAGTTGATACAGCATATATTATTTGCTCTGATGTATATGTGATCTATGCAGGATTTGACAACTTTACCTAATAATATTTCTTGTCTTGTTACGTCATTTATGCATTTTGTGAAACCATATTCAGAAATTAAATTCTCATACAGAATTACATTTTGATCAGAGTGATTTAAAAGGTTTATGTTCATATCACCGCACATTATTACTTTTGAATTACGAGGCAATTTCTCTAAAAGGTTACGAAGTTCAATAATGAATTGTTTTATTTTGTCTTGTTTATTAACTTTAGGTGGTCTATAAATTGATATAAGGTATATTTTTTCATTATGATGTTTGATTGTAATGGAAACGCACTCCGCCGCTTGCATACCAGAAGCGAGTGTTGTTGTCTCGCTCACACAGGCACCCAGCGACTCGCGGGTATACACGAGCACTCCGCCACCGCTGCGGCCCGTTCTGGTATATGCGTTGATTTTGTATCCGGGAATATTGTAAAATGATAATAACAAATAATTTATGTTTGGTTCAGTTAAAACTATGACATCTAGAGTACTAATACTACTGTTTACGATTAATAGTAATTCACTAAAATGTTTTTGAATTGAACGAATATTTATATGTAGGACGCTGAGAAACGTTTTGTTTACAATGTTTAACGATGTAAGCCAACTATTCACGTCATTGACACAGCTATATTTCACAATATTTTCGGTAATTAAATCAATATTGTTTGAATCCGCGAATTTTGAATATTGAATTTAATAGGTTTAACAATAAATTTTATAATAGTAAAGTGTAGGTAGTCAAAACCAAGTAACTACAATTGCAGTTACTTAGTCTTAACTAACTCACTTAATTCACTTTGATACTTGATCCATATAGCTTTGTCACCTTCCGCTTTTTTAACAAGAATTTTGCCGTTCGTTACCCATATGTATTTGAAGATACCCTGTAGTTGTTGTTTCGCGTTCCATAACAATGTTCTTGTAGTCGGAATTAAATCCTCGTTAATAAATATCTTGTTGTTCATCGAACCTCCGGTAACAATAGTGCTGCTGGTGACCGATTTCTCGTATAGCTGCCGCCGTTTCTCCAACCAGTTGTTCCTGGATTCGACTCCAGCTGCCTTAAAACCGACAATTATAGGAGATGGCTTACTCCCTTGTTTCGATGGTCGGCTTCGTTTCGTCCATTCGATGTCCTGGCTGCTTACCCCAATTTGATCGCCGATTCTAGTCACTATATCCTTTGTATTTTCACCTGGCAAGTATTCAACACCAACAATTTCAATATTATGCTTTCGTGTTGATTGCTCGAATTCACACAATTTTTGTTCAAGCGCTAAGTTGCATTTTTCAAGGTAGATGCATTTGTTTGTTACGTTGTTAGTTGACTTCTCCAGTTTTGTAATTTTATCTTTAGCCTGTTCATATTCATTTAGTAATGTATCGTATTTGTCGGACAGCACACTGATGCTCTGTTTGATAACATCGAGATGCTTTTTTAGTCCCGGTATTGCGCCCACCTTAACCTGAATGTCCTTGAGGATTTTTTGAAGGTCTTTCGTGTCTGCTTCTGATTCTGGCTCGTCTTCGTCTGACACCTCATCTTCGCAGTTATTGCAGAAGATCCTATTTATTCCCGCCTTCATATCCGCAGCCAATCCTTTTACGCAGCTCCGGTGAAAGGTGCCTTGACATGTACCTTGACACATAAAGTGCGATCCCTTTTTAGAAAGCACTTTTTTGCATTTTTGACATTCCATTATTTAAAATAATATTTGTTCGTAGGTAGGTATCAAGCGTAAGTAATAGTTCGAAATTCTAAATTCTCAGTAGTGGTTAGAGCAAGTCGGAGCGATAACAACGCAGCCCGTCTCTTTCACCCGAGGTGTAGCGGAGCTTGCCCCGGCGCACACAGTCGACGTTCGCAAAATAATTCACCACACGACTTTCGTTTTTATTTGTATTACGCAGTACTGCTTATAGTTGCTTGTATTAAAACTTATTATCGATAGAACACAAAAGTAATAACACTAAACACCTCCGCTCGCTAACTAGGCACGGCGCTAACTCTAACGGTACTCAATTTCAAGAATTTAGTGATCACCTGCTTCATGTTAAGCGCTGTCATTGGTTGTTAGACTTTTGGTCAATTCATATTTTTTCGTAGATGTCTTTGCAGTTAGCCTGAGCGCAGGCTTTGACTGCTTCACTGGACTATGGTCAACCAAATAGTCGTGATCAGTGGATTTGAGAATAAATTAAATAGATCCACCTATCAGAAGCGAGAGTTTATTACATAAAGCAGCAACATATTTAAAATTGTCTTTAGGTTAAGTTACGTTTCAGTACTAAGCCATAAGAATTTTTAAACGATTATCCGCCCAACTTGAACAATATAACTCCAAGATAATTTGCGTAGGAAATAAGAATTTAATACCAACATACATTAAAAAAATTAAAATTCACAATGCTTTATATTGGCATAGTGTGTACGTAAAGTAATGGTAGGAAATGTCAAAGGCAGGATTCCCATTAATTTTCTCGCTTGGAACTGGGGAACTCTGCCAAAAACTGTGAAATAATCCCTAACTCAGAAACAATTGTCGTAAAACCAGACCCAATACATTATTTGTCTTACCAACTTTTATTCCAGTTCAAAGGTTTTTGTGGTTTGACTGTAGTTACCAATTCATTGTGATTTTAAGTTAGTTATATTACAGAATGTAGGTTGAACGTTTTTGTTGTCTGCTGTGGCAATAGGCTCGCCCCCTATAACATGGGACCTAAACATATCGTCGAACTGTGGGTGTACATTGGTACACCTCTGCCTACCCCTTCATATGGGGATACAGGCGTGATGATATGTTATATTTGTCTGCTGATACGATCTTGTATTATGTACCTACTTAGTATGACTGTCGCTAAGATTACTATTTATTTAATAACTGTCTCTTAAATTATTTTGTAATACGTAAGTAGCGTATCACAGTAAGTAAGTTATTAAAAATAATGTTTGAAATCTATAAGATCGTGTTCCAAAGACTATTCATGATACAGTAATGAAGATAGTTGATTTTTTACCTCAAATTAAGATTCCCTGAAGCATTGTATTCTAACAACAAACTTCTACAAAGATTTAGCTCCTCGTAGTAAATACTTAATCTTTATTTATTAAAGTATGCATCTGAATGTTTTGAATACTTTAAAGATAATTAAAATAGCTACAGAAGAAGAAGAGTGATTTGATTATGAAACCCCTCACGGAACCCTGAATACTGATCTAGATCTAGTGACCGAAATCTATTTTTTTATAAATTCATACATGCATTGTATTTTTAAAGAACTCAACATAAAATCTATAAATAAATTGAAAGAAAACTCTTTGAAAATGTAAAAGAGAAAAATATACTTATATTCATACAAAATTCCTCAGTTTAGACAAAACCGAAGCGAATAGGTACACGTAACATATTCTGTATAATATAATTAGGTTCCCACAAGCGGCAGGTAATGTTCTTAGGCTAACAAGCTCTGTGGGTACCTACTACCTTCATTATAGCCGGTATCGGTAAGATACGAGCGAACTTCACAGAATATTCTAGAATACAAGGCCAAGAGATATAGTTAAACAAGGCGATATGAAATACAGAAAGTGGATTAGGATTTTAGTAGAAATAGATTTAAGATTTTCGAAGGTTAAGCTTTTTTAAATAAAAATTATTTAAAGACCTGATATTGTACGGATGTTTCAGTATTCATAAAAGATACGTTAATTCATTACATAAAATTTTTAGTTAGCAGTATAAATAACTTTGCTAGATTCATGCATTTCTTTGCGACTGTCATGTCAGAATACGTTCGTTTTAACCGACGTCATATAAATGCATTCCCCAAGGGTTGCTTTAAAGCAATACAATGCATCCAATTAGTGTCTGTTTGTTGATATACTCGAGCCATTGTGACCCTCCTTAGGCATTCCTGAATAATATACATAATGGCCACTTTAGACCACAGATCTACTCACTCGATTAACTCGACCCATTGAATTATCCAGAGCACTGAATATAGCTATATCATAACCCATAAACATATCATAACAAACTAATATTTATAATACTAATATACACATTAATAATTCTCGTTCATTCCTCACCAGTTGTAAACCAATATCTAGTTCTAACGTATAATGAATGAATGAATGAATCAGACCATGATTGATGAACGAAACGAACTACCAAAAGAAAGTGAAAGAAACATCTGAGTGTTGACTTCATCCTTTATATTTCTCTCGTGATCCCAACGGAGACGTACCGAAAGATAAATGAGTAATGTCTGAGTAAGTATTATCTGCAAAGTTGTATACTCAATCATAAAATGTACGTTTATAGTTCGCGTCTAAGTAATTACATGATACTCTTATAACAGGGAACTACACGACTGAGCAGGGGCCCGAGTCTGCTGTTGACAATTGCTTAAATCGTCTGAGTGGGTGGCGTCAGTACGTCCATTTTAGGATAATTGGCATTCTACTAAATGTCAAAACATCAAAATTGGCCGCCCCAATGGCCAATTTTGACGTTAAAATGATGTTTTACCTACGTAATTATCCTAAAATGGACCTACTAACGCCACCCACTCAGACGATTTAAGCAATTGTCAATAGCAGACTCGGGCCCCAGAATGTTTCAACACTTGTATTACTTGCTAAAGAAATAAAGAGACAGTGAACACATGTGCCGTTCGATGGACGTCACCAATTAGAAGTGTTACGAGTGGAATGAATTCAATTTGTTCGTATTTCGCCGCACGCGCACTACACCCCGTTCTATAGATTACAGTGCATCGAGTGGGATGAAAGTGTAAAAATATTGAAACAGCCCTCGTAAAATTTAACGGGTTTGAAGCCTTTATAAAAGGAACGTAGAGTCAAGATAATAGGATATAAATTCAAGCGTTTATATTTAAGTATAGAAATTTTAGTGCTATAAAATTCGAACGGAATAGCTATGAATTTTGTATGTTTCAAGCAAATTGTTTTGAATGCGATAATATTATATTTGTAATGTCGTGGATATGCAAATAAGGGATTATGGGAGGTACAATTGTAACAGAAATACGCAGAAAGGGACATTGACCCGATATTAACAGCAGATTATTTTCTGGGCTCGGCCAACACCACTCCCAATTTACGACTGATGGGGAAGTATCATGTTCTATTTAATTCCCTTGAAGCCGCCAAAATGTTATAAAACAATGTGATAAATGTCCTTATCGAGATCTAAAGGAATTTTATGTCCTTTTATGGTGACCTGATTACAAATTTTGTAGGTCCTTGTGTATTTTATGGCTCATACTACGAGTGTTTCTGTAATAAGTATAATATACAATTTATGGATTCCAATAAGTAATTAATAATTTCTAGAAAAAACAACTATTCTTTACTAGGTCTTTACTCATATAACTAAAGCAATTAAAAGGAAAATCTTGTTTTAAAATCCATAAATGAAATCAAAGATTAAGTTATAAATTATTTTTTCTAAATAATTTTGGGTTTTATTTCTATTTATTACACACGAAAATACGTAACACATTTTAATGTAAATGATCAATAATTTTTAATTTAGCCAAGATCATGGAGTCCTCATTTAAACTGTCATTTAAAGATAGTCAATATTAACTGCCGAACTTTAAGGTACCTATTCCTGTACCATAGAACACTTTGGGCTTCAGAAATCAAATCACTATTGTAGTAGAAACCCAGATTGTAGATTTAATTATGAGATACTATGTTATAACCGACTTAAACGTCCCAAAGCGACAACAGTAACGAAATTTGGTAATTTTCCTTGTTTTACTTAAGTTATTTGAGTAACAGTACTAAATTGACAAAGATGAATTTATTTTTGATTTTATTGAAGAAATACTTGAGCAAAGGCTGAAATAAAGAGAAAAGGGTATTTTTTTTATGCTGAACCGGTGAAGTTTTTTAACAGAGCTCATCATCTCCCTGCCCTGTTCCTAATTATTTGGGGTCGACGCAATGCGTATTCAGCTTCCTATCATCTCTATAACTCATCTTTTCAGCATTTACTCCTGTTTTTAACAGAACTAATCTACTAAAAAGATGTTATCTCATCTGATTACAAAAGAAAAGGGTTTAGATTATTGTCGTAACTATATGAACATCTGCTTATATGTTCCGGCTTAATTATTCAAGAAGATCCTCAAAAAGGTGTAAAATATTAATCTATAGAATAAAATGGAGTTCATAAAAAAATTATATAATGAATATTCTATTGAATATTTCAAAAAAGACACTTTTTAAGATTAAAATTAGTACTGCCCAGATTTCCTTTCTAAGTCGACAATTTGACATATAATTCTTCTGTATCTATTTGTAGATAAAACTAAAGACTGTACAATGATATTCTAATAAACAGATATGTTATAAGCATGCAATCGTGCCTTTCAACAACTATCTATTTGTCTCTTTTTTTCTTATGGGTTTTATCGCGCTATCTCTTTTGTATAGTTTTGACATGTAGGTATGTCAGCTGCCGCTGCTGCGCGGAACACTTTTTTCGATTGTTTTGTATGTGTATAACATTTCTGTTTATTAGAATATCATTGAGACTGTAAGTAAGAATTTATATAACTTCGATGCTCATTTGTCTCAACACACTCAAAGACTCGAAATTTAAAAACCCTTTTTTTTCACAATAGAATACCAGAGACATGTAACTTAGATGCTCATGTGTCTGAAACGGACCCACCAAAGTCCGAATCCAAAATTAAGAAAAGTTTTTTATAACAACTAGGTATTTATGAAAAGGATAATAATTTTAAATTCATGTCGTATTCATAGTCCCATCGCGTCATACACCATGAATTTTATTGGTGCGTAACCTCATTAGTTGAACGAACTATAATTGACACACCGGCTGACCTGTCAATTAAATGCGCTCATGACCATTATTTGGTCTTTCTCTGAAATATTCGAACGGTATTACGTCACTGACTTCAAATTAAAATGAAATCGTAAGACTTTTATAATTGAAGTTTAAAATATTGTCATTTTATATTAAATAATTTACTGGGTATTTTGACTATGAATATATCGCGATGTACATTCGTCCATGCAATTGTTTTGTTCATATTCGTTCATACGCTGCCATACATTTGGTTTTGTCAATTAGTAAATGTTAGAGACCCGCCTGTTAATTAATTCATCCGTATTATGTACCTATAGCCATGTAGATATATATAGGTACTAAGATCAAGTGCATATTTACTGTCTAAGGTATCTTTTGTCGCGAGTTCATTGATCCTTTTTTTTTCAATGTTGAGCTCAATTAAACTGTTTGTTCCTATAATTGTAATTTTTGGCGACGCCTTTCTTCTCGAACACTTCAGCAGCTTTAATTTATGTTTGTACAATATCTATCCTTGAAATATAAGAGCTACAAACTGAATTTAAATACGTTATAAAATTATTTTTTGGCTAGACCTTTGTATCACAATAGACCCCTAATATCAGATGTCTATCTATAAGTCTTTATAACACGTATGCTATGAAATTCAAGAAGATTTCATCTTCCTAAAAAAAAATCAGTACCTAAATGTACTTTATTACAAAACATTTATATCCGTAAAACCATTACCCATACGAACTGGATGCAAGTTTTCCTAACGTTTTAACCTGCACTTTATTTCCCGGTAGACCTTTACAAACTTTCTCATTAACTTAAAACAGTAAACTTACCTGAACAAACTAAGACGAAGAACAAAACCGCTGTCAAACACCGCATGTCGACGTTATCAACGCAACTTACACAAAACACGTCATAGAGAACTTTACTAACGTTCTTTGAGTGAAAACTTTGGGAATATTAGTATATATTTTTAATTTATATATTTTTGTGTGAGAGGAAACTTTTACGCGGCGATGTGCGGCGTGGGAGTGAATGCGGCAGACTGCGACCGATCACACTGTAGAACTACCGTTGTCATCCGGCAGGAACGAACTCGCAACCTTATGACACGCATGCGCGAACCAATGACCTCCCCCCATTAAAATGATAATAAAACTAAACGCATAGGTTACGTGATGTGTAGATTTTAAAGTACTGTTCAAATTCAATTCAAGAGGGAAATCCTAAAAAACATCGAAACATTAAAAAACATGCCGTATTTTGAAATTAAGTATTTAATGATCTTGTAACTAAACTATAAATTAAATAATGAAAAATATTGACAAAGCTTAACTTTAAATAATTATAAAAGATAACTTGCTTCCGAATGTTACAGATGTTTACGGCCGTGGAAAATAATACAACTACGCACTGATTGATAACAATAAAATTAGTAGATTGGATAAGATTATCAGATTAAACAGAATTCACTAGTAGAAACTATTGGAATACTAAATATCCGTTAAACTATACGTAGTCAATAATTATAATAAAAGATCTGAGTACACTACATTATAAATATTGGGTCGGAAAGTGGATATCAATGAATTTTGTATGGATCTAAGATATTTTTTTTTTTATTAGCCTACTGTTCATCCCATTGCTGGGCAAAGGCCTCCCCTGTCTTCTTCCAAACCTCTCTGTTTTTGGCGAGTTCTGTCCACTTGCACAAGATAATTATACCACACATAAATTGTATACTAACTCTAGCTGCCACACTTCATCCGCACTTTTCAATTTTTCCAGTTTCTTCAATAAATTAAACCTATATTATATTAGATTAAACGCATTGCCGTCGCGGAATCAGTTTTACTTACAATAAAAACACATTGATTCTATCAATACCTTCTGAAAATATACGAATTAAAATAATATCCAACTTCTTTCATTTATAGTATGGGCTGTGCGTTGATATTATTATAATGTTAATTCGGACAATGCCTTTTATGTATACAGATTTATCACGAAACTTATTTACTAACAAATAGTACAACAAATAATATTTATAAAGATATGATCTTGTCTAGAAAATATCGTGACGTGATGAAATTAGGTATCACTGATAAGTCTGAATGATGATTATTATAAAACTAATGTGTTTATAATAAAATTAGGGTCAGCAACGACCGTATTTATAGAAAAGTTGCGACACTTATCTTATTGGATATCTCATAGATTAATTAGTAGATACATTCCCTTGAATGTGATATCTATTTTTGGAGGCTAAAGGGGAAATTTTACGATAAAATCAGCAAAAACAATGTTAAATTTTATCAATATAAAATTTGGTCAAGGTCATTAAATAGTTGATTTTTAATCACACTTAATCATTAAGTGCGATTTGCCTAAACACTACAGTAGGAAATGTTGTGATTACTCAATAAAATCTTTTTCGGGAACCAAGGTAAATAAGAAAACATACACACAAACATAGCTGGGCAAAGGCTCTCGGATCTCTCTCAGACATTTGAAAGCATTTAACTGAAAAAAAAAATATCTTCAGGTCCGTTCCGTATCACCTAAATTTCGAGTGGCAAACTTCTGTCATTAACTCCGGATATAATGCATAAAGGACTAATAAAACCCATATCGTGCACCAGCATTAAACCCAATCTAAAAGATCACAATACCTTTCCTAGACCAGCCTTTTTACTGGCCCTCCATAGAGTAGAAATATCAGCTATATAGAAGTGAGCTGACAGTGGAACTTATCCCTTGATATTCTATTTAAGGCTGGTAGTTCTTTTTAATGTTAATAATTTCCGTTATCATCTTCAAAAAAAAAAATTAAGATACTCACGAAAAGAGGTTTAGAAAAATTTTCATTACTTTAAAAATACTGAACCTATGGTTATAACTTGGCGCAGAGAACCAAGTCGATAACGTCACCTTTACAGAAAAAAAATCGTATCATAACTGATCCATTCGCTTAGGAAATATGAACACGCATACTGACACGTCAAATTTATAACACAAGGGGTGTTATAAATTTGACGTCAGGTATTAAAATTTTGCGTCAGGGACTAAAAATTACAAAACACATTTCTTACTTCTTTAGGAAGCTGACATTAAACATTCTTACATAAGTTAATTATTCTTATAAAATCAATTATATTTCTAATATTTCATAAACATAATAACTGATAAGTAGGGGTCAGAAGTTAAACAACTCTGATAATTGGTTAATTTTAGAATGAATATGTAAATATTTTTATAGTTTAGTAAACATTGGTATAGCCTATTTAATTACTGAATAATTTATGGCTACAGTAGTATATTTAACAATGGTGTTGCTTTAACGAACTTTATGTGGTCAAATTGCATTGTACAAAATAACATCAGCCTGTATCTGTCCCTGCGTGGATCGGTCCTTTTTCAAGGGAGTAATAAAAAGTTCTAATAAATAGAGTAATAAAGGATTTTTAAGGTAGTTCTATCATAACAAGATACATATTATTGACTGATCTACATGAAGTGATCTGCTGAAGCCAGCCGTCTTCAGCCGTCTACAGTCGCTGCCAAGTAATTTTGGGTCAGCAAGTGACTCGCCCCATAACTTATACTACTTGGAAGAGCTATACAAAGAGCCTGCCAAGTTTCTTGCTGTTTGCGTCAATGACTGACCTACTATATGAGGATATAGAAAAAGTTCATCAGTTTTTTCTGTGCGTAAGGCCAATTTTTCACATTATAACATAGCATTACCTAGGCCTACTGAACAGATACCGTTAAAATAATTTAAGAAAAAGCCACCTTTAGAGTGCAAATTTAGTCAAAGATATTTGCTAAACTTTTTCGTAAATTATGGTCCAAATAATTGTACATAGGGCTGGATGCGATTGGCACGGAACCGCAATACTTGGCGTGCTCATGAAGAGGCCTGTACCCGACTTTGGGTGACTACGGGCTGAAGAAGACGAATTGTATATAAATTGATTAAAATATGTTTTTTTACTTGATTGTTTTTTTTTAAATATCGAATTAATTTCATTGTTGGTTACGGTTATTTGGGTTTTTGAACTATTCTATGACTATATTATTATAACGATGTTAATAAATCCATTCATGTAGATAACATTAAGCCCTTGCATGGCATTGTCAATACAGATACTATCATTTCTCACTATCCTTGCAAAATTACAATAGTATTCAATTACAATATTAGATACGGATCTATTTGATAGCCTATATAAAAATAATCAATAAAAATTGTGTCGGCCAAAATTAAATATCTTTTGATGATAATTCAATTATTTTATCTCGAAACTTTGAATACAAGGGACTTTTTATCGTTGTTATCAGATTTACATTGATTTATATAGATTACAAAGTTATGATCGTATTTATAAAAACAAAAGAAATCTTAAGAAACTAGTCAGTAAGCAAACAGTTGATCAAGCAACATGTTGAAAATTACAGTGATTTTAACGTTTGTGGTAGTAGGTAAGATATTTTTGATTTTCACTTGTGACATATGTAAGCTGTTATTATTTAAGCTGTTTATTTAGGTTTTTCTCTATCATTGCCCAAATACTGCATTAACGCCCTCCAAAAAACTCTGCATAGCGTGAATTTTGGAAACGACATTTCAATTAATTGCTATCGACTAGCTATTCATAAAATAAAAACAATATTCAAAAAACATTCTTAACATTTATTTTAAACTCTTCTAATTATAAATAATATTGTTATTTGTTTCAGCATGCCAAGGGTTTGAAATAGGGACAAGAAATCTTGTAGAAAACCAGTATTTTGTCTACACAAGGTAAGACTCATATTATTTAAATACTATATTTACCTCAAAAAAAATCGTGGTGGCCTAGCGGTTCTATGAACGGATTTGTATGCACAAGGTTGCAGGTTCGAACCCGGGCAAGTACCAATGTAACTTTTCTAAGTTATATGTACTTTATTAATTATTCTAAGACACTTCTGACTAACGGTGAAGGAAAACATCGTGAGGAAACCTGGATTCCAAAATTGGATCAATGCTCGTGCCTTCTCTACTTGGGAAGAGGCCTGTGCCTAGCAGTGGGACGTTTATAGGCTGGATTATTATTATTAACCTTTATCTGAACACCCAGGAATGAATTTGTACATAATTTAATACATATAAACACATACATGTGGGTAAACAATAACCGCGTTCTACGAAAATTACTATTATTTATATTCGAAGCATATTCATCTTTTTTGTCGAGTCGCATGGCATTATCTACTAAGACCTAGGTACGACCTACTAGTAAAAGAACAAAAAGCTATTCTTTAATATTATGGGTTTTTTCTTACCGTGTTTATAAGTGAGTTTTTTTTTAGGTTAAATCCTCAGTCGCCTAGGTCAGTACTACCCACCGCAGTCTCTATAAACGGTTCTCTCATTAATGATGCTTGGCGCACAGTTATTTTAATCCATGGCCATAGTGGGAGTGTGTTCACTTCTCTCAACCCAATAGTTAAAGATGGTAAGTGTATTAAGTCAAGATCTAGTAAGTATAATAGTGCCATCATCATTGCTGTAATAGTTGTACCCCCGAATCGGACAAAAAATGTGTTATCGACAATGTTAGTTCTAAGTCAGAGTGTTCTTTTTGTATAAGTTTGAATGTTTGGAAATAATTTACGACTCAGCGATAAAATGCAATTTTATATAGGTTTTTTTTTTAATTTATTGAGCGTAAGTATTCTTACTTTAACGACGACTTTCGTGGTCAAGTGGCGTACGCACCGTTTTTCCAGGTGTCGCTAGCTCTGAGGTCCCAGGGTTCGATCCCTGGACGGGTCAATGTAGAAACTCACTTGTCTACATTGTCTTGGGTCTGGGTGTTTATGGTACCTTCGTCGTTTCTGAATTCCATTACACTAGTGCTATGTGATGTTGTCCGCATTTATTTATTCTTTTTTTTTCCAGCGTTGTTGAGTGTTGAAGACCATAACGTGATCGTGGTCGACTGGTCCGAATACGCCAGCCTCGGTTACTCCACAGCATCGAGTGTTGTTCCGCGAGTGGCAGAACACCTGGTCCTATTTGTTCAGCAGTTGGTTGCAGCTAAGGCTTTAATTACCTTAGAAAATATTCACATCGTTGGATTTGACCTCGGAGCTCATGTTGCTGGACATGCTGGGAGGGGTCTAAGGTCTTCAGATGCTTCGATACAATTGGCTAGAATAACGGGTTAGTAAATAACCACTTTTAAACAATATTAGAAAATAATGCAATGTTCTAAAAGGCACATAAAAAACGCTCCGACTGACGTTGTAAGGACAACGTCAACCGGGCAAGGGTAGGCCGTCGGTCAGGAATCGTTGCGTGGAAATACTTCCATAAAGCACCTAAACAACTAAACGTGAGTTGGCCGGTTACCCATCATCATCATCAACTATGACACTTAAGTTTGCATTGTCGAAGCGAGACGGCGCTATAAACTGTTTGTAGCGCTGTCCCTCTTAATCTTACCTTCTTTAAGATCTCATAGAACATATCGTATCATCATCTACATTTTTTTATTACCTAATAATGTTTAATATTAATCCATTTATTTCAGGCATCAAGGCCCATATAAATAAATACAATACTATACTACAATACAACTTAAAAATACTATAAATATATATAACATTAATAAAATGTTTATGATGTTAATTTAATTATTGATTTTCAGGATTGGACCCAGCTGGAAACGGCTGGGGCCTCAATTCCGGTCGTTTGGGAGTAACGGACGCTCGCTACGTTGAAGTCATTCACACAGACGGAAAAGGCATTTTTGCTTACGGCATTGGAATTCCTCTTGGGAACATTGATTTCTTTGCCAATGGCGGAAACAGCCAACCAGGTTGCTTCTCTCATTCTTGTTGTCATGAACGGGCCTTCGAACTCTTTGCTGCGTCAATGACAAACCCGCGGCTAGTGGGATACCCATGCGCGTCGACCACTCAGTTGAATCTCAATAGATGCAACGGCCTGCCAGTCAGACTTGGTACTAACGAGTTGATGAAATTTGGGTATGTATCTGAAATTTTTAAAACACACAAATATTATTGTTTGACTTTTTATTGATTTATTAGTTGGCAGAATGAACTACCTCGATTGCGAAGACTTTTCTAAGTTGTACGAGTATAAGTGTTTGGTATCTGGCGTAAATAATATATTTCTCATAACTTTACAGATTCGGCATCTACAGAGCAAACACCAGAAGGAACTTCCCGTTCTAAGATGTAATCATTTTAATAATATTTGGCTAATTTTTCTTATGTGTTAAACATGTTTTATAAATTAAAGTAAAAAATAAAAATAAAAATTGTATATTTGTTTTTTTTTTTTATGTTGCTGATAAATTTTGTAGTATGCAGTTTTATCATGGACAAAAAACAAATCCTCTTCCAAACAACAAAAGGCTTTATATTTAACATACTCGTAAAGGAATGAAAGATTATTTATGTCAACTGAACGTTTTGCGTCACACACCTAGACAACCAGTCAAAAAACTTGATGCATTAAATAAATATGATACATCACACACATTGCTTTTAACCCAAAGTCTAAAAGACTAAAGCTTTTGTGTTATACAAGTCAGAGACAACGAACGTACCACATACACTCAGACTCGAGATAATGTTGAAAAGTGATTTTCACTTTTTCCCGTCCGGGAATCGATCCCCGGACCGCTGGCTCTGAGATCCTTTTTTTTTTTTTTTTTCGGGGTGAATATCTAATGATTTCGACCCACGTCGAGGGCACGACGTGGGGATATGTCGGACTTGCACCGACCAAAAACACCCCGGTTCCCTTCTCGCCTTTGCTGGAGCCGCGGGATCGCTAAGCATTCTCACCGCAGCTCCGGCAGCGGCTCTGAGATCCTGGGTTCGAACCGAGGACCTCTGAGATAGCGACACCTGGAAAACTGGTATGTTCCAAATTAAGCACTGGTTCAAGGCCAATTAAAATACTAGTCTTAGTAAAACTAAAAGACGATCAAACTAGTCCCTTAAATCTGTAATTGGGCTTTAAATCGGGCTGACAAAATTACTTGCAAACTCATGGTACAACGGGGTAGCATCGAATGCCGCAAAAAATAATTATTTACAGATTTAAATCATTCTTTTTTTAGGAACATAGGATTACAGTATAGGGTTAAATAAATTTTGAAATATGTCAGTTAGAACGTAATATAAATTTGTATTAACTTCATGTGAGTTAGCGTGTGGCGTATAATGCACAAGTGTTTGAGTATCTAGAAATCTAAAAGAAGAACTATTTATGTTTTTGATTCTAAAAGAAGCCATTACCACTAACATTATTGACTGTTGATTAACGTCTAATCAACAGTAATTGTTTAAATTAAATCAGATAATTTATTTTAGTGATAAATTATATCTATCAATCTCACTTCATTTCAAAATGAAATGTTAGTAAATCAGACTGCGTTATCACGTTATTATAAAATGAAAACTGAACTTTAATATGTAGGTAATCAGTAAGCAAACAGGTCATCAAGCAACATGTTTAAATAAGTAAGAGAATTAGGAGACAATGGCCTTACAAAAAAATTACCGCTTAATATATTTAACGAAGGGGCATAGCGGGCGGTCGTTGTTACTCAGCTCTCCTTCTGTTCAGCTCTTGTTTCGTAAATGTATTCAAGGAACGCGGTGAAGTCGGTTTCTTCTGTTAGCTTCTCGTGCATTCCACCCGATGTCAAACCAAACTGTCAAATTTGACTGCTCGCACGGTGCTGCCAACATCTGATCCCGAATTTGCCCAAGGCGGTTAAACCTTGACGCTCCTCTTTACACTCTACGACATATTTAAATACCAGGAGTTCTAGGTAGTAAGCATTTTCTGAACGTGAAGTATTCTCGAGAAAACAGCGGATGACGTATTTAAATGGCATGATTCTACTGATGTATATAAAGATTGTAGATGACGATTATAAAGGTGCGTCCATATCTGACGAACGAGCATTATACGAGCATAAAGGTGCGTCCACACCTGACGGACGAGCACCGAACGAGCATTCCAGTTACTGTTCGCGAGTGAGGCGCGCACGTCTGGCTACGGCGTTATTGACACTAGTGCGTTCGCGACATGCTGGCGAGCCGCTCGCAAGCACTTTGCGAACTGTAACTGTAATGCTCGTTCGGTGCTCGTTTGCAACCTTTAGTCGCTTATACAAAACAACAGTTAAGTAATTAGATCTTTCTTTTAAGATAGTGGTGATAACTTATTATCGGTCATCGATATCTTTGTAATCGTAAAATTCCAAAAAATCTAGGCGCAAAGTTAATTAAATGTCTTCTATTTACATTAATATTATCACCATGACGTTTGACTCATTACTTTTAAATATTTTGAGTTGGATACGAAATATTGAAGGCAATGTAAACATTTAAAGATATGATATATTTAAAAATTTAAACATTACCCTCACACCACACAAAGCTATTTAACAACAACATGTTTAGAATACAATAAATAAAAGCAATTTTTAACGGAATTTATTGTTATTTTATTTTATTTCCTGTATCGACGTGTCGAAGGATTACAATCACAGTTAAAAGGGGTTGGTAGTCGTCTAAAACAGTTAGTCTAAGTTTGCATAAAAAATAACGGACACAAACGTCTGAATCTCTGCGTGCATAGTTTCTATCATATTTTTATAACATGTGCAATGGAAAAATCTCAACAACGCAATAGATTATCTTAAAAATAATTAAATTGTCCAAAATGGCGGCAATGTGGTTTGCCACCTATCACATCTCGTTTCTCGCGGGGGCGAAAAGTGGTCCACAGAGAGTCGCATCGCTACGTTGAATGTAAGAGGAGGTATAGATGGTGAGCTGGATAAAGTATGTCAGATGGTGGATGTTGAGACAAATATTAACAACTTCCCTGTCCAATGAGTCACATATGAACATACCTTTTATTTGATTATTGTGTCTACTGGAGGGACAGGTAAATTGGTAAGATTGATATGTTGAAATGGTTTGGCTATGTTGAGAGAATGAATGAAGAACGATTGACGTAAAATGTGTATTAGGCGAGTGTGAATGAAAAAAGGCCAGGTCAAGAGTACCATAAACCGAACAGCATGTATAAAGGGAATAATAAAAGTGGACGATACGTGGACGTAGCAAGTGGTCTCCGCCTACCCCTACAAGGGAAAGAGGCGTAATTATATGTATGTATGTATTTATATTTATAATAACCTCATGAAAACACTAAATAATGTTGTGAAAATTAAGGTGCTTAATAGGGGTAATTTTTGCATACAATTCTTATCTAGTCAATAACCAGGATATCAGCCAACGCCTATTCAAAAACAACTAACTTAATCTTTCGCATCTAATCCAACAGTTATATATCTTACTGATTTAATGTGATTTCTTAGATACCAACATTATCTCAATACATCGCAATGAACTTCGTTCATGAAATATTATCAGTTCGCCATATAAAAACAAATTATTATACAATACGCGATCAGTAGGTAAGCAGTCGATCAAGCAAAATGTTCAAGCTTTTTGTTACTTTGTGTGGTGCTGTTGCAGGTAAGATTTTATTACTATAGATTATATTCATTTATATATTTGTATTTTTTTTTTCAGAATATTTTAGAGCGAGGGTTTTTGAGTATTACGATACCTTCCCTATATTCAGAACTCTATTTTTTTTGCTTAAGTACAAAAATACTAATTACTTTATTTATTCCTAACTTCTAATTCATTAGGTACTAATTAATTCTTTATTTCTAATTTAAGCCACAGATTTAAGAGAACTGGTCTCATTTATAGTTAAGTAATTGGTTTGAGGTTTCTTTCTCAAAATATTTGTTTTATTAAAACAATTTTTTTTTTTGTTGTCAATTTCCACCCTCAAAAAAATGCAATACGCAACTGAATCAAGAATGAATGTCTATAGACTAGTTATTAATTTATGTACCATTTACATCAATTCTTTGTAATTCACGAAACATAGAAAATTATAAAATACTAAATTAAATTATTATTTTTTAGCATGCCAAGGATTTGAAATAGGAACACGAAGTGTTATAGAGAACAACTATTATGTCTATACAAGGTAAGGTGTCCATTTTACTATAATAATGGTATTATTTGTATTACTATACTCTCTAAGGGAAATTATCTTTTTTTTTTCAAAAAAATGGGCGGTACAGTTTATCGAACCATTAATAATAATAATAAATCTTTATTCAAATAATAAGGATTCAATAATTTTATGCCAACTGGTACCTAAAAGCACTATATGTAACGTATATGAATTTGTGTCTCCGAGATCTCGTTTATAAGCAGGTCACAGCCGGCATTAAAGCTTAAGCATAATTCATAATTTAAGAACTTTTTAATTACATTTTATACCAATTATGATGTAAACAATTCCTGTACAATAACCTTCGAGATGTTAAGAACTTCAACTAGTTCCAACCTCAGAAGGACTCCGTAAACATGATCTGTCGCGGTGGCAACAGCGATGTCCCGAGCCAAACTGCTCGAAACCATCATATTATTATGACTTGCATATCTATCATGGTCATTAGTCTTTTAGTTTGGTTTTCGTAGTTCATAGCTTTATGAATAGTTTCAAAGTTACTGGGGCTCGGTAGAATCTGCTAAGGATCAGGTCATAAATTACAAAAAAAAATCGTTTTGTTTGTTTACGTGTCGTGCTTATTCCATATTTTTTATTTTAAGGTCTTCCCCTAATTCACCTCGATCAGTACTACCCACCGCAGACTCTATAAACAGTTCTCCTATCGATGACGCTTGGCCCACAGTTATCTTAATCCACGGACATAGTGGCAACGTCTTCACTTCTCTCAACCCAATAGTTAAAGATGGTAAGTGGTTGTAAAAATATTGCCTAATTAGGTTTTAATATTGATTTATTGAATTTATGTACACTTAAGACCTTTAAACCCTTATGGTTCTGAAAGTCAATGGTCTTGCACCTATCTCCTATTTCATCAGTATTGAGACAAGCTGCCGTAACTAAGATTTGTTTAGGAGGTAAACAATAATAATTATTATAAATAATGTTTATACCATGTTTTTCCAGCGTTGTTGAGTATTGGAGACCATAACGTAATAGTGGTCGACTGGTCCGAATACGCCAGCCTTGGTTACTACACAGCATCGAGTGTCGTTCCTAAAGTGGCAGAACACTTGGTCATCTTTGTACAGCAGTTGGTTGCAGCTAAGGCTGGAATAATTACCATAGACAATATTCACATCGTTGGATTTGACCTCGGAGCTCACGTTGCTGGACATGCTGGTAGGGGTCTAAGGATTGCTGCAGATGTTGCAGCTGGTATACCTATGACACAAGTGGCTAGAATAACGGGTTAGTAAAAAATCACTTTTAAACATTAATTCGAAAACCATACGGGAATAATGGGCCGTCCGACGGTATCCTGAACCGGGCTACCGGATAGGAGCCGCTGCGTGGGCTACGCCGAAACCCATGAACATAAAAAGCAGTATGTTCGCTGGAGAAACACTTTGTGGAACAGCGCAAAAGTCGGGGTACTTGCGCCACGCCCACATGCGTTTACAACTGTTTTTTTTTTAGGTTCTGTAGCCTAAACGAATACGCGTTAGACATTGTCCGTTAGCCGGGATTTGACGTGACGTGAGAACATTAATTTCTCTTTAGTACTCTATGGTCGTCGGATTTTGAATAATAATACTTTTCGGCTCGCCATGAGTTTACGACCCTGTGTCGCAAGTCATCGTTTTCAATGCGGTGAGACAGTCGACAACCTCGGTCACCATGGCCTGTCCTACAGCAGGAGCGCAGGGCGTATATCTCGCCACTCAAATTTGAATGACATAATTCGTCGTGCTCTTGTCACTGTCGGTGTACCAGCTGTTTTGGAACCCAATGGTTTGGTGCGCGGCGATGGCAAGAGACCTGACGGTATGTCATTGCTGCCTTGGAAATTGGGTCGGCCTTTGGTGTGGGACGCAACGTGCGTCGACCCCCTTGCGCCGTCCTACGTTCTAAGTTCAGCAGCCTCTCCTGGCGCTGCTGCTGGAGCTGCGGAGAACCTTAAGCGGCGGAAGTATAATAACATTGTGGGTGATTATATTTTCGAGCCGCTTGGGGTTGAAACGCTCGGGTCATGGGGTCCGAGCGCACGAAATCTTTTCAAAGAACTTCGTGTATTAATAAAGATACTATTAAAAATGGTCGTCACATTTATGTGATTTTAATATTTATTATTTATGTTTTAGGATTGAACCCATCTGGAAATGGCTGGGGTTTTAATTCCGGTCGTTTGGGAGTAACCGACGCTCGCTACGTTGAAGTCATTCACACAGACGGAAATGGCGTTTTTGCTAACGGAATTGGAGTTCCTCTTGGGAACATTGATTTTTTCGCAAATGGTGGAAACAACCAACCTGGCTGTTTTTCTAACTCTTGCAGTCATGAACGTGCCTTTGAGCTCTTTGCTGCGTCAATGATAAACCCGGGTCTAGTGGGATACCCATGCGCCTCGACCACTGATTTGAATCTTAATAGATGCAACGGCCTGCCAGTCAGACTTGGTACTAACGAGCTGATGAAATTTGGGTATGTATCTGAAATTTTTAAAACACTCAAATTTCTGTAAGTTTGAGTTATGAGACTTTCCATACCTAGTAATTTTCTGTAAATTTTTAATACCACCCTTCATAACCGGTTGCAAGAATCATAAAGTACTAGTTAAAAATAAATTCTTTTTTGAAAAACTATTAACGCCTGAGGCGGGGCGTGGGTATGTGTCAAAAGTAGACCAAATAAAAGTCTCTCAATCTCCTCTCCATGGCCGTAATCACGGGATCGCTCGCACACTCCCTGCACGATTTCGTAGCCAGGCCATATTCCCTAAAGACTCCTTTTCGAGCGGTACATGTTAAGAGCCCATCTCTCACTCCTCCTGAGAAAGGACACATACTTCCGTCTCCTTCTCGGTGACCTGGTCGGATGAAAGGTTGCTCCCCCCTTTCACTCGTAGACTCGACCTTACGAGTGTGTTATAAATAACTGGCACACTGAATATAATTTTCAATAACATATTCAATTGTTTTACAGGTCCGGCATCTACAGAGCTAACACCAAAAGAAGCTTCCCGTTCTAGGATTATGATATAAGCATGTATTAGATGATATGTCACTATTGTTTGTAAAGGAGCATTTGAAATTAAAATATTATTTTTAATTGTTATTTTTATTTATTTCATAGGAATGCTTCATGATTCTCAAAAAATCCTTTGAAATCATTTTATTTATTTACATTTATAAAGCATATAAGCTCTGTTTAACAACCATCCAAAATGACAATCAGCCTCAAATCAACATTAAGACCTGTTTCTTAAATAATATTATTATAACTGCAACACGTTTCAGTACAACAATGTATTTGAAAGCTTTGTAAAATTAAGATTACTCAATTCCACCAGAGTACCATAAGTTTTATTAGAAGGATGAAGCTATTGCTAACTTTTAAAACCAAATTATTTGAATTTCACCCACACATTATACTTATTCTGAGTTCAAACGTTATCTGACTCTTATAATTACCACCATTTGATCCTCGAATTAAATCAGAATACCGTATTTTTTTATGTCTGCTAACATTATAAGTATTTAAGTTTGTAATAGTTTAATAAATAGTGTGATTTGTGTGTTTTTAAATTTACTTCATCTATTGAATTAGATGTAAGGTGTGAGTAATAAATAAATAAAAAATGCCACAAAATCGAAGATACAAATTAAAACAGTTGTGATGTTGTATAGAAAAAGTAACCATTGACCAGCCTATTGAATTTATCTGCATTTATTTTCCTGTTAATAAGTTTTCCTAAGAGTATTTTTTGTCATGTTTTGTGGATCATGGTATTGTAATTCTGAGATAACGATGCTATTGTTCAAATTGGTCCTAAGTGTTTGTAACTGGTGCGATAGTTTACAGATTGAGCACGATGAAAAAAATATTACAGTATTTTATTTTTCGTTACCTAAAGACATTTGAATTTCAGCTGAATCCGGTAAGAGTGCTAGCCGACCCCAACATAGCTTGGGAAAACGCTAGGCACATGATGATGAGATTTTCTGGGTATTATGAAGTTTGCGAGTATCTGTGATTTTTAACCGACGAAAAAAGAGGAGGTTCTCAATTCGACGCGTATATTTTTTTTTTATGTATGATCACGCATATCTTTTTACTGAGTAGTCCGATTTTAATAATTATTTTTTTATTGGAAAGGGTATACTCCAAAGTTGGTCCCATATAAATTTGGAAAAAAAAATCCACCCCTAAGTATGGAAAAACGGGAAAAACTATCAATTAACAAAGATCACAAAATTACCTTAAAAATAAAGAAATAACCAAATCAAAAACGCTATATACTATAATTATATTCTTTACTTACCACCTACTAATTACATTGTGGAAAGCAAATAAAAGTTTTGAGTTTGAGTTTGAATCAACTTAACAATGCAATGAAATCTCCAGCGATAAACTAAAATTTCTATAAAAATTAAGTACCTATATATCGTAATTAATTAATTTGCCTGTTTGGCGCCGACTCGAAATTATTTATACTCACATTCGTTTAAGAACTTAGTTATTAAGATTAAATAAAAAAAGGTTTCTTATTTTTTGCTTTTCAGTTTTTTCGGCGGTTAAATTTTTTTGTTAAAAAGTTTTTATTGTGTGGACAAGTTAACTATCTACGGAGAAAGCAATTTTTGTAAGCATTAGCAGTAGTTATTGTTAGCAAAATAGTTTTCTAACAAAGCGACAAACAGTAAGAAAATTAAAATACTGAGCTTTAATTGGAAAGTCTGCCTATTTTTAAAACTGTAATTTAAGTTAATAACCAGGATGTCTGTGCATCGTATTTTCAAAAAAACATTTATGCTAATCTTTCTCATCTAATCAATCATAAATATATTTCGCTGATTTGATTCGATTTATTTTTAGATACCAACTTTATCTCTGTACATCGCAATAAACTTGAGGTACTTGTCCCATGGCAGGCGGTAAGCGAGTAATAAGTATCGAGTATCGCTTTTCGAGTATATTTTTGAAAATTGTTGTCGCCACAACGAACAACTGCTGAGAGAGTTCAATCTTGCCAGTGTGGAGAGTCTCTCTTTCATTGCACGGGATACATCTTGTTGTACGTTTCTTGATCGATAAAATATTCGATTGTTACTCGTTTCCTCGCCCGTAATGGGACAAGGGCCTCATCATCACTATCACTATCACTACATAGTATAAAACAAAGTCGCTTTCCGCTGTCTGTCCCTATGTATGCTTAAATCTTCAAAAGTACGCAACGGATTTTCATGCGGTATTTTTTAATAGATAGAGTGATTCAAGAGGAAGGTTTATATGTATAATACATGCATAGTATAGTAGGGAAACACGGATAATCTTAGAGATTTTTGACGTCAGGTCGTAAATCAACACATTTTTTGCGCTTTCATTGCAAACGCTGGCTGAACCCTACGAGATAGATCAAAATAATGTACTACAGTATTGTGCATCTTAAAAAGATCTACAAAAAAGTCCGCGATGGTATATGTCTATCTCTTGAGGGTAACCCACAATAACCTTTTTTTATCCTTTATTTATTACTTATTCACGAAAAGACGAAGATTTTAAGCAATACAGCATTAATCCTTATCCAATTAAGTACCTTTAAAAAATTGTGCATGTAATATAGATCAATATTGCCCTTCACAGCATGTAATTTAAATGAATATTTTCGAAGATATTACAGATTTAAAATGCAGGGACATAGCGGTTGCGTCGGTACCGACCGGGGGGCCGCGCGGGGGCCGGGGGGCACGTGCCTATACCAAAAAATGCTTCTAAGGCTGTGCTTCGCCCTACAGAACTTTATGATTGTGTTATATTTGGTATCAGCGTTGCACCCGAGCAAAGCCGGGGCAGGCCGCTAGTGAAACATAATCAGTTCGCTATATAAAAACAAACATATATTTAATACGTGATCAGTAGGTAAACATCAGGTTAATGAAGCAAAATGCTTAAGCTTTTTGTTATTTTGTGTGGTGCTGTTGTAGGTAAGGTTTTTTGCATTATTTTTTAAGATAAGAGGCTAGAAGGTACTGTTTAATTACTTTTACCAATACCAATTAAAGCCACATAAACAGGTTTAGCTTTTCCACATTTCACTCTACAAGCATACTTTTAAATGTATTTATTACAGTAATTTGAAAGCAACTTAAGTCTACAAAAATACTATTACATTCGACACCATAGCCGAATGTTAGCTAATTATGTGCTTACCTCTCTTTTTTACATTAATTTAAATGAACTGTTACCTAAAATATAGTAACGTAGGACTATCCGTGTTTTATTTGAATTTCGATAATATTTCAGCAGTAACTGGTTATGCAGTGGAATCAAGAGTAAGAGAAAGGAGTATATACTATGTGTATACTAGGTAAGCATCGAAAATGTACTCTAAAACAACTAAAACGCACAGTTCAGTCTTATCTTGGATACAAAATTTTGTGTAAGTTTAATAAGATCTTATCTAATGTATTATTTTCTGAATGTTCAACGTTCAAGGTCAAATCCGCTTGCACCAGTCCCAGTTTCAGCCAATCCTGAATCTATTGGTCCATCACCATATGACGTTCAAAAACCCACGATATTTTTAATCCACGGACATAAAGGCAGCGCTTTCACTTCAATGAATCCACTTGTCAAAGACGGTAAGTATTGCATTTGTAAACGAAAAATAAATAGTTTAAATAATAAATAATTGTTCTTCACATATCTGTCAAAGAGTTTTTGTTTTGTTTTTAAGTATCTTTTGACATATTCTTTTCCAAGTTATTTTTTACTTGATACTAATATGTAGTCGTTCATAGTCGAATCACCGAAAATGTTCATATACTTAGATGTGTTCAAATAATGTTTTTTACAAGTATTTATTTCGATTTTAAACTCAAGATAAAATATTTAAATGCTTGGTCATCCTCAGCATGTGTGTCATTTATCAAACAACTAGCTATGTCCCGCTATTTCACTTAAATTCCTAGTCCCCGTTTCCAATAATTTTGTAGTTATTCTGCTATTCGGGCTGGCAAAATATCAAACAAGTCAAAGATCACATAAAACGATTAACTTGTTGTATAAGTTTTGAAATATAAATGGTTAAACTAACCTGACTTCATTTCATATACTAAAATATTATATCACATTTTATTCCAGCACTTTGTTTTAAATACTAAGATAACATCTCATTTTATTCCAGCAATTCTGCTAGCCGAAGATGTGAACTTGATGGTCGTGGACTGGTCCGGCTATGCCAGTCAGGATTACTCATCAGCTGCGGGCTTAGTGCCAGCAGTCGCTCAAGACATGGTCAATTTCGTAGAACTCATGGTAGTCTTCGACCTCATAAAGATGCAAGAAACTCATTTTGTTGGATTTGACTTAGGAGCTCATGTAGCTGGTGTTACTAGCAGAATATTAACTATACATGGTATGCCCAAACCGGCAAGGATTACAGGTAAATAACAGTTTATCAATAACACAAATAAGTAAAGGATTGAAGTATATCATGAAACACATTTAATAGCTTACCCATCTTTTCATCAGCCACATTTAATTTTATTCAAGAAATTTTGATCTAATTGCAACCTGGAATTCTTTTTTATAAAATTAATAAGTTTAACTACCTGATTATCAACTCCCGTTATCACCAGGTTTGGATCCATCTGGCAAACACTTTGGTCCTAATTCTGAACGCCTGGGCAAAGAAGACGCTCGCTACGTTGAAGTCATCCACACAGACGGTAGAGGAGTCTTTGCGCATGGAGTGGGCTCTCCTCTGGGGGATGTGGACTTCTTCGCCAATGGTGGAAGCAACCAGCCAGGCTGCCTAACACACGCCTGTTCCCATAACCGAGCCTATGAACTATTTGCTGCGTCTATGATCAATCCCTTGTTATACGGAAACCAATGCTCTTCTAATACACAGTTGAATCTCAATCTGTGTAGAGGATTGGCTTTAAGGATTGGGACCAACCAACTGTTTAAGATTGGGTGCGTATAATGTTTTGATATACAATAAAATAAAAATGACATTATCTTCTGTACTTGTTACAAAGCTCCAGTTACAGTCAAGTGGTACATACTTAACATTATAAATACAAATTCAATAAAATCACTTACTTTATGCACTACAATATGTATTCAATAACTAGCTTTCAGACTTTAAGTTAAAAAAACTTCTGCTATTTTTCACATTTTGTCTTAGGTCTTTACACGGCAGTAATTTAAATATTTTTATTAATTATTTTCAGAGCTGGAATTTTCAGAATCAATACAAGAAGAAACTATCCGTTTTAAAAGCGTTTCACTGCTGCTGTTCCAAATTTGGTTAAAAAATATTCGTACATTTATTGATTATTTTATTAATTATTTTCATTATTTTGAATCCTATAACATACAAAGATGTTTGAGCAAATTAACTTGTGTTTTTTTATTGCATTTTATGAATTCCTATAGACTTGTGTAAACGAACCATAAGGCTTATCCTGTCGGATAAGTTTACTCGCTTAACGAGGCTTCTTACTTATTCGGCTTAATGCCTCTTAGCTGGTCACTGAACCATGTGAGAGGTAACTCTAGATGCTATAGCTCAACTTACTCTGGGTATCAATTGTTACAAAAATCTTCTGAAATTAAAACATGCCATGGTTACGTATTTTGGTTTGAAGATCAGTGTTCAAGGATGACAGAACTTAAACTTCTTAAATCATACATTTTAAGACTTCTAGAGATCTAACTAATTAAAAATTTATACAAATTTCTTATTAAAAAAAAATGGAGCATACCGAGTTGTATTAATGTTAAATATTTCTAAAACGAATGTTATGCAGGTCCCATCACAAGCTATAATTGAAAAATTCAAAGATAATTTGGAGCTAAAAAACCATGGCATTCCAAAGGAAGTCGATTCATTGAAATGTGTTAAGAACGACTTTGTTTGTTCCTGCCACAGGTAACAGATATATCAACATGTTTTTAACAAACCTTGTATAAATAAGGAAAATTTTATAGTTTAGTGCAAATTCTGACGGGATGACCTTTAAGGAATTTTTCTTACTTATTTTTAGCAAAATTAGTATAGAGGGATATTATTTTTAATAGAAAATTTAAGTATGTACTGTATAATTAGTATTTTAATCTTAATAGCAGAATTTTATTTGCGATATGTTACGTTACTATTATTTTTAAGGTTTAATAATTGCTAGGTATTTTTACGTTTAAATTAAAGATGAAGACATCGCATTGTCACTATCGCAAACAAATCCAAGTACAAAGTATAAAAACGCGTAAAAACCTATTACTCTTGCAATATGTATTTACATTTGTCAAGTCAACATCCACTCAGTTCGTGTATTCTCATTCAAGTTCCATCGTATGGCTCGTTTAACACGTCGACTAGCCGACACGGAGTAGAAAGCAAATGGAGTGTTTACCAAGCCAAGAAATAGTATAAATCGTGGTGACCAGATAACTGTGAACTATTTTGTTTTAGTTAATAATTATATATATTTTTTTTTAAACTTGATTTCTATTGAATTTTAATTTTTGACTACGGCTCTGCGGTTTGTTGTCAACGGAAAACTGTTTCGGTTATCTGTGACGGTTAATCTTCAAGGGGAATGACTGATGCTTTTGTCATTATGACGTGCATTCAATTGATTTTAATCATTTATAAAGATTTTTATTTAATCAATCTTTCTATAGATTCTAAAGATCTTTGGATAAGCGATTGTATGGTAACAAACAGATAATTTAAATCTTTAGCCACTTGATAGGTAGAATTTGCAGTTATTTGTGACTTTACTAATAAGCAAATGCTAATGATTCTCATGACAAATTCTACATATTAATAAATTACTACTAATAACTTTATTAAACACCACCCTAAGTGGTATTCCAAATTGAAATGCAATAACAAATAATTGGCTCTACACAAAAACTTTTTGAGGTTAATTAGGACTTGAGTATAAAATAGACTGTGCAATTTTTATGTAAAACTAATTATAATATAAAACTTTTTCGTATAAAACTAACAACTAATTATGTCTGTATTTTTAACATGAAATTTGTTTCAGGTTATTTCAACACCATTTACAAATGTTTGTATGATGAGCACGATCATTTGTTCTATGTTCGGGTGTAATTTATCTATAATTATGCATGTATTTAGAACTATATAAGTATGTTTATCAGTTACCATAACACAAGCTCTGCTTAGCTTGGGATCAGATAGCCGTGTGTGAGTTATCCCGGAATATTTTTATTATTATTTATCATGACACTCTATTTAGTCTCTCCTCTGTGCGAACTGGGCATCAGTGCAGCGCGTAATTGAACTCGTTAGGTGGCCGCCCAACTGCCTGGCGCGATGCAGTATTACTGCCATCGCCATTTTATTTAGCTCACTTTATTTGCCTCAGTCCTTAAGTGAAGTTTAAACTTTAAAGTTAGTTCACTATGTTTTATTGTAGGTATTATCACTGTTGCATTGCGCACTGAGATAAGATATTTTTTTGTAGATAATCAGCTGACAGTTAATTGAAATGAGAAGTTAGTTTTAGCATTCATGAAAATTAACAACTGCTGAATCACAATAAATATGAGATTCATTACAGATATTAAACCAATAAAAAAAAATATGAGGATGAAAAAAGACGTGAATACACGTACCCTTCCATTAATATAATATATAACGAGTTCACGATGCTTACGTATTGGGTGAATAATTGTAAAATATTAATATGTATTTATTTTTCAATAGTTTATTAATCTGTTATTTTTGAGCTTACTGTAATTATATTTCTTTCATCTATTGAATTACGGTACCCTGTAGTAAGTAAGGTGTGAAATCACTAAATATATTCTAAGATTTGTTTAAACAGAAGCTCAAGAACATCGTGAAAGTTACTCAAATTAATTAGATCGAGCATTAACAATAACGCCATGAATGTCCGAAACAGCTATGTAAGTGAGCACTGTTATCTCCGAAATTTAATTAAATACGTAAAGCGTGGCTAATGAATTTCATATTGTAAGTTTACGGAAACCAAATATGAGTATGCTGTTCAAATTATGAGATTCCTTTTGATGTTGTTGCCAATTTTATGAGCTGTCTTAAAGCCTTGAAACCTTACGTATATCTGATTTATTTCTTTGATTATTACTTTTACATTTATTATTATACATTTATGAAATTGATGTCTGACATCAATAAATACGAAAGGTATATAAATAAAAACCGATCAAGTGCGAGTTGGACTCTTACGCCAAGAATTCCTTACCACCGTTTTATGAGAGCACCCCTTTCATATTTATTTTATTTTTTGTATTTTTTGTTGTAGTGGCAACAGAAATACAAATTTGTGAAAAAAAAACATTTCTCTAGCTATCACGGTTTTTGAGAAACAGCCTGGTGACAGACGGACGGACAGACAGCGAAGTCTTAATAGGGTTCTGTTTTTACCTTTGGGTACGGAACCCTAAAATTAAGTTAACACTGTAACCTGAATATCTATAAATACGTTGAAATTGGGTTCGATACTTCAACAACAAACGTATCGTATAGATAATAAACCTACTTATATTTACTACCACCATATAAACAAATAACTAGACAAATATGTCAAACTACGAAAACTAAAAGTCGGTTATCACGGCTCAGAAAAATCCAAGAAAAACGCCTAATCAATTACTGGCTTACCAATAACCGAGGCTAGCTATAAATAAGGTTCTATAAATCATATACACGTCACGTAGTGTTGCTCTGACGTGCTTTGATTGATTAATTGATTGAAGCTCCTTGTTAATGGTTCCCTAATGGTACGGATATGGTCGCACATGAATAGCCTACAGTTTCTCAAAGTGTGAAATGATGATACACAAGAAAATAGTACGTGCGAGAAATTTGATGTGTATTTTTTGTGATGTCAAGGTTTTAGAATAGTTTTTTTTCTATTTGAAGAGATCCATTTTATTTATTATCATTGTCGTGCGCATTGTATACAAGAAATGGTATTCATGTTTTTATGACGATAAAAAAAATAGTTCAAACTAAAAAAAATATAGGTTTTACTTTAAAATGATTTTAAAGTTTGAGAATCATTGGAAAAAGGATAAGAAGGCCATGTTAGAAGCCAGTCATGTTTTGAGCGTCATGGAAAGATCATAGACCCTATGTGGATAGATTTTTATCATATGAATTTAAGACTGAAATATAATGTGTTACCATCAACTATTATAACTGGTCTCTTTGTGGCTACGCTTTGACTAATATGTCCGGATATACATCTATGTACTATGCACCTTTCATTCTTGATTTTTTGTACCTAATGTGTACAAATAAAAATCATAAAAATTTAGAAAACCCCACCCTTATACATCCCATATCCCAATAATATTTTTAAACTGAATGTAAATTCACTATACTTATCTTGAATGTTTTGCTCTTTTTGCAAAAATAATTCAATCGATTTTGATCAAATTTATTATATTTCTCCCTGTTATTATATTTCTAATATGCCTAATTTAGTTTATTGGATTGATGTTATATCGCAACCATAAATTTTCCAGAAATAAGGCATTAGTACTGAGTTTTCGATATCATCCTCTACATATTTCCTAGTAAAGATTTATGAAACCTGAAACCTGATTCTATGAAACACTACTCAATTTTAAAGATTACTTAGTTTATAAAATCAAATAGTCGTCTAAATCTACATTAAGGCCCTTGACACAAATGCCAGGATAGTATAAACGCTTCGAGGAATTTGTAAAGTAATTGCCTTGGCTTTATTATGATTTCTCTTTTTATCCCTATCAGGTTAAAACGAAAAAGGTTCTACAATAGCTGTCTCATGTGGATGAGTAATAAGTTAAAACATACCTACGAATCCGTGATAAACAACAAAGACAACTTACTGATATTAATTATTTAGTAAAAGGGTAGATGATTAGGTATCAAAATCAATTTAGCAAACCATTTACACAACAGGAGTGGGGGCTTGTGACGTCACGGATTGTTAAAATTTTTGCTTAGGTACGATTTTTACTCACTGTATCTTTAATTTTTCTGTTCCGGGGAAACGATAATTAAAGATAAGATACGTGACTAATATTTTTATGCTAGGTATCGAAAAGAAGGACAAAAATTAAAAAAATGTAATCGTCCCTATTTAAATGCCTTAAACTATAGTTTAATGTATTGCGACTTGACTAATAGCCAATAATAATAAAAGCATTATCTTTAGGCATATAGCCTAAATAAATTAAATTCGGGTTTGTTACAACACTTATAACTCGAGAACGGAAGGAATGATTTTCATGTACAATTTGGGTTCCCACGCCGATTAGCAGAGAATCTAAAAAAGACACAAAAATAAAAATAGAAAGAGAAATCGCGGGGAACTGCTAGAATATAAATAAATAAATGCGGACAACATCACATACATTGCTCTGAACCCAAAGTAACAACCTGAAGCACTTGTGTTATGGAATTCAGAAACAACGAAGGTACCACAAACCACCAGACCCGGGACAATGTAGAAAAGTTGGTTTCTACATTGTCCCGTCCGGGGATCGAACCCGGGACCTCAGAGCTAGCGACACCTTGAAACCGGTGCGTACGCCACTCGACCACGGAGGTCGTCAAAATATAGTAAACATCTAATATGAAAGAACAGTAAAAGTCCTCGAATCATTCTTACGTAAATTTAATTATTCAAAGGAATATAAACAAAACACTATTGAAAGTGCAGTTATTAGAAGAATAAACATATAATTAATTCATATCTAGTATTTAAAAAAACATTACGATGAGTATGCAAGGCCACAATTAGATAATGCTGCGCTCTGTTTAAAGTCTAATTAACTAAATAAAATCCGGACAAGTGCGAGTCGGTCTTGAGTTTCAAGTGTTCCGTACATTGGCTAATTATTTATAAAAAAAAACTTAGCAGTGGAAAAATGTTCTAATACAACGATGCATAATGATTAAATAGGTATATTTTATTGGATTGACATAAGTATTACTAATTAATGATTTATGTACACACAAAGTAATTCAAAAATAATATTATTTAACAAACGTAAAATGTTTTCAAAACAAAATAATTGATGATAATTATTATGTATATAAATCAGATAAGAAAAATAATTTACAAAAAATCAAGTCTGACAGACAGACGGACAACTAGTCATTCTATTACTGGTTGTTCCGTTCCGTTTATCATTTTGACGTATTCCGTAACAAAAAAGTAAAACCGGAACCCCAAAAAATTATAATAATTAACTGTAAAATAATTTATGAATTTAAAAACAGTTGCAAAACTGTAAAACACTAATTATGAAGTCAGAAAGGTCATAAGCGAAATTAAAAGTAAACGTGTTTAGTGCCTACTTAAATAATATTATTTTAATTTTCTTTTTTTAGTAACTCAAAATTGAATTCTGCATTTTGGCATAGAAAGAGTACTTTCTATGCCAAAATGCAAACTAGATTATTATTGTTGCAATAAAATAAGATTTTATATAACACCTTTGAATTATTACGGTATAATCTTATGTTACTTATAGAGATATTTTGATTTGAATATTTGATATAATTGTGGTGACACAGTTAATGAGACCCATTGTTACATAATATTATTAATAACCTATATTTATAGGCAATAATTAATATTAAAATATAATATAATATTAAAATTTATATAAGTTACTAAACCTATAAAACACAGTTTAAATGGCCTGTTGATCTAATGGTTAGTGACACTGACTGCTATACCGAAGGTCGTGGGTTCGATCCCCATCCAGGTCAAATGTTTGTGTGATGAGCACGATCATTTGTTCTGTGTGTAATTTATCAGTAATAAATTATGTATTTTGAAATATATAAGGATGTATATCAGTAGTCTGGTTATGATAACACAAGCTCTACTTAGCTTGGGATCAGATAACGGTGTTTGAGTTTTCCCGGAACATTTTTATTATTATTTACATAACCATGCAGCAAAAGTCAAGCTTCTTTAATTTTTTCATAAAACCTTGATATCATTGAGATCTTGAGTTCTTCACACTTAGGTATAACTCATGAATAGGAAAATCGTTGTTTTTTGTAGTTAATATTATCTTAAACAAAAAAGAAAACTGCTGTGGAATTGACAAATGACGCACAATTGTTTTTACTTACGTTGGTAAGTGAATATTGAGGATTTTTACGTACAATCAAATAAATATTTTATATTTCCTGAATATAATCTCTAAGGTTTGGATATAAAAACAATTGCATATTCCCTGAATAATTTCAGACACATTTTGATAGATAATGTAGTTTTTTGACGTTATTTTTCCGGAAGTGACTGTTATACTTAGCCATTCCAATTTGTAAAAACGCATTTACTATTGTACCTAGCGAGACACAAAAATTGAAAAATTTCAAGGACGAAGATCTAAATTTATCGTAAGCAAAAAAAACAGTATGTAAAAAACAATGAAAATTTTACTCTCGTATCTCACTTTCATCATTGCACTGTCGATTGGGGATCACTAAAGCATTTAATCCATTTTTATAAAATACACAAAGGAAAAATAAATTCATAAAGGTTGACAAAGTACTTTGTCTGCACAGTAGAGATCTTTATAATTTACACAATGCTGCTCATTAAATACATACATCTTCGTACAAACATAAGAGTATGTAAATGCTTTGAAACTATTTTCTTTTTTAAGCTCTCGTTATGGGAAAACACACTGTTTTTAGGTACCAAATAAACCTAAAAATAATACTACCTTGTCTTTACGTTTTGAATGAACAACTTAATATAAATCCAATTATCAGTAAGTACTATTATATTATGTAGTTGTTATCACAAGTTACCAAAGCAATTATTAAGGAAGAAATTATTTAAAAGTATAATTTAAACGCTAGTTATTTTAAATACTTAAAAATTGTATAACTCCTATAATCCCCAAAAATCAAATAAATAAATCAATTTTACTTTAAATAAAAATTATAATTCTAATATTAACCAAAAATTTGACTCCAAAACAAAAAAAAATCAAATTCTTCGTTCATACAAAATAAACACGTACATCGATAAACGTAAACACTCCTTATATATAGCGATTTATTTGACCGGCTCATCCATTATACTTGACTTAAAATACAAGAGCCGCAGTACATTGGAATCATCTAAAGTTCTCATACGCGCGCTAGCAAGCAAGCAACCTTAAATATTTTTGTACACAAGTTTTTAAAAGAAGTGTTTAATAAATAACTTTATATTTCCAAAATAATTGTTCAATAAATTACTTTATATTTCAAAAAGAAGTGTTCAATAAATTACTTTATATTTCTAAAAGAAGTGTTTAATAAATAAGATAAAATGTTAGGTTTGGATGCAGTTTCTTTGAGTACCGGGTTCATGAAAGAAAGTAAAACGCTATTGAAAGTGAGATTGTGGTTTTATGCGTTTTCTTATATACATTTAGTGACGGTTGCTACCTCTTTGTTGACGATCGATTTTGGAGCTTACGATGATCCGGATATTCAAATGTATCAGAAGATCAG